>HG992034.1:4302857-5533214 GCA_905220475.3 Ennomos fuscantarius | reverse complement strand
GTATATATATATACAGGGAGTAACAAAAACCCTGTTATATCCGCGAGCTGCGTATCCAGTGTCAACTCAAGGTTGTAGTAATACTAGTTCTATTTCAATACGAGACATACAAAACTTACGTGTGCTTTTTATTAAAACCTTTTATGCCGTTACTAAAAATGTTTACGACCTCAGATATTGACAACATAGGTACTTGCACCACCGACGCAGCCTGCTGCCTGTTGCCCGCACCCCGCACCGCCCGCCATGGTACGCTAAGTCTATTCAACCGCATACCTACTGCGACGGAACTAGAAGCTATTCCACAGATTACTTTTTATGCGTTTTTCATACGATTATGTGCCCTATACCACATACCACAACGTTGTAGGATTGCGAGACCGTAACTTAATGACGTAAAAGATCTCTTTGACCAATAGTGGTAGGCACACAAGTGCTGCGCGCCTTTCTGCCACACTCTAAACAATCGAATTCACGTGTGATTTTGTATTGTCAAGAAACAAGATAGGTACGTAATTTTTAGCTCTTAAAAGAGCTTTCAAAAACACATCTGCCGGTAGGCGATTTTCATGTTCAGTCAATCAATCAAAATGCTGATTTGGCGGCCCCGAAGATGTTGTTCAATGTGCCGACCTTGGACTTCGATACATTTTTGACAACGTGTCACAATACTTCCGCGTACACGTTGCAGTATCAACGCGTCCGATTTTATGCTTTCAAATGCAGCAACTATGCGTGAGCGCATTTCGCCTTCGTTGTCGCAGGTCTTTTTAAAGACCGACTCTTTCACGTGACCCCAGAGATAAAAATCAAGAGGCGTGAGATCTGGCGAACGCGCTGGCCACGGTGTAGTGGAGCCTCGTCCGATCCATCTTTCTCCGTATTCTTGAGTGAGGTAATCCCTAACATTGCGAGCGAAATGCGGTGGAGCGCCGTCGTGCTGGAACCACATCGTTCTCATAAGAGACAAGTTTAGGTCGTCGAGTTCGTCACTAAGTTCGTTGCGTAAAAACTGCAGATAATTAGCTCCATTCATGGTATTGTTCAAGAAATGAGGCCCAATAATCCTATCACCGAGTATGCCAGCCCAAACGTTTATTCGCCAACGATGCTGAAAATGGGTCTCTCTTATTGCCAGGGGATTTTCCACAGCCCATACGTGCTCATTATGGCAGTTAAAAACGCCAGTTCTGACGAACGAGCATTCGTCGGTAAATAAAATACGACTCAAAAACTCTGCGTCATCTGTCACTCGGTCGAGAAGCCACTGACAAAATGCCACTCTGGGCTCATAATCACTGGGCAACAATGATTGCACTCGTTGATAATGAAACGGATGCTGACCGTCTTCCTTCAATGTCCTCCATACACGCATGTGATTAATTCCAATTTCTCTTGCCATGCTGCGTGTGCTACGTGTTGGGTCTTGCACAAACATATCGAGCACCTGTTCTTCAGCGTCATGTAATACTCGTGGTCTTCCAGCATCAAATCTTTGCTGATCACGGCCCGTTACACTACCGGTGTTGTAAACACGTAAGTGCAATCGCTGGAATGCCATTAATGACGGTAACTCAATTCCACGCGGAATAGAAAAATTATGCTCGTATTCTCTACGTGCTGCCGCATAATTATTGTGACTTCTACCAAGGCACATTAACATATTGTAGTATTCGTCGTTAGAATACGACATCACACTCGACACTAAATTCGCGACGGTCAAACTGGAAACGACTAAATTGCATGAGAGAGCACGTGCGACTGAGTGTAAGCCGCGGGCCGCGCCGCGCCTATGCCGAGTGATACCGCGCCGCCCGCGCACCCCAATTCCCCGTAGGCACACAGGTGCAGGAGCGGCATCCTACAAAAGAGCCGACAAAGGCGGCCCCCGTTTGTCGGTTCCGCGTTTACTTTTACCTTAGTTACTTAGCTATTTAAAAATAGGCACGGCTTGTGGCACAAACATTTTTGGGAAATGGTATTATTTTTTTGTATTTAGATACTGCGTGTAACTTCAGATACGTATAACTTAGGTATTGTTAGACATTTTTATATGACTACTTGTAATGATCTGTACACATACTTCATTTATTTAACAGGGTTTTTGTTACTCCCTGTATAGTCAGTATCGTATCTAAAAACCACCGTCCTTGTTTTATTGTTTTTTCCCCCTACATTTTTGGGTTGTCTGGAAGAGATTGCTTTAAGCGATAAGACCGCCCATTGTGACACTTAATTCCTAAGTTTGTGACTGTAAATTATTCCTACAATGTGGTGTTTCAATAAAGAGTTTTATCATTGTACCACATTGTTACAAATAAGTTTTTTTTCTTCTTTCTCTTTCTTATTCTGCTTTTTCTTGAGAGTAACTGTCATAGGCATAAGTTCGTAACAAAGTTTCTGTTTAACGATTTTTTATATAATCATGACAAAAATTAATACCTTTCTTCGTTATACTTTAATTAGCTTTCTAAGCATCATTAAAAATACCTGCCCATTAATATATTTTTGTCTATTCTATTTGCTCATTACCGTTAATGACATCAACGAAATTCATACTTCATCGCTAATTAAGTTTAGTTGAACAGGTACTTACTTAATTAATTATGAAAACTTATTAATGTTTTATCATCAAATATTACCTGTATTTTATCCACAAATGATCCATTTCTTGTAACACTGAATAATTCATTCAAAAAAGTATCCTGACTAATGTTGATAAAATTTTAATCTGGGGAGTTTTGGCGGGAAAGCGAAAAAGATTGCGTCACCGCATTGTATTATTTACCAAAACTTGAGTTATTTTCAGTGTTAGTGTATAAAACTAGTGGCATTCTAATGGTATAATGATGGTGAAACGTTTCTTTTCGTGTTGTTTCCAAAACTCAATAGAAGCTTCAAGTATAGTTGCCACCACTTTACTAGGAGTATGACTTTGACTAGACTATGACTGGACCATGACTTGACTTAGTGACTTGACACATATTTGCGTGAAATATCATTAACTTGATAAATTATCAATTTCTTGACACTGGCTAAATACATAATAGTGTGGAGCCAAAACATAAAAAAAAAATCGGTGAGAAGAATTTCACCCAAATCTGTTAAGCGTGGAAGCAATAGAAAAAAAAACAGGGAAATGATTCACTTTTAAATAATAGGTCTTTACCTATGAAATTGCCGTATTGCAGTACAGACTTTTTCAAACAAAAAAAAGTTTTGATTGGCTATGAATTCTAAATTCAAATTAATTTTGTTTTAAAAATATGACATTCTATTTACAATATAAGTCTTTTGTTTATTGGTTAGCGTTGTATTTTCATTACATTTCAACATTTTTCCTCATAATGGATACTTTGAAATTTCGTGTAATTATGGAATATGAGTTCCGTCGTGGCACCAACGCGGCATAAACGACACGTAACATCAACGACGTTTACGGAGAGAACTGTACAAACGAACGTACAACCCGTTATTGGTTTGCTCGGTTCCGTTCTGGGAATTTTGACTTGATAAATGAACCTCGTGGTCGTCCGGAAACTTTGGTCAACAATGATGAATTAAAGGCGATTGTGGAAGCTGATGAATCTCAATCTACAGCTGAGCTGGCAGCAGCTTTTGATGTTAGCATCAAAACAATATTGGTCCATTTGCGACAGATTGGCAAGATAAAAAAGCTTGATAGATGGGTGCCCCACGAACTTAACGATCGCCAGCGCAACGTACGCGTCGAGACTTGCCTTGCGCTGTTTAACAGGCACAGAAATGAAGGAATTTTGAACCGAATTGTTACGTGCGACGAAAAATGGATTCTTTTTGACAATCGAAAGCGCTCAGCAAGTTGGTTAGATCCTGGTTCGGTACCAAAGCAATGTGCAAAACGAAAAATGACCCCTAGAAAGGTGATGGTCACAGTTTGGTGGTCTAGTGCTGGTGTGATTCATCATAGCTTTTTACAAAACGGCGAGAGCATTACTGCAGATGTGTATATTGAAGAACTGACCACAATGATGGCGAAACTCGCACGTCTGCAACCAGCTTTGGTCAATCGGTCGTCTCCACTGCTACTTCACGACAGCGCGCGACCCCATACTGCACAACAGACCGTCTCTAAGCTGCATGAGTTGGGTTTGGCAGCTCTCCCTCATCCGCCATACTCACCAGATCTTCCACCTACCGACTATTACTTTTTCCAAAATTTGGACAACTTTTTAGCGGGAAAAAAATTCAATTCCCGAGAGGCAGTACAAAACGCCTTTGAAGAGTTTGTTGTCTCCCGTCCTGCTGATTTTTTCAAGAAGGGCATCCATAAACTGCCACAGCGTTGGCAAAGATGCATTGATTGCAGGGGTGATTACTTTGAATAAAAGAAATAAATAAGTTCGAAAAAAAAAATACTTTAACTTTTTTCAAACAAAACGGCAATTTTATAGGTAAAGACCTATAAGTAAAGTAAGTAAATTTATTTAAGTGACTGTCGTTGTATATAGCCAGGAGATATAGTGGCGATTGGCTGGAGCGATGGAGGTGCGAGTAGGTCGGAGGTTGGAGGACGACTGAGACTGGTTTCCATATAATGTTCTATTTATTTATTTTTTTTATTTTTTTTGAACGAGCTAATGCTGTTGGTCTCTATCGACCTTTACAGCGTCACCGGGCGGGAGGGCGGGCGCTTAGGGCGCCCAGCCGTCAAAAGTGGGAGGCAAATAGCTCAAGGGCACCCCTGGGGTGCGAGCCTCGGCTTGGGCCGTTGCCGGGATAAGAGGATCGAGAAGACTACGTCCACTGGAAGAGTGGACCCTATTGAAAGTCGCGACCGTTCTAGCTAACCTACGGGGGGTACGTCGACCTCGCCGGCGGGGTCGGTGTCTGATTGTGTTACGCTGGTATCCTATACCGGTGCCGAAAGCGGTACCTGAGCCAGAAGGGCTAGACTGGTCCGGTGATCCTAGCGCAGCCGATACTACGGCTGCTATAGGATCATCCGGGTCGCTCAAGACGTGTCTCGGGCGGCGACGACGGGGTGGCGAGTCTGTCGTGTCTGTACAGTAGTTTGAAGCTCTGACTACGAGAGGGTTGGGGTGATGAGGTGCCGCATCAAAATAGCGGCGGGATGCATCCTTCATAAATTGACGGATGGATGGGAGTTCGAGATCGCAGTGGAGGTCGGAGTTTCGCTGGTACCAGCGAGCCCCGACCACCTTGCGGACAAAGCGGTTCTGGATCACCTGAAGTCGATCCAGATGTACTGAGGGAGTATGAGCAAACGCGACAGATGCGTAGGTCATAATGGGGCGAACGCAAGTTTTGTAAAGCGTCACCTTATTTCTAAGGGACAGCTTACTACGCTTGCAGATGAGAGGGTGGAGGCGGCCTAAGACAAAGGCAGCCCTATCGCGCACTCGCTTAATATGGTCCTTGAAGTTGAGTTTGGTGTCAAGGGTAACCCCCAGGTATTTGGTAGACGAAGCCCAGGGAATGGGCTTGTCGAACAAGGACAGTGGTTTCGCTGGCGGACCACGCTTGTAGTCAGAAAAGTACATCGCTGCACTTTTATCTGGGTTAACCGTAATCCGCCATTTCCTGAACCAAGCACCGATCTCGGTGAGGGCTCGTTGGAGGCGACCACGCATGTGAACTCTCTGCCATCCGGAGCAGTAGATAGCGGTGTCATCCGCAAAGAGTGCGAGCTGCACACTGGGATGAAATGACCGCGGGATATCGCTGGTGTACAGCGAGAAAAGCAAGGGGGAAAGCGCGGAGCCCTGGGGCACTCCGGCTCTGATAGGATGGGGAGACGATCGCTCCCCCTCGACGCGGTAGCGAAAGCTTCGATCCCTAAGGAAGTCTTGTATGATGTGCACAAGACGATCTGGCACGCCGATGTGGTACAGCTTGAAAATCAAGCCGTCGTGCCAGACTTTGTCGAAGGCTTTCGCCACGTCTAAAAAGACTGCGAGAGTCCCTTTCGGTTTTGGATTCGCGTTGAAGCCATCTAGAATGTGCTCCGTGATGCGGTGCACTTGTTGAACGCAAGAGTGTCTAGCTCTAAAGCCAAACTGCTCGTCGGGAAGGAGTTTATGTTCGTGGATATGGGACCAGAGACGCCTCCGAATGAGACGCTCGTAGATCTTCCCCAGAGTACTGAGGAGACTGATGGGCCGGTAGCTAGAGGGCTCGGTAGCCTTCTTGCCTGGCTTGTGGATGCCGATGACGTCGGCGGACTTCCACGCAACGGGGAAAGAGCAGTTGCTCATGGCCGCATTGAAGATGCTGACTAGAAGATAGATTAAGGGGACAGAAAAGTGTTTGACCACTTTGTTGCTGATACCATCAGCGCCGGAGGCTTTACGGATAGCGAGACCCTTGATGACAGACTCAACTTCGGCGGCCCTAATAAGCTCGAGCGGGGGGTCGGAAGGTGGTAGGGAGCTGCGACGTTCGACTTCACTGACCACCGTATGGAGGTGGGCAGGGTCAACGTGATCGGGGGAAAGGTTGCACTGGGCCTCGAGGCTCTCAGCCAAACACTCGGCTTTTTCCTCATCATCGAACGCGGGGACTTGGTTTGGCCTATCAAGAGTTTGGCATCGTTCTAAGTGTGTCACTTTTCAGAGTTCGAGCCAGCCGCCAGTAAGCCTGGTGGGTTGGCTCGAGCCCTGAAAGTAGGTCTGTCCAGTTCTGGGCGCGAAGATCACTTATGCGTTTCTTAACAGCACGCTGTAAGAAATTCAAAGTGGATTTGTTATCACGGGAGGGAGCCGCGTATGCCCTAGTGGCGGCGTTCTTTGCTGTCAGCAGTCTCCTCACGTCCTCGGGCAAGTCCCAGCGGTGGTCCACCACCGGTACCTGCTTAGAAGACTCACCGATCACAGTGCGGAGGTGACTAGTGAGAGCATCGATCGCGGTGGAGACGTCATCTAGTGTCTGTATGTCGTCAGGTACCTTGTCTAAGTCTGGTGAACTGATAGCTTTCAGGGATTCCCCCAATCGCTTCCAGTCCACCACTGTCTTAGTCTGGGGTGTCAGTTCAGTTGGATCCGAGCCTAGTCTCATGAGAACGGGGCGGTGGTCAGAGTCAAGTTCGTGGAGCACTTCTATCGAGCTTAACCTGAGGGCTACGCCTTTTAAAAGTGCTATGTCGAGTATGTCTGGTCGTTGGTCGAGGTTCCCGGGGAACCTGGTCGGAGTCATGGGTGCGATAATGTCAAAGGTGTGGTGGTCTGTGTCTGGTCGTGGGTCAGTTAGCTGTTCAAGTATCCTACCGTTGGTGTTGGAGGTGTGACAGTTCCACATGACGTGTTTGCTGTTGAAGTCTCCCGCCAGTATGACGGAGCTTCCCAGAGAAAGTAGCGCGTTGATATCACTACTGAGCAAACGTTTATCAGGGGGAAGGTAGCAAGACGCTAGTATGATCGGTTCGTGGCCGTTCATAGCTAGGCGACAGCAAGACGCTTCTAAGTTGATTAAAGATGAGGGAGTATCAATTGGGATGCAGTGAAGAGACCTTCGGTAATAGATAAGCGTACCGCCTCCGGCATTGGTAACCCTATCATTACGAACCACTACGTAATTGGCGATCTTAGGATCCCGCTTACTAGGTTTCAGGAGGGTCTCCTGTACAAGCATCACATCGACCTGATGGGTCTTACAAAAGTTATGAACCAAGTCGCGTTGACGAGTGAGGCCGTTTGCGTTGAAAAACGCTAACGCTACGGAGCGAGGTTTAACCTTTTTTGGTGTACTATCCATATTAGATAGTACTAAAAGAAGGTAAGGGGCAGCGCATGATAGCGTCGAGAATGCCATCGTGCTGGACCAGGGCACAGAAACGGTCCTCGGGAGTGGCGGCTGAACGAAGTTTGTGTGCTAGCACACTTACTTCCTTCAGATCGATGGCTGATAGGCTCTGCTTAATCAGAGCCAGATCTTCCATCAGGGAAGTTGTAGCCTGGCCAGAGGGACCAGACTTAGAGGCGGGAGGGCTAGTGTGGGCTACAGGCAGCGCTTCAACAATAGCTGGAGCGCTGCTAGGTGTCGCTGGCGCAGCCTGCGCCCGGACCATGCTCGGGGGCTTGGACCAGGCGTTGACTACGGGAGGCGGTGCCTGAGAGGGCTGTGTGCTGCTTGCCGAGACAAGGGATAGCTTAGAGCTTATTCCTTGAGCGCCAGTGGTAGGTGGATTGGGGCGTGATGGCGCGCGCCCGCTAGTCCTGCGTGTGCTGCGCGGTGCCTTCGGGCAACCACGATAGTTCGCGGTATGCCCTGAGTTTCCGCACAGAACGCAGCTTGGCGGGTCTGGACTGTCCCGAGTGCGGGAACAGTCGGCGGTGCCATGATCACCAAGGCACTTAACACAGCGGGGCCTGGCGTAACAAAAACGTGCCGCATGCCCATAGAGCTGGCAGCGATGGCACTGGGACGGAGTACCGTTTCGGTGTGGGGCCTCGACCGTGACCGCTGAAAGTTTGTCTACCTCCTTCAGATTGAAGATAGACTTCCCCTTTGCGGTGCGGTCGAGCACAACCAAAACAAGGTCGAAGGCAGTTTTGGTACGACCACTGTATAGGCGGTGAACTTCCCGAACCGGGAACTCCTGGGCTTTGAGGTCCTTGAGGACAACCTCTTCCTTCACCTCCTTCGGTATTCCGCGTAGGACTACACGAAGAACTTTCTCTTCCTCGAGAGCATAGGTATGAAAACCTATTTTCTCTTGGCGGAGAATACGGGTGAGGAGACGATGGTCGTCCGAGGTTGCCACTTGGACTTTAATGCCCGAGTTGGTCGGTCTGGCGGACGTGTAGTTCACCTTCCTGGTGGTAAGGAGAGATGAAACATTGCTCCATTTCTCCTTTTCCTGGACGTACAGAGGTGGAGGTCGCTCCGGTCTCGAGGCTGATGATCCCGAGGAGGGCACATCTACCTCAATGGCGGGTGATCCTCTGCGGTCGGAAGGGCCGCTTACTGCCCCAGGACTGGGGCAGGCTGCCTTGGACGGGGGAGGAGAGGAAGCTGCCGCGGGGCGCTTCCTTCCTTTAGTGACTGTGATGAAGCCATCATCATCAACAGGGTCAGGAGAGGCGGGACTTTCGCACTCCATCAGTGAGGAAATTACCTCTACCGACGGAGTGGTAAAAATAGGCGAGCGGGAGCGCGGTCGCTCGCGGGTTTCGCTGTCACAGCTTCGCGGTGACGGGGTCGGGGCGGGACCTTCTCCGTTTTGCGTGCGCGGGCAACGCTAACTGAGTCAGCGGGTGGCGGAGGCATCACCGGTGATGCGGGCTCACTGGTAGCCAGTGCGGATGGAGTAGGAGTCCTAGCAACGAACTTGGACCAAAGGTTTTTAAGATCGGGGTTGAACCGGATGGCCCAGTCGAAAAATTCGAACAGTTGCCTTGCGGCAACGTCCGACGGGAATGTTCTATTTATTCCAAATCAGCCTGCCTTATATACAAAAATCTGGGTCTGCCTGAGCTACCTCGGATCTTTACTTTCTGGAGACCCCTATGACGTCAGAGGTCACGTGACACTTAAAACTATGTACATTTTCTATCCTACGGCGCAACCTTACCGTCAGGAGAGCCCCTTAATATAATATTTACAATTAAGCCTAACTTATTATCTAATCTACCTAAATCTTAACTAATATTGGGATTAATAAATGTACAACAAAAATATAATATTTATTCCTACCTAAAATACTTAACTATAGCTATATACAACATAAAAATATTTACATAAAATAAAGTGCGTGGGCGTGTCACTACATGACAATTGTGATTTTTTTCTATCTTGTTCGTAACATTATCTTCTTTAGTCTATGGCAACGACCCATCTAAGTAAGATAAGGGGTCGACGTTTTTAGCACAAAGCGTTTTCTGTTTCGGACCTTTCCTGCTGGTTATTTGACTCAGACGTACCCTGGGAGAGTACCTTTTTATTGGAACTACCATTATCGAGACTCGGGCAATATCCCGTCGAGATTATCTCTAAAAACACCTTAACGTTCAACATTCGAAGCTGAATGATGCGATGTATTACTTAACAAATAACAATCACGCTTTTAAAGTGTCTTATAACATGAGTGTTAAAGATAAAGGTCTGAGTGATTTGATTGCAGTTGAGGCTAATGTGCAATGTTAACCTGTTAAGATAAAGATGTTTGCCTTAATATAACGTGTTTCATTTTTGAAACGAGCACGAGAGTGATTTCTATGTCATCTTGATTTAAACTCTTTGTTTTTTTTGTGTCTATAAAAAATAATTCAGCTCACTGTTTGGTTCATTCACCACTATTCGAAACATGTCAGGCGCACAGATTTGCGCGGTTATTAATTTCCAGATGTGTAATAGTTTTGAGTATGTGCTTGCTAATGTTAAAAAACATAGACTTTATTTTTCAATACTTCACCTAACTATAAGTACTTTAATTAACTAATATTGTCATTCAACAACAACTGGTTTACCTTGCCCTCTAAAGCACGGTTAGGTAAAAAGTAATATTGTGATTCTTAAACAGGTTTCATTACGATGTTTTCCTTCACTATTCTAAGAGCAAGTGAAAATTCCGCACAAAACTTGAAAAGTCGTAGGTGTAGGGCCTAGCGGGATTCAAACCAAAGTGCGTTCGGTTCGCACAGGCTACCGCTATAAGCATGCACGCTCTGAATAAATATCCCCTTTTGTAGCAGTCACCCATCCTAGTGACGATGAACACAGTGAACTTTGGTTAACCATAGCGCTCTAATCTAGCTAGATTAGAGCGCTATGGTTAACCAAAGTTCAAAGTTTTACATAATAAAATACTAAATAACAAATAAAACTCTTACCGAATAACTACTAACTAAAACGATGGGGCAAATTTGCAGTTGTAAAATCAGATGTAAGGGCAAATTACTTAATTGTTTTATGTTATTAGAAACCCAAATATGGCCCGCAAGATTTACAACAAGGTAACAATAACGACCTAAACAAGGCAACTTCATTTATTTGCGGTGTTGACAACCATGATACTCACTAACCTTAAGAAGCCTTTGTCTTGAAGAATATTTATAGTGGCAATAAAGTAATTGCGGTAGAGTTTTTTTCACCCAAAAACATGGATGTAGCCTGGACTTTTATTGGGGGTAATAACGTTCAAAAGATTTTTTGCTAAAGATTCAAGAAACTGGTCACACTGTTGGCTTAGCTCAAACAGGTCTGCCTTTTGTTTTTCATCGAAAAAAGACCATTTCTCTTCGATATTGAAATTCTTTTCAATATGCTGTTAAAGAATTTTGGTCACGGGTACCATAATTATTCTCTATATTGTCATGCGGGAGTCAGTTCTGGTTTGAAAATTAGCTCCCAATTGTTCAATTGTCTTTTCTGTAAACCGCATGCTGGGCTGCTAGCATGACGGTTTCAAAAGCTTCCGTTTAAAATTGTTTCGTGTTCGATGTGTTTTCTATTTATTTTATGGCACCAATTCTGTTGAAATGAATTGAGTTAAAATGCAATTCATCAATTGAATTTAATGTAATTGCTTCATTTCCGTCGTCACTACAATTTGTGGCCTTTAATAGAGTACTAACCTACCTATTAAAAATAGCCTATACCCATTATTGGTACATTTTGTGATTGGTAGCAATAATAGCTACACACGAAGGCTGTGCCTCTACTTTACATATTGCCTGTATTGTCCATTCATTAACCATTTGGTACTCGTTAAAATACAATTCATGATGAACTCACCCCGAAGTCAGTTGACGGTTTGTCTCATAAATATTCTAAAATAAATATAAGATCCATTGTTCTACCTAAAAATTAAGTCGAACTATTGGTATCTGTGATCGTGTCAACAGTGTTTCGGAAAGATCTCTGTAAGATGTTTTGGAACTTAGTTGTTACGAGATAAATGATAATATTGTGCTTGGAAATATTTATGTAAATATTGAGCCATGACATGGGCACGTGAGATATTTGCTCTCAATATTGACTGATCAATAGTCGGGTTCTGATAATGACCTTGGTTCCAGGGATCTCATTCTAGGAAAGATAATCTATTTTGTGATGCTAGTAACAAAATACATTAAGCGTTAACACGTCGATAGTAGGTATATTTGTTGATTTTTTTTATATCTTATAATTTTATCACACATTTTATAGCACAAATATTCTTCTAAAATATCAGTATATCATATTCTAAGATTTTTTTATATTTATTTATGTAATTAATTAGTCTAACTAATATTAATAGTGTCTTCTTCCAAATACTTCATTGTATGAGCCCTGCCAGGGCGTTATACTTTGTAGAGCATACATTTCTTAATTATATATAATAATTATAAGATTTCTAAAGCCTTTATTTAAATTCAATACAAATTATGCATAAGACTAAATAAAATTTCGTCAGATTATAGTTTAGTTCAATTTATATATTAGAAATTAATTTTTTTAAAGAAAATTATATCAAAGGTTAAGTTAATTAATCAATAATTGGTAGGTTATGGTATTTTTCACCACACTCCTGTGCAATGTAACAATGTTCATTTATCCCTTTCAAGCCTTTCACACTATTCGTCTTTGAGCTTCCACTTGTGTCACATACTATATATATGTGTCAAATATTATTATCCAAAACGGCCAGATCATAAGTCTTAGCTATGTGTAAGGTTCACTCTAGTATTTTAGTTTGAGTTGCCATAATCTGTGATGGTACCTGAGTTGTTCAGATATATAAGACCGTCTCCCACGGTAGAAGCAATTTAACACGCACGTGTTATGGCATCCGATGGCCCGCGATTAGAGTTGCGGTGACGCACGGCCCAGACTTCTCAATGGACGTGTTTTTGTATCTAACTAGCTGAACGTACTTTTTAAAGTTTATTTTGTGTTACAATCCTGTGTTAAAATATTTATATATTTAAAATCATTTCAGACTATCTAAATTACAATAATACATCAAGGATTTTTAATTAAGTTAATACATTTAATGGAAGCTGCCAATTTAAAAAAACGGTAATGATAATAAATTTTAAAAATGTGCTCTACATTTTAAATGATTCAATTTTTCGTTTTTTAAAGATGCTCTGGAATTCAATATTTATGTATAATATTATTTTGAACATTTTATATAATGATAAATCTCCGATAATGTCTTAATATAATCTTCTCGAAGAACTTTATTAATAATAAATAAATAATAAATCTCAGCATTGTCAAAATCTTAAACACTGCATTGTCCAAATTTCGGTGACACATCTGTTTCTATAATAATGAAACCTTATGAACATTTTTAGTTCTTTTGTATGTATTATCTTTGATTCTAGTCATACTGTCAATCATTTATTTTGTATTGACGCAAAAATGTCCGCCCATTTCGTCAAAACCGCGGATGTGAGTAAATATGAGTGAAGTTATTTACTTAGTCACAATTTATTTATTAAAGCTGTTTGCTCGTATATTAAATATTTTATTATTATATATATATTATATTATATATATTATATTATATATATATATTTTATTATTATATTATTAATTTATTTCCATGAATTAAAAACTTAGTTTGAATAAACTAGATGTCATTTGACGTTGATTTTATATTTATGTTATGTTGCTACTGTTTCAGATGTCACCACGACCTCCTTTGAGATGTAACCTGAGTAGGTGCACCGAACGAATCACGCAGGCTTAAGTCTTCAACTTCATAACCAATATTTCAAGTGTTCAAAAAACACGCGTGCCATCTGTTGTAAGCCGATGCATTGCCGGGTCCCACCCGTCCTCATTGTGAACCCCGCCACCCCGCGCTTGTCTTTCCCCTCCTCTCAATACCCATGCGGCTTTGGTTCGTTCAAACTTCGTAGGTCAGTTACCGCCCGACCGCAGGGGAGCATGGCTGCGTCAAAACTTTTACCGCGATATCGTACTCTCTGTTTACATGCGTTATAAAAGTTCGTAGACAACAACATTGACTTGAAAACTTTTAAGTGATACAAAAGTAGTGTCGAACTGTGAATTACTTTGTGTGAATTAATCAGTGACCAATGTACTATTTAATTGTGGAAAAATGATTGAAAACTTTTCGGGAATGATTTCGTTAAAAGTTTGGATGTGTTTGGTGCTGGTGGTAGGTGCGCGCGCACGCTCCGCGCCGCCCGCCCCCGCCGGCTGTCATTGGGACTATTCGGACTCAAAGTTGAGTGAATCAAACTTTCTCACGTGTAACATTAAAACGATCGGATCAGTTGACTTTTTGTTTAAAAACATCACAACTGCGCAGGCGTATGGCATCAACAAGTTAAAGCTTACCTGCACTGACTTACTTTTCTTTGAAAGCTCTTTGCATATGAATACTGGAAGTTTTCTGGGACAGTTAAGAAAACTTGAAGATTTGCAACTGGAATATTGCAAAATACGTTACGTTCCTGCAACTGTACTGTCTCTGCTTCGTGATTTGACGAGTTTGAGTCTGCGGTCATATAACACTGACTGGCCTGCTATGACAATGGAGTTTCATGCTGAAAGTTTTCGTGGATTAATGGAACTTAGATCCTTAGATCTTGGAGATAACAATATTTACATGCTGCCGTCGGAAGTTTTTTGTCCATTGTTCAGTTTGGAATCGTTGAATCTTACAAATAACAGGATCCAAGATATATCCGAAATTGGCTTCTCAGATTGGGGTAAAGGACCCATCGCTCCAGGTAAATCATGCAATACTGGCCTTAAACAACTTGATTTATCGCATAATAATGTGTTAAGGCTTCCTGACAACGGACTATCTAGCCTCAGATCTTTAGAAGTCCTGAATATTCAAAGCAACCTAATTAATGAGATAGGCGACAGGGCGTTCGTCGGATTGAATTCATTAAAAACTCTGAACTTGTCAGGCAATAAGTTAGTCGCTGTCCCTCCGGAACTATTTCAATCATCAAGAGTTATCAAAGAAATCTCATTAGCAAATAACTCACTTTCTGTGTTGGCGCCTGGGTTACTAGAAGGACTTGATCAACTCGAGAAATTAGATTTATCTAAGAATCGCCTTACAAATGATTGGGTTAACCGAGATACTTTTGCGGGGCTTATCCGGCTAGTAATATTGAATTTATCTCACAACTCTCTCGTTCGCTTGGATCCCAAATCTTTCCAAGATTTAAACAACTTGCAAGTTTTGAACTTGGACAATAATGCAATTGAGACAATTAGCAACGGCGCTTTTGCTGAACTCAAGAATCTTCACCAACTCTCAATCTCGGATAATAAGATAAAAACATTAAATGAACACGTATTTTCAAACTTATTTGTACTAAGCCAACTTTACTTAGACAACAATTTAATATCAACAATTCATGAACGTTGTTTTGAGAATATTACCTACCTACAAGATCTGGGTTTGAACGGAAACAGTTTGAATGTGATTCCAGATGGCATTAGAAAACTGAGATTCTTGAAATCGCTTGATGTTGGAAAAAATAACATTACTCAAGTATCAAACACGTCATTTGAAGGCCTTGAAGAGCTTTATGGGTTGCGTCTAGTTGACAACGATATATTGAACATACCTAAAGATACATTTAGCACATTGCCCTCGTTACAAGTTCTAAATTTAGCCTCAAATAAAATAGAGAGCATTGAGCAAGACGCTTTTGTTTCAAACCCAACGTTAAAAGCTATCCGTTTAGATGGAAACAAATTGAGCGATATTCGAGGAGTTTTCAACAAATTGAGTACCCTAGGTTGGCTTAACATATCTGATAACAAACTTATTTACTTTGATTATAGCTACATGCCGGACACCTTAGAATGGTTAGATATTCATGGCAATAATATCACAAAATTAGAAAACGAACACAATGCCCAACAAAACATCCGAATGCTTGACGTAAGTTTCAATTCTTTGGAAAATGTCGATGAACGGTCTATACCTGATTCTATTGAAGTCCTTTTCTTGAATAACAACAAAATTCACACGATTCATCCAGGTACATTTTTACAAAAAAGAAACTTAGAAAAAGTCGTAATGACAGACAATAAATTGAGGACCGTCGAACTATCTGCGTTTACTTTGCCCCATATTCCAAAGCACAGAATGCTGCCAAAATTCTTTATTGGAAATAATCCGTTTGTATGCAACTGTCACATGATTTGGCTACAAAAGATTAATCTCTGGAATCACATGAGGCAATACCCGAGGTTTATGGATTTAGATTCAGTGACATGCGAAGTAGTAAATAACAAATATGGTGGCAAAGCAAACTTAATGGATGTTCCGGAGACTCAATTTCTTTGCTCGTATGAAACTCACTGCTCATCAAGCTGTTTTTGTTGCGATTTTGAAGCCTGTGACTGCAAAATGACTTGTCCAGAAGGTTGTTCTTGTTTCCATGACAGTAACTGGAATTCCAATGTAATTGACTGCTCCAATGTTGGCTATACTGAAATACCGGAGAAAATACCGATGGACGCTACCGAACTTTATCTCGATGGAAATGACTTTGGTGTTCTTGGAAGTCATTTATTTATCGGAAAAAAGAAACTTCACAAGTTATACTTAAATAACAGTAATATTGCTGCTATGGAGAATGACACTCTAAACGGTTTACACTCGTTAAACGTTCTTCATCTTGAAAACAACCACTTGACTGAATTATCTGGGGGAGAATTTTCACAAACAAAACACTTGAGAGAGTTATACTTAAATGATAACCTCTTGGCAAGTATCGCAAACAAGACATTTGAGAACCTGTCATCTTTGAGAGTTGCTCATTTCCAAGGCAATAAAATTGTGGATCCAGACAAAAAGTTTGTCCATGCTCTTCAACTGGAATGCGTGAACGTGCAAGGAAATCTATTTACCTGTACATGCGACAACGTAATGCCATTGCAAAATTGGTTGAAAAAAATTCATGAAGACTCCGCGGAAGTGTATTGTGTGAGTGAAAATGGACTTTTATCTAACACAACTGTGTTTGACGTTGTCGATAAGTGTCGTGACTCTAACGTTATGGATAATACTATTCCAACTGAAAACCAACCGTATCAGTATGATGAAGTGAGCACTATAAAACTGAACTTTGTACCACTTTTAGCTGTAGTCTTAATAAGTGTTATCCTTATTCTTCTGTTCGGCGCCTTAGCGTTTTCTTTTAGACAAAACGTCCGGTTATGGGCTCATTCTAAATATGGAGTGAGATTATTCAAAAGTGCTTCAATTCAAGAGAGCGAGCTCGACAGAGATAGATTGTATGATGGATATGCTGTATACAGTTTGTTGGACGATGACTTTGTATCTAAAGTTGTAGCTCCTGAAATGGAACACTCTGGATACACAATGTGTTTCCATTACAGAGATTTACAACATGCTCCCGAGAATTACTTATCAGAACAAATTACTCATGCTGCTGAGTCTTCTAAGAGAATTCTTGTATTTGTATCATTTAACTTTTTGCAAAACGAATGGTCAAAAGCCTCATTCAAAGCAGCAATTAAACACGTTATTACTTCAATTCATCCCTCAATCAGACGTCATAGAGTAGTATTTATTTTAACAACTGATGTCAGTGCACTTAACTTAGATCAAGATTTCCAAAGCTATTTAAAAACTTGCAATGTCTTATTGTGGGGCGAAAAGAAGTTTTGGGAGAAAATTAGGTTTGTTATGCCAGACATTTCCAATTTACATTGGAACAAAGACACAATGAATTACAATCATGGCGTGTGTCCAAATGGTAGGAGGCATCCCTCTAGATATACTGCTTCGCCCACTGCACCGGAACATTGGTATAAATACGACGCTATCCCCCCTCAGACGCCCACAACCACTAATGTGGGTATAAACATTGAAGATGATACGTCGATGTTGACGAACACAACATTAACGAGTCAGACTCAAGACGGAGAGAACCTGCATCACAGTTACATTTCAATAGATACTCAAAATTACGAGCAGCCATATGGTGGCCGGCCTAGACCACCTAATACGTTACGTAAACATCCTGGCCACCATTCCCCTTCCATGCTCGACGAACAGGGCTACTTACAGCCACGGTCATCTGTGCATGACTGCTTGCCACAAACTCACGCAGCCGCCCACAGATGATAAGATTCAACCCTTATCTCCAGCTGATATTTCTTAATGGAAACTCACATTCCAAACACATGTGTATTACTGCTTTTGGGCAAACCATGCCTTAATAGTTTGAAAGGCAATAAATGTTGTGTCAGATAATTAGGCCAAAATGTTTGACTATGTTCCTTATTAGATACCTAGCGTTAAAAATTGTCATATTTAAAGAGACTGTCGTTGAAATGTATATTAATGTTTACGTAGATGTAGTTCTCGCGTCTTAGTACTTCATTGTGTATACTTAGTTACTGCGTATAAAAATGTCCGTTAAGACTGAAATATGTATATGTAATTTAAGCCTTCGCCAGTATCAGGTATAACTTTAATAATGTATTTTGGTATAGTATATATCTCATTGTTACCAAATATTTGTAGATAGACTTTGTAATTAGTGACAAATGTGTAAAGTTAATAATATTATTGTACAGATAGTTATACTAGTCATTAGTTAGGGCCTTATAGTGTTGAAATCTTCTCTCAGAATAAATATTGATAGAACTAATGACAAAACTGTTTAATAAACTGTGTTTAACTTATCAAATCAATAATTTTATGAAACAAGCATATTTTATCATTGGCTCTATTATATTCATGTATCTGTAATATTATTAAATGACTGTTATAATAGTAGTAAGATAAACACAATATTATGATAATAATAAAACAAAATTGAATTGAAACATCTATTTTTAATCAAGCACCTTATCTATCCTGGTAGGTTATACTTTAAATATATAGGATTTACATACTTCAAATTTGCTTAACACATTAGTTTACCTTGGCAAATAGCTGTAGCGAAACCGTCGTTAGTTCTATAATTTATATTGTGGTTTATTTGAATAAGAATAATCATTTTGACCAAAACTTTTATATTCGCCGACAGGCTTAGCAAAAAATTGTGTTAACCAAATGTCAGAATAACCGCTAGGATTGTTGTTTCGGAATCTTGCTATAGAGAAATGAGACGTAAAAAAGGATCAAGTATAATTTCGGTTCGCCGACAATCATCGAAAGCCATAATGATGGTCCCTTTTCAGGTAGAAAACGCACCCATGTAATATTTCAACCGTCACGGATACGGCATAGTAGCCATAAAAGAGATTTACAATACGTAGTATATTCATAGCTAGTTAGAGGCATATTTATGTGACCTTATGTTGGACACGGTCCGAAGGGCAGTTATTGATTTTTTCTTATACATTTTTCGAAGTGTGAGTTTGGTCGAATAAAGGGACATATGGTGCGATCATGCGACATACTTTGAATAGCCGCTGACCGACTGGCTTAATTTTTTCCAAATAAAAGCGTCAGCATCTTCAGCTGACGTTGTTTACTTTTAATAACGTAGTAGGATCATCGCTATCGATAATGAATTTTTAATAATCTTGGGTTAGAAGTTGTGTAATCGACCACCGGCGAGCAGTAAGTATAATCTTGAACCTGACCAGAGATATCAAGGTGAGTACTATTCATTTCGTATTTTTTTTTTGGTTTATTTGTTACCTTCAGTAGAATGAGATGGGAAGATTGGCCATTACGTATTAGTATTTTTTTAAATAATAATATTTTGATGAGAAGGGAAAACTTGACTTTACAAACATAAAGTATTTTTAAAAGTAAAAATATTTTTAGTAAATTTTTTTTTAGCTCTGTAACTGTACAATACTGTGACGCATACACCCGCCACAAAGTATTTACATATAACTAATCATGCAATTTCTAATTTACTATTTTCTTTTCTAAATCCATAAAGTGGCAAATTTGTATAAGGATATAATAGAAAAAATGTATTAAGTTATAGTATGTAATATAACTTGGTACATTTTGTAGTAGGTACTACACATTGATACAACTTCAGAGCGGAAATATTTGGTTAATAACTAATTAACGAAACTGTAGTTGTTTAGATAGCTTAGCTGCGTAGTAGCATTATACATATATTTTTTAAATTTATTTAATTTTTGATAACCAGTATAATGTACACTATTACAATAAGAATATAAACATAACAATACATAAATTTAAAAAATCTTTTAATTGGTATGTATGTACTGGTAGTGTAGGCCTGACTTCAAGCGGCATTAGTTTCGTTAATGTATAGTTCTGATAACAATTTATGGACATTACTGAGGTGACTTTCGTAATCTTCATAACTAACCTAATAACCCTACATACAATACAAAAAAAAATCAAGTTGGTACATAACCACTGATTTCTGATATGCCTGAACAGATTTTGATTAAGTTTTGTTTCTAGAGACTTATTAACATAGTCAAATCAAGGGATTTTATTGCAAATAGGCTATTTTTTGCACTTTTGCAGGTGAAATATATATCAGGTACTGTTTAAAATTAAATTATAAAAGGGTGCTTTTATCCCAGAGAAAGTTGAGGTGACTATGAGACAAGTGCCATTGTCTGCAGAATAGGTACTAACAACCTTGGAGTCTTCAAATCAAGAGTGAACAGGTATCTGCTAGGCAAGCGTGTTACGTCCTAGATCACATCGTCATTTACCATCAGGTGAGATAGTGGTCAAACGCAAACCTGAAACAATAAAAAAAGTACAGCTATAGATTCTAATAATTTTAAATCAATATTATAGAAGAATAGGTATGTACTTAGGAACTTATATAGCAATTGTTAGATAATCTGTCGACCATGTAAGTTGAACTACTTTATCTTCCATCCTTATTACCTTCAGGTTGACCGTAAACGCCAACAGCCAAATATAGATTCCCATTCCGTTCCTCTCTATTCCGTTTTCAATAAGTCACCAAAACTATATCTGGTTCACGATACCTGCTATCAATATCCCGGATATCGGACCTATCTTTGGATTTCACGGTGAACGCACCATTGGTTGCCTCTATCATCCCCAAACGTGTCCTCAAAACCAGATAAGAAATTGACCAGATATCGGCCGAATCCTTTCGGTGCGCCTTTTGAGCTTAATGGATTATTATTTTATCTTTGGGGTTGTGTTCAATTTGTGTGAAATCGTTCGAAGTGGACTTCAATGTTTCGAGTTTTCGTGTTTGGTTTGATTTGAGCTTTAACCAATGTTTCAACTGATTGGTAATGCTACCAAGTATAAGTAAGTAATAATAGTAATATATGCTTTTACTACATACATATAATGTTAGACTATTATAAGAGCGCCAGTCGATGGTATACCTGACCGAAATGCTGACACTTATTTGGCAAAATGAGTCTACTTTTCAATTCAACGGGGCAATGCTGCCAGCATGTTGTGTACGCCACCTACTAGTAGTGGGCTGAAGCATTTGGACCGTCTATAGGTCATCGCGGCTAGTATATAGTCCAAATTTTTTTTGTATTTGTTTTGTTATTGTGTTATAGTATTTATTTGAAAGAATAAATTCACTTTGCCCGTTTAAATCAAAAACCATTTGTGATAATATTACATCATTAAGGTTTTATCCATTGAAATGATATCCCATTACCTGAATTTCTTTGAATATTAATGAAATCACTAGGAGGTCGGAATTATTTGCTGATCGAATGAAGATATTCCAATCAATCATCAGCACTACTCAAATCATCTTCAAGGAACCTTATAAATCACGCGGCTACTTTTTCAGACGTTCCCAAACCCATAACAAAGGCAACGATGACTAATCCCAGTCAGGGTCGAATCAAATCAGATAGCGCTTCCACTGTGACATTGATCGACGTTTGATATCCGAAAGGATGGTTAGAAATATCTAACCATTTTTCTGTTTTGAACGGACGAAATTCGTCGGTTGGTCAACCCGCGCCACCCGCTGGTTAGACATGACGGTTCACACTTGAGGATGGTTCAAGTCCGTACAAAGGTCACGTCTTCTCACTCAAATCTTGAGCGGGAGCGGTACTGAATTGGATCGTGACAACGGCGAGATACTTATCGTGATTTTCTGGCCAATTCCGATGCATCGTATTGTTAGTGCAAGTAATGGGAGCATGGGAACAGAGTGGTAGTGTTCAAATAGTATGAACCATAACTCACTTTACTGTAAATAAAATAGAGAATTTTCATTAACAAAGTTGGTAATGCAGACTTTCTGCATTATCTCTGAGGTACCAATAAAGTAATATATATATATATAAGTGTAAAACAATTGTCGCACGCTGTAACGTGGCTGTCGTCAGCCTTCCAGATACGGTTTAACTATCTAGTAGGCTTTTAACCATCATTTGGCGGCAGGGTGCCCTAAACTAAAATCCCTTGAATTTAGACTCCAAGTCAACATTTATCACAGTAGTTATTAGCTCCAATTCACCTTACTAATTTTTGCCGCTATGTCAGCATGTTAATGATTTTTAGTTAGGAACAATAACTTCTATCAAATATCGGTTTTTTGGTCTAAACAGCCTTTTCTTACTACAACTCATACAACTATACCTACGAGTATAATATTTATGAAATTGATTATGTGTTTTCTTGATAATACTAATAATTTTAAATTGAATTTATAGTAGCGTGTAATTTCAAATGGTAGATTATGATTACGATACTAAACTTTAAGTATGCCTTTAAATATCATACTATCGTGTAACACAGAGAATATTGTTAATTAATTGACGTAAACTACCCATTAACGTAATGATAAAACTGACTCACGACTTCTTATTATTTTTTATGTTTTTTTACAAGAACCTCTGTGTATGTTGAGACAGAAGATTCTTTATTTTCATTATCACATAAATGCGTACTAAGAAATGACGCGTTAAGATAAACTAATCTAAATGTTAATCGATGTATAATAATGCGCAAAATATGCATGCTGTTGCAACTTATTGTTGAAACAGCTGATATTATAGTTTCTCAGCATTTGTTTATTGGCAATAGGCCACGCCCTCCTTTGTAACCGGATTGTTCCTCGTAAATTAATTTGCCAAACGGAATTAATTTTGGCAACCAGTTGCAAGATAACTTTAGGATGCCTTAATTTTCATTCAATTGTACATAATATTATGTAGTTACTTATTAATATGACGAGGGCATCTTACTAATTTCTCGGTAATAATACTCCATTTTTAATTGGCTCGTTTTTTTTTAAATCAGATAATTGTATGATTTATTTATTTCCACTATAGCAAATTTGTTTTGTTATTTTTCCTTACAACTACTTATCATTTCGTATTGTTTTCCACTTATAAAATATGTGTTTAAGTCACAAAAGAAAGAGTCGTGCAGCAAAGCAAGCCGTGGAAGAATCTAACTAGAATTCTATAAGCAGGTATGTTGTATCGCACAAACAGATAAAGATGAGTAGAGATTTGAGGTAGTTGCGTTAACATTGCATGGTCCAGATACTTTACTTGAGGCTAAAGCATTTCAGTTTCCAACATTTTTTATGTTTCACATGTGAACAAGATTGCTTCTGCTCGACTATTTCTATTCTTTTCTATCCTGTGGTCTTCAGGTGATGGAGAAATTTAATATTAAAACAATGACGGAAAAACGGATATGGATGACTGGCGGGTTCGATTCCCACGGCAGGACAAGTGTTTGTACACAGAAAAAAGCGCAAATACTTGTTCTGCGTCTGGGTGTTGTGGGACCATGGTCCTCGTAGTTCCTGGGTCTATAGACACAGGTAATCCTACTTAGGGTCTAAGATCTATGTATGTGATCGTATGGGCGTTATTATTATTACTGTTATTATGAAATAATCTGAGCACTTTTGAGGTTAGAGTGAATCGGTATCTTCTGGGCAAGCGTGCCCCGCATCGTCATCGCCCTATAGTTAATGGTAAAATAAAAACGTTAAAATAAAACTAAAGAGACTACTTAGCGCAAACGCGTTTGAGGGCTCTACTAATAACATTATCTTGTGAGTTATTTGCAAGTAATCGTTTTTTCCTCACCATATCCTATAGTACTGAGAATGTTCTATAACAAATTTATCGCAGTCTATTTACTTACCTATGTTTACTTTTTCTTACACAATGATCGTTTTTCTTTATTCGAAGGAAACACGCTCAACATCATATGCCCACAAAAAGAAAACACGACAATATCAATTTTTCACCGCGATATTTGTACCGCAGCAATGAAATATCTCGATAGAGGAAAATAAATTGGGTTATGGGAAACTGAGTTTGGATAAATCACATCGAAAATACTGTCACGACAGTGTGGAAAAAATGTGAGAATGAGAGACTACGAGTACAGTATTTCCAATCAGTACCTAAGATACTGTGAGCTGGTTTTGACTTGTATCTGAACCTTTCTGTAGAACTTTCAATCGCAGTGATGTGAACATTACATATTTTAATACGCTGACTGGACAAATGATCCATTATGATTTTTAGGAGTTACTTGATCAGCTATCGTTGAAAGCTTAAGCACTGCTTTACTCAGCAACGGAACTATTTCATTATCCCGAACGTCCCGGATGGTGAGCATGATCGGGTTCTATGAATGAAAGTTAGTGGACGAAAATAAAACTATTTGTGCATTCCTTACAAGTTTGTTCTTGGGAAGGTTTCGAAGTTGTTGACCGTTCGGTCATCGGTGACAGACTGTTTGATGACTTAAATAGGCTCTATGTTTGTGTTCTAGTTGATTACACTCGCTCTATTCTTCCATCTGTGAAAACTATCGTGTCAACAAAAACTTGGTTGGTTTGTCTTTCTCTGTTAATTTAGAATCAACGGCTTATGTGAGAACTATTAGTAAATGGTTAAAATGTTTTACTTTTAACACACGAATGGATAACGTATTATTTATTAAGACTCCCAATGACATTTCCATTCGCCTTGTAAATGACATTGCGCATATAGAAGCATATATTAGTCTTAGCTTAGATATTTATGTTAAAATGGGTAGTTAGATAAGTAGAAAATTATTTACTGCACAAACAACAAAAATAGTTGGTAAATATACTTTAGGTGAACCATGTGGTATAACTATAGCGATTGTAGACCTGAATGATTCATAAAAAATACTTTTGAGTAGAAGCAGTATAAATTCATCTTGTTTATGAATTGAATCCACTATAGAGGCATTAACAGATTCTAACATCTCGAAATATCAACGGATATATGCAATCTGAAAATAGCTTGTTATGAATATAAGACTAGAGATTTGAAATGTTTTCTATAAAGCACTGTGGAAGCAATTAATCTTAGCAGATTAAGAGGGCATTAACGATGTTACAAAAATTATGTTTTATAAATTGCGACATGCAATATGTGAAGTTATTCCCGATACGAAACCAATTTTGAGCACCGATACGTAGAGCATCAGATTTTACCACCATCAAATATTTTGTACATAAGAGCTTCAAAAGTTAGTCAGCAAGATATTTTTTATTATGTATGTCGACTTAAATAATAATAGTTATGCTTAAGCGCGATTAAGTCCTGTGTAAACAAATAACTAACGAGTAAGTATTGCCAGGTCTCCTAGAATAATAGAATTCTAAGCAATCAGCACAGTTACACTTGCTTGAATAAACGCCGATTCAATGGGTAAAAATTCTAACTCTTACAAAAATGTATTTAAAAATAAATTGTTACAATAATGTAGATTCGCTGACCAGAGAACTAGACTAGACATTAAATATATATAATACTACTTTATTTCTTATTAAACGTCTCAGTCTCATTAGAGGAATAATTGTAGAGTGGCTAGGCGTAGTGCAGCTTCACCTTCTACCTTAATATTAGGAGAAATGGGGTCAAAAGGTAACTCCGTCTGAGATTAAAAAAAAAGTTATACATTTATGGGCAACATTTCTGAAATTTTTCCTAAATATATTTGTTATTTTTGGGTGATATTTTTTTATTGGGTTATTAGACTATGCCACGTGATCGCAGCGTCAATGGAATGGGAGTATTTTGGTAAGTGAAACTAATTAATTAAATCATAAATCAGCTACGAGTATTACGTAACTTACAATATCAAAGTTTAAGAGCGAAATAAAATTGTTTATTTTCCGCATAGAAAGTAATAAAATGTATGTAGTTTTCTAGAACAAATTCTACGCTTTTAGTAAAATTCTGAATAACCAACTGTCACGTTCAGTGCAATTCTTTGCGGTCGTACATCGACGTAGAGTTTAAATCTATGAACGAGAATATTTTAACGAGCACAAAAGTTTTTCGTGGTGACTGTTGTTCATATAGTCACAGATTATGCATTATACCGTGACACGGCCATGCGTTGTGGTAATTGTATCGCTTCTGAACTGTTGTGTAACAGACGTGTCGTGAATTTTGGACTTCCCTTTCTTTGTAAATTATTGTTTAAGACACAGTCCAAGTCATCAAGTCAAGTGATAGTCTAGCCTAGTCAAGTCATACTCCTAGTGGCAACTTTACCAGAAGCTTCTGTAGAGTTTTGGAAACAACACGAAAAGAAACGTTTCACCATCCTTATACCACTTTTCCACACTCACACCTGTAATCCAGCACTTAACGAATAAAATGCCACCAATTTTATGCACCAACACTGAAAATAACACAAGTTTTAGAAAATAATACAATGCGGTGACGCGATCTTTTTCGTTTTCCCGCCAATTTCTCTCTTATACTCCATTCTTAACTGTAGGTCTTTTGTATAAAGTTGAAACATGATGCTATTGACGCTAAATACGCAAATGTGGATAAGTTGAGCGGCGAAAGGCTGCAATTTGAAACGGTGCAAGCCGGAATACAAAGTAGGATTTACGTCCTTCGGGTAAAACTATAAAGAAAAAAGGAAAAAGATCATTGACATTTTATTATTCTAGATTTTATACCGTTTCGTTTTGGTTGGAAAAAAAGCCGACGATTAAAAGCCCATGAAATACCAAATACAATAACATGACAGCCTCGATTGCATTCAACCTCACCTCAAGTACCTATCAGTACCGTATATGTGACCAACATAGAGCAACGAAAACAGAAGGTAAACTTGAAATTCACGTTGTAAACTCTCATAATATTAGCTAACATTTAATTGGATTTTGTGTGCACTGAATGTCTGGCAAAATTACTGTGCCGGAGTGTGAGTCAGTGTGGGTCTTGGTATACAGGATTATCGTCACATACCTAGGTCGTCCCTATAGAAACTTCTACAATATAATATAGAAATTTAGTGCTTATGACTATAACATTATGGCACTATAATTTTTATGAATTAAAGATTATTTGAGATTCGTTAATAAAATCATTATCAGCTTTTATTCGTCTAATACTGATGAGGCTTTCCTCATTCCTTGTTCAAATATCAATATCACAAAAGTAACAAAAGCAAAGCTTAAAAACTGACTTCAGACATGGTTTTCTTATGGATGCCAGCATTGTCAGCATTGGACCAAATTGGACCAAATTCCACACAAGCAGCAGCTTTCAAATAAAAAAAGAATCATAAAATTCGATTCATCCAGTCGAAACTTCTGAGGTAACAAACATAAAAAATACAGTCGTATTAAGAACCTCCTCATTTTTTGAAGTCGGTTGAAAATAGCTCGTTATAAAAGTTTCGCCTGTGACTTCGATATTAAGTGGGTTCTTGTCACAATTACACTATTTGAACACTAGACACATTTTCACCGTTGATTTTAAACTTGCCTGCTGTGTGTATTTGTTTTGCGGCAGAGCTCTTTGTAAGAACACGTGCCAACTGCTCGCTATTGAACGTCAAGTTACGAAATGACCTCTAAAAGCTGTTCATTCATAGAGTTGACCGAATATTTCGTGCTTTGGAATGTATTTGACTGTGAAGTAGACTTGCCATGCTGGTAGCTGTCGAAGGTTTCAAATATAATAATTATTACTTCAATAAACCTAAAAACGTGATTCAATCTAAATTTTAATATGAAAATACTTGCCATCTATTTTACTAACTATAATAAAGATATAATGTTTTACAGTTTTTTCTCGGAATTGAATAATTCAAACTAAGCTGTGCTGGAGTAATCTGTGGATGTTGTGATTATATAGAGTTACTAATGTTTCTATAGAATAACTAGCCGCGCCGCGCGGTTTCACCCACATAGTGATGAAAAACGGTGATGATGATGATAAAAAGTAAATAAAAACCTATTCTCAGACTTACCTATTACTATTACCACTACTACTACCACTACTACTAGACTAGTGTCACTATAAAATTTCATCAAAATCAGTTCAGCCGTTTTGGAGGATTATGTTAACAAACACTGACACGAAATTTCTATAAATATAGATTTATTTTGTATTAATTTTGTGGTTTCTCTACCCTTAGCATCTATTGGCATCCAAAAATAAAATATCTTAGTTGTTTTAGTTTTAGGTATAAAATGTCTATAGAGTAAATCATAAGAACAACTGACAACACAATTCTTGTTTATCAAAATCTGAAAAGGAACGCCTCAATTCTTTTAAAAATAAATTGTTTCATACTACCGAGTCATCTCTCCAAACAAAACAAGGTGCCATTAGCGAGTCGCTTTGAATCAATGGTACTTTAAAAAAAAGCAATAACTTAATTCCGCTGAGTCACTCCTACCCTTGGATTGTTCTGAACGTCAGGGTGTCTGTCTTGGGTTCTTGGAGAAACAACGAATTTTAGTTTTGATACTTTTCTTTACAACTTGGCACAGGTCTGGTACAGGCCTGGCACTTGTTTCATTTATTAAAAAAAAAAACTACCCTGAACCGTTTGTTGGACACCATTTTAGCACAGAGTATGCTGACATCCCAAACACTGTTTCAGGCCTGTGCAAAACCTGTGTTGAACCCGTGCCCTGCTGGAGAAGTGTACACAGACCCTAAAAGGATTTGAATGAAATTTGGAATGCAGATAGCTTACTCGCTGGATTAATACATATATAGGAATTTTTTTGCGAGGGAAACCACGACTCAGAGCTAGTAATTAAGAAGCTTTAAATCTTCACGCAAAAATAAAATGAAACTTCCGTTTGTTCAAAACAATTTATTCATTATAACTTTCTAAACAAAAAACAACTTCTAACTCTAGCTTTAGTAATTTACGTGAAGAAGATTTATGTTTTTAACTAAAGGTCAAAGTAAAATAATGAAATTCGGGAGTAATTTGTATAAGTATCAAGAATATTTTTACTCGTTGAAAGCTTATGAAGAGTGACTGAGATGAATGACTTTATATTTGAAGTGCACGTTCAAAAATGAAAGGTATTGAATTATTTGATTATCGAAACGCTACATAAAATGATTTAAATATTTCCCTATGCATTTTCATGCAATTAACATTTTAATCTACTGTTACAACTATAAATCAGAAAAATAAAGTGCACTGCATAACTATGCTGCAACCTAAGTGCATGCATTAATAAGCAACTCATTGGAAAGTATTTTTTTACAGTTAACAAAACTATGCATTGCTTCTTTTCACGCTGTATCTCCACACGTAGCCACCTCAATCTTTTTGTCATCTGTAAAATTAAAAATGAATGAATTATTCTTATTGATCCGGAAATTATAACACCAAAGGTGCTAACTGAGTTTTTTTTTTGTCGTAGCAACACAAAAGAAATTCTAACTTTAACCTGAATAACCTATCCTCATAAATAGTCGATGAATAGACTAAAAACCCAATAAACTTCTAAAAATTTAAAAAAGCACTAATGTGTTACATTATTTAGTTTACTACATTATTTAGTTACATTTATTAGTGCAGAGGATGGTTTTTCATTTATAAATTTAAAATGAACTTCTGCGAGGTCACGATTAGTTAATCAATTATTCTAATTAATCAAACCACTGATTCTACTGTTGTATGATAAAATACCTAAATTATTGTTAATGTTACATAAGTTGCATAAAATGGAATTGAGGCTGTAGTTTTTTGTGTAACCGGTTTATTAATAAAACAATTAACATATCATAGAAAGAGAAACAAAAAGTATTGTATCAGTGAATATTTGGTAATTTTATGCAATGTTTCGGCATTCGCAGAAAACCCAGCTTTGGCTGACGCATAAAACATAGACTAGTCTATGCTGCCTCCTCAAAAAAGTTACCCAACAATCATTATCATTGAAGATGAACGTCATAGAATTTTTTGTTATCTACTTGGATTCAACAATGTAATTAATTAAGATGATTCTTAGCACAGCAATATTTTGAGCTCTCACGTCTTGATACAATTATATGAGATGTCCAGAAAGTTTTTAGTCCACGAATCCACGAGACCAGTACCTAAGTGTGAATTTTCTCGGCATTTTTATTAAGTTGTAAAGATTTTATTGCAACCAGCTAATCGTGGATTAATAAGAACAGTTATTCAAGTAGGTGTATTCTAATTTATAGAAATTTAAAGCTTTATTAAGCAACAGATACGAGTGTGCCCTCTCTGGAGGACTGTGGGAACTTTGAAGGAAATAAATGTCGTACGCTGTTTCTTTAACCTTTTATACGTACGTGTTCGAGTAATTTATTACTGGCTAATAATTGACCTAATTTTGATGTCAGGTGAATTTGTAACGTTGACATCGGTTCGGCTACATGTCATATATATGGCCATATAATAAACGGTTGGTCTCGTTACCATAAAAAACATTGTAATGTCCCCACTTGGGGGCCATAAAAGTTTGACTCTTTTATGTAAAATTTAATCATGGACAACATCCAACAGCATTTCGCATTTGTTCATATTTATCAGTCGTTTGATTGAGCAAGCTATGTTTTCGTATGATATTTAACTTCAATGAAACAAAAAAATATTAATAATAATAATATCCAACGATCACAAACATAGATCGTGGATTCCCTGTGACTAGGTACCCAGAAACTACGAGGACCATGGTCCCACAACACCCAGACTGAGAACAAGTATTTGCGCTTTTTTTCTGCGAACAAATACTTGTCCTGCCGCAGGAATCGAACCCGCCACCTCCGGGCTCTGAGCCAACTTGCTCAATCACCACACCACAGAGGCTGTCAAAAAGAATTAAAACAATCACACTTCACACTATCACACTAATATTATAAAGGCGAAGTGTGTATGTGTGTAAGTTTGTTACTCCTTCACGCTCAAACGGCTAAATGGATTTAGATGAAATTCGGTACCAAGATAACTTATACACTGGATTAACATATAGGCTACATTTCATCCCGGAAAAGTGAAATGTTCCCGTGGGATGAGCAAATGATTAAAATACTTTTTATCCGCGGGTAAAACCGCGGGGCGTAACTAGTATGTTATGTTTAAAAGCACATTCGTATTGTAGTCCATATTAAATTCTACTGGCTTAAAGTTATGCGAGTCGGCAAACTAAAAAGCAGTCCTAATGATGTCAGGTGTTCCACAACCTATTGTTGGTTTTCAATAAACTGCGACTGTTGTACAGAATATAACACAGCTATTACTTAAGTGATCCTAGCTTATGCAACAGTTAGTACAAGTATGGGTGTAGATTATGTAGCAGATACTATGGAAATCGAGGTGCTAAAAGAAAACCGAGCGATTTTATGACCGTCACTGATTTAAGCGCGGGTGTGAACGCGGTTTTATTGTTTCATTAATACCTTATTTGGCTTGTGTAATTTTATTGGCGGCTGTTTCGTGTGTAAAGTTCTTTGTTGTTGCGTTAAAAAAATGCCTTTAATATAATATCATTTATTTTACACAGGTTTTTCTTTACATAAAAGCAATAACTTCATTTTTAACTATACTTCAGACAAAAAGATTTACCGTGTTGATAAGAGATAATGCTGAAATATTTTAGTAAAAATAAATAATTGTTTAAATATTGGTCAAATTTTAAGCGAGTCTAGGAAAGACCAAACTTGCTTTGTGTAAACTTTAACTTTACTATCTACTAATGGAGCTATATAACTCAACCAAACTTATGTGCATCATTTAAATCACTATTGGTCCCGTCATGTTATTTTATTACATTCAACCCAAACTCATTTAAAGTCCGTTTAACCGACCGGCACAAATATCAACACAATAAAATATCCTTTTAATAGAGAGCAAGCTATAAACGTCCTAATATCAAAAATATTTTACTATTAAATAGTCGGTAACAAAAAACTTTTACACGTTTGAATTTTACGAGGAAACTATTACGTACATTTTGAAAAATGTTCGCCTTTGACCGGTGCGATGCTATCTAGAGTTTGTGTCAGAAAAAGAAGAACGCTGCTTGCTGCCCACCAGGCAGTTGGTCTATTTTTTATCCTGTAATTTTTAGGGTATCGTAGTTTTTGAAGTAAAACTTCTTTACGCACGCTTAACTTGGAGAGTAAGTTGGTGAATGTGTAACGAGGCGAACGGAAGTTGAAAGTTGTTGGTTAACGCAGATATCCATTTATTATTATGTTGGTATGTCCGGTAAAATGACAATTTACAATTGTCAAGATGGCGACATTAACATTAAACAAAGCAAAAACAAAGTTATACCAGTGGAGCTAAAAAAGTTTTACTTCAGGCGTGTGGTCTAAAACACACTATCTACACACAATACAATAAAATATCTTTGTATAAATATAATTTTTATGGTACCTACTATGTTTGCGAATCCTAAACGTCTAGGCTAAAGTTATATGAAGCTATTTGTTTGTGTTCTAGTTGTTCGGATGGTTCACACAACCCACGTGAAGCCGGCACGTGTCAGTTATTTTTTTATTAATGCATTAATACAATGAACAGAAATCTTTTACAATTTTGTAATAACAATTTGAAACTCAACATAAAAGATGAAGTTCTACAAAAGAAGTAACTTTCAATACAGAGTAAACTAGAATATTTTTATAAGCACCAATTATCAAAATTAAGGATATACCAGGTTGTTAGCTATCTTTAATATTAAAAAACGCCAAAAATATATATGTTTGGAATTAATAGGCAAGGAGTAGCTTAATAGTAGCACGGGTAACGAAAAAGTTGAGAAGTTATATGTATGGTCATGTGGAGGGATAAAAGCCACCAAAAGAGTTTTGAATATGAATGGTAAAAAGGTAGAGAAAGACTTGAAAAGGTGTGTATCGACTGTGTAAAAAGGTGCTGTATATGCTAAGGGAGTAGGAGGAGGGAGGGAGTAGTAATGTTCAGATGACGTCTGACAGAAAAGAGCGTTGCACTGACGTAAATTAAATAGGATGTTAGGGTATGCGAAGGATGATGATATGTATATGATCACCTATTTGTTTTATGTTAAAGGGACCATACAGGCATACGGCCCACCTGATGGGAAGTGGTCATCATAGCTTATCGACATCTGTAACACCGGTGGAGGCGTCAAGCAATGCAAATACTTACCCTGTAGGACTCTTTCAACCCTCCATTTAAAGTACTCCATGTTGTAACTCTGGAAAGACCGCTGGTGGGAGCTCATTCCACATTTTTCAGGTGTACGGCAAGAAAGAACGCATAAATCAAGTCGTATTAGTCGTATTTATAGAAACATAATGTAAAACCAATTTTTACCCTAACAAAAGCTAAACAAATATTTACGGAACTCTAGAGACGACCTCGCACTCTTGCACATTCAATCTTCAGTGGGTGCACCATGCAGACACATTCTATTTTATTTTTATTAATTCTGAAATGACAGATGAAGATGACCGGACAAATGGGTGCGTCATATCACTTGAGACCTTAGAAAAAAACACCTGAGATTAGTGTCAAAGAATGTGATTTATCATGAAATGTTAATTCAATAGTCAGTTAACAATTAATCTACCAAGCAGGCAGTTTGTGGAATTCCAAGCATTCAATTGCGTTTTGGCCGATATCGACCGCATGCCACTTAATTATATTAATCTCAAAGGCTCTGGTGATACCTGCAAGACATCACAACAAAGCTCATTGGCCTGATAACTCAGTTGGTAGTAACCTTGCTTTCTGAATTCCATCACAAAAATTTGATAAAAATAATAAAGATCGCAAAGATAGGTAAAATAACTATCTTTAGAGTAATAGCATTTATCTAAATTGCTTTCTACTTAATCTCAGCTCGTGTATTTCCATCTTAATATGTGAATATGAATTATAATTTTTATTTTTTCTCATAACAATAAAACTATCTGACTGGCCCGATAGCTCAGTTGGTAGTAGCCTTGTCTTCTGAACTGTGGGTTGTGGGTTCGATTCCCACCCAGGAAAAACATTTGTGTGATGAACATAGGTGTTTGTGCCGTATCTGGGTGTTATATTGTATTCTATGTATGTATTTACAAACAAAAAGTATTTAAGTATCGTATCAGTTATCTAGTTTCCATAATAAAAGCTTTGCTTAGTTTGGGGCTAGATGGCGTTGTGTGAGATGTGCACACATGTTATTATTATTATTTGTTTGTGAACTTAAATCTCATAAGTAGGTACGTTCTTCTTCTTTGTATTGTATTGGTAGTTACTTTAAATCACTTACCTTTTTCTCTAAATTTAAAATTGTAATGTATTGTTGATAGCTACCTACTTATTTTCAGTGAGGTATTTTCTTTCTTTCAATAATGATTTATAAATATGTAGAAACTTTATTGGTTTAAGTGTTAGTAAAATTAGTTTATTAAGTTGAATATTGTACTGTTTGTTTCTCCTAAAAATTAATAAAATAAAATAAAAATTATCTAGTGAGCTAGCTAATTGTTTGGAAAGTATCCACTTCGCCGTCATGATTTGGTCTGACCATAGATTAAATAATACATAGTACAAGGTCTGATCTCTGATTGTTTTGCGGAGGCCGCAGCAGCTTATCTGATTTGAGACAAAATATTTGCCTCTGTATTTTGTATGACTTTGATTTGAGTTTATATATACGGTGGCGTGAGGTGTTTGGTTTTCAAAATTATATTTACGTGGGCTCACAAAGGATCCCACAAAATCCATTATTTATTATACTTAACAACGAAAATATTCTTCTGATGTAAAAAATCTTCTGTAGGTTTTTAAAGGTATCAAAATATATGTTTTTATCATCTTTCTATTCGATTTTTATTATTTCATTTGTAGTAGGCTATATAGCTAAGCAACACTAGTTGCTAACTAATAGCGAATAGAATAGAATATTTGTTTATTGGTGCAAAAACAATACACTCAGTTTACTATTAGCATTAATGAATAAAATAAGTGATACAAGCTCATTCGCAAAATTTCGCTGTTCAGCACAGTAGGATTCCCTGTGTTGTGCTGAACAGTACTCTTCGAATGAAACATTACAATTAACTTATCATAATAACTATAAAACCTATTTACTAATACAATACAATTGCTAGGTACTAACAATAGGATAACAAGGAAAATTAAACAAATAATACCCAATCATTATCTTTACCTATTACTATTACTGATAACTATAGAGAAAACATTTATGTATATGTGTGTATGTGAGTGGCAGGGTGTGATATCTCTATATAGATAGTAAATTGACTATTATAGTCAATTTTTTTATATAATATGTTCATCTGTGTGTTGTGCGTGTAAGTTCTGACCGACAACAGAGGAATAATAGTTTTTTTTTTAAATTTGTATGAAGGCTTTGTCGCTTGGCGACCACATCGCCCTGTGAGAATACACACGGTTTATTCGACTTAAATTCTAGTTCTTATCTAGGCCTAAACTTAACAATTTATACAAAAATTTTGTATGGGCTGACGCAGGCTTCACCAAAATACTATTGCACATGCCGACATCCATATCTCTTGCAGCACCAAACTGCGTACGTCTAAATACTGAGTTCCGGGCACACAGGAATCAGCATTGCGATTCAACGGGGCAATGCTGTCAGCATGTTGGGTACGCTACCTACTGTAGCGGGCTGGAGCATTTGGACTGTCTATAGGTCATCGCGGCCAGTATATAGTCCAAATGTTTTTTTTTTGTAGTAATAGTAGTAGGTAGTTTTTAGTATTAGTTATTAAATCATTGTAGTATTTAGAAAATAATAGTTGATTGTGCGAATGTTTTGCATATTATCTACTAGGTAGTAGAACTTTTCTGCAAAGTTCGTCTAGGTAGGTACCACCGCTTTGTCAGTTATTCTGCCGCCAAGCAGTAGTGTCCAAGCACTACTGTGTTCCGGTTTGAAGGGCACTGTAGCTAGAGAAATTACTGGGCAAATTAGATTTTATGACCTTATCTCATAGTCTAGTAATCTTATTGCTAGACTGTGCTGATGTCTCAGAATGACGTGCGCAGTGCAGTGTCACGCGAAACTATACTTTAGAGTTTCAAGTGTCACTGCAACTGATATGGGCAGTCGTGTCGCTTAACATCAGGTGAGCGACTAGCATATCGTAACATAAAAAAAAATTGAATGTTCTTGTGTGTGTGTAAAAGAGTTTGTACTGGTGCGTATAATTATGTGTAGTAATATCACTGATATTGTTTGTTAAATTGAATAGTATTTGCGATGTATAGCGTACCTATTGCTTATGAATTTAGCATTTTTATCTATATTCCTACTAATATATAACACGTAATATCTCTTCAGTGGGTAACTCAATTCAGACAGATAATTGATAATTTTACATTTGCAAACTTGCTTATTGTCATTTTGGATCTGAAGTATTTTGTTCAGTATCCCGTATATGTAATATCCGAGAAAGCGGTAACATTGTCCAACTTGTTTTTTAATTTTGAATCACGCATATATTGTTAGTTTAAAGAATAAATACACTTTTTTGCAGTTTTGGCGGGAAAACGAAAAAGATAGCATCACCGCATTGTATTATTTTCCAAAACTTGTGTTATTTTCAGTGTTAGTGCATGACTACGACTTGACTACGACTTGACTACGTCTTGACTACGACTTGACTACGACTTGACTACGACTTGACTACGACTTGACTACGACTTGACTACGACTTGACTACGACTTGACTACGACTTGACTACGACTTGACTACGACTTGACTACGACTTGACTACGACTTGACTACGACTTGACTACGACTTGACTACGACTTGACTACGACTTGACTACGACTTGACTACGACTTGACTACGACTTGAATACGACTTGACCACGACTTGACCACGACTTGACTACGACTTGACTACGACTTGACTACGACTTCACTACGACTTGACTACGACTTGACTACGACTTGACTACGACTTGACTACGACTTGACTACGACTTGACCATGACTCGACCATGACTCGACTATGACTCGACTATGACTCGACTATGACTCGACTATGACTCGACTATGACTTGACTATGACTTGACTATGACTTGACTATGACTTGACTATGACTTGACTATGACTTGACTATGACTTGACTATGACTTGACTATGACTTGACTATGACTTGACTATGACTTGACATGACTTGACTATGACTTGACTATGACTTGACATGACTTGACATGACTTGACTATGACTTGACTATGACTTGACTGTGACTTGACACATATTTGCGTGAAATGTCATTAACTTGATAAATAATCAATTAGTACTTGACACTGAATACACAAATGTGTGGAGCTAAAACCTTAATAAAAAAATTAAAAACATAAAGACACTTTTTTGTGTTAGGACTTATTATGAAAATGTTCTTCATTTGAATACTAACATTCTTCAAAAGTGTTTTCATCACGTTGTGCTATCATCATACATTTTAAGAAATCATTAATCTTCACCTAAACCATACAACAATATCCGGAGCAGATGCTGTTAAACTCAGAAAAGATTTTTTAATTCACAAAAAATATTTCTTGAGTTTGTAAATAAACAAGGTGTTAATACTGTAGATAACAATCGGAACTAACTCTCCCCTTCTTTATAAAATATTGTTTTTTAATGGTCACATCACAAACTGTGTAACATAGCAGCCTTCATACCTTCTGCATACCAGATCACATCGAATACTCGCTTCGATTAATATACAATGTTCTAAATTAGTCCTTAAATTGTTACAGCAATAAGGTTTATTTTAAAGTTTGGTGGTTTTGGTTAAATAAGTGCAGGTGCCATAGGATGGCAACGCGTAGAGTTTATCTTAACTATCGCATCTTCAAATATTAAACTTTTACTTTTATAGCGCCTTAAAATGCAAGTCGTGTCGTCTAACGGCACCTAATAAACGCCATAGGAATAGAGTTCTATGAAAATGTTAATGTTATAGGAAGCTGTTTGAGGTTTGATATGGAAACATCAAAAATGTTATGATTTATGTGTGGACGTGAATTTGGATTTGACATTTGATAGCAGCAGGTGGTGGAACAATATTGTTTAACAACAAACAACCGGTTTCTTTCATGTATTTCATGACAGCCTCTGTGGTGTGGTGGTTGAGCAGGTTGGCTCATAACCCGGAGGTGGCGGGTTCGATTCCCGTGGCAGGACAAGTATTTGTGCACAGAAAAAAAAGTGCAAATACTTGTTCTGAGTCTGGGTGTTGTGGGAGCATGGTCCTCGTAGTTCCTGGGTCCCTAGACACAGGGAATCCTAGTTAGGGTCCAGGATCTATGTATGTGATCGTTGGGCGTTATTATTAATTTATATTCATACTAGCTCCTGCCCGCGGCTACGCCCACGTGGCCGATAGGTAACGAAGAAATTTTTTTAATAGTTAATTCAACCACCTATTTCACCCACTTTGGGGGTGGAATTTCGAAAAACTCTTTCTTAGTAGATACCTACACTTTACAAAGAACACATCCTCCAAATTTCAAGTCTCTAAAACCAGCGGTTTAGGCTGTGCGTTGATATATAATTTAGTCAGTCAGGACTTTGAATTTTATATATATAGGTAATTAATATTTGTAAGCCGCTAAGCTAAAAATTTTCAACTCCTTCAGTAAATAAATAAAAAATTAATAACGTTCAACGATCATATACATAGATAGGAATACAGGAACTACGAGAATCATGATCCCACAACACCCAGGCTCAGAACAAGTATTTGCGCTTTTTTTTTTTCTGTGCTCAAATACTTATCCTGCCGCGGGAATCGAACCCACTACATACATACGTACATGTTTTTATACGACAACGTCGTTATATTGGCATAAATTAATAAAGACGTAAGGACAAAAAAGGGCCCTATTTATTATGCTTTATTTTATAATTAAAATGTTATTATGGAAAAACAATTAACAGTTAAATTTCCAATTTGACTAAGTATATTATGAATAGACCAAACTGAGCTTTAATAGTCACAGTCTAGACCAAACTTTGTGAAGGTCGCTATTGTTTAATCTTTATGAAAATAAGGTATAGAGCCATTGTTAACATTGTTTGCGTTAATACAATATGGCTACATGCAATGAGTTCGTTAATACATTGACATATTTAGCCGCTTTAGGCTTTAAGGTCATAGTATATAATTAAGTAGTAGCATACTTCAAGATACGCGCTGGTTAAGTTTTTACTCGACTTGCCATTGATAGTGACAAATAATAGCGGCGCTACTTTACAACCAAGTTTCTTTAATCAAACGCATAGTTTTGGATATGTCACTTTACATTCATAATGGGTACTGGAGTGTGATTTAATTTCTAACAAAACGATAAGTATTATCGCCATAATACCTATTGTTTTGTTACAGCTGTACCTTACAAGATGCGAATTGTATCATTATTTATTCGGTGCTGATGTAGAGTCAGCACCGAATACTTACGTCGTTAGTGTACCCCAAGTCCGCACTAAGCGTTTTGATGAGTCATTTATAGTCCGAAGGCCAAGGAATGGAATGCTCTTCCAAAACAGTATTTCCTCCTAGGTATAACCTGGGTCTTTTTAAGTCAAGAGTGAATGGGTATCTCATGGGCAAGCGTGCTCCGCCTTAGACAACTTCGTCACTTACCATCAGGTGAGTTATTGTCAAATGCATGTCTATTTCACCATAAAAAAAAGAGTTTAAATTTTATCTTGAAACCTTGACAGTTATTGCTCAAAACGAAAGAAACCATCATGGCAAAAGTAGGAAAAGTAGCATCGCCGAAAACTATGATTTGTGTACCTGTAGTGCGCTGGGAACACAGGCTAATAAATAAATTGGCAGCACACTTATAAATAAACGAGCTTCAACTTCGCCCGTGGCGCGCGGCGTGGCCTATGGGAAAATAATTCAACCACCCATTTCACCCTCTTAAGGGTGGAATTTCGAAAAATCCTTTCTTAGCGGATGCCTACGTCATAACATCTACCTGCATTTCAAATTTCAGCCCGATCCATCCAGTGGTTTGGGCTTTGCGTTGATAGATCACTATGTCAGTCAGTCAGTCAGTCACCTTTGAGTTATATATATTTAGATAGATTTGTTACCAAGGTCAATCACCTCCTATGAAGATTTTTTATCAATTGATAAAAAATATGTTTTAGGAGTATAAAATTAAAGTAGTAAAAGATTAAAATAATATTTTAAATTCGATACGTTACACACAATGAGAACATTAATAAGCTAAAAAGGTAACTGGTATAGAGTACTGGAAAAGACACTGGTGAACGATATGTTGACTTAGTTAAGGTAACCAGAAAGCAGTGGTAACAAATTGTACAGAATTGAAAAAGGTGATGTGTAGAGGAATAGGCCGATGCTCAGCAGTGAGATGATACGGACTAAAATGATCACAATGATGATGTTTGGAGGTTTAAACTAATAAAAAAGGATTTTTTTTTATGTTAAGGTATGACGTGACGAGCTAGCCGTTCACCTGATGTTAAACGACACGGCTGCCTTTATCAGCTGCAGTGTCACTCGCAACTCTAAAGTATAGAGGTTCGCGTGACACTGCAATGCGCCCGTCATCCAGAGACATCAGCACAATCTAGTAATAAGATTACTAAACTGTGAGATCAGATCATAAAGTCTAATTTGCCCAGTAATTTCACTAGCTACAGTGCCCTTCAAACCGGAACACAGCAGTGCTTGCGCACTGCTGCTTGGCGTCGGAATAACTGGCAAAGCGGTGGTACCTACCTAGACGAACTTTTGATACTGGTGAAACAGAATAAGGTCAGAACTTCAGGCCATTCCCACTGGTTGTAAGAACACCATGCGCTAACTGATTAACTAGCAATTTTAAAACCATTTATTACGCTACAACAAATATATTTTATGACATGGTACAGTTTTAGAGCCGAGGTCGTTATATTTGACGAGCACTTCCTTTGGTTTCGACGTTGTAAATCAATAAACTGTTTGATTATACAATGTGTTATTTTAAAAATGCTGATGTGTTGATATTTATAGTGATGATCGAAAAAGAAATAAATTGATTTTGAATGTAATTTCTTGACCTTGACATAGTTTGTACTCATTTGAACTATAATCCATAAACAATTATTTATTGAGACATAACAATTGAACGTAAGCATTTATGAATATTGTGACGAATTATATTATATTATGTGAGTGTTAGGTAATAAACCAAAATCACCAAGATTATGCAAATTATCAGAAATAATTTGCATAATCTTGGTGATTTTGGTTCCATTAAAGTGTAGGTTACCTCTGGGTAACCTACACTTCAATCAATAAGCATATCTTTTTTTTTTTTATCTACTAACTTATCGTTTCCATTCTTTTTATCAATAACTTAAGAACCTGTTTCATATAGCATTAACTATGCAAAATAATCACGCTAATATTTTAAAGGCGAAAGTTTGTATGTGTGTATGTGTTTATGTTTGTTACTCCTTCACGCTCTAATGGCTGAATGGATTTAGATGAAATTCGGTACTAAGATAGCTGATACACTGGATTAACATATACGCTATATATTATACGTTTATATGCTTAGTGAAATAACTTGATTTTAAGTACCTGATATAATTTTGACTTGTAAAAGTGCTATTTATTTGCAATAAATCTTTTGACTTTGGCTACATTTTATCCCGGAAAAGTGAAATTTTCCCGTAGGATGAGCAAATAATTAAAATACTCTTCATCCGCGGGTGAAACCGCGGGGCGCAACTAGTACAATATATGATAGTAATATCATTGCCAAAAACCCCAAAGCGTTATTATTTTTTCCATATCTTTGTGAATCAGCAGAGGAAACAAAATGACATTATTATGCTATGTACAGTCCAACGCATCGTAAAAGTCCATAATTGGCATGCCTTAACGTGTTTCGTAACATAAAATAACATAGCTTTGATCTCAATTTTTCGGAAATGTAACGTGTAATTTATTCAACGAGCCATGAACTGGCGGAGTCATATTATGATAGGTTGTTTCTTTGAGTAATTTTCTTAACTTTCTTTCTCGCATCATTTTATTTAACCTGTATTAGTAAAGAAGAAATATGAAACCGACAATTTTCATTTCATGCGTCATCGTCTTCAAAAGCTTTTATTCGCTTTTTCTTTCTTCCAATTTAACGTCTCGTTTAACATTTGAAAAATATTTGCATTGAGTATCAAATTTTTGGTATAATTATCATTAACTTTATTATATTTAATAAACAATAATTAATCATTTACTAGAACTGATGGGAAATGTTTGATTTTTCAAAGCCTATACATTAAGATATTTATTTTTGATAAACAAAAAGTTACGGTTAGTTTTAGGTATTCATGTCATGTCCATGTCCTAATGTGAAAATTACCACTATTTCCACTGCTATCTACAAATCTCAATCAATTGCCAAAGAAACGGTTCATAATAGAGTTAAAACGGTGGAACAAGAACTACCATCATATAACCTTATGGAGCGCATCTTTTAAGGCACCGTTATGTTTAACAAATAACAGACTGAGGTCAACAGAAGAATAGGTTCTGTACTGGAAGGTTAGTGAGATCGTTATCGTTTTGTTTATCTCAAGCTTTCGAATTATCTTAAAAGATATCTTAATTTGAACAGATTTAGAGAGCAATCAATCAAGCATTACGTTGCACAATGATCGCTGAGAAAGTAGGCAGTTTTGGGTATAATTAAAGTAACTGTTATGTATTATGCCACTTGTTATAGACTGTACTTGATTTGCTTTTTACTATGTAACTTGTTCTTTTTTTTTTAAATAATAAAACCAGTAGCCAAGACGAAATGTATCTAAGCGATAAGAAAGTATAACTATGCATTGACTGGCTACTGTGAATAATACTAAGAAGCACAATAAGTGAGCGTATGGATAAATAAATCAATAATATGTGTGGACATCTCACACAACGCCATCTAGCCCCAAACTAAGCAAAGCTTGTGCTATGGGAACCAAATAACTGATACAATACTTATATACTTTTTTGTTTGTCAATACATTACATACAATACAATATGACACCCAGACACAGAACAAACATCTGTTCATCACACAAATGTTTGTCCTGAGTGGGAATCGAACCCACAACCCACAGTTCAGAAAGCAGGGCTACTACCAACTGAGCTATCGGGCCAGTCAATGAATAATTATAAACATTGGAGATACAGCACTTATTATGATTTATACCACAGATGAGTATAATTTTGAATTAGATTGTCTGGCCGGCTGACATCACGCTAGGTCTGGATGAAGTCATAATTCTGCAAATAAAAAATCTAATAAAAGAAACTAAATTGATTCTGCATCATAATAATTATAGAGACACCCTTTATCGAATCAATTTCTGCGATCATAGAAATCATTACGGTTGATTTGAAAATGGCTTGTTTTGTTGACTCGTAACAAAAACTGCACCTTTGCAGAAGTGCAATGGATACAACACAACCTATAATTAAATTCTTTCAAACACACTCATTTACTCCAGACCTTTGAGGAATTAACCATTAGACTTAAGAAAATAATAGACACAGATTCTTGGAATTAAGCAATTAAGTTGTGTTTTTACACGTCCCACAAATAAAGGGTTGGGAAGGTTACAGCAAAAAGTATAAAAATTACGTTTCAAGCCAGTGGCGTGGCCACCATGTAGAATGGGTGGACTCTACTTGAATCAAGTCAATTTTTCCGTTCACCCCCGCTAAATACCAAGTTTCATTACTGACTAGGTGCTCTCCATGGTTTCACCCGCAGATAAAAAGTATTTTAATTATTTCCTCATCCCACGGGAACATTTCACTTATCCGGGATAAAATGTAGCCTATATGTTAGTCCAGTGTATAAGCTAGGCGAGTTGGCTGGACTGCAGTCGCAACCCCTTCTCGCCCCGGTACGGCGGATGTGGGCTCACGGGGGGTTTTAGTAGGTTCGAGTCCCACATACCCCCTGCCAGCACCCCCGTGGTGGCAGGGAAATGCGAGGGCATTTCCCCCCCTCAAAAAAAAAGTGTATAAGCTATCTTGGTACCGAATTTCATCCAAATCCATTCAGCCGTTTGAGCGTGAAGGAATAACAAACATACACACATACACACAAACACACATACAAACTTTCGCCCTTATAATATTTGTGTGATGTGATTATTGGAACAAAAAATTGTGTTCTTTGGCAACATTACAGACAACACATACATACTCACAGATTTTACAATAATCATGTTAATACCTTTACAAAGTTCCATAACAGTAACTGCATAGTAAAATGCAGGTTCTGCAACAGTAATTAATTACTCGCGACCATTTTCAATTTTAGCTTGATTGGTTGTCACACTGGACTAAGTTATGCACATTGCAGTCTCCATAAACTTTACCTTAAGCATTTGCAACTTTTTGTTGCATAAGCTATTCCTTTTTTTCATCGTCATTGAACCCTAATTATTCTATCATGAAAAATCCATATCATCAGTACTTGATTTGTTTTTCACTAGATAACTTGTTCTTTTTTTAGAAAATAATAAAACCAGTAGCCAAGATGAAAGGTATCTAAGCGATAATAAAGTATAAAGGCTTAATCGATTTCGATTAAATTTTGCATAACTACCAGGGTCAAAATGAAATACTTTATATCAAGAAAAATTCACCTTTTTTTTGGAAAACGAGTAGAGTAGAGTAGAATGAAACCTCTGGGTGCCTGGACTTAGTTTCTTGATTTTTATTCTATAATTTTACTTACTGATTAGTAGTTTAATACAGTATCCTAAAGGTATGGAAATATTATTATTTATTCTATGGTTCCAAACTGTTATATAATCTGCACTTGCTATACAGTAATATCTTGATTTGGAAAGGTTTGATCCTGCCATGCAAAAAAAAATTGGAACACAAAAAAAAACACATTTTTTAAATATACGTATTCATCTAGTGAAGCACCTCTATTTTCATCCCTTAAGAGTCACAGGGTCATGGCCTGATATCTTGATAGTCAAAAGCTTGAACAATCGAGTGCTGGCCGTGAGAACAAGCATATTGTCAACGTTTTAGCCATCTCTATGGTTTACACGCCAAGGTTGAAAATTGAATGACAGTTTAGTCCCACTTCAAGTCAATGTATTTCAATATAGTAAAGGAAGCATCGATGTCTCGTCACGATATCGAGACGTTATTGTCTCCGAGGAGGTAGGTCTGGAAAGTTTTGTAATAATTGTGTAATTTTGTTAAATGTTACACTAAACATGTGAAGCTGAACATTCAGTTAATACATGACTGTAGCAGCTTTTAAATATATGCATGTTTTGTGATGAATAGAAAATATATTTGGGTAGGTGTATAATTCTGTATATTTTTCTAAATTTAAATTATTTTAAGATATTTCGGACGCACAGCATAATATATGTGCAGTTTTCAATTGTACAACCATTGCTATGCAAACGTCAGCATTTGATGTTTTTGTCATCATCAGATCAACTTAGTTCAAATATGCAAGTTATTAATTTAGTTTAGTTCACTATGGACCTAAGCTTGTTGGTACCTACAGTTTTTGTTATCTTTGAAAATGTTAGATTTTATAGATACAGTCTGTTTCTATATGCAATGTATACGTATACATATTATTTTAGTGTCAAGTAGATACAATTAGTTTTAAGTATAACACCGTTATGATAAATAGAAATTAGGTTAATGTATTTTTCATATAAGTGAATAGTATTCTTTTGAGAAATAAAGTTCTTAAACCAGATAATTTAAATATACATGGCACTGAAGCGACAGGTACTAAAATCTTGTTCTAATCAAAATGTAATGGTATCTGGTAATAATCATTGATTTGATCTTTCTTGATGTCTACTTTTATCTCTACTTTTAATAATGACGGACGAGATCAAAAGTCGAAAAGGTACGTATGTCCAACTCAACGCGTGGGATGCAGGGTGATCCACGACACACAAGTATTATGTAACTTGAAATACGACAATGCATGTCCTGCCTACGTGGGCTAGTGCAATGCTAAGCTTTGAATGATATGTATCACGATTGTAGCTTTGCTTTTTGTTTATGCGTAGTCCATAAATTTTGTATGTTTAAACAAAACTATTTGACTGTTGAAATCAGGGATCCCGCACACTTATTACCACAAATCTTACCACTTATTTTGGCAAAATATGAAAGTGTATTTAGATAGATAGATGATAGATAGATGGATAGATAGATAGATATATAGAGAACTCTTTATTGGTGAGCCAATGAAGTACAAAATCAGGAATAAATATAATATTTACGAACTAGTGTAACAATGGGCAGTTTTATCGCTGACAGCGATCTTTAGTTTAGTTTTTTTTATTTAGTTGTGTTTTAGTACGAAATAATGTTTAAGAAAACTATTTAGACAAATAGACCTATGCTCGGACAGACAGACACGTGAATTTAATAAAAAATGTTTCATACCACACGTTCACTTTCCAATTTGAAGCTCATACCAATTTTCTCCTAAAAATTCATTGATACCTAAATTCTTCCAAGTAAATTTACGTATTAGAAAAATAATCGAATGGTTATATCTAATTACCTTAGTTTTTCTTAGGTCTTTAAAGTGTTAGCAAGCGGAACATCTAGTAAATATAAGTGTTTAGTAATTCGTTCTGTAAACAGTGTTTGAATTCCTGTACCCTGTACCCGTATTGTTTAGAATAATTGACATATATAGGTACTTTTATCCCGAATTCCACTAGTAATGCTTGACGTACTCGTTAGTTCTGAATGTTTGAAGAGTAAAATTTTATAGCTTCGTAACTTAGCATCCACCCACATACGACAGCGGTCTATAGGTCGGGGGTGCCACTATCGCTTGAACTACAATGTCAGCGCGATTTGATACGACGCGTCACACGGACAGACCGTTTCCTTTGTTGTTAACTGTTATTAAATTAACTAATAATAGAGCATTCGAGCAAACATTTCTTTTTGTGTGTATAATATATATATGTGTGTGTGTAAGCGGATCTTTGGTTTGTTGAAAGTATTCAGTTTCGGGGACCGTTGAACTTCCTCATCAAGTCGCCATTCTTGTAATAAACTTCATGAATAAATATTATACAGCCCATAGATTGTACGTTCCGACGGTGACACTGTAAAGGCCGGTAGAGACAAACAGTATTTCCCTGTCAAAAAAATGTTTTGTCTGTAGAGGCTTGTAGAGCCTATAATATTTTGTAATGTGGTATTTCTATAGAATACCTATCTTAATATATTCATCCAGAATTAAGTGTCTACAAAAAATTGATGATAGTCCGTTACGCCGCTTCTGCATTGATAACAACAAATATTAGTATCTACAATATAATTCTTAAATACAATACTAATAATATAATAATAAAATTTGCTTTTATAATAGAAATAAATACATCAAGTTTTGGCGGGAAAGCGAAAAAGATCGCGTCACCGCATTGTATTATTTTCCAAAACTTGTGTTATTTTCAGTGTTACTACATAAAATTGGTGGCATTTTATTCGTTTAGTGCTGAATTACAGGCAGAGTGTGGGAAAATGGTATAATGATGGTGAAACGTTTCTTTTCGTGTTGTTTCCAAAACTCCATAGAAGCTTCTAGTAAAGTTGCCACCACTTTACTAGGAGTATGACTTGACTAGACTAGACTATGACTTAACTTGATGACTTGGACTGTGACTTGACACATTATATGATATTAATTGACTTGAATTATTACTTGACTTAACTTGATGACTTGGACTGTGACTTGACACATTATATGATATTAATTGACTTGAGATATTATCAATTACTTGACACTGGCTAAATACGCAAAAGAGTGGAGCCAAAACCTAACAAAAAAAAACCTTTAGTAATAATCGGATAAGGATATATTACTATTAGTTTTTTTTGTATCAACCAACAAAAAGGTCCATCAATAAAGTGTTATGACTTTATGACGAATTATACATACAAAACGCTTTAATGTGCCGATCCAACCGCAGATAATTTTTAAAGACAGATCAATATAATCTTTATACAGACATTCAAATGTCCGAATATTATTGATGGAAATCGCAAAAAAGGCACAATGCAAGACCTGCATTAAAATTATTAATAAGCGGGACGTATCGGAACCGTGCTCGCCGCCGCCGTTGGGTAGGTAACTTAGGGTTGCCAATTTATCACATCGTGCACTTCCATTGATTATTGTGATAATAATAATAGTAAATATGTGTGGACATTTCACATGTCGCCGCCATCTAGTCCCCAACTAAGCAAAGCTTGTACTATGGAAACCAGATAACTAATACAATACTACTACGAGATAATTACAATAGTCTTGTCACTAATATTCTCAAGGAATCATGACTTTAAAGAAAACATGTGAAAAGGTTTCACATTTTTAGCCAGTAGTGGGGTGGTGACGGCTCTAAAGCTTTACAATTATTGCGTTACATTGTGAATAATTAAATAAATAAATATGTGTGGACATTTCATCCATCGCCATCTAGTCTCAAACTAAGCAAAGCTTGTACCTACTATGGAAACCAGATAACTAATACAATACTTATTTAGTTACTTTTTGTCTGCAAATACATACATGGAATACAATATAACACCCAGACACAAACACCTATGTTCATCTCACAAATGTTTGTTCTGGGTGGGAATCGAACCCACAACATACAGTTCAGAAGGCAGAGCTACTACCAAATGAGCTATCAGGCCAATCAAAACAATAAATAATGTAATAGTTATGTGATATATGTAATGTAGTAATGTAATAGCTTACATTACTCACTCACTTGTAAAATAAAAACTAACATGTTGTTATGCTTCCATGTAATCTCTCTAATAGCATTTGGACGTCAAAGTCAATGAAAGTTCTAAGAATAGGTACATGTAATGGTGGGAGGTAGGACCTTTCTGAAAGAGTTCGTAACTTTGCTAGATATTTTCCACCACCGAGCAGTAGTGTACAAACGCTAAATTGTGTTCCGGTATGAATGACACTAGCTAAGAGCATAATATCATTAAATTCGTGACCTGATGTCACAGTTCAAAAATGAAATTAATATTCTGTCTAATGTATCAGGAGGATTTGCGCAGTACAGTGTCACGCAAGGTTTACTTGAAAAAAGTTCTTGTAGCGTAAACAAAATAGGAAATATCAAATGAAAAGCGTAATTTTTGGCAAATCAATAAATACCATAACTAAATTAATTAAAACTATTAGGTAATATTATATAGGCAGCCCTACCTTTTATAATGCGGTAAAGTGTGCCCAGGACGGAATATAAGCTAAAATTGTCGGTTAAGTTTTTAAATAAAGACTTTGAGTGGAATTTAATATTCGTATTCGATTCGAGTCCGCAGGCCCAAGTGGGAGTGGTTCAAGCTTCACCGGAAAGATTTATATTACATGCACTTTCGTATGCGAGTGATCTGGAATTGTCGAGTCTTAAAGATCGGACGGTTAATAGAATGGATGCCGTATTTTTTTGCATCACAATCTATAGTTTTGGAGCATTTTGCTTGTATTGTTCAAATTCGTATAGATATATATATTATGTAATAAAATTATGATTTCTTCAAAATCACTATACTTACACAGATAGACAGACAGACAGACTTTTTGCGTAAATACTTGTCATGATGCGGGAATCGAACCCGCCGCCTTTGGGTTATGAGCCGACCTGTTCAACCACCACACCTAGCTAGTATTTGTCATATACCTTAATAGCCTTATTAATAAACACGAACTAGCTTTAGACTAGTTACACTATCTTTTGTCTCTTTCGATCCAGCTAAATATTCCAGTAGCAAAAAAAGGACAAAAGCTGGAGTAACTAATCCGAGACTAATACCCGTTTATTAATAAGGCTGTTAGTGTCTTGACATCAAATCCAGTCTTAATCTGCATAGTAATTCCAGTCACAATATTGTCTACTGAGTATAATAGTTTTATCTTAAACGTTGTTTTTTTGAAGGGGCTAATGCTGTTCGTCTCTACTCTCTACCGACCTTTACAGCGTCAACGGGCGGGATTATCTTAAACGTAGCAATTATGTTTGTGTATGGGTAGAGAAAATGTTACAGCTCTGGCAGGACAGTGACAGAAATCACTATGCTAATAAAGTTATGGTTGATTTCTCAGAATCGCAGTCAACATCATGTTCATATGCCAAACAATACCAACCAAATCTTCCTTCCTTTAATTTTTTTTTATATTTAGTTTTACCTTCTCCGAATCTGAACTCTTATTACAGCGGTGCTCTGGTATTGTACGCCCATACCTCTTAACGACTATTCAATACACTGTTGAATGAACGATGCGATTGCTCTTTGCCTTAAATTTCGAGCGGACAATTGTGCCTGATAAAAAAAAAAGTTGTAAAGTGATCTGGCACGATGATGATTATATGCGGTGGAAATGAAGCTTTATTTGTTATTACTTTGACAGATGTAAATAAAATTTTATAATTTTTAGCATGATGATTTTTTACCTATTTTGGACATCGGAATAAAGAATTGCTATAAATAAATAAAAATATAATTAAATAAATCAACTAATGAATTTAATATTTATTTTAACTTGTTCTTGTTTGATTTGATCCTCGAATTAATAGCAGATTCTTCCATGTATAATGAGATTTTTTGAATGGATTAAATACTAGGATAAGAAATATAATTATAGATATCATGTAGAATCCTTTGACCAGAATATTGGTTTTTATATTCCCAAAAATAAACATTCAACGTGATAATGATGCAGCATTTTAACCCTACACCAAAACGGGTAGTTTTAAGTTACATATCTTAATTCTGTTCATTTTAAAATTTTAGGTCTACTTCAGTTTAGTATACTAAATATAGTAATATAAATATATAACTAATAATATACACTTGTTACTTAAGCTTTGATTAATAAGAAAATCTTAGAAACATTCAGAATTACATAGATTTTGGTTAATTAGTATGTAGATGATGCGATGAGGATGTGGTAACGAAGAGTAGAAAAGTGAAGGTCAATGAAAGAAAATAATAAATTAATATTACGAGGCGCCTGCGCGTCAGTCGAAGTTATCGCAAACTGTTGTTATTTTAAAGGTAACGTACAGATGCCAAGCTTTATTTCAAATAACATAAATAAAAAGGCCTGCCTTTTTATTTATATTATTTGTGACCTGGTCACATCAGTTATGGCAAAGGTCTGTAGTTAACAAAGTGTATAATTGATAGAATCAGCCGTGACTTCGCGGAAGTTCATTTTAAATACAAAATTAAATAAGAAAATCTAGTGTGATTCCGCTAAAATCAAATAATAAGTTGCATGACCAGTAATATGCTGAGTTGGGACTGATTCTTGGCAACGGGCAAATGATTTTATTCTTTGTTACACTTACTTTTATAACCTTTTTTGCCTTTTTGTCATGAATAAATATTTATTATATTATTCTTCTATCTCTATATATATCTATCTTGTATTTAAGTGTATAATTTTCATAAGATACTACAATCCTAATAAACGATATAGTAGGAGCCGCTTATGCAAATAATGTCTCGGAAATGGTAAACAAAGCCACAAATATTTGAATAGCTACAACGATGAAACGATAATTTTTGTTTCTCCACCGAACTAGGCCAACCCTTTTCTTGTCGAATGTTCAAATCTTACACTTGACGGGGACAAAAAAGGGATATTCTATTGTGTTCTTTAAAATGAGGTCATATCTAAAGAGTTTCCGCTTGAACAATAATGTATTTATAATCATTTTCATTAAGATTGACATGATTGATAACGGCTATCTTAGCTCTATTCCACCTAATTTTTTTAAACTACCAAGTAAAAAGCATTATGTGACCACAAAAGACTTAATAGTACCTGCAGCTATTATTTATTATTACCTATCGGTTTGTAATTTCACAACTTAAAATGGCATGAAATTACTTAATACTAAGATAAAGCACATAATATTTTTGCTTTGTTTAGTTGCAGTAAAAATGCTCGATGAAACTGCAATGAAACTAAATCATAAAAAACTTTCCGCTTATCAAACAAATAACTGAAGCTAAGAACAGAAGTTTCTTTTGTTGTATCAGCAAATTACGTTAAAGATTCTTATGTTGCAAACAAAGTATACAGGCAATTGTTTATAAAAGTCCAGAGCGGGTTAACTTCAGCTCGGTGAACAACAAAAGGCGCGCGGTTGTACAAAAGAGGATTTAAACGAGGTAGCAATATCATCCTCGCTAAGAGCTTACTTAAGTTTTATGGAAAGTGTGCCGGCATGAGACGCTTAGCCATGACTTCCCTTAAAGGGTTGCGCTTTTTGTTAAATCACGTTTAAAGATTCCCTTAAAGTCGATCGCACGCCGTTGCTATATTACCTACGTGGGTAAATCCTTTTTTTAGTTGCCTATTCGGACCGGCTTAGCTTCGTGGGGGTTCTAAGTGGTTTTATGAAGCTGCGCTTTTTATTCCTTTGTTCTTTGATTTAATTAGTAGGTTTATGCCTTATTGTTTTAGTTAAGCTCTATCTACAATCAATTTCCAGGTCTGACTGATTTCACTGATGATTAGTTTCATATTATTATGCCCTTCTAAGTCTTAACGTAAATTAGTTTATTTAAAGTTTTTAAGTATTGCGAGCTTCAGTTGTTATTTTTGTACTTCTAAATTAAGTGGGTTGGTACATATTTTATTCATTAATACTTTGAACAACATACATAAAACTCTACTTGAGAACCTACTGATATTATTTAATGTATCTATAAATTATAATATACAATCATCAATAGTTACATTAACGAAAATAAACTACCAAACGGTCCAAAATCGACCTCGATAAAAAATAAGGGAATGGATTTCAACGAATTCCTTCTCCCGGCAGACGCATTTATCATTTTTGCCATTAAAAAGAGCAACAATATCCACCCCGAAGGAGTCGGTGAGGCCTTCACAATAGCAAATGATACCTCGGGGCCCAAACTGAATCCACTTAATTAACCCTAACTACTTATTAAAGGAATAATGATCTCTTGTTTATTTTATAGACTCTAAATATGAAAGAAATCTGCCGATTTAAATGCATAGAATTGAATATACATTTGTGGTTTTAAATAATTCATAACAATATGTACTTTGATAATATATGCGCGAAGTATGCAGCTTTGCAAAAAAACGACACAACAAGTAAATACTAAATTTTACATTCTAAGGAAAAGTGATTGTTTTTTGTTTTGTGCAGATTTATTTATTTGCTGATCTAATAATTTGAAAACAAGGGCTATTTTGGTATAAAGATTTCTTGGATCAGTTTTTGAAAACTAAACCTTAATAAGGTGGTTATTATCACAGAATAAATAATAGCACTATGAAATAAAAAATCCCTATTGTAAACAGACGGATGGCATACGAAGTCTTTTTTACGCTTTTTAATAGTCGGTCAGTAAGGCAGGTGGTTAAATTTAAAACAGGTGTAGTTAAGGCCATTTTTTCTCCATTATCCTTTAAAATTTAGGGCGAAGTATCATCAGTTATGAAGTTTGTTTTAGATCCGTTACACCGATGTTGTTTATATTGTGAAATGTTTCGCTTGCGGCTATTTTTTAAATTTTGCTTACGTCACTTTTTAGTCGGGGGTTTTTAATTTAGCATTTTTTGTTGGTTGATGATGCTAGTCTTTTTTTTTGTGAAAGCGTTGGCTTAATGTTATTTTTGTGGAGGGTTGATTTTGGATGTTTAAAGGTCGGCATAGATGAAAGCGATAATTATTCTATCGCAGGTCGGTTTTTGTTTGCTTGCCTAAATGTCGTTCCCTTCACTAATAGCCGCTTTAAAATAGTTCATTGCTGATCGCTGTGACGTTTTATTAATTATTTTTTGGATGATTTTTTCAAATTGATATGGAGATTGGACATGCGTAGGTCCACAATTTGTTCAAAAACCATGGATAAATGCCCAATTAGATTTATGACAATATGACAGTCGCGAAAACAGGTAAATAATAGTATAGTAAGGTTATGATACGGAGTTTTGGCGGGAAAACGAAAAAGATCGCGTCATCGCATTGTATTATTTTCCAAAACTTGTGTTATTTCTAGTGTTAGTGCATAAAATTGGTGGAATTTTATTCGTTAAGTGCTGGATTACAGGCATGAGTGTGAGAAAGTGGTATAATGATGATAAAACGTTTCTTTTAGTATTATTTCTAAAACTCCATAGAAGCTTCTGGTAAAGTTGCCACCACTTTATATTTACTAGTAGTGCGGCTGGACTAGACTATGATTTGACTTGACTTGATGACTTGGACTGTGATTTGACTTAATATAATATAACTTGAAAAATTATCAATACATAAAAGTGTGGAGACAAAACAAAAACAAAAAAAAAATGAATTTTCTAATTTTTTATCAATGTATATTACTAGTATAGATCAGTGAGACTACTTACTCACCATTATCATCATCGCTATGCAGAATATGTTTTTCATGGAGCACCACCTTACAATCGATTGCAATCGATGTGACTGGCCCACTGTCACTTTGACTTACTCATTTTAGACCTATATAGTTAGTGACCTTAGTTCTCCTGCGGATCTTCTCATTTCGGAAGATAAGAATCTCGCAAGGAAACTTCTAAACACAGCTCTCTCCAGTAAGCCTAAACTTGCGCTATGAACTATCATAGCGCAAGTTTAGGCTTACTAATGAGATGGAATGAGATGGATACCGTGGACCAGACAAAAATTATGTATAAGTGGTACCCATGTTCTACTTGTACATGATTTTACTTATTATACCTGTAATTGTTGGGAACAATACTCCTGAAGTTGTTGGCAAATATGTAAAACGGTAACATATCTACCTAGGACAGACTGTCTAATCAGGTAAGTCCAACTGATAAAGAGGTTGCATAAAGAATCCAACTCAGCTGGGCAGCGTTCAGGAAACTTCGACCTATCTTTTCGTCCAAAATACCGCAGAGCCTGAAAACCAAGATTTTCAATCAATGTGTGTTGATATTGATGTATTGATGTATTGACTTATTGCATTGAGACGTGGTCTCTTAATGTTGGCCTCATTGGTACACTGTGTACATACTAAAGCGTATATTTGTCAAAATATAACCTGCTCTAGGTACTTGTAAAACTATTGTAAATCAACGGAATAGTATTACACTAATTATGTAATCCTTTATCAGTCAAAACCGCTGAAAGTTTCGGACTGTAACCACACAGTTAAGATTAATTGTAAGGGCCAAGGTCCAACTTTATTCATCGACCTAACCGCAGACACAGAAGCAAGCCGCAGACGTGCTTTTAATTAGCCTCCCGAAACTACCGTGTACCTCGTTTGTACAGGGACAGCCACAATACTTTGCATGCGGCGTTTCCTATAAAGTACCATGACATAAACTGTTTTGCATTCAAGTGCATGTCAGTGTTATTGTCCGGCATTGTATGTTTTTGCTTCTATCAATTTTACGTTGCTATTCTGTAATTAAATAATAACTACGATTTTGAAAGAAGGTGTTAAGGTTTAGTTTTGCTTGACGAAGATGCTTGCAGATGCAAAGTTACGTTTGTCGGGATAGGCCATTGTGCATCGATATTGTGTATGCACATTTAAATGCGGTCATCTATGCTAGCTGCGCCTGGACATTTTAATACGCGACTGAAATCCTGCGAAACGGAAAATTTTCAATGGAGCCTTGCGGATCCATTGTTTTGAGTAGGTACCCAGGCTTCCTGTTGTATTACAGTTACAAAGATTCCATAAACCATGTAACTGACAGTCATATTATGAATTCGCTACTTACAGTTTGTTGTCTTATTGAATCTAATATCCTCCTTTGGATCCTTTGGATTACGGTGACAAATTTGCTTTTAATGTTATTATTAAAACAAACACTCGTAAGCCAATCGATGTTAAATTTGGCAAACACCTTGGCCGGCTTATCAATTTATTGACGTTATAATAAAGATGAATTACCATCATTATAACACTATGATAGGTACCTAATTTTATAATTGCACATTATATCAGTAAAACATTACGACAAGTGTGCATTTTGACAAATAGACGTTCAGTGTGTAAACGGTTTATAATAACACGCGTTTCTAAGAATAGCAACAAGGATGTTTGCAGTGGATACATAATTAAAGAACGATTAATATGACATTGAGTCCAATAAAGGCATTAAAGATGCCTAGATTATTTTTGTAATATCATCGTTTTATTTTTAGTGAGCATTGTTTCAGTCATTATTATTAATACCATAAAAAGATCGAATATTTAACAAGTGTAAACAGTAAGTACTTGTTTGTCTTTATTCTACAATTTAGATCTGCGATGGGAAATACATTAAGAAATATATAAAACACGAGCTTCTGCCCGCAGTTTCGCCCACGGTGTGGCCTATGGAAAAATAATTCAAGCACCCATTTCACCCTCTTAAGGGTGGAATTTCGAAAAATTCTTTCTTAGCGGATGCCTACGTCTTATAACATCTACCTGCATGCCAAATGTCAGCCCGATCCGTCCAGTGGTTTAGGCTGTGCGTTGATAGATCACTATGTAAGTCAGTCAGTCAGTCAGTCGCCTTTGAGTTATATATATTTAGATTAACAACGAAAACATATGCCATTGCCTGTCTGTGTTTTCATAATGCAACATTATCTAATCCCAATGAATACCTACTTCAGGAGCAAACACACTTACAAAATTAACTACAAATATTGTGATAATAATTCGGTGATTAGAATACAAACAGAAATAATGAACACCTAATCGTGATAGATAAACAATTTAGGTCATAAGGTTCGAGCACATAATTGCCGCGCCATCGAGGCAGACGATTGCGTGCTGCTTTTATTAGCATAGTCGCAAGTCTCAATCGATAAATGAGGCGTAGGTAATTTGTTTCTATGGCCGGTGCAAAAACAAAGAGGATTGACCTGGTGCGGTCGCTTCTGCTGATGGATCGCGTGTTCCATTGCGGTTGGGACGGGGAAAAAGCGACGGCGGCGTGCGACGGAAATGCGATGGCTTTCAGCTAGGTACGTAACTTGACTGCAACCAATAGAAACACATATTTGTATGGACTTGACAGTTTCAATACGCAGCTTATGTATGTATGTTTTTCATTAAATCGGGGTGATCACGATGATGGTTACAATGCAACAGGTGATATTTCATTCTGAATTTGAAATATTTCCATAGTAGCTATGCATCAGCATCACAATCACAAAATTCAAGAGCACATGTGTCTCCAACACGCACTAGGTCAGCGTCGTAGTGAATTATGGGCTCTTTCCAGAGTTGAAGTGAAAGAAGGTCCCTGTCCCAGCAGTAGGAACGTATTGGATTAATGTCAACCAGGCTTGCAAGGACTCGTACAGACTATTAGTGCAAAAAAACAAAAAACAAATACAAAATCACAAATACAAAATGAAATAATAATATCTAGTGTAATTCAGCGGAATTACACTAGATATTATTATTTCATTTATTTTTTCCGCCAATTATTTTTTCGAAAAGTTGTTATATTTCTCAAGGTCTAATAGGTTGCTAACTTTTTTTATATTTGTTTTAATAACAAAACCATTTCGAGGAAGCTAGTATGACATAAAATACATTAAGAAAACATCTAAAAAGCGCTCTATTTGTTCTGAGTCGGGTGCTGTAGGACTATGGGCTTCGTAGTTCCTGGGTCCATAGATATAAGGAATCCTAGTTAGGGTCCGGGATCGGGTATATGATAGGGCGTTATTTATTTAATTTTTAAGATATACCCGTATGTTTTGTTACATTTGTAAAATCCACATGCAAAGGTAACAAATAAAAATCTAAACCAAAAATACGGAAAAGAATTCCAACGTAATCTGAGAAAAATTCTACCCAAACAGTTAATTTCACACAAGGATTTGAAACACGCCTCGTGTGCACGTGACGACACATTTTAAGAGCAAAATTAGTTGCTAACGCAAATATATTTAGTGTGAACCAATGTCTTTGGAATACAAATGTTTTTATTCTATCTTTACTTTTATAAAATGTGTTTTACTCTGTGGTTTTACTTATCTATACAAATTTAATGTTTTTATTGAAACACAAAAATGCAAATCTTTAAAGGGTTTTTTAAACATTATAATATTTGGTTGTTGTACTATATGTACCCTATCGAAGTTGAGTTTATACATATATATTAACAATATTATTTTTTGGAAAAGTTGTCATATTACTAGAGGTCTAATAGGTTGTTAACTTTTTTAAATTTGTTTTAGTAACAAAACCATTTCGAGGATTAAACTTACTGAACACTGCCTACTTAAAAATCGAAAATAGATACGAATTAATTATATAATAATTTAAGGCTTTAATTCAATAACTTTCATCTGACTTTATGATGATGTTACCCATTGCTGAATGAAAGAAATGCTCGGAGCTTATGGAAAAGAGAGACGAAATGTGACATATATATGGGTTATAATGACATTGACACATTGAGTGAATTTTTTTTATTATTATGGAGTGGCAACGGCCCCAAACTTTTGGAAGCCAAGTATGACATCATCAGCCGTGGCAAATTAGCTAAATGCAACAATTAGTTGTAAAATAACTACAGTGTATATTAGTAATGAAAAAAATTAAATTCCTATGTATTTTGGTTCTATGTAATTTGGTTTGAAAATATGGAACAATCTAAGGAACTCCTTAGATTGTTACATATTTTCTTAACCAAAATTAACAATGGAGATCGAGACATTTTAGACATAACACATTATTTTAATTTTTCCCCTCATAAAAATACCATTAGGTATAATAATAAAAACATAACCAAACAATAAACAATTTTCTTAAACTTATTATTGTTTACAATTTTTGTATACATCGGTTTGTCAGATTTATTATCGTAAAAAGTAAAAAATAGAGATATGTTTTGTTATTTGGTTCTTGAATACTCAAATAATAAAAAGTTAAGGATTTTTTACGAACATATTTTTCCATTATTATTGACTAGTAAAAGTGCTAAAAATAGCCTATTTGCAATCGAATCTTTTGACTTTAACATCGAATCAATTTAGATTTGTACCCAAAGTAAGTAAATGTGTAAATAAATTAAAGTAACTGCAAAAATCTTTGTTCAATTTCAATAACTCTAGTTTCGCTCAAATCATTAATGGCCTAATAAAACCTGTAACTCTATTGAATACATCTACCGCATCCCAAATGAGCATTGCGGCAAAATTGTAACAAAGCAGTCCCCGAACAATATACGACAGCAACTCAGCAATGGACAAGTGTTACATACCTTTATGTTTACAGTCTATCATTCGTAAAACAGACATGAAATCGTAATGCTTGTAAACCAATGCTGCTTTTTAAAGTCTGCGTGAAAAAAAAGTTACTTAAAATAAATGTTCACAAATAAGTCACCAAAACATTGTTGAACAGTCTTGTAAATAGTAAAAAACGAGCGACTCAATGTAAAATTGTCTAGATGACATCTACACCTTGTATCAAACTCAAAGTTAAAGGGCTACATTTAGAATTTGTAGGTAATAAGGTGTCACCAAGATCCAGAGATGAAACGTCTTTGATCGTACTAAAATCAAAGCATTCTGCTAACAAGGACTATGACAGATTTATTGCCTTTTACAAAGAATTCCATAACGAGACTATTCTTTTATGGAACCGATTAAAAATAATTCGCCCGGAACTCTGTTTTGGCGCCTTTTTGAGTTAATTTAGTTGTATCCATAATGGGATTGGACTTTTAATGGTCGCTTTGGAATGTTACAAAGATTTGTTAAATTATGAAAAAAAGTTTGATATGAAACTAGTTTATATATTATTTATAACTTTATGTTTCTTAAAATATACAATACAACTTACTGCTGTATATTTTTGAAATAAATGATTTGGACATGTTTCTGTACGCTTTTTTGTTTCTTTTTTTTTACTGCATTATAGTTTTTTAGAAGCGGACAACCTCAAAATAAATTCCTTTACTATATTCTTATCATTATCCTCTACAATGTCGATAACAACGTGACAAGCATACCAACAGCCAATAACAGGACAGTTCCCCATCATTTAGCAACCGCGGTCAATGTACGATGCTCATTGCTTTCTGATTGACTTCAGACAATGCGACCGTCACGGTCAGCAAAAGAAATCATCGCCCACCATTGAACAAAACAAGAATGACCAATTTCCAACCATGAAAAAGCTTGAAACTTAAACCTCTAGTTCATTAACACTTTCGCAATTGTTTTTATGCTTCTTTAATTGTGACCAATGCGCAATGGTACGTTTCGAGCTTTCTTTCTTTGTTCTCGAAAATATTTGGAAACAGTGGGACTAAAAACGAGGATTGATTCAAAAACTATGACAAATGTAAACGTGTCAAGATCTTGCGATTTAACACAAAGATGGACCTTACAATAATACCGCATGAATATTTTTTAATGCGCCAGTGATACGACCAATGCTTTGTTGAGAATGACAATAGATTTTTTGCGTGAGACTGAAATCTTGAGAGTTTCTTTAGAGGAATTCACATAAACTGCGTTTATATGAAGTCGTATCTGTGGAGGACAAAGGGTGGTTGTGGCGGTCCGAGATATGTGTGTGACAGCTGCAGTGTTCCGATCCAGTGCTTATAACCGACCGTGAAACGCACGCGAATCAACAAAGAGGCCGTTAGAAATAACAATTCGAGATTCATTTAAATCTCTTGACATCTAGTTGATGAAGTGTAGCCACACCTACTGGTTAAAGGCATTATTGTATGTCCTTTTTGGACGATTGCAAATCGATTACTGGACAATACCGTTTCTGCAGCTAGAAGTGATTTTTAATAGTTTCTATCAGATTTATGTGGTCACGGGCTATAGATCGCACCCACTGGCTTTAAAAGATTTGCAGTTACGGTCAAATTGCAAATTGGGATAGAATTCTCAGTCGTGCCATGCCTTCTTTCAATTTTATAGATCGAAGCATTTCTAAAACCGTGGTAAATTATGAGTCGACTATAAGTAATTATTGTTTTGGATTGCGCTTGTTACACAAATGAGAAAACCGATCATCCATTAATTAAAATTTAGGCAGTGATTAAAACTTGTTAACTATGCCAACTATTATATACCAGTCGTTCTGCATGAAGGCTTTGGCCAATACATAGTTAAAATAGTTAAATTTACCTGTTCTAGTCGACATCGTTAACAACCTAAAGACGTCCGATGCTGCATATAGGCCTTCCCAAAAGAGCACCATTTTGAGTGGCAGCTTGCCTCTTATATCCATCGGTTACATCCCGCAGTTTTGACCAGATTGTTGATACTCTTAGTGGGGAGATGGCCTACGCTGGGTCTTCCAGCTCGTAGTCGTCTCTCGACAACCTTTTTACCTCTGGCCATGGCAACCTATAACCTATAGAGATGGTCGAATCGGAAGAGGAGATGAGTAAGCTATCCTGGTATTTAATGGATTGTCAGAAGTCCGAAGACAAGGACCATAGGATAATCCTAAATTTCAGTTACTTATTCTTCCACCAGAAGGGAGACCAATTGCTTGGCTGCAAGTTTCTCGTCGAGGTTGGTCAAAATAATGTTTTGATAATTTTTGTACCCGAATAGATCCGTATTATCTTTACAATGCAAGTTTCTCGTCAACAACGTGGTCAAAGTCGACAGTGTGTCAGGATACAGGATAGCTTATTGTAGTGTAATAGTATAAAAAAAGTTACTAAGGTACCTACTTCAAATGAAATGTTGAAAGTATCAAAGTCATAGCAAGGATTCCCAACAAAAATCCCTCTGAAAATGTTTTCTTAGGGAGACACTTTCAATCAAGATAGTATTGTGCAACCACATGGGAGCTATCGATCACGTAAGACGTCATTTCTTTGTGATGACCTGCATCAATTTGATGGACGTTTTTGGAGCAAATACGTCAAAAAATTGGATAACTTAAAAATAAATCTGCTATTGTTACCATTTGGAACGATTTTACATCCCCACACTTATAAGTAGAATATATGACTGTGGCCACGTGGTCTCACCACTTTTTAATATTTTATTATATTTGACAGCCTCTGTGGAGTGGTGGTTGGGCAGGTCGACTCATAGCCTTGAGGCGACGGGTTCGATTCCCACGACAGGACAAGTATTTGTGCAGAAAAAAAAGGTAAATACTTGTTCTGAGTCTGGGTGTTGTGGGACCATGGCCCTCATAGTTCCTGGGTCCCCAGACACAGGGAATCCAAGTTTGGGTCCAGAATCTATTATGTATGTGATTCTTGGGTGTTATTATTATTATATTATATTATTATTGTAGTTCCTCAAATTACTACTAAGTTTTAGCTCAAATTACGTAATAGTAATAACTTTTACGTAATTAATTTGAGCTGAAACTTGTGCGTACATGTTTGAAAAATGAAACCGATCACGAACTAAACAATGACGATCACGAATTAATCATGGGTACATTGTAGAACAAAATGTACGGCCTACGGTCTTAATGTGCTTATTTTATATTTTGCTTATCAAATAATTAACCTGGCTTAGATTGGTTTGTAAAAAAACCCTATTTTGAATTCTTAAACCATAATCAATTTTGGTTCGGATTCAATGTACAATTGTGAATCCTTTAATCGCTAATCAATTCTTCGGATTCAATGTGTAATCGAGAAGAAAACAGGCAGCTGGGCGGCAACAGTTTAGTATTTGATCGGCACTTCTGCGATACAGATAAGCTAGTCCCAAACATGATAATAATCTGTATTCAGTTACAAACCCAATTGTCCGTGTGTTTTTGTACAAAACTTTTGTGTGAATATTCGATTGCGTTTTCGGCGCAATTTCGTCGTAGTTATGTGAAAGATACTTAGTTGCGTACAATAGATAAATATAGTATTGATATACAATATACCTGATGTTTTTCTATGTCGTTTCGTATTGTATTGTGGATCGATACGAAAGGTTTTGGTTTCTAATAGTTGTCAAATTCGTAGGGAAAATAATAGTGAATGTTCTTTGGTACTTTGTAGTGTCATTTGTTATGAGAAAGTAAAATTATATGTGTTTAAATTCAAAGCTTTTATTTTATTTGCAAACGCGTACCTTGTGACCTAGGCGTCTTCAAGGCCAAAATGATAAGGTAGCTTCGAAATTTAAAACTAAAAAAACTTTTTAATCGTTTTCGTCTATGTTATAATTATTATTGTGCACCTACATATACTTGTCTGGTGGTTTTTCTTCTACGTCTTTCTTAACAAAATCCTGACTCAAACAATGTTCCATTTTAATGTATAGGCAGCGTTTTGAACACGTCGTTTGTTCAAAACACTACCTATACAAAATATTGAGACAAATCGGCCAAAACCAAGCATACTTCTCAGAAATCCCAGTAGGCAGTCATCACCAGAGCTCTCGGAGAGCAGAGAGAATAACAATATGTATCCAGTAGTCTTTTTGCATTATTAACTTCTACGGAAGTAGAGCTACCGTCCAAATGCCATTGTTACTGCTTTTCTGGTCGCCTCGACAATTTGTTTTCTTTAACATAATAGGGTTAGAACCATTGTTAGCATCTGTTGGTACCTTCAATTATAGTGAAGCAGGAGCAGTCGCCAAAATATTGTTTGTTTTATTTTCGAATGCTTTCAAGAGGTGACATATGCCATGGACTATTCATTCCTTGGTTTTAATTTATGGGCTGTTGACCACGGCAAGAATTGGGTTATTGTACGGAATTAGAAAGCTGGTTCTTGTAAGGAGCATTGTTTTGATAATCCACGGCCACACACCGTTGCTAATTTATGTAAAGCTTCGATTTTTGATGGAAGTTTGATAGGGGAAGACAATGAAGTGGTTTTCGATGTAATCCTTCGTGAACCAGGTACTACAGAATATTTAGAATGGTTACATAAAATTTTCTTTTTTTAAAATGTTAATTTATGATGTGACAAGCAAGTCGTTCACCTGATGTTAAGCGACGCGGCCGCCTATAACCGAACAGTGTCACTCAGGACTCTAAAATATAAATAATATAAAATTTCGTGTGACACTGCACTGCGCAAATCAACCTGATATTAGGTTAGCACAATCTGGTATAGCGATAAAATACTCGACTGTGAGATCAGATCATAGTCTCAATTGCCCAGTAATTTCGCTTGCTACAATGCCCTTCAAACATGAACACAGTAGTGCTTGTGCACTACTGCTTGGCGGCAGAATAACTCTCGCCAAGCAGTGGCACCTACCTAGACGAACTTTGCAAAAAAGTCCTACTAACTAGTCAAATAAATATATTGATCCTTAAGATAACCTTTTATACAAACAACTTGTCTGTAATGTGAGTAATGAATGTGAATATTATAAGTTTAAAATTAAGTTCTCGTTCCCCTAGATAGCGGCCAGTCTCTCTGATATCTGAACCTGTGAGAGATATTACATTACTAATGCTACTTGGCAAGATAAGTACATAGTGCAGGTGTTGTTTTTGCTAACGCTACCAGGAAACGTTATGGTCATTATGCCATAAGATTTTTTATTTATAAGTACGTAAACATCATAATAAGTATTCTGTTATGGGCGGCCGGTTCGCTTAACATCAGGTGAACGTCTAGCTCGTCACATCATGCACTAACATAAAAAAGTAATAAATAAAAAAAAAATTATTTATATGCATTTTTACTGAAGATGACAACTGTTTCATTATAATAGGGTTCGTAAGATGTGATGGGAAGAAATCTACTCTAAGGAAACAACAAAATACAAGAATATTTCAAAAAGATTAATCTATAAATTACTAAATCTATATACTAAGTCTATATAAAAAAACGACGTAGCAACATTTTCACCCAAGTTCCCGTGTACGTTTGTTTTATTCGAGTCAACTTGGCAGACCAAATTCTGAACGCTCATTGGTTGTCTATTCATCATCGGCTGGCTCAACCAATGAGCGTACAGTATTTGGCATGTTGACTTGACACGAGTTTGACAAACCGGGGGTTAGGTTGATAAGTGTGAACTTAGTAAATATCAGAAGAGTTTTGGCGGGAAAGCGAAAAAGATTGCGTCACCGCATTGTATTATTTTCCAAAACTTGTGTTATTTTCAGTGTTAGTGCATAAAATTGGTGGCATTCTATTCGATAAGTAATGGATTACAGGCGTGAGTGTGGGAAAATGGTATAATGATGGTGAAACGTTTCTTTTTGTGTTGTTTCCAAAACTCCATAGAAACTTCAAGTAAAGTTGCCACCACTTTACTAGGAGTATGACTTAACTAGACTAGAACTAGACTAGACTAGACTTAACTTGATGACTTGTTCTGTGACTTGACTTGACACATTATATATATCTAATATTCATTAACTTGAGAAATTTTCAATACCTTGACACTGGCTAAATACCCAAAGTGTGGAGCCAAAACAAACCAAAAATAAAACTTTATTGTGGACAGGCATTAAACTATTTATCTGGTAAACTAGCTAGTATTTTAGTAATAGCCATTAGCTCGTAGGTCCGTATTACAGGACGATGCTCAGTCATCGATCGGTGCTCAAGCAGAGATTTCATTCACTAATTGATCACTTTATGAATGAAATCTCTGCTTGAGCACAGATTGATGACTGAGCATCGTTCTGTAATACGAGCAGTAGTATCTAATATTGGGCTATAGTTTCAAGGCGCCAAGACAAAATTTTTTGCATAAAATAAGCGCTAATACTGGTTCTGAGTCTGGGTGTTGTGAGACCATGGCTCTCGTAGTTCTTAAATAAAGGGAATTCTAGTTAGGGTGCAGTATCTATGTTGGTCGTCGGACGTTATTTTAAGTAATAAAATAACCCGTCTAAGTAAGCTTAAGCACTCTCAAGTGTCCAATTATCACTATCAATGTTTTTATTAACCAACAATTTTACAATCAAAATTATTATTTCCCACAGCAATAAAAACCAGTTCGCTGGTCACTCACACATAGCAGTCTATAGATTTTAATTGCAGTCATTCGATATAATCGCTTCATTGGAACTTTTTTCAAAGCCTGTCGATTCTAATGTCTCCAATAAAGATAATGCGTATACTTTTTCTAATTTCATTCAACAATCATTTAACTACCTTCCAATGTTTAATGAGGCGATTTTTCTCTTTATGATTATGTGATTACGAAATGAGAGTCGTTTACTATTTAAAAAGCTGATTATAGGGAATCTATTTAACGAGGTGTAAATGCTTAAGTGGGTATGTAAAATTGTTTTGAATACAGTTCAGAGAAAGCTGAGTTTTATTGGAATTGACTGTAGAAAGGAAACGTCGACAAAATAATGTCTACACATTAATTATAAGTTTTTATAGCTACAAAACACACACTATTATTATGCCGTAGTGTATAAGCACTATTGTGTTCTTGAAAGAAATTGGAAGGAAATTATTGGACAAATGAGACATAGCCTGTTATCACAGCCTAGTAATCAGTTCTAATAATCTCAGGATGGCGTGCGCAGTGCAATGTCACGCGAAACTTTATATTCAGAGTGACACTGCGACTGTTATAGGCGGCCATGTCATTTAACATCAGGAAAATGACTAGATCGTCACACCATTCATTGACATAATAAAAATACGGTCCTTCTGATGAGAAGAGGTCACTGTAGCCTATGGACATCAGTAATACTAGATGTGCCACTAATGCATTACTTATGCTTAGCCTGTGTAATGTTTACAGCCTCTGTGTTATGGCGGTTGCGCAGGTTGGCTCATAACCTGAAGGCGGCGGGTTCAATTCTGGCGGCAGGACAAATATTTGTGCACAGAAAAAAAAGCGCAAATACTTGTTCCGAGTCTGGGTGTTGTGGGACCATGGTCCTCGTAGTTCCTGGGTTCCTAGACACAGGGAATCTTAGTTAGGGTCCATGATCTATGTGATCGTTGGGTCTTATTATTATCATATAATATTATTGATACTCTTAAGACCCTATTAAAATGCCGCGTGTTGTAGCTCTGGAACTGAAAAAGACTGGCGGTGGAAGCACATTCCAAATCTTACAGGTGTACAGCAAGAAAGCATAAACCTCGTATGAATTCCACGGCTTAATAATATAACAGTCACAATAACATTTATGTTTGTTTTATTTGTTTAAATTACACACTTGCGCAGTCTTTAGACTTGGGTTGCGTATTCTCAATTTTAAAATGTTAACGATTGTTAATAACGTATGGTCTGATCCATTCACTATACGATTTCAAAAAGCATGTAATATTTCGTAATCAATGATTTGTCTAGTTTTTTTTTTTTTTTTTTTTTTTTTATTTTCTGTACTATGCAACTGCATTTCCACAGACACCTGGGTCCGTGCTTTTTGTTATATAATTTTTTATATTTATGAATTAAGCCTATTATTAACATGAACTTATATTTGTCTAGTTTAGCTAGTAAAAGGTTGAATCTAAAAATATGGGCTATAACATAAATAGAGGATTATTAAGATAATTGATAGACGCAGGCAATGATGACTTCGCGGAAGTTCATCTTAAATGCCAAATTAAATTAAAAAACAGTGTGATTCGCTTTTTTAGCGAAATCACAATAGATATTCTTGTTTCATTTTGTATTTCAGAACGTAATTATAATTTTCACTTCAGATAATTAAAAGTAAACCGAAATGTATGAAAATAATATTTATGCCGCGATAAAAAATATATTGTATGATCCTCTCACAGGGTAACAACTCCCTCTTTTATACGAACAAAAGTTCAAGTATACACATATTCAGATGGTGTTAAATACTTTCAAATTTATTAAACTAAGATGGAGTATGAATAAAAAAAAGATCGATTCAAGCCAAACCCATAAAATATTGATCTTTGAAGCCGTTGCTTACATTACAACCACACTCAAAGGGGGCTTGAGGAAATCATATAAGGGATCGTTTACCCTTTCAAATTTAATTTATTACAATGCAAAGACATTCATTTTTTTTTAAATTGTTTGATAGGCTTGCGTTTGACCACTATCGCACCTGATGGTATCTAAGTAACGATGCGGTTTAGGATGTAACACGCTTGCCCAGAAGATATCTGTTTACTATTTATTTGTAGACTCCAAGGTTGTAGTTTGAAGGTGTATTTAATTATAAAGAACTAATCTCCCAATTACAATCGAAACATTCGAATTTTTCTTACGATTTAGAACTATACACACTTATAACAATAAATCTAGCAATAATCTCTTTAAATAAAAAAGCTAAATGCTTTTAACTAATATTTATGTTGAAAATATATTATATTTGTATTTATTAATACGGGTTATTTAAGTTTATCAGCATTAATATAACTGTGCATAAATATAAGTTCTTTTTCATTTTGATTCATTCCAAGGCTGGACCTAAAAAATTCAAAAACAAAATGCGAAATCACCGATTAAAAGTTAATTAGACATTAGTCATGTTTTTGCGAGTTTATAATTATGTTTAACCAATGTGCCATAACCTATAATTATGAACTCGTTAGATACCTAAGACTTATCGCCCCGCGGTTTAATCCACAATACTCAAGTTGTGGGATGTGGAGACGGCAACGCTTGAGGTTTCCTTGCGTGATAAAATCCGAAATGAAGAAATCCCCACGATAACTACTCACCAATACAGTTCTTAGAATCAGCAAGTTGAAATGATGACTACAAAAGAAAGTAGATATAAAAATAAAAGTTGATATATTACGATGCAACTTATTTAAAAATAATATGGCGTGGTAACATCTAATTATGTATATTATTCAGAAGATAATTAAGTACTTAACGAAAAATAATAAACTAAGTTTTTTACCTTACATTGTATCCAAAATTACATTATATTGCAATTCAACGGGGCAATGCTGACAGCATGTTACGTACGCTACCTACTGGTAGTGGGCTGGAGCATTTAGACTGCCGATCATCACGGCTAAAATACACTATTTTTTTGATGTAGGTACAAACTCTAGTTTGTAGTATGTAGTTGGGTTGCTATATTATTGTAGCATTTAGTTAATTGAAAGAATAAAGGCCTTTTCTATTGAATACTTGGAACAGTAACAATGTCAGAAACAAAGGAATTATTGTTCTCACTTCATAAATACGCGTAGTAGATATTCTATCTAAACTTTATACTCCAGACATAATTAACAAGCAGTTCACAGAACTCAAAACATTTATATTCAACGCTGTACTTGAAACTCTAATGCCAACAATAAAGCAATTACTAATGGAATACCGCAAAGTATCACGTTGAAGAGTAACCATCATCTTAACTCAAATAATTCAACGTTTTAATAACAGAGTAGTTTATCTCAATACTTGGTAGCCATCCATAGGCATTGTGGGTGTTTTAATTAACTTAATTGCTTTATCTAGTAGAGACAATAGCATCAGCGGTGGGGAGCGAGTTTTATTAACACGTACGATCCCTATCTATGTCAAGCCATACGGGTGGGCGAGTTTACTTAACAAATAGAATTGATTTGTTTGTTTTTAATCTGTTGGCTTGCTCTAGTTTTGTGTTTTGCTGACTGTCGTATTAGAGCTAGCTGCTGCCCGTAGTTTCACCTACGTATTTTTAACCCCTGAACAAGCAGATGAGGTGTTGTATGTTTATAGCGTATTTATATCTATATTACTGTCTGTTTCATCGTAGGTCCATAAACGAAGGAAACGAAATCATTTTTTGACGTAAATCTTTATTACGCAGTCTTGATTTGGAGAGTAAGCTGGTGAATGCGAGGCGAGCGGAAGTTGATTCACGTAGATCGTCATTGCCAACATAACAAGGTTAAAATTTTGTATTATTATGCTGGTATATCAGATAAAATGACAATTTACGATGGCGACATTAAATAAAGCAAAAACAAAGTTGTACCAGCCGATAGATGGAGCTAAACTAAAGAAGTTTTTCGTCAGAAATGCAACGCAGGGACTACGCTACGCATACGCACTCGCATACGCATACGCACACGATTTTACAAAATATGGTTTGACATAAATCACATGTAGATATTAAAGAGGAACATAGTTCAGAGAGATTCATAGTTGAGATGGATTCACTACATAAACTGTTGTAAATATATTTATATCAATAAATGATTCGTATTTGTATTTGCTTTTTTAAACACATCTTTGAATGTCATCTTTTTTAATTCTTTCGGCAAGGAATTCCACGACTTGACGTATGAGATCAATTAACACTATACACGGTGGCATTTAATTCATTCTTTTCCTTAAATGTATGTACTTAGACATGTGTATGTGCATGTGCATGCGCATACGCACACGCATACGCATACGCATACGCACACGCATACGCATACGCATACGCACACGCATACGCATACGCATACGCACACGCATACGCATACGCATACGATTTTACAAAATATGGTTTGACATAAATCACGTGTAGATATTAAAGAGGAACATAGTTCAGAGAGATTTATAGTTGAGACTATGGATTCACTACATAAACGGTTGTAAATATATTTATATCAATAAATGATTCGTATTTGTATTTGCTTTTTAAACACATCTTTGAATGTCATCTTTTTTAATTCCTTCGGCAAGGAATTCCACCACTTGACGTATGAGATCAATTAACACTATACACGGTGGCATTTAATTCATTATTTTCCTTAAATGTATGTACTCAGACCATGCTATAGAAATTTCGGACAAGGTCCAATTTAAAAAAAAATGGATTTTGTTTTAGTATTAAGTGCGTCTTAAAATAACTGCATGACAGCCGGAATGTCTATTTAACGGTACACACAGCGTGAGCACCAGCTGAGTGCTTTGTAAATGTTTCCTAGGCAATAAAACACCTGCTTTTTTAAAATGTCACAAGGCTTTTCTTTATTTCATAAGTACTTTTTTATTTAGTTATATGGGAGCGTACTATAGCATGGGCTGAATACATACATGAAAGGAAAAAAACGAATTAAATTCCACCTTGTATAACTACTTGGTCCACAGTTTTCTATTTCGTGTGTAGTTTACGGATATGGTAAGCACGTTCTTTCAACCCTAACCTTTTCAGAATCATCAATCAACTGTGTACAATGACAAATAGGATATTCATATCACATCACAGAAAAGCGTCAGAATTTCCTGCGTAACGCTATTTTTCTAACCTTTTGGCATACACGTGCGGATAATTGCTTTAACATACGCCTACTTACAACATAATATTTCCTTCGCAGATGTAAGGACTCCTACAACGTAAAGTTTTCAAGTGGACGCGGATGATAAATAAGCCATTAGGAATAGCGAAAAGTAGTCACTCAAAGAAGTCTCAGATCAGATTTTGACATACACTAAAAACGGCCTCATTCGATTTTTTAATAATCAATATTCCTAGCCTGGAATCGAAACCGTTTGTAAGCGACGCGCCATGCATGCACCCTCCTTGTCACAGCGGCTATAATTATATGCCCTTCTTTAAATTTTAATTCAAGTTTATGAAAAAATTGAGCTTTGTCTTTGAGGATTTTTCTATAGGATTTTTCATATCAATGTTTTTTGAGCTAATATGATTTATTGTATTAAAAAGTCTTTTAAAATTATTTAATTAATCTTTGCACCCTCAACACCGTTGATATTGAGAAAAAAACCGTTGTTGTACTCGTAAAACGGTGGTGTAAAGAGTTCTGATACTAAACAAAGAAAAATCAAATGATTTGAAAACCTCCTCTATTTAAAGTCGCACGAAAATCAATTCTATTAGCATTCTCGCTATTGCTTATACTCTCAAATTCACGTGCCATAAAAGTTGTCAACCTTTCATTGTTACACCATTTTGAAGTTGACTTGGTCTTTGAAAAAATATATCAACTCGGTGCGGTTTTTATATTTTGTTGCTCCATTTTTACGCCCAGTTAAAATTCACTCTAGGTATTAGTTCACATAATAATTTATTGTAATGACAACAATTTATCTTATTTACATGTGCACTTGTGTACTTTAATCTACTTGTTTACATTGTCTAGGTCAGGTCACCCTTTGACCTTTGATTAAGAATTTCTTAGAAGTAATTACTTGATAAATGTACTTAATATTGTAAACAAACTTATATTAGATATTAGGTACTCTATTTAAGTAATCAAAGTAGAAGAAAAAATATTTCTTTATTTTTTCTCCACTAGGGTCGCCCCGTGGTTTCATCTGTTATTTACTTACCTGTTTTTTGCAAGAACTCTCCATTATTCCGGGATAAAAGTAGGTGAAAGGTTCCTATATAGTTCTTAGTACTATTAACAATTTATATCAAAATATTAATCCATATATGTTCAACTTCCTAAAATTACACAAAAACAGACGTTTAATTTTCAGATGTTACTATAGACATTATACTTTACTAGTTGCGCCCCGCGGTTTCACCCGCGGATAAAGACTATTTTAATTATTTAATTATTTACTCATCCCACGGGAAAATTTCACTTTTCCTGGATAAAAGGTAGCCTATATGTTAATCTAGTGTATGAGCTATCTTGGTACCGAATTTTACCCAAATCCATGCAGCCGTTTGAGCATGAAGAAGTAACAAACATACACACATACACACAAACACATATACACACATACAAACTTTCACCTTTATAATATTCGTGTGATAGTGTGATTTATTTTTATACTAGTGAATATTTGTACGTAGCATATTACTCTACAGAAATTATTTATAGTTGACTACTTTTAAATACATATACTACTTTTGCTTTAACGATTCACGGCAAACAACTTTGTCATGTCAACAATTAATTGGTTCTGGGAAATTCTTTATTTTCAAACTAAATACTACAATGATATAATAACTAATACTAAACACTACCTACTAGAAAAAAAAAAACGTTTGTGATATACAAGTTTGAAAGGTAACATGTGTTCGACACGTTTTATGAATCATATTTAAAAACTGATGGAACTCTAATTTCTGATTATACTGGCATTGTACAAAATACTAAAAATTACCACTGTAACTAAATCACTCGTTGATATAAGTTTTGGATTACGTACTAGTTTTCAGTTTAACGCCATCTAGCGTTGGTGTCTAACAGCACTTGCATCATTCCGTAAAATTCAATAAGATCGAATAAAGGTTAAAAAAGTTTGATAGGTAAGACATACATGGCGTTGTAAGAAAAAAAAGTCAACTACGTAATAAGCTAAGCGCGGGAATAATCAAGGAGTTTTTATTTTGCAAAAAAAAAAGAGAGAAAAAAAAACAAGTGAAGGTAGAAGAGGGGCGCGTCAGTCGGGGGACGGTACGAAACGTGAAAATACGTGGGAAAAAAGGAAAAATCGAGGGCTTTTTTAGAGGGAGTGCTTGTGTGTAATTTAAATCAGCACGGCGCGGCGGTACGTGAGTAGTTAGAGGTTAATTCGTTACTTGTTATTCGAAATGTATGAGGGTTTAGGCGAATTACACGTATAATGATATTCATTTACTTTTGAGTGTGCTAGCAGTGTTTTGTTTTACGGCTTACTAACTGTGAGACAATATTTTATTTTGCGTTTTTCCCCGTGATTTAGATTATACCTAGGTAGGGTTCCTAACTGTGATTACATTGCTAGATTACGGTGATTTTCCTGATAAATTGTGTACAAATGTGTCTGGAAATTATTCGGTAAGTGTTGAGATATTTGGATCGGAAAAGAAAACGGCAACTCTAAAAATCTTGTGTGAGATGCTCATGTATAATGGCGGCTGAATTGCTATTATGATAAGTGTCAGGAGGAACTAGATTAAGGGACGAGTGTGAAGGATTGAAAGTCTAGTTCGAGTATGGGTTCTGTTGATTGCTAGGTGTATGGAATGAATTCATTAAATCATTAATGAGCGGATATTTATAAGATGTTGTTGATAGAATTCTAATTAAGAATAAACGAATACTATTTAGGCGAGTTCGTGGTAAAGCTAAGTTACATCAAAATTCTCATAGAAATATTTCAAATGGTAATATAATTCAATAATATAGGGAAATCTTAGATTATCTTCATAAACATTTCATGTTATCTAAATACTCTCTACCTATCAGGTAGTTGTAAAATTTGAATAATTGTTTCATACACTGAAATTCTCGGCTAAATATAATGATACAAAATAGCGGCCGATCGGTTGCTATTGTAGGGTCGTCAAGGGAATCTAACTATAAAACAAGGATAAAGTAACTATAGGCTACAATATGTATTTACTAATATTTGCTCTTTTATATTTTGTACGTAATTTTAATGCTGTGCGATTGCTATTTTATGTAGTACAAGACGTGTTAATACTCATATAATCCACGGTGGTAACTTCAGTTGACTTGAAAGATAGATTACTTTCTTGTTCAAAAATCCTGAAGTGAGGTTATGTGTAAAAAGGTACGTTTGGAGGTAAGAAGGTTCATATAAGATTCTAGTGTTTTGGCATGGTCTAAAATAAATATCATTCAAAACCTTAGAATTAGGTTGTCTCGGTAAAACCAGTAAAATCGGAGATATTTTTTAAATAAACTGTTGTAACAATTTCACTTTTATTATTTACCTAGGTCTTAGAAGTCGTAGATATATGTATATACATATATAATGTTGTTCAATTAAATGAGTGAAGTGAAGTTGGTGGCTTATAGGTTAACCAGAAATTGTGTTACCTATCATCTGTGGTTGTGTCGTTGAACCGAGTGAAACTCGCGGGTTCGAGTCCTGTGAGAAGTATACATAACGGGTGTGACTCTCAACCTTCGAGTGAGATCGCTAAATTCCGTTTGACCATTACAGGATAAGAATACTGTGGAATGGAGGTTCAATTCCTTCAAATAAATAATTGCTTGACATTGTATGGCAATTGTTTAACCAAATATAATTTTATGTTGTTTATACTGTTTATAGGGAGTTCGATTCTCTCGCAACACTTGATTATTATTTTACTCAACTTTCGGGAATAAAGAAGGTTACCTTTCTTCCGTGGTTGTGTTGTTAATCAGAGTGGTGTTTGCGGGTTCGAATCCTGTGAAAAGTTAAGCGACAGACAGTTCTCCCAAGCGGGATTACGGAATGCTGTTTATTTACTACAGTTAATGATATTATGAAATGAGGGTTCGATTCCTTTAATTACATTAATGCTTGATGATCTATGATAATTCTTTTCAAACATGAATTTTATGTTGTAAAGTTGGGAGTTCGACTCTCTCGTGACACTAGATTACGTTTTCTCAACTTTCGGAGATAGAGAAGCTATCTTCCGTGGTTGTGTTGTTAATCAGTGTAGTCGCGGGTTCGAATCCTGCAGATTATCTATTATAGATTATGCATACTGTGGTTTGACGGTTCGATTCCTTCAGATAAATTATAGATTGGCAGCTACGGTAATTGCTAATATTACCTGTCATAAATTTATGACTATCTTGTGAAGTGGATGTTTGATCCTTTCAAGACGATATGAAGTTGTCGCGGGTTCAATTCCCGTATTGATAATAATTATCAATGGCGGATGTAAACCTGTTGTTTATATTGATTGGAAACTATATATGTGTTTTTCTAGGCTTAATCGGATCCGAATTAAGTCCATATTATACTTACTTATTCATAATGGCATTGTTCATTATTCATATTGATTATTAAAAAAAAAGAGAATATTTAATGATGCCTGGCTTTAGCACAAATCTATGTGTTTCAATACCTTGCATTTTTTAATTTTGACAACAAATCTACCATGTTGTAGCAAGCTTAGTTCTTGCATATGAACATATCTACTGCATTCTCTATATCGATCAACGACTGCACATGTGCAGAGAATCGTCTGTAATACTTGGAACTGGCTCTTGATCCCGAGTTGTCTCTAAAGAGGGAGGTCTGGTTATTCATCTCCGAGCTATGGATCCCTGCTGTATACGTACTCAGGGGGAGGTAACGGAGTTTATAACTAGCCTAGCTGTTGATCTAATCAACCTTGGGCCATGCCTCTGGATCGGATATACTTGGAGTGAGGTCGACCAATATTGCTTACAATTCTTCATTTTTCTCCGACAATTACCCAACAATGATTTAGAATCGTCTGTAATACTTGGAACTGGCTCTTGATCCCGAGTTGTCTCTAAAGAGGGAGGTCTGGTTATTCATCTCCGAGCTATGGATCCCTGCTGTATACGTACTCAGGGGGAGGTAACGGAGTTTATAACTAGCCTAGCTGTTGATCTAATCAACCTTGGGCCATGCCTCTGGATCGGATATACTTGGAGTGAGGTCGACCAATATTGCTTACAATTCTTTCTTCTCCGACAATTACCCGACAATCATTTTATGTTTGTGCTGGGTTTGCTATCATGTGGTCGAGCAATATCCACATTTATCTAATAGTTATTCCTTGATGGAGTGCTATAAGCCAGGTCGTGAGACCTTATTTACATGAATGATATTATAAAGGTATCTATTTCCGTTACAAGAAGTAGATATTGTATTATTTACTAATATTGATTTAATTTGGATCTTTGATTAGATCTTTATTATATGATTATAAAAAAAAATATAAAAAAAAAAATGAAAAAAAAATATTTTTAGGGGTGGTTTTGATGGGGTGGAGCGTTATAAAGCATGAAGGACGAATCGCACTTGACGGACGCGGGCATGTATTTTATACATGGAGGGGGCGTCCCTCCCTCCCCTTCGGGGGGGGCCCCCTTAACCACCTTTATAAATATTCTGTCTTACTAATGTTCTAAATCTCCTTAAAACTATGACTCTGATCTTCGATCATTTAACCCCTAGCATGAACAACAGAGCAGTTTACATTCTACAATTTCAAGTTTGAATTAATTTATATTACAAAACTGTATATTACAGAGAGGAGGTTTGAATGGTGTATGCAGTATATACTTAAGTTATGTAGTATAATTGTTTATTATTATGTTTATTCCAGATTAAGGTAAGTATCTATGTATGAGTAGGCGATAACGAATAAATAATAAAAAAAAATAGTAAAGTAATCACAATTTATTAGGATCTATTAACTCTAACGTACCTCTAAAAAGAACTATTGGTTATACGGGTGGCGATGTAAGGGTTCCTAGACGATCATTTGGCCATACGAAGGGGAACTCGTATTATCGGGTTGGAGAAGAGTAGTTACTCAGGGGGGGCGAGTTACACCACTACTAACAAAGCCTCGCCATCAACTATAAACAGTTTATCTTCTCCCAATAAAACTGACTTATTCTACCTGTTTCGACCATTTATTTAATACCGACTGTGTTACTTATAATCAAAAATTTCCAAAGTCGAATAGCATTTATTCATTCAGAAGAAAACCTTTTCATAATACAACAAAGGCATATTGAAAGTAATAAATATAATGGTAGTAAATAACTAAGTCGGTATGCGACGCTCATATTTATGGTGTAGTAAATTGCTATATAGTGTAATGTAATAATGTCAATTTACATATATTTTCTATAACATTTACATTAGGATGAAATGAATTGAGGTAGAATGATCTCGTGTCTGGAAAGGCGCCTAGGGTTGAAACTCATCGAGGTTTTATTAATAGTTTGTGGCGAGATCTACATTACGATTTTTTTTCTTTTAATCCTCAAAAATAAATAAGTCGTTTAGTTTCAATTTAAATTTATTTAAAAAAAAATTACTATCTTATCTGATGGAAAGTGACAACGCTGTCTACGGTGGTACATGCTTGCCTAGAAGACATGTTGACTCTTGACACTCCCAGATTGTAGTTAGATGGAAACAAGGAGAGTTGTTCCACTCATGGATGTTTGATCTATAAAGTGAGTAGCAAAATGGGTTACTTATCTAAAAACAAAAAGAAAAATTTTAAAAAATATTCACAATGATTTAATGTTTAATTAAAGACAGGATATTTATAGGATATATAGATATACATACATATTTAACACTTTTTCAAGGCTAATTCAGAACAATAAAAAAATCTTACTTATATAAGTTTCAAGGAAGAAAAATTGGGTATTAAGTGTCAATATACAAGGTGGAATTTAATTCGTTCTTTTCCTTATGTATATATATATGTATTCAGTCTATGCTATAGAACGCTCCCATATAACGAAATAAAAAAGTACTTATGAAATAAAACTTAAATCATCAAATTATCAAATTACTGCAAAATTAAATTCTAAAGAAAAGCCTTGCGACTTGAACAAAGCAGGTGTTTTATTGCCTACGACACATTTGCAAAGCACTCAGCTGGTGCCCGTGCTGTGTTCCGTTAAATAGATTTCTTGGCTGACATGCAGTTATTTTAGAAGGTACTAAATACTAAAACAATTTTTTTTAATTGGATCGTGTACGAATATTCTATAGCATGGTCTGAGTACACATACATTTAAGGAAAAGAGTGAATTAAATGCCACCTTGTATAGCAAATCTGTATAACAAATATTTTCCAATATGAAGAAGTTCCATGTCTTAAGCTACTTGTTCAAGCTAATCCGGTACAATTCAAAAAAGGGAACTGTTCCTGAGCTTCGATTATTATTACCGTATTTCTAAGTTTGGTGGGCTCTATGCCTTATTTAGCACGCGTGTAAAGGCCGGAGAATAAAAGTTACGCCCACAATAAAGAAAAGTTATATTTGAATATTAAAACGACTGACGTTCACGAATCAAGACAATATAATGCTTCGACCAAAAATCATTTTTGTGTATATAAAATATTCGGAACTTATTGCAACTTATATTTATTTTGGCAGTATAGGTCAAACATTTGTGTGATGAACATAAGTGTTTGTTTTGTGTCTGCGTGTTTTATTCTATGTACCAATGTATTTAAAAACAAAAAGTATTGTATCAGTTATCTGGTTCCTATAGCCTTACTTAGTTTGGGGCTAGATGGTGTTGTGTGAAACGTCCACAAATATTTATTTACCTTTTTATTAAATTTATTTACATATGTGATATAACAAAGGGAAGAAATGTGACAATTTGTTGAACCAGAAGATCAGTCTGATAAAGTTACGAAAAACACTGTATAGTGTAAGCAGTGGCATTATTTAAAGGTAAAAAAGATGTTTTTTTTTTTACTGTTACAAGGTTATTTCAGATTATTTATAAAATAATGAAAATGGTTTGTAATAAGCAAGTTGAAAATATAGATAGATAGATAAACTCTTTATTGACACCAAGATAATAAAATACAAAACAAGAAAGCTTATAAGTAGGTTACAATGGGCAGTCTTATCGCTAAAAAGCTATCTCTTCCTGACAGAGATAGATCAATGAGCATGGACGGTGTTGCTATAAAATAAAGCTTACTATATCCGTACTAAAATTAATATAAAATAATATAGTACTTCATATGCAATAATTAATATACAGTGAATTAAAAACAATTTTATTATTCATGCAGGTAATGTTTTAAAAATGAGTCAGTTACACGTAGGGATGATTATATGAGTCACAAAAAGTTCATTGATCTTGCGCTTTATAGGAAGAATGTCTAGAAGACAGCTGAAAGTAAATAAAATTTGTTCAGCACGTATGCCTAATAATAGAGAACCCATGAATGTATTTTTACCGAGCATCATTGACTTTGTTAGTAAAATGTTTAAAATCAGCATTTCGTAACTCGAGCTCGTTAAAAATAGTAATCGTTTTACAATCAAAGTGATTTTATTACATACGTGATGATCAGTTACCAATTTTATACAGAAATGTTAATTTTTTCTTGAGAACTTGTCTCCGCCGTGTTCCATTTCACCTAACATAAAAAGTCAAACAAAACCAATTCACAACAACGTACGAGCTCATAAAATCATTTAACCAAACCATCGACAGCTTAATCTGTAACTGTATCTTATTTTACTGCAATTTAACGACAAAGATGCATAAATTCCATTTTTATCAGAGTTTTGTAATCGGTTTCGTAAAGCTTAGAAACGTTAGTGACTAAAATTATTTTCTTTGCTCGGTGTTGGAACAGTAAACGTTTTGATGGGTATATTTTCTGGATATTATATAACTAAATAAATAAATATTTATGGACATTTCACACACATTAAAAAATAATATATATATATACTTTAACAACTGTATCCTTTTTGAAAAAAACATTGGATAATGAAGCTATCATTGACATTGGATGCAACCATCTCTGACATTCTGTAAATAGGTTTTAAATCTGAAGTATTGATGGGTAAACCAGTTTACCCGAGCGTTGGCCTGAGCGTCCAGACGCATGTCTCCATTATGTCCTAAGTAAAATTTTCAATGGACCTATAATCGATGACGTTGAAGTAAAATGGAACAGCACAACTATAAAACAGTGTACGACAAGAGTCGATGGCCTTACATAAAATACGTGTGTAATTCGCCGATTAATTAAAACCTATACAACCGTGACCGTACGTAATTACTCCTAGATTTGTGATACGTTTAGTGCATAAGATTTTATGAACAGGCTTTATGCCTATAAGTACACTCGAATGGAAAAGAAGAAGCTTTAGATGTTACCATTTTCTATTCTTGGGATGAGTTTGTTTGACCCCTCACCAATTTTTTTTTAAATTTTTTTTAATGATAATGAATGCCTTCAAAGCCTTGAACACAGACGCAAGGTTGCCGGCCTGTCAATCTTCTATAGGCTACATTTTGGAGAGTGTGCGCATACCCTTCATTAACTCATTCCTTCATCTCCTTTCCATCATAGAACTACAAGACTTGGTGATTCGTCACATCCTTACGTTGTTAGTAACTCCAAGTCCACACTAAGCGTTTTGCTGACTCATTTATAGTCCGAACAGCCAAGGAATGGAATGCTCTTCCAAAAACAGTATTTCCTTCAAGGTATAACCTGGGACTTTTTAAGTCAAGAGTGAATGGGCATCTCATGAGCAAGCGTGCTCCACCTTAGGCAACTTCGTCACTTACCATCAGGTGAGTTGTTGTCAAACGCATGCCCATTTTACCATAAAAAAATGGTGTGTTAAGTTAGTTGTTCACCTGAAACCTAGTGGAAGAATCCTTTTTGCCTGATAGGTATACTAAGCGTCACGGCTGCCCATACAAGTTACAATGCCACTTTCGCCTTTAGGTACAATTGACTAAAGACACCAGCAGCGGACAACGTGACGCCACGACACTACTGTGGGGTACATTTAAAGTAAACAATAGTTTCCCTATTTAAACACACAAAATAATGTAACTGCCTATACAATATATGCCTATATAAAATAATATTTTCCTTGGTCTTGAATATAAAGAAGTAGGTCAACTAAACTCAAAAGGATAGTTCTCCATCTCTTTTTTTCACATCATATCGGGATGACATTCTACCTAAATTTAAGTGACGATATGACCAAAAGTACAAAATAAATATAGTAACACCATGAAATAGCATCATATCATTTAGTACATATAATTGGGATAACTTTTATAGCTTAGTGTACACTGCATAAATGCTCACTTCAAAATGTAGATGAATGTGGCACTGCAGGCAGAATGTATTTAGCGTTTTTTTAAACGCGTCAGTAACCCTAGAAACGATTGTAAGGAAAAACAACTCTTATAATACCTACAATATCTTTGTGAATCTTCATTAAACTCCAAAATGTATACCTAGCGTCCTTTGTTATATTATCAAGTAGTTGCGACCCGCGGTTTCATCCGCAGATAAAAAGTATTTCAATTATTTGCTCATCCCACGGCAAAATTTCAGAATAAAATGTAGCCTATATATTAATCCAGTGTATAAGCTATCTTGGTACCGAATTTCATCCAAATTCATTCAGCCGTTTGAGCGTGAAGGAGTAACAAACATACACACAAACACACATACAAACTTTCGCCTTTATATTGTAGTATTAGTGTGATTAACAATAATCATAACTTACTTTGTTAAAGAAAACAGTGTTTTAGTATGTTTAACCTAAGATAAGAAGATAGTATTGACAAACTTTGACATCGGCTGAGTAGTAATACTATTTTTAAAATACGGCTCAATTAGTTTATCTTCTACTTAAAAGTTTGCTTTTAGACGATGTAAATAATCTTTTGATAACGGTATTAGTACTTCTCCTAATGTATTATTCAACGTCCAAGCCTAGCTAATTAACTATACGAGATAAAGAAAGAAAAATATTAAAATATTGAGATACCTAAGGTGATTGTGAAATGCCTTTTTAAATGTGAGTTCTTTTTGAGTCCTCTTTAATATCTTTGCCAATTTAATCCGAGCTTACATAAGCTACAAAATGTAAGCTCCCGTCATCAAGTGAGTAATCATGTCTAGATTGATATCGGTATCGGTAAATTAGCTGTGTTAGTATTATCGGAGCGTTAACTAACATGCCCTGAATGGCCAACACGACGTAATGTTCAAAATTAGTTTTGCCTCCTACGTTATAATTACGGAAAACGTTATTAAGCAGAATTGGTAACGATATTGGCACATATTTCACAGAATGCGCTTGTCAAATTGTAAAAGAATACTCTGATAAGCATCAATTTGAATCCGCTCTACTTTACACTGAGACAAGATTGCCGTGTTCTATGTTCTATTAGGTACTTACAAGTTTGCTAATATCTGTCATTACTACTGCTATTGCCGCTACTCTTACTGCTATTGGCTTTTGCAATTGCTGCTGCGCCGCTGATCATTTACTGTTGCCGTTACTTCTTTACTGCTTCCATTGCTTCTTTACTGCTGCCACTGCTGCCGCTGCTTCTGCTACTGCTTACTGCTACTACAACTCCTATCAATCATTAAGTTATCTTTAGAATATAGGCAGAGAAGAAGGAATGCCACTTCAATCTCTCTTCATTTACCTCTTTCTCATATAAAACTTTTTTTTTTATGTTTTGGCTCCACACTTTTGTGTATTTAGCCAGTGTCAAGTAATTGATGATTTATCAAGTTAATGATATTTCACGCAAATATGTGTCAAGTCATAGTCGAAGTCATCAAGTCAAGTCATAGTCTAGTCAAATTCATACTCCTAGTTAAGTGGTGGCCACTTTACTTGAAGCTTCTATGGAGTTTTGGAAACAACACGAAAATAAACGTTTCACCATCATTATACCACTTTCCCACACTTATGTTTGTAATCCAGCACTTAACGAATAGAATGCCACATGGAAAATAATGCAATGCGGTGACGCAAACTTTTTCGCTTTCCCGCCAAAACTCATCTAAAACATTAATCAAATGAATTTGATTAATGTGCCAGCCTCTGTGATGTGGTGGTTGAGCAGGTCGGCTCATAACCCGGGGGCGGCGGGTTCGATTCCCGCGGCAGGACTAGTATTTGTACCACGAAAAAAAAAGCGCAAATACTTGTTCTACTCTACTGTGTCTGGGTGTTGTGGGACCATGGTCCTCGTAGTTACTGGGTCCCTAGACACAGGGAATCCTAGTTAGGGTCCAGAATCTATGTATGCGATCGTTGGGCGTTATTATTATTATAAAAAAATTCACCATCATTTTCAACGGTTACAAGTATTTACCATTACTGATATTGTTTATACGGTTATGTTTATCTTTATCTTGGCTATTCACGACATCGTCATCATCATTACTTTCGAAAATTCGCCTAACTAAATGAAGTAGATAGGTAGTTATATAATTGAAATTCTAGTAATCTATCCAATGTCCGAATATCTTTCAATATACGTACGAATTCTGTTACCATTCTTTGAACGTGACTCAGACAAAAATTTCGACTCTTACAAATTAAGGTTGAGACAATTCAAGGAACACAGCACGACTTGGCCTCACACATCCGTTTAATTGTAAACAAAACAGTAGCCAAAATTGACGAAACTGTTTTGCGTGTTGGTGGTCTTTGTCCTTTTATTTAACATGATCCTTGATGAAATGTTTTATGGTCCACCGCAAGGACCAGAAAAAATTACTTGCAATGGAGACAGAACAATGCGTTTGAGATTGCAGGTTTTGCGTATGACGAATCGGGCGGGTGGTAGTTGCCGTAAAGTTTCTTATAACATTAAAGAATGTAAAACTTTATTATGCAGTTGTTATAACGTTTAGTAGGAATATACTTTAGCTTAACCACTTATATAAACAACAAACACTCGCTAAAAAACTATGCAAAAAAAACTATTCTCAAACAAATGTTGACTAATTTAGTTGATTATTTGTTATTCCGAGATTATTTTCAAGGTAGTCCCATTAACATTTGTTAAGAATGTGATGATGAAGTACATGATAATATTGATATAAATTGCAAACTACTCAATGGATGACAGCAAACGCAATGAGAAGTCATTTTTATATTAGAAACGAGCTTCTACCCGCAGCTTCGCCCACGGTGTGGCCTATGGTAAAATAATTCAACCACCCATTTTACCCTCTTAAGGGTAGAATTTCGAAAAATCCTACCCTTAAGTGGTTCTCTCGTACCTCTTAGTGGATGCCTACGTCATAACATCTACCTGCATGCCAAATTTCAGCCCGATTCGTCCTGTGGTTTGGGCTGTGCGTTGATAGATCACTATGTCAGTCACCTTTGAGTTATATATATTTAGATAGCTAAGTGTTAGCTATTTAGAGACCAGGGCAATGGTTTACTAACCTGACCATACTTTACAAAACTTCATGGCATGAAATTAATTACTCGCTACGATTTTTTACATAGGTAGGTACAGGCAGATTTAAATGGACGACTTTCTATAATAACATTTAACATAATTTTAGGTTCAACGAATCCCAGAGCTTAACATTCCCAATAACAGGTCTTAAGAAGCTAATACTTACCTCAGGTCAGAATGCAGTGAAGACCGATTCATACGAATACGTCGGCCATTTTCAACGCTACCCCATAAATTAAACAGATAAATGGCTCACCAACAATGGCTAAAGTAAACCTGCTACTTCTTATAGCACTCCAAAATAAGCTTTGTTTGGATCTCAGTAAAAAGTTGAAATGTCCATTCGCATACAATGCATCAGAATATTAAACGCGACTTTATGTGTGCGTTAGACGATTACTGCAAAAAATGACAGAAACAGTCCAATGCTTTGTGTATAGTATTTTGGTCGTATTAAGGAGTATTAAAATGTATGCCAATATTGTTCGACCGCACTTGAAGAGTCTCTTCTGTACCCAGGTACAACAGAGAATTACTAAATTGAGGGTAGTTCCTTTATCATATTACTAACATTACATAAGATTTCATGACATAGAACTTGTAGATTCAGCGGGGTTTGCTTCCATATCCAACGAACTTCTCAAGTCTTTGGTTAGGTCTTCAATAATCTCTTCATTCGAAACCTGGTTTGTGTTTTTCAATCTTTCAGACATTAAAAACAGAAGACTTGGGGCAAGTAATTTTCGTTAAACACACATTTAATTAACACTAAATCATGGAAAAAGGTAGTTAATTTCGAGAACAACAGAAATCACACAACTTACAAAATTGAAATTTTCTTTTTGACTTTTGACGTTACTAATTTTTGACAATGGCAGTTGTAGATTGATTGTATTAAATTATTATTACTATAGTTATTATTACTTGTAGATTGTATTAAAGAGTTGTCATAGTATACGTTGTTTGGTCAAGTATGGAGTGCATGTTCAGAGAACATATTATATGTGTAGATATATACCCTTCCTATTAAAACATTTTATCGGTCACATTATTACCAGTAACAGTAATTAGGTTAATGCTGTTTCCATCGGTTTAATTTCATATTTTGAGTAATGTATGCATTTCATGTGGTAACGCTAGCGAAATAGGTATTCATGGAACTCACACAGCACAATATATTTTACCATACATAACAAAGATATTTCAGTGTTTGATTTAATATTTGTCTGTATCATTGCTAGTCAACTGTAAATCTCAAAATTTAGTTGTCAAATATAAAAAAAAATGTTTTCATTTAGTTTATAAATAAACCTAATTTAATGTTTTTATATTGTTTTTTTTTGTTTTAGTTTATAACTTTTCTTCAATTATTATTTATTTTAAGTTCTTATGTAATGTTTAGTTTTTTCTTTCGCCTAAATTAAATTATATAAGTAACCATTTTTGTGTATTGTTGTGTAAATTAAATAAATATAAAAAATGAAATGAAATGAAATGAAATGATATTTATTTCGGAACTTTAACTTTTCTTCAATTATTATTTATTTTAAGTTCTTATGTAATGTTTAGTTTTTTCTTTCGCCTAAATTAAATTATATAAGTAACCATTTTTGTGTATTGTTGTGTAAATTAAATAAATATAAAAAAATGTTTTCACAGAAAATGATATACCTACATTGAAGTTTCTTTTTCTTTTCGTAAAGGCCTTAGTGTCAGAATTTTCAGGCCACTCAAAGGCTTCCGACTATTGTTTTACTGTAACACCTGGGATCGACGGCTTAAGGTGTAGGGTTATACGAAGCATAGTAGTGCTCAGTAGTAAATATCACTTTAAGAAGCAATCATCCATCAAAGTAGTGACGTTTCTTAACTTCACCCATCGGTATGGTTCGATTAGTTAATGACTAGTCTTGCTGTTCTATGAGCTGAAATCTAAAGAAATTGGGTTTAGTCGATATTAGATCTATTTGTGAAACGGCTTACTCCTTTTTTTTAACAGTTTATTGTTGGTCTCTACTGACCTTTACATTATCACCGAGCGAGAGGGTAGGCGCTTAAGGCACCCAGCCGTCGAAAGTGGGAGGCAACTATCGCAAGGGCACCCCTGAGTTGCGATCCTCGGCTGAGGCCGTTGCCGGGATAAGAGGATCGAGAAGACTACATCCACTGGAAGAGTGGACCCTATTGAAAGCTGCGACCGTTCTAGCTAACCTACGAGGAGTACGTTGACCTCGCCAGCGGGGTCGATGTCTGATTGTGTTACGCTGGTATCCTATACCGGTGCCAAAAACGGCCTACTCCCAAAATACTAATGATGTATTGGAACTTAGTTATTTCCACCTGATTTTTTTTTACTAGCCATTGACGTACTAGCCATTTTTCAATAGGGAACACCTACCGACCGACTGATGGTTATCGTGCAATTAATGTGGTACGCTCGTCTAGAAATACCGACAAATTGAGAAGTCCCACTTTTGAACTGAGAAGTAAGAAAGAATACCTGGATTTGTTTGTGATTCGTTTTACCAGTTTCTGCCGGATACATCTATATCCGCAACATATCTATTCAACAATCAAGTATTAGTAAACTCAGAGATCACAAAGAGCAATTCTCATAAAAACAGCGTGGTGTTTATTCTGTCGGATGCTTCAAGCGGTGCTTTGAAGTGGCATTCGTTCTGTTAATAGCAACCCTTTTGAAAAGATTACGATAAAATGCTACTATTTATATTGTGTTACTGCTCCCTTCTATAAATTTTTATCTCTTTCTTTTGAGTAATTTCAGTAATAGCACTTACACAGCTTCATCATTAATTGAAAAATGTTCATTATAATAAAGCGAAATTAGATACACTTTTGTTGTAATAGAAGGAGGTCCATAGGTTTGCTGAATTAATGATATGCCGATTGACTTTGTATAAGATATATTAATTAAAAAGATATTTACAAAAACCAAAATGCGGAAAATAAAATTTTCTCTCATGTGAAGTCTATATCAACAACATTCGTTGCCCCTAGCAACTAGCTGGAAAGTTTATCTATGAGATTGGTATAGAAACTTTTTCGTGGGCCAGCACGCCACATCACCCCCCTCCAGAGACCGTCCTACGGGCGATAATATTCTGGAAAACGCACTGTTCGGGGTGATCGAGTGGTGGTCACTGGAGCGTCTCGGGTCTCAGGTGCTGCCACGGCGGGAGAATGGTCCAACTCACGAAGTATGTAGGCAGGTTTAATGCGGTCGACTGATACAGTGACTTCTTTGCCTTTTATGCGGAGCTTGAAAACTTTATCCCCTCGTTCTATCACCTCATGCGGGCCTGTATAAGCTGCTTGAAAAGATGGGTGCGAGGTGTCATCTCTTAGAAAGACGTGGGATGCTGTTGCTAAATCTTTGAAAATGAATATAGAGCGGTTATTCCCATGATGAGAAGTTGGTAATGGCAACAAATTTTTGGCGAATGTGCGCAGTCTTTCAGTGTATACTGTCAAGTCCTCTGTGCCATCAGCCGATTGACAAAAAATGTCACCTGGGAGTCGTAGTGACTCTCCATATACGAGTTCAGCTGGAGTCGCTTGTAAGTCTTCCTTAAATGCCGCCCGGATTCCCAGTAGTACAAGTGGAAGTGTTTCAAGCCAGCTGCTGGTCGCATGACATGTAATGGCGGCTTTAAGCTGTCTGTGGAATCTTTCGACGAGTCCATTGCATGCTGGATGGTAGGCTGTAGTTCGTCTGCGTTGAAATCCGATGATGTGGGACAGATGCTTAAAAAGTTCTGATTCAAACTGTCGACCACGATCAGTGACGATATCTTCAGGGCAGCCGAATCTGGATATCCATCCGTGAACTAAAGCTTTTGCCACTGTTTCAGCTGTTATCTCCTGTAATGGTATAGCTTCGGGCCATCGTGTGAAGCGATCTACACATGTGAGACAGTAACGATACCCTTGTGAAAGAGGTAAAGGTCCGATCAAATCTATGTGGATTTTCATGAATCTGGCTCGAGGTAAGCTGAATGATGCTAATGGAGATGAGACATGACGTGTTATTTTTGATCGTTGGCATGCTAGGCAGGAACGAGTCCACTCTCTACAATCTTTTCGCATACTAGGCCATACATAGCGTTCCGATATCAGTTTCGTCGTCGCATTTGTGCCAGGGTGGCTAAAAGAATGCAAGTTTTTGAATACTTGCCGTCGCATGTCTTTGGTCACATAAGGTCTGGCCACATTGCTGCTCTTGTCACAATAGATTTCTGTGTGAGATCCAGGCAGTTTGATTTTTGTCAAGCGCAGAGAAGTATCGCTATCCAAAAGTTGTTCTAGTTCAGGATCTGTGCTTTGTGCTTGAGCAAGCTTGGATAGATCGATGGGCTGAGTAATATCTTCGATGCGTGATAAACTGTCAGCCACAACGTTATTCTTTCCTGAAATATGCCTGATATCTGTGGAAAACTGTGAAATAAAATCCAGATGTCTGAACTGTCTTGGTGAGCACTTTTCTTTTCGTGAATGAAATGCGAAAGTTATGGGCTTATGGTCAGTGTAAATAATAAAGTCTCTCGCCTCCACCATGTGACGAAAGTATTTTATTGCTTCGTAGATGGCGAGAAGTTCCCTATCGTAAGGCGAGTATTTCTGTTGACATGGTGAAAACTTTCGAGAGAAAAATGCTAAAGGTTCCCACATGCCGTCTTTATGCTGTTGTAAAGCTGCGCCCATTGCTGTGTCTGAAGCATCGGTGACTATAGCGAGCTTCGCTTGGCAGTCTGGATGAGCGAGTAGTGCTGCTTGGCAGAGACTTTCCTTGCAGGTGATGAATGCTTTAGTAGCTTCTTCTGATAAATGCACGGGATGTGAACCTTTAACTGATCCTGTGAGCAGTGCATTCAGAGGCGCTTGATGCCGCGCTGCATCAGGAATAAACCTTCTGTAAAAGTTCACCATTCCTAGGAATCTTCGCAGTTCTCTGACGGTTTTCGGTGGTGGGTAATTCGCAACCGCTTCTACCTTCGATGGTAATGGTTTAGTCCCAGCTGCTGAGATGCTGTGTCCTAAAAACGTTACCTCTGATACACCGAATATGCACTTGTTCGTGTTGATTACCATGCCGTATTCCTTGAGTCTGTTGAAGAGCAGATGAAGGTGCTTCTTGTGTGATTCCTGATCAGGTGAGAAGATCAAAAAATCGTCCAGAAACGGGAAGCAGAACTCTTCAAGGCCCCTAAGCATCTCGTCCACAAATCGTTGAAACGTTTGGCTGGCATTACGTAGTCCGAACGTCATGAACGGAAATTCGTATAAACCAAACGGCGTCGTGATTGCGGTCTTCGGAATATCCTCAGGGCAGACAGGAATTTGATTATAAGCTTTTACGAGATCGATAACCGAGTATACTTGACAGCCGGAGAGACAATGTGCAAAGTCATGTATGTGCCGAATGGGATAGCTGTCTGGTACGGTTCTAGCGTTGAGCATTCTGTAGTCACCGCATGGACGCCAGCCGTTATCTTTTTTAGGCGCAAGATGAAGTGGTGATGACCATGGTGACTTTGAAGGTCTGGCTGTTCCGTTCCTCAACATATCTGCAAACTCGTCTTTTGCAATTTTTAATTTATCCGGTGCTAGTCTTCGTGGTGTGCTGCTTATTGGCGGTCCTGCAGTAGTCTGTATATGATGCATGGTATTATGCTTCGGAACACGGTGGACACCGGAAGGTCTAGTAATCTCAGGGTATTCGCTTAGTATGTTATGATATACGGAATTTCCAGAAATAACTTTTACCGATGAAATGTTCCCAGTTGACTGTGCAGGTGAAGCTGGGGACGTAAGGCTTGTAGTGTTGTCGATTAAACGTTGATTTCGACAATCCACGATGAGGTTGTAAAATGATAAAAAATCTACACCTATTATGGCCTTTGTAACGTCCGCTACGATGAATCGCCAAGTGAAGTCACGGCGCAAGCCTAGGTTCAGCACTAAATGAGCGTAGCCGTAAGTAGAAATGGGTGTACCGTTTGCCGCACACAGCTCATAATTTGTTTTCTCACGACGTTCCTTGAGTGCCGATCGGGGGAAGACACATACGTCACTGCCAGTATCGATGAGAAACTGCATCTTCGTAGCGCCGTCCGTGACAAATAGGCGACCGGAAGTTTGGCAATCGGTCGTCGCCATTACCGACTGCTGTTCGCGTTTCCCGCATGGTAGTCGCACGGTTTTACGCACTTACTTGCTTCATTGCCGAACTTATTATGATACCAGCACACAGGAAATTTTCTATAGTTCGACTGTGATCGTGTGGAGCTAGAACGACCGCGCGTTTTCTTGTTTGAACGATTCGGTGCACGTGAATGCCGGTTCACCTGCGCAGTTAGAGCTTGCACTTGTTTGGTAAGTTCAGCAATCTGTTGGTTCATGGCTTCTAAAGAGCTTCCTGGTATGACACTTGATGTTGATGCTACGTGCGCTGTAGGCGAAACAACGTCATGGATGCGGTCAGCGAGATCTGCGAGCGCTTCCAGTGAAGACGTCATCTGCGAAGCGATTATCGTTTGCGTGCTACTTGGTAAGCGACTGGTCCAGATAGTACGTAGAAAATCTTCGGGAACTCCAGGTCCAGCCAAATGTTGCAAATGTCTTAGAAACTGAGATGGCTTACGGTCTCCAAGTTCTGCGTGCATAAGTAATTGCTTGACCTTCTTTTCTCGTGACGCGGACAGTCGTTTGATAAGTTCCGACTTCAATTTTTCATACCTGTTGGTGTCGGGCGGGTTGATGATTATATCTTCCACCTCAGAAGCATACTGCGGGTCTAGTTGGCCGATAACGTAGAAAAACTTCGTATTGTCCGTAGTAATGTTCGATATCGCGAATTGGCCCTCGATCTGCGCGAACCAAATGGCCGGCTTTTCAGGCCAAAACGGCGGAATGCGCACGCCCACACGACAAATATCTTCGTTCTTATCGGTTGAGAGCGACATCTTTATGTGAATCAGTATCAGAATTATCGCAATCAGCAACAAAATCAAAATCACACACATTTACTGCAAACGTGGACTTTCGGTTCAAAACAGGTCACCAGTAAAGCCTAGTTAATCACGTCGGGGTCACCAGTTAAGCGAAATTAGATACACTTTTGTTGTAATAGAAGGAGGTCCATAGGTTTGCTGAATTAATGATATGCCGATTGACTTTGTATAAGATATATTAATTAAAAAGATATTTACAAAAACCAAAATGCGGAAAATAAAATTTTCTCTCATGTGAAGTCTATATCAACAACATTCGTTGCCCCTAGCAACTAGCTGGAAAGTTTATCTATGAGATTGGTATAGAAACTTTTTCGTGGGCCAGCACGCCACAATAATCTATTATTTGGGCACTTCAAAAAGTAAGCCATGCAATGTTAAATTATGCAAAGTTTAATTGTTGTATTATCATGATAAAATAAAAAATAAATAAACAATAACGTAGATACGTTTTCATTATGAGAGCAGTAGGGTATAAACATTTTTACTATTTGAATATTAGCGAATAATGAGATGTCTGATATTAAGATAATACTAAACTTTTGGTCTGATAAGGTATCCAGAACTAGGACCATCCAATAGAAAGTGCCTAATAAAGAATTTATAAGAGTCCGCAGAAAATAGCAAGCTACAAGTGACTGCAGCTATTTACCTATCTATATAGGTACTTCTGGATACGAATGAAACAATAGTAATGTAAAGTATCATAATGATGAGCATGGTAGCTTTTTTAACGGATTAACGTTATCGGACCTCTATTGACAGCCTCTGTAGTGTGGTGGTTGAGCAGGATGGCTTATAACCCGAAGGCGACGGGTTCGATTCCCAGAGCAGGACAAGTATTAGTGCACAAAAAAGCGCAAATATTCGTTCTGTGTCTGGGTTTTGTGAAACCATGACCCTCGTGGTTTGTGGGTCTCTAGATACAGGGAATCCTAGTTATGGTCCAGGATCAACGCAGTGATCGTTCGGAGCTTAAAAAAATTAACCTTTAAAGCATTACCGAGTGTAGTGTAGTAAGTATGATTGTTCAAAATCTTAATCACTACTAAACTGTAAACTGTAATTATGTCTGTTTGTTTCCCTTTCGTCCAAATTCCTCCATCATCAGACCTTTCCTTCTTTTCAAGCAATTAACCTTTCCTCAACGGTTTTAATAATTAAACCACACCCAGCACCCCAATGTGAAGACATCAGATGGTGGCGGCCCCTATCTACAAATTACATAAAGCAATTTTGCCCACAATCTTAGCAATGACATTACTGCAACGGAATCTCGCCCACCGTGTTTGGGTGGAAACTATTAATGGAACAAAGAAGAAAAATGTTATGAAGTAGGCAATAGGTTGTGGTTTGGACTGTTATTTGTTAAAGGTCCTATTCGTGACGAGCAGGTGACGTTTCTTTCTGGATTAACGATGGAGTAAAATTCTTTTATTTTACCATAAAATAATATGTTTCCTTAAATAAGGGATCAGGGGCCTTACCGCGTAAGTCTGGTGGAGATCGTAATCGTGTTCTCTCTTGCTCGCACTCGTGGACTTGTTAATTGGCGCGTGCAGGATGGTAGGCGAAGCCGATTCCCAGAACGGTTACGCGGTAGGGGTACAGTTTTATTAAATCTTCCGTAACTTAATTGCATATTAAACTGACAGATCTAAATTTGAATATTATAAAAAGAATTAACTCTTTGTTTTCATAAACTAAAATTTTATTTTGTCTCGAGCAAATTTAAATAAATAAATATATATATATATATATATATATATGTATATATATATATATATATATATATGTGTGTGGACATATATATATATATGTGGACATTTCACACAACACCATCTAGCCCCACAAACTAAGCAAAGCTTGTACTATGGAAGAACCAGAAACTAATACAATGCATACATAATTTTTGTTTGTAAATATAATACAATATATACAAACGATATAATATAATACCCAGACAAAGAACAAACATCGATGTAAATCACACAAATGTTTATCCTGGGTTGGAATCGAACCCACAATCCACAGTTCTGAAGGCAGAGTTACTCCAACTGAGCTGTCGGGCAGTCAATTATTGATAAACAATTAATGATTAAACTATTAAAATTCATAAAAGGCTGTAAATAGTTATCTTTTATTAATTTTATATTTCATCGATATAGAATTAAAACTTTAATGTTTTATACAAAAAAGAATCTTAATTACTACACATACACATTAATAACACAAATATTGGCAGTAACTTTTTATAGTTAAACATAAAACAAAGGTCAAACGGAGCAAATGCATGTTACGTGATATCTTTTGAACTAATATTATGATATCGAAATAAAATATATCAGAATATCATATTGGTCGAATAGGGACTAAACTTGCTTCCTACCCAGCTGGTAGTAAGGCTTTTTGGTCCCTAGCCAAATCGGTTGAAGCGAACTTCTGTCGATCCTCACTGCCTCCATTATTGAAACCAGACGGATCGCTGGCTCACACTGCAAAAGAAAAAGCAAACTTGTTTGCCAATCTCTTTGCAGAAGCTTCGCGTCTAGATACTGCTAATGAGGTACCTCCCTGCCTTCCACAATGCGGTGTTTTCATGCCGGAAATACGCATACGTCAGAAGGAAGTACTAAAAACATTATGCAGTTTAGACGTGGACAAAGCCAGTGGTCCCGATGGTATACCAGCAATTGTACTTAAGAGCTGTGCACCCGAGTTGTCTCCCATTCTAACACGCCTATTTCGCCTCTCTCTAGACACCGGAATAGTCCCTATGAGTTGGAAGCTAGCCAACGTACAACCTGTACCTAAGAAGGGCAGTCGTGCTGATCCTGCCAACTATAGACCTATCTCAATTACCTCCATCCTCTGTAAGAGTATGGAGCGTATAATTAACAACAAGCTCTTGGCATACCTTGAAGACAATGATCTCCTCAGTGACCGGCAATACGGATTTCGCCGAAACCGGTCCACTGGGGATCTTCTTGCGTATGCCACCCACATATTGAGCGAAGCCTTAGAGATGCATGGAGAGGCACTTGTTGTATCTCTAGACGTCTCTAAGGCATTTGATCGGGTCTGGCACGACGGACTTCTGAATAAGCTTCCATCTTACGGACTACCTGTTGGTCTGTGCACTTGGATATCAGACTTTTTGAGGGAACGATCGCTAAGAATAGTTCTTGATGGCTGCTCCTCCGATCAATTAGCTATTAATGCTGGTGTACCTCAGGGGTCAGTTCTTTCAGCAACACTATTCTTACTCCACATCAATGATCTGTTAAAGCCCGGTACCTTTGGGTATGCAGATGATAGTACTGTTGTTGAAAGATACACATCCAGTGACCGAGCCAGTGGTGACGATGTCCGGATTGAGAGGGAGGCTATGGTTGAGCGCATGAACCTGGCTTTGAACCTAAGTTCAATGCTGCAAAAACACAGGCGTGTTTATTCACTGCTAAAAAGAGCCCACTCCATCGGGCTCCTTCATTTCGTGGTGTATCTGTAAGTTTAGGAAACCATCTTGAGCTTTTGGGTGTTGATCTCACGTCAAACCTAAACTTTGGAGCCTACATCGAGTCCAAAGCCAAAGTAGCTTCAAAAAAACTCGGCATATTGTCCAAGGTAAGGCGGTACTTCACACCTGGACAGCTTCTTAATCTGTATCAAGCACAGGTCCGATCGTGTATGGAGTACTGCTGCCACCTATGGGACGGGTCTGCCAAGTACCAGCTTGAGGCTCTGGACTCGATTGAACGGCGTGCCAAAAGGCTCATTGACGACGACACTTTGGTTGGTAAAAGGCTCCTGAGCCTTGCACATCGACGTAAGGTGGCAAGTCTGTCGGTCTTTTACAGAATACACCACGGTGAATGCGCTCAAGAACTGCATGATCTCATTCTCCCATCACCATTCCACTACCGGACTACTAGACGCTCGGCTAAGCGCCATCCTTTCGTGGTCGAAATACCACCCATTCGTACCAAGCGATTTGACTCAACGTTCTTAATTAGAACGGCTAAGGAATGGAATGCCCTGCCAGCGTCTGTGTTTCCGGCGAAATATGACCCGGGCGTGTTCAAGAGAAGAGTGAATAGGTATTTACTTGGCTAGCATGCTACACCTTCGATCGCATCGTCACTTCCCATCAGGTGAGAGCGTGGTCAAATGCTAGACAAGTTTGAAGTAAAAAAAAAAAAAAAAAAAAAATATATACTTGTATATTCTGATATATTTTATTTTAGTTTGGCGTAGATTGTTAAAATATATTACGTAAATGCTTGAAGTCATTGTATTGGAGAAACTATTCTTCTTCTATTGTTTACTCGTTAGTTACGGAGGCTACAGCCGGAGGATGTAGAATAAAACTGAAGTTGGATTTTATGGTAAAATAATCTATAATATGTAATTACAATATTACATGAAGTAATAAATCTGCCTAAAATCTAGGTGGCTTCCGGTACCAAGGTCGGGACCGGAGTGCTCTATATATTTCTAATAATAAAGTAAAAATGATACAAGACACATATGCAACGTCGGCGCATTGCTCAGCCGACGCCGGCCGCGGCATGCGATGGTGACGTCACACGGCAGCGCGCGTAACATCTCCCTCCCAAAGATCGGCAACTATTGGCGGGTCTTGGCTGCCAGAGTTGTCGGGATGACGTTGGTATCAGCTCTCACGAGGCTGGGATCAGTTATTCGGTCCGCGATCTCTGCATAAGTATCTCTTGTCGTTTCTATATCTGAAGATTCCGATTATTCAAACGGTTTATTCGCAGGTGTCGGTACAAAAGTACAATTGCGAGTACACTTGCACCGATTAAAATCGTATAGACAGGGATTGTAGTATGGTATAGGGCGTAACCGCTGACGGCTTGATTCAATTCCATAGGGGCCTGGAGATATATTTTCGTGTTGAGGCCGTGAAGATTTTCTAGTTTTATTGAATTAAGTTTGATAGTCGGTGCCTGTTTAAGCTGGATTTTAATGGTTGCATTGGTGATGGTTCAAGAAACTTCCTCAGAGGGTTCGATATTGGTCTTGTCCACAGGATATCTTGACTTTCATTGATATTGGAAAGCTGATGGTGTAGTCTTTATCGTCAAGCTGCTCTAGGGATCCTATAATCAGGGTGATGAGAGTCAATGTGCAGGATGGATTGAGTTTCTACTTCATTATTAGCTGGTCATGGCTGGAACTTTTTTGCATAGATACCAGAAACTGGTCTTCGGACATTCAGTCTCTATGTACATAGAACCCCTACTAGCGGTTGCACATGCTATGTATGGACGGATAGGTAACAAGGCTAGGTTATTCTTATTAGGGAATACTGACAATCAATAGAAATCGTATGTTAATGGTATGGCAATCGGGATCTCCAAAAACTAATACTAAATCATCGTCCACATAGAAATACCCTAATTTTGTTCTATCATAATACTCTCTAAATTCTAAGTCTATATTTATATATTTTTTTTTTTTTTTTAGGATATAAGACCCTAAGCTTATCTAACATAGACCTAAGAATATATCTTAATAAGCGAATAAGGGGTGCTCGATGCACGAATAAGCTCTAATAAGGCAATCTCAATTCGTATCTAAGTATTCAGTTTATAAGATTCTCAACTATACCATCTATGTGAGAATTATGAGTCATCCATTCTTTAGTTAAACTTGTGTGTTGATTAAATTCAGTGTCTAAGTGGTTTTGGTTTTCATAGAGAACTTTGATAGCATTGTTATATTTAATTGCATCAGATTACTAGATATACTATTTATAACTGAACTGTCGATGAAGCCTCGTCTTTTGGGATTTTTCTCAATAGTTTTTAACTTTTGGATAAAGTTTCTATTTTATTATGTAATGGGAGTATACAAAGTCCATGTTCCAGGAGCTCACATATTATGTCTTGTCTGAGAGTCGTGTGAGTCAGTTGGATTAAGGGTTATCACAAATAGTAGTGTCGTGAAACATAATGGAATTTTCAGGGACACGCTTGAGTCGTGATTTAGCTACCGGACCTCGTTTCCTTTTAGTATAGATATGTATAGGAAGGTCTGCTAAAACAGTATCTTGGGTAAAACGGGGTGCTAGTTTTTGGCGATCTGCTGCAGGATTTCTTATAAAAACCTGTTGGTCAGGCTCATAATGTTGTTCTGGTTCGCGATTCCTATTTCTGTTTTCTGTAATGCTTGTGCGATTCTGAAGGGAAGAGTCATTAATAATGTCGTAAACTTTTAACATTCGGTTTTTGTGGTCCTGCAGATAATGTTGTAATAAATGTTCAGTTAAATTAACGTCTATGGGGTCTCGTGGGTCAAAATGTCCTGTTATCAGTTCTAATGGTCGACATTTAGTAAAGCTATGGATTGAGCTGTTATAGGCCAAAACTGCATAGGGCATAAGGTTAACGACAGGTTCATTTCGTTGTTCCAGCTTTAAAATTCTCAAGTGTTCAAGAATAGTGGAATGAAAACGTTCTACCATTCCGTTTTCATTGGGAGAATGGGCGAGAATTTTGTGATGTTGAATTTTATGAAGCTTTGTGAACTCTGAAAATACTTGATTTGTGAATTCTGGTCCTTGGTCAGTTACTATAGTCAAAGGTACGCCATGGTGAGTAAAAAATAGAAGTAGAGCTTGAACTACGCTTAGTGCTGTTCCATCTCTTAATAAATATGCCTGTGCATATTTGGAGAAAGCATCAATTATAGTCAGATATTTTTCAGTTTGAGCTGTGAAAAGATCTATATGAACAATTTCAAAAGGCTTTGTGGGAGGTGGCACGACATTGAATCTTTGCCTAATTGGGTTACGGTCGTATTTGGCTTGGCCACAAATACTACATGCATGAATATATTTTGCAATTTGATCTTTCATCTTGGGCCAATAGAATTTCCGAGAAAGAGCTAAATAAGTTTCATTGATACCACGGTGGTTGGTTTTACCCTCATGATACTTTTTGATAGTTTCCTGTTGATGTAAAAACTCTTTGACATTTTCTACTTCAGTTTTTGTTAATACTAGATTCATGGCAGTACTTTTGAAGTGTTCCTGAATTATTGGAATAATTTTGTACATAGCCAACGGTGGATTTATAATTAAACCTGTCTTCACCCTTGGGTTAACATGATCTTTTATGGCATTTACTACGTCGGTTTCCAGGGATGTTTGAGACACTTGAATGATAGTTTTAGTGTGAGTTTGAAATGGTTTTGTCACAACTGGCCCTTTTTTAATGTCATTAACTACAACAAAACAAATTTGTCTATTAAATATATTGAGAGGATGGTCGGATATTGGAATTTCTAGTATAGGATTTTCCTCACTTGTATGCACTGTTTCAGTTGCACTAGAATGAACTTCTTCGCTAGTGTGAGCTGTAATAGTTGAACTAGAGTCTGCTGTAAGCGTTGAGTTAGAATGAGGTGAAAGCGTAGAAGAACCTGAAGGGCTTTCTTCTGAAACGTTAACTGCAAGAGAATCCACGTCTTCGGCATTGATTTGGATTCTTGAAAGAGCATCAGCATTTGTGTTACTAGTCCCTCGCTTATAAACCACGGTGAAATTATATTCGCTGAGCTTTAGTCTCCATCTTGTTAACCTCGAACTTGGATCTTTTAAGTTCATTACCCATTGAAGAGGTTTGTGGTCAGTTATTATCTGAAATTTTCGGCCAAAGAGGTATGGACGGAAGTACTTAGTTGCCCATACTATAGCCAAAAGTTCTTTCTCAATAGTACTGTAGTTAATTTCGCTACTATTTAGAGTTCTAGACGCATATGCAATAGGCTTATCTGATCCTGAAATTCCTTGGGATAGAACAGCACCAATTGCCAAGTTGGAGGCATCTGTAGTCAGAATGAAATCTTTGGAAAAGTCAGGGTATTGCAAAATAGGGTCATTTGTCAGTAAAGTTTTACATTGCTCGAAGCAAGCTATGTAGTTTTTATCATTATGATTAATTTTTGATCCCTTTTTTAAGCATTGGGTCATGGGTTTCGCGATACGGGCAAAATCAGGTATGAACTTTCTGTAGTAGCCTAATAAACCGAGAAAACGCTTTATTTCCGTTGCAGTTTTTGGAATAGGAAATTGCTGGATTGCTGATATTTTGTCAGGGTTAGGCTTGATACCATCCTTGCTTATTATATGGCCTAAATACGCTGTTTCTAATTTTAAGAATTCCGACTTGTCCATTTGTATTTTAAAGTTGGAATCTCTAAGTCTTTTGAAAACTTTTTCAAGGTTAACCATATGTTCTTGTAACGAGACACTGAAAACAATGATATCATCAAGATATACTAGACACACCTGATTTTGAAGGTCCTTAAGCACATTGTCCATCACACGTTGAAAAGTTGATGGAGAATTCTTGAGTCCCATTGGCATTCGCAAAAACTCAAAGTGCCCGTGCTCTACGTTGAATGCTGTCTTCGGAATATCCTCGGAGGACATTTCCACCTGATGGAAGCCGCTGGCAAGGTCTAAGGTTGTGAAATAATGACAGTTCCCTAACTTGTCTAGTACGTCAGTAATGTTGGGAATAGGGTACTTATCGTCAATCGTCTTTTGGTTGAGTTTCCTAAAATCAACCACTAGACGCCACTTTTGTCGTCCTGATGCATCTCGCTTCTTCGGAACTACCCAGATTGGAGAGCTCCATGCAGACTCCGAAAGGCGAACAATACCCTGTTCCAGCATTTTTGAAATCTGATCCTGAACTTCTTGCCGGTGAACGTATGGATATCTATAGCTCTTTGTATAAATTGGATTTTCATCTGTTGTACGTATTCTGTGCTTAATTTTATTTGTAAAAGTCAATGGTTCACCTTCTATATAAAAAACGTCCGAATATTTTGCACACAGTGATTTTAAGTTAGCCCGTTCTTCAGCATTCAAATGGTCAGTGCGCAATCGCGATAATACTTCGCTAATACGCTCCAGGTCGCGTAATGTATTTTGCTGTTCAGTACCCGTGCACTCAAGGCTAAACACTTCGGCATTAACAGGTCGGTCCATTGAAAAAACCACATCATTTTCAGTTAAATTGCTTATTTCTACAATACCGCGGCTGTTTTCAACATCAGTAATGCATTCGTGGATAATGCAATTTGATATTATCTGTTCCGGAATATAGACATTTCCGCGTTGGATGTTGATAGGTGCATGAATCAATTTTGATGAATTTGCCAGAATGATATCTTCATAAAGATTGCAATTACGTGAGTTGTACAAATGAATGGCATTAGTTGAGTTTCTAGTTACTAATGTTTTATCTTTCAAGTTGATATTTGATTCCCATTGTTTCAACAAGTCATATCCGATTAAACCATCGAAGAAGTCATGAAACTTATACACAAAGAATGTCGAGTTACCGTGTTCGCTGAATTCCGAGAAAGTTGGTAGGTCAATTGAATAGTTATGACGGCTCGTACCATGGTAATTTGATATTTCAAAAGGCTGATAATTGCATGGAATGTGATAGAAAAAATTGTTTCACTGCATCAGGGCTTATCAAACTTTGATTTGAGCCGGTGTCGATTAATAATTTTAGTGGAGGGTCTGAAATAACTATATAAGGTAACTGTCTCTGTGTCTGAAGGTTCACTTCTATTTTAATTTTTTTGATTGGACTTCTTTCCGAAAATCCTCTGAAGTGGATTGCGGAGCATCATCACGGTTGTCTTCGATCACTTCTGGGGTGTGTACCTCGTAACACGGATAAATGGTTTGGTCATAATACTCATGAGAAAAGTCGGGGTATTCGTCACAGTCAAAGTCATATGGGTTATAGTCATAGGTGCAACCTTCAAAGTACGGATCATAAAACTCATTTGTATTTATTTCTCTTCTCTTAAAATAATTTGAAGGTGGTGGATTTCCTTGACGCGACCAGTCATGACCTCTCATCGTCATAGGCAACGGCTTTGTTACGTAATGGCTGACGCCGCTCATCGGCTGTGGCTTGTAAGGAGACCCATTCTGCAAGGTGTTTTGGGATGACATTCTAAATGCATTACTATCAGGTCTGTAATTTGGAGGGGGAGCCCTAAACATTTGTTGGGTGCGAGTGGGTCCTCTGAATTGAAGTGCTGGTTGATTTGGTCTCCATAGAGGACGTACCATGCCCTGCGAAAAATGCTGGGAAGGCAATAATGGACGTGATGGAAATCTATATCCACCAAATCCTGAACTTCGTGGTGAATCTGTGGTAACATTAGGTTCTAATGAAAATCTGGGCGTTTGAGTCTGCGAATGAGGAACAAAATGTTTCTTTTCTAAATTTTCATTTCTATGTTGAAGGTACAAAGTATTCGTCTCCTCATGTACAAACTCCAACGCTCTCTCTATAGTATCTGGCCGCATACAGCGGATGCGAGAACCTATGGGGTCTTTTAAGCCTCGTACATAAGCCTGAAGTGTAAGTTTTTGATACAGGGACCTCTTCGACTCAATTGTACTTTGTGTTGTTTCATGAAGGCTGATGTATGTCATAATTGTGCTAAATAAGTTCTGGCACCTTTCATAAAACTCCTGTGGAGACCCTGAACCTTGAGTTAAAAGAGCTAAATCATTATAAAGCGAGGTTTCATCGCGCTGATCGGCAAAATTGTTGATTAGTGATTTTTTTATGCCATCCCAGTTCTCAGGAATTCCATTTGAATTTATGAAACGCGCGGCATGTCCTGTGATCTTATTCAGGATCCCATTCAAAAGAGCTAAATTTGATAGCTCATGACCCGGTAGGTCCTTTATAAATTGAGCCACAAGTTGATCGCATAGTTTTATAAATCGTGTAAGAACGTTTGCGTTCCCATCAAATTCGGGTAAAAGACGTAGTGCCTTGTAAATATCATCTAAGTTTGCCATACTACTATCTAAATCTAAATGTATACTATCACTATCACTTAAATCGCTTTCATTTAATTCTAAGTTTTGATTTAAATCAGCAAAAATGTGCCTATTATTGCTATCTAACCTAGGGGACCGTGATTCCTGTGGATGGAAAATCTTGGAAAGTTAACGATAACTCGTTAAAATAATTATACTTAAAAGGGAGAGCAACCGTTAGTAAGAATCTAAAGTACTCACTTGTTCATTTTCAGTTCCTTCGCCGTGCCGTATCGATTTCTGGATACTCCTCCTATCCTGTAGCACTCGTAGGTTCTTTTCTTGATATTATGTGACGCCTAGTCACTTTTAAATATCGTACCGTCGTCTGCGCCAGTTACGGAGGCTACAGCCGGAGGATGTAGAATAAAACTGAAGTTGGATTTTATGGTAAAATAATCTATAATATGTAATTACAATATTACATGAAGTAATAAATCTGCCTAAAATCTAGGTGGCTTCCGGTACCAAGGTCGGGACCGGAGTGCTCTATATATTTCTAATAATAAAGTAAAAATGATACAAGACACATATGCAACGTCGGCGCATTGCTCAGCCGACGCCGGCCGCGGCATGCGATGGTGACGTCACACGGCAGCGCGCGTAACACGTTAATAATTTTTTGTAGCTACTTAGTAGCAATACAAACATTGTTATTTAGAAAAGACATGATAATAGCCAGTTTAATTTAGGAATAATTTGTGTATTTTACTTATCGTAGAATCAAGAAATATATATAATTTATGACCTTAACAATAGGTAAATATAAAGTGCTAATATTTCTCTGGGAAGCCTAACATACGTATGTTTTTAAAGTTCGATATTTTTCATTGTAAGTAAGTAAGGTTACAAAAAAGCTTATCCATTGACTTCCTAGTTCACAGAAGAGCCCCTAAAAGTATTTCGCCCACGCATCGTATCCTACCCTCAACGAGGCATCCCCTCAAAATTTAGGGGTGCAATCATTCTCTTTGATTCCGTCCTATTCAATTAGAAGGCGTCTCAAACTGACTTTACGATGAAATTGATTCTATTTGGATAAGGAAATGTATAGAAATCACTGCAAAATAACGGACAATTGAGAAAAATATAAATCACTAGTTAACCCGCCCCGGCTTCGCACGGGTGAATTAGTAAAACGCGATCGAACGGGATAAAAAGTATCCTATGTCCATCTCCTGGTTCTAAGCTACCTCTCCACCAATTTTCAGCGAAATCGGGTCAGCTGTTCTTGTGTTATAAATAGTGTTACTAACACGACTTTCTTTTATATATATATAAATATAGATTTGGACAGTAATATTTATGTTTAAGAAATGACGTAATAAGCTGGCCGTTCGCCTGATGTTAAGCAAAACGACTGCCCATAAAAAGTTGCAATGTCAGTCGGCACTCAGTGAAATTGCTTTTTAAATATTGAAGAACTCCTGATTCAACGGGACAAGTAAATTGATATACATAACTAAATGACCGGGTATTAATAAGTTACCTAATTAATTTTAAAACTAACAAAGAACAAAACAAACGGAATAGAATTGGGTTAGTGATTAATTAGCTAACGAAACACCTATCTTATATAAATAAAAAGCTTTGTCTTGCAGAGTGATTGAATGATTAACAGAAAACATTTATACCTACGTAAACAGCCCAAACCGTTAGATGTAGTGACTTGATATTTAGAGAAGTTTTTCTTAAATGACGTAAAAAATTTAAAATGGAAAAAAAATGTGGCTAAGTCCACTGATTACCTCCAGATAAGGACAGATGACTGCAAAGCGACTGCATTACTGAAAAAAAAAATTCGCTATATGTAACTAAGCTTTCGTCTACCTGTAACTTAAAAAATGACTACATAACTTGAGTAAAATAGTATAAATATATATACAAATACCTAAGCAAAAGCAGTTGTATCTCTTGTAAAATCGTTGGCTTGTAATTAAACCAGTTTTGTCAGATCAACTTAACTGTCGTTAGAACTACTCAAATTATGGTTATAAATGAAATTACCGAAACAGTTCGGTAAAATATTTTTCTTAGTGTGAGATCTTCTATCGGCTCTGCGTAATTTTGAACAGGTGGTCGGTCTACCTTTTTTTTGAGGGGGGAAATGTGAGGGAAGTGCGAGGGCGCACTTCCCTGCCACCACTCTCGGGGTTCTCCCCCCCCCCGTGGGACTCGAACCCACTAAAACCCCCCGTGAGCCCTCGTCCGCCGTACCGGGGCGAGAAGGGGTCGCGACTGCAGTCCAGGCAACTCGCCCCCGGTGGTCGGTCTACCTAATGGGAGGCAGACCTAAGTCTCCCGGTTCATACTCACCACACGAGAACTTTTCTTCACCTTCACATAAGTATAATGTAACTGAAACACAAATGCATGTTTTAAGAGGAATCTCATTGTGCATTGTTTTATATAAATAAATAAAATAAATAAATATCTGAGGACATTTCACACAGCACCATCTAGCCCCAAACTAAGCAAAGCTTGTACTATGGGAACCAGATAACTGATACAATACTTAGATATTTTTGTTTGTAAATACATACATAGAATACAATATAACACCCAGACACAAACATCGATGTTCATCACACAAATGTTTGTCCTGGGTGGGAATTGAACTCACAAGCTGCAGTTCAGAAGGCAGGGATACTACCAACTGAGCTAGTGGGCCAGTCATATAAGTTATACAAAATATCAATACTTACGATGACATGCGTATGTAGAAAAAGAGTCACCCCTTCATTCTCCTACATTAGTGAACATTATCATGCACAGTTGATTTCCTTCCTGTATCCGAGTCGTATGAAAAGCCGTTCACAAAGTAACAATGGTATTATTCTGTGCATTTTTTTATCAGTAACATTGGATGTTTCAAAACTCTGTTCCTCTGAGAGATGTTATTATCTGTGAGTATACCGAATTGGGTCAATGTAGAGGAACCAATGCGACTACTGATAATGCAGACTTGGTCAGAATTTAATGAAAGATTAGTTTACCTATCAAAACTGTATTATAAACTACATTTAACAATTATAAAACAAAGTTTGCTTCGTAATAAATTCTTCTTTTATGTGTTTAATGGCCTTTTTTATTTTATGTTTTGGCTCCACACTACTGTGTATTTAGCCAGTGTCAAGTAATTAATAATTTATCAAGTGAATGATATTTCACGCAAATATGTGTCACGTCACAGTCAAAGTCATCAAGTCAAGTCATAGTCTAGTCAAAGTCATACTCCTAGTAAAGTGGTGGCAACTTTACTTGAAGAACACTGAAAATAACACAAGTTTTGGAAAATAATACAATGCGGTGACGCAATCTTTTTCGCATTCCCGCCAAAACTTCTTTAATGGCCTTCTATGGCTTTTTAGCGATGATTCTGCCAATGTCAAGTTAGGAATTTTTGTATAGTTATGTCATGTCAAAGTCTTATTTTGTAAGTCAAAATGCCATGGTAAAATGGTGAATATTTTACTGACAGCTCTAGGAAGCCTTGAAGAGAAAAACGAAAAGGCATGGTTTACACGGAACCATTTTCTAACATTTATGCACGTTCACGAACACTTACGGCCGTTTTCAATAACCTACTAAAGATAACAGATAGATAGCTATCTCTGATAAGCAATAACTTTCGATCTATCCTTTGATTGCGTTTCACAAGCACCAGTAACTGCTATCCTTTTGGAGAAAACGATAGATAGCCGCCCTATCTGTGCCCTCCCATGCGTTTCGTTATTGCAAAATCACTCAGAACTCTGATAATTAAATAAGTGGTTACGGAAGTATTTACAGTGATATAATATAATAAAAATAGCAAAAATTAATAAATTAGTACTATACAATAACAGATTTCCATAAATTCACGTTATGTTTGGCATGATCCAATTTAATAATAATTTTGTTTGTAAATAATACAATGGAAACAAAACGTTTTTGACAACCGTGTTGTAGTCTGTGGCCACCCGGCACCTTCGTTCTACTATCGTGTTCATAGTATCCTTTACTTGGTCTGTGATCGTGTCGATATTCAGAACAAATAATACCACAAATTACATATAAAGAATAAAACATCTATAGAAGTATTAAAATAATATAAAATAAATGTACTTAGTATCGCAAAACCCAGCCCTAACAGTGTTTTACTGTTTTGTCTAATGTAAGAAGGGGTTGATGTAATGTTGATATTCCATGATTCCTAAAACAAGAGTAAAGGCATAGGTATTAATATTAGGCATATATTATATACACATTGCATAGCGTAAGATGTAGACGAAGAATAATAAATTACCTTGCGGAGGTTACTCTCAGACTGGGCTGTATTTCAACCAACAAATCACATACCACTGTTTTACTTAATCTAAATCTATACATAAAATCGTAATCGTCCAATTCCACCATATAGTTTATTCTCTGTTTATAGATTCGACGTCTTCTTTGTAGAATAATATGTTGATCTTCATCATCCCAGTCAGAGAGGACTTCTAATAATTCTATATCACTTTCACTGCTACTACTAAAATTAGCCATTTATAATATTTTATAGAAACATCTTTGAAATTTAAATTGGAACTTGAAGATTTGTATTTTTTGAAGATTTGACCTGAAATTTTCCTTGAAACTTATGACAACATACAAAAACAAACAACTGGTAATGGAGGTTATCCGTAGAAAATGACAGATAGGCCAAAATTCTATCTTTGTTTATTTGACATACTGACAGATAGCTGCCAAAACTATATTGAAAAGCATTCTAGCGGTATTTCCTACAAAAAGCTATCTTTGGTTATCAGTAACCCCTCCCAAGGATAGATAGCTACTGAAGTTAGGAATTGCTATCTGTCGTTGCTATATAGAAACGTAAAAATGTGTCCATGGATAGATTTTTATACTTTAGTAAGGGTAAACCGTGGATAGATAGCTTATTGAAAACGGCCGTTAGTGGACAATAATCCACCCTTATTACACGTTAAAATTAAAAAGTACACGGGTTATGAAAAATAAATCTAAATTCACTACCGCCGTTTTCGGATTCTTTTCATCGATCAATCATAATAGCTTGGCTGCTCGTTTTATTTATTTTTGATACACTGACATAGGTGACATCCACAACATCGGTTGCTAAGTTTTTTCACGGCAAATTGCCTTTATTTTCTAAATACTACAATAATATCTAATACTAAAAACTACCTACTACTACTACTACAAAAAAGAAACAGTTGCTGAGTTGCATAGAGTAGAGACAATAATAGACAGTGTTGATTATACCTCTTTAAATATCGTTTATATTTCGTTTTGTTGCAAAGTCATTTTCTATGCCAAAGATATAACATAGATTTAAAATAAATTTATAATAAGTAAGATATATAAGATAAAATAACTTGTATATCGTATAACGCAAACACTTTAAATGTAATAAAATGTCGCTACTCCAGAGTATCAAAGTTCACACACTCAGTTTGTTCCGGACTAATGAGACTGCGTTGCTTGCGCAAGCGCACCGTTCGCGACGACAGCGAGCGTCGGCGCGCATTCGCTACGCTCCGGAACAAATCGCAACCAAATACGGGATTTGGATCATGTGGATGACTGTGAGATTTTTAAACGTAGGAAGCACTAATTTTTATATCTGTTGCGTATTGAAAGGGTCGTAAAGCATTGTTGGTTTGCTGCGTAGGCCAGGCTATGAATATATATTTTTTTCCAATAGTTCTATAATTACAGCTATATGCATTTATGTATCTAACGGTATCTATTTTGTACCATTAGACTGTATGAAATTAAAACAATTTTTAATTAATTAATGAAAACAATCATGTGTAGGAGTAAGTCGTTATGACATGCAAAATCTACTTTTAACTGTATCCATAAGGTAATTTATAGTAAGATTATTATATAATCTTACTCTTATAAATAATAATTGTAAGTCGCTTCTTTTTTCAATTGAAACAAAAGCATTTTTTCTTTTAATATTAATTACACGCACACCACTTCATTTTGATTGCGTGTTTGACAATAAATGTACAGTTCTATTATTATTAAATACATACAAAAATGCCTCCAGTTTAATTTAATACATTTTAATCAATTCTTTATTTTTTTTATTAAATAAAAAACACCCCTAGCTTAACAAATTTCATCATAATATAATCAAGTCTCTCAGTGAACTGTCAATAAATAAGACCTCAATGCTAAATTCCATTTAAATAATGGTGCTGGTTAGTTTGATCAATCATATAAACGATTTATTCAAAGATACCGAACTCGGCAATCATAATAAAAATAATAAACATTGAGCTTCATTCTTACCAACTATACTTACACCAGTTAAGTGATCACGTAACTTGATTACAATCAATAGAAAAACAATGTTTTTTATAATTTTCCCAGTTTGAATACGCAGTTGATGTGCATAGTTACTATGGAAATTTTCAAATTAGAATCAAAAATTATCTTGTTGCAATGCAACTAAAGTTCTACGTGTAATCAGTCAAGACACACAAAACCCGATTTAATTCAAAATCCTGGCAAGTTTCATTTATCTTAAAATCAATTTAAAATACAAATCTAATAAGCTTTACGCTTTATTTTTTTTATGTTATGGAATGACGTGACGAGCTAGCCGTTCGCCTGATGTTAAACGACACGGCTGCCCATATCAGCTGCAGTGTCACTTGGAACTCTAAAGTATAGAGGTTCGCGTGACATTGCACTGCGTACGTCATCCAGAGACATCAGCACAATCTAGTAATAAGATTACTAAACTGTGAGATCAGATCATAAAGTCTCATTTGCCTAGTAATTTCACTAATTAAAAGCTTATACAATTATCAACTCTCAAGTTTCAACCGTCAATAAGTAAGACCTAAACACTCAATGTCAGTTCAATCAAGCCACGAGCGCACTACATCAGCTGAATATCGATTTAAAATGCAAATTCAAACAGCTGTTTATCAGTTTGCCGATTGAATTAAGTCAGTTAGCATGCTTCAAGCTTAATTACTGCTTTGTGTGGGCGAACTGAGATGTTCGGATTAGTGATGGAGAAAACTGAATCGTGGTCTTGAGTCTTTGTTTTTGTTGAAGTTTTAAGTTTTGAAAATAAGAAATTGTGGCTAGAAATTATTGGCACTACAGACAAAGTGCAGGAACGTTGATTGCAATGCATCAGAAAAATTTCATTCCTAATTACTAGTAATTATGCACATAAACTCAACGTAAGTATTGAAACTGTCAAATAAATATAATTATTTCAATGTTATTTTTGTGTTCTTCCAATGTCAGCTCAGCTCAGTTAGTAGTAGCCCTTGCCTTCTGAACTATAGGTTGTGGGTTCGATTCTCTCCCAGGACAAATATTTGTGCGATGAAAGTAGATATTGTTTCCATGCCTGATTGTTATATTATATTCTATGTATGTACTTACATTTAAAAAAGTATCTAAGTATTCTATCAGTTTTCTGCTAGGCGATCATTTAACTTGATTGCAACCAATAGAAACACAGTCATAATGTATAGATTTGTCAGTTTCCATACGCAGTTTATGTGCATAGTAACTATAGCAATTTTCTAATTTGGAATGAAATTACTCCTGTTGCGTGTCAATTAAAGTTCCGTGATTACACCCAGGCACCCATAGTACAAGTTATGCTTAGTTTGGGGCTAGATGGCGCTGTGTGAAATATTCACAAATAAATATTTAAATACATTTATTCATTTTAACATTAGCTTAATTTGATTTTGTTTATGTATTCATTTAGGATCTTTCTATATTAATTTCAAATTTCATACTTTTTATCCACCTTTCTAATTTGGTTGGATTATAAACTCTTTTTGGCTGACAACTTTACTACGTTATAACTAGTAAATACTTAAATCTGCGTTTCAACTAGTATCTCTCACTATCCCATCACTACTAAGCAATACGCCAATCTGCACCCGATTGACAGACTTACGACTTGTTCGAACAAAACCGGTAATAATTAATTAGATGTGAACGATAATGAAAAAAGAGACGCTTGTTACTTAATGGCTGGTAGCCTCAGATATGTCACGTTTAGTTACTCTTGACTTAATTGTATTGGAGGTTGACATGAAAACTTACTTCATACTTGTGATATTAAGTTACACAAGTATATAGTCCAAATGTTTTTTTTGTAGTAGTAGGTAGTTTTTAGTATTAGTTATTAAATCATGTAGTATTTAGAAAATAAAGGCAATTTCTGACTGGCCCGATAACTCAGTTAAAAAAAAAAATATATATATATATATATGGCCAGGCATAATATAAACGTTCTCTTTGTTACATTATGATAAAAAAGATAATTATGAAACCTGGGGGGTGATCATGAAACTTTGATTGCAATGCAACAGGAGAAATTTCCATACTAGCTATGCACATAAACTGCGTATACAAACTGTCATATCCATAAAAATTTTTGTTTCTTTAGGTTGCAATTGATTAACGTGAACGCCCAGCTGGTTTCACTTACGTCAAATATTTTTTGTTTAATATTTATCGAACATGTGATTTTTTGGATTAAAAAAAATTACTCTTTTTAATTGCACAAAATTACCAAATGCACTTACTTTTTGAAAAATGGTATTTTTTTAACCATAAGTACATATAATGTTTCAGCTTAAATTAAATAAAACACCGTGCATAATGCCTTGTTAAAAAGCTGATTTAACTTCATGAGGGTAGGTAGGTACTTCATTTTAATAAATGTCATTTATATTTTTAGTTTGTATCGTTATTTTTTATCAATGATTTTAAACTATCATTCATAGGGGAAAGTTGCATCAAAGGTCATAAATTACTCTCACGCAAATTCGTCACGCTTTTAACATCTATTGTAGTCGATTATTATAAATTTTGAATCTGTGTACTGGCTTTTTTACACATCATTATTCTATTGAAATATGAAGGGTGCTCAATGATTTTTATTATTGAAAAATACCCGTTTACAAATGTTACTTCGATTACAGTACCTACATACAAAACTTAGAATTACAGAATATTTTATTCCAACTTCTGAGATAGACAATTGTCCACTTCAAAAATTACTCAAGTTTGGAAAGTATGCAATAAATTTAAAAAGTGGAAGTGACTAGGACATTATTAAACAAAAATTAATAAGATCCGTACAGAGCTATGAACAGTCTTTGAATATTTTCTTGTAATGTTTTTTGCGATGCAGCGGAAACCGTTTTCTCCATTTCTATAACTTTAATTTTAACTACACCGCTTTTAATAATATGTGTATATTCTTCTTCTCTTCGTTCAATGGCTTTCTATCAAGTTTTAGTGATAATTTTGCCAATGTCAAGTAAGGAATTTATATGTATAATATCAAGGAAAAACGTTGGTGTCGCCTTGAATTTGAACTTGAGATTCTTATAGTTGTATATACTTGTAAGTTAAAGCACCTTCGTTTTTTCACGCTTGATATGAACAATGTTAAGTACCAATAGACACGTTTCATATTGTCATCGATTGAATACGATCGTTTAACAAATAATTTGGTTATAAATAGAGAAAGGAATTAAGGAAGTAAATATAATAATTGGAAAAATATAACAGTAACCTTCATTCTTAAATTTGTTTTTATGAATGACTTGTTCGCGTGATAGGAAAGGTTGAATAATAGGTTAAAGTGTTAAAAAGTTAAATCCTGTTTGCAAAGTTTACTACTTAATCACTATTTCAGACACTGTAAAAAATTAAAAAGAGAATGCAATTTTTTAAATTGTATTTTATTGCATAAAAGTGTCGGTTTACTAAGCATTTTAAACTTTTTGCTCAATTGTCAATATGTCACGACAAATTGACCTTAAAAGTTATATGGCTACTAATTGTACAATTGGTTTTAATTACTTTCATTATGCAAGGCAAAAAAATGTTTGCCGGGATATGGCAACACTATTCCATAATTGGTGTAAGCAAGTCTTACGTGCCAACGAACTCGTCTTCCAGAGACATCACTGGTTTTTCTAGACATTAGGATCTGCAACGACTAAACGTGACTACACGCGAACTATAATTATTAAAAGAAATAAAGACAAAAGCGAAGTTTTCTATTGTTACTAATAAGTAACAATAGAAAACTTCGCTTTTGTCTACAACAATATTAACGGTGCTATAGTCTCAATATATCTATTACTCCATTTTATGTAGGTACAGACTCAAATAATTATAACAAATAAAAAAACCAATTTGAAATGCGTTCTGTTGTTTACCATACTGTGTGGGAAAATGTCAAAATGTTGCCACGGTTTCTCGGAAATTTTCACAAAATTGGTGATTTCTAATTTCTACACGCTACTCTGCGAATGTGATCTCACACACGCTAAACAGCGGTAGGGTCGAAGCGGTGCGCTATTTACTCTAACTTTTCGTTAGCAAAGGGCGCTAAAAGGTTTGTAAATAGAGCGGCTAAGTAACGTGTCAACTTAGACAAAGACGGCTGTTTCCCTCAACACTACGTTATAAAAACAGTAGGGTCAGTTCATTAATAATAATTTACAGGGAAAAAATAAAATGTAGAGTTAACAATATTATATTTTACTTATTATGAAAATGTAACATAAAAATACTGAAAATCATTAAAAAAATATTTTATGCAAAATAGTTAATGGTAAAAAAACATCATAATTATTATCATTACTAATGATAATTCCTTCCTGTTTTGATTTTGTTAAGTAATAATAATAATACAACTAACAAATGTGTAAGCAGTATATTAAAAAAGAGCACGGACTAGGAGTCTGCAGTAAAGCAGCATAATAAAAAAACTAGTTTAAACTTGAAAAGAAATTTATTAATAAATTAAATTAAATCAAAATTTGGGGTAACCAAGTCATCTGTAATCAGGAAACCATGTTTTTTAAATACTTTTAAACTTTTTATTTTTGTAATTTTTACTTTGAGTATGGGTGTAAAATTATTATTCCACTTCACAAAGCTACTTTACTGTTTTTAGTGTTTAGCAGTGTGTGACTCACGCGCGTACGCGTGTATTGATTTTAGTTTGGCAAGAGGTCAGGCGGTAAGTAGATCACATTCTAGATTCTAGTTAGTTAGATACTTACTATCACTATAGGAGCAGAATTCTGAATACAATACTGTAGAATCAAATGCTTATTGATTTCATTTTAAAATTTCTTTATTCACATTTAATAAAATGACTATGGATCAAATATTTATTTTAAACACATCGCTAAGAGGAAGAAGACCTAGATGTCGTCAAATGCCGTTCCGTTTTTTCGTAGCAAACTTCACCATCACCATCATTACCACCTCCACCACCAATACCATCACCACCAATACCATCACCACCACTACAATCATCATCATTATCACCACCACTACAATCATCATCATTATCACCACCACTACAATCATCATCATTATCACCACCACTACAATCATCATCATTATCACCACCACTACAATCATCATCATTATCACCACCACTACATTCATCCTCATTATCACCACCACTACAATCATCATCATTATCACCACCACTACAATCATCAACATTATCACCACCACCAGCATCATCATCATCACCACCACCACCACCACCACCACCATCATCATCATCACACCACCACCATCACCATTATCATCATCACCACCACCAATATCACCACCAGTCAATAAACTAGAGCTATCAATAGAGTAGACAAAAAAACTGTCAAAATCTTGTGCAGCAAACGATTACTAACATTAATGTTTCTCAAAACATACCAAAAAGAATTAAACAAATAATCTTTGAGGAATGCCTTTAACGACAGTAATTTTTCCAAACATCGTCCATTCTCGAATTGAAGAATACCTCTAAATTCTTCACCTTCAATCCCTTCATTGTACTTGTATAAACATTTAATACTCAAGTACCGACTAGTTCGGTGCGAGTCAAAGCGATCCGATCACTGATCGTATATTGTCACCCGAGATGACTCCGATAGCATGGTAAAGTAAGGCCGTGGTGAGGTCATAAGCGACTGCGATTTGGTAAAATAATTTTTTTTTTATGTTAAAGAGAGCAAACAAGCATACGGCCCACCTGATGGGAAGTGATCGCCGTAGCCTATGGATATCTGTAACACCGGAGAAGGTGTCACCAATGCATTGCTTACCCTGTAGGGCTCTTTTAACCCTCCTTTTAAAGTACTCCATGTTGTAACTCTGCGGAAAGACCGCTGGCAGAATGTGTCAGGTGTACGGTATTATGATGAATGTAAATAATATGCCATCAAAAACAAAACTTGTAAAAGAAACCAAATCTCGCAACTCAAATCTTTTACCGTAAAAAGTTGTGAAATCCATTTAACACCAAATCGGTTGCTTTATTAAGTCCCTACTTAAGGGAACTTCTGCCTTAAGTTATTACGTAATTAGCTCCTAACAATATCTTATGCTGACCATATCATCATAAAATATCTTTTATGTTTTAAATAAAGTAGATAGACTTGGCAATTTTATTTTTTTCAGGAGGCAATGCCGTGCCACAAACGCAACGCGTTAAAAAATTACTTCAGACTTATATGGTTTTTCTCATAGATGCAATTGTCAGAACTGGGCTAAATTGAGGTGAGACTACACGGGAAGCACCAGCTTTCAAATAAAAATCGAAAATCAACATCGGTTTACCCTGTCGAAGTTCTAAGGTAATAACAAACATTTAAAAAAAACAGAAGAATTGAGAACCTTCTCCTTTTTATAAGTCGGTTAAAAGATGAATTATCATTTTTTTTCAAATACCCACATTATATTTATCAGAAAATAAAGACGCTTAAACACCAGATAAATACTAAATGAACTAAAGAAACCATTGAATTTGTGCTTCATTGATAATTGAAGGGGTGAGAATAAAAATGGTTTAACTGATTTTTTTGACAAAATGACTTATGGGTATCGTTGGATTCAGCGTGAAATTACATTCTCAAAATACCGAAATGAGGCTTAAAATTTGTGATTTTGAGTCTAAAAACGGTTTATCTGTCACAGAAATACAGTTCGCTTAGCATAAAAACATTACTATATTTATTTTATTATATTATATTTTTAAAGTAATTGTATGAATTAGTACTATATTTATTTATTTTAAATAGAATTAAAACATTTTCAAGCAACTGAAACTTACATAAACCTTTTCTATTACCTTATAAGCACTCTACATTAAAATGACGCCGTTGACGTTTAAAGTCAATTTTCTCGAAACTGTCAATTTGACAGTTAAACCCTTTTTATTAAATAACCCTTCAATTATTATCATAAGCGTTTCCGTACACTAGGTATCTTAATTTAAACTAACTGTAAGAGCACTAAGAACATTTATTATTTATACTTACCTACAAAGTATAATTTGACAGCAAGCTTCTGCAATAAAATAAATATATTATTAATTGTCATTAAGTAAACTAAGTCCAATGAAATATTCAAATTAGCAAGTTATTATTGTATAATATTGCGTCTTTAAGTGACCATGCATGTTCTTTTAAATTTACCGGATTAATATTAAAACAGAACCAGCACAAAATACAAAATCATTTCAAGTTACATAACTTCTCGTATTTAATTTTCATAATAAAATTATTAAAAGCAACGTGATCGCTATCTTATCCGATGTCATTTATAGGATTAGAGCTAGATGCGACAGATATCGAATCAGAGGATTGGGAAGTTGTACAGTGGAATGTTTAGAGAAATCGTTCAATGAATTTCTTCCTTTGTTTTTATGTTAATTAGTAACGACCGGTCAAGCAAGAACAAACTTCCGTTGTAGGTGTGGTTATACATCACACATAACGTGGGTTCCTGCAATGCTATCTCCATCTCTACCCTGCAACCTGCAAAAGAGAGAGAGACGTGAAATAAACAAAACACGATGAGTAAGTAAAAGATCATTTTGACAAACAAATCGAAGTTATTACCTTCCAGCGTGATTAAGAGAACACGATGATGCTAATGGGTTAAGTCAAGGAATCGTAGGTACGAAATGATTAGGCTGTATTAAGCATTGCCTACCACAGATGTAGTGTGGTTACTTATCTTGATTGCCTCAGTCAAATGAGTGGGCTGATTCAATTTTCAATTATGTAAATTACTGATTATGAAACGCTTTTATAATCTCTTAACTTCTATGATAATTTTGTAATGTATCTTGAAGCATTTAAAAAATGTCGTATTGTAGGTATTGAGTATGAAATAGGATTGATACTAAAATTAACATAAAATCCATTAAAAGTAAGGGATTATCTTCTCTCTTTCTCTAACATAGAGACAAAGAATAGGTGCTGATTCTTGAAGATCTGATACACTTTTTTTTTATATTAGTGTATGAAGAGCTAGACGTTCACCTGATGTTAAGCGACACGGCCGCCCATAGCCATAGCACAGTGAAACTCGGAACTCTAAAATATAAAGTTTCGCGCGACACTGCACTGCGCACATCATCCTGAGACATCAGCAAAGTCTGATAATAAGATTACTTGACTGAGAGATCAGATCATAAAGTCTCATTTGCCCAGTAATTTACTAGCTACAGTGCCCTTCAACCGGAACACAGTAGTACTTGCACACTACTGCTTGGCGGCAGAATAACTGGCAAAGCGGTGGTACCTTCCTAGAGACGAACTTTGCACAAAAGTCCTACCACCTAGTAAACTAAGTAAAAAAGTAAACTAAGTACTATGCTGGAGTTAAATGCTAAAATGTATTTGCATTTATATTACCGTTCATAAATAAATACATAGTATTGTTTCATAACTATAAATGTGGCAATAGCAAAGACCTAAATGGACGATGATCCCGATGGGTTTTTACCCCTTATACGTATTGTCTCTTGATAAATGCACTCCAATAGCAGTGTTAGCACGAGCAATACGTAAACGTCTGTTAAATCATCCGACAAATCAGACCCAAAGTGGTTTCCAACCGCATTTCAAACATCTCGGGCGCTGGCCGACCGCAAACTAGATCACCAACGATGGAAAACATTAGTAAGAGTCTGCTGGTTTCTTTAAGTTTTTCATGAATGCTAGTGTTATGTCATCATAACACTTTTTTGAGGGGACTCTATTTTAAGCCCTGTTTAAATCGAAAATCGCAGATCATAATTATACAAACTGTGTCTGCGCATATAAATGTGTTAATAATGCGGGTTTTTGTGGACGTGAAATATTGATATCAAAGAAATATTTTATCTGGTCATTTTATGAGAATATCAGTCAAGCTATTTCATTTATAAAAATATGTGTTGTTGTCGCTGAAAATTTGGAGAACTACGTTTATAATGAAAAATAATGGTTTCTGAGGGCCTACGCGTGCGAAACCGCGGACAGAAGCTAGTATTATATATATTACGTGTCAAGTCAAGTCACAGTCCAAGTCATCAAGTTAAGTCATAGTCTAGTCTAGTCCAGTCATACTCCTAGTAAAGTGTTGGCAACTTTATCAGAAGCTTCTACGAAGTTTTGGAAACAACACGAAAAGGAACGTTTCACCATCATTATACCACTTTGCCAAACTCATGCCTGCAATCCAGCACTTAATGAATAAAATGCCACGAATTATAATAATTTATGCACAAAAACTGAAAATAACTCAAGTTTTGAAAAATAATACAATGCGGCGCGGCGAAGCGATGTTTTTCGTTTTCACGCCAAAACTCCGACTAACTGATACTTAGCCATTTACTTCACCATTATTAGTTGTTTCACATTTTTTCAATCCGGATTGAATAAGAGTCAGCCATTAAGTAGGTACCTACCCATCAAGGTCCATCCGGCTACAAGGGTTCGTGCATTTCCGATGTGGTTAAAACTTCTTGTTTTATTGGCTCCTCTCAATGTGGTTTGCATTGGCATCGATCTACGTTATAATTCTATTTGTTCTGGTAGCTTTATAAACTATTTTGTGTCTAAAAAGTCCAATATAGATTGTAATGATAATCTTATTAGGATTTTTGGAACCTGAATCCTTCTGCTTTTGATCCTTCCCTTCTAATGTTTATTTGCTAACTATTTTCACTGCTTCCTCAATCATTGGCGTGAACAATTTCAACAGCTTAATGATGTTTGAAAACCTGTACAACCTGTAAACTAGTACAAAATTTGAGTATAAGCAGAAAATAAGAAACACTGGTATAAAAGTATGTTAAGTGTGTGAAATTTAGCATGGCAATACTCTTATTACTTTAACTGGCGAGTTGGTAGTAACCCTGCTTTTTGAACTTTGGGTTGTGGATTCGATTCCCATCCAGGAAAAATATTTGTGTGATGAACATAGGAGTTTGTTTTGCGTCTGGGTGTTATATTGAAATCTATGTATCTATTTACAAACAAAAATAAAGTCTAAGTATTCTATCAGTTATCTGGTTATATCAGCTTAGTTTGAGGCTAGATAGCGCTGTGTGAAATATCCACTCATATTTAATTGTTTATATTTGTTAATAATTTAAGTTTTTGGTTTTTAATCGATCTATTTTTGGTTTCACAGTTCGTTTCTGTTCCGCTTTGCTTTGTATGAAGGGCTGACATACAACTAATCCAATTAGAAGAACATCAAGTTAAATGTATCACAGTCATTTTAAGTTGCATTAGATTACTAGAGCGTAAATGACAATAATAAGGTGTAATTATCACCTTTACTTGCTTGTTAAGTTAGATATTAGAGGAAGTTTTTTCCAGACCCTGACCCGAAACTGGTCCCTTCTCTTGTAATTTAAGTGTGAAAAGTCTTTTTTACGAATAAAATGATCTTTTTGTGAAGTTGGCGCAAAACGAGTAGTTATAAGCTATTTTTAACAATTGCTGCACCACTGACTCCTACAGTCTTACTATCATGTCCATTTTAAGATTATCAGAAAGACATTGCAATATAATATAAAACTGCCGGTTGTACTAAGCTTTGTAATGTTTTTTTTCTATTGTCATTTATTTTGATTTGGTGTACAATAAAGAGTTATTGTATTTTATTGTATGGGCAATCCAACTTGCAGTTTTTTTAAGCATTAAACAGGTCAAGTTATGCGTCTGCAAAGGACCAACTTAATATGCCGACTATAATCAAAATGCAAATGATCGCTCACAGCGAACATATGAAACTTTGTATTCAACAGGGATTCAACAAACGCATGAATGGGCGAAAGTTGGGCGCGTACATCACGACTCGCGATGTGCTATCAACAAACCGTACGAGCACGATGCGGTTAGATGTATCATTGTCCTTAAAATTTTCCTTTCATGATACACGGTAGATAAATTCTGAGTAAAAATTTCTTTGAAAATGTTTTTTTATATTCACGTATGACGTGACGAGCTAACCGTTCACCTGATGGTAAGCGACACGGCTGCCCATATCAGTTGCATTGTCACTCAGATCTCTAAAGTATACAGTTTCGTGTGACACTGCACTGCGCACTTCATCCTGAGACATCAACACAATCTAGTAATAAAATTACTAAACTGTGAGATCAGGTCGTAAAGTCTCATTTGCTCAGTAATTTCACTAGCTACAATGCTCTTCAAACCGGAACATAGTAGTGCTTGGTGGCAGAATTACTGGCAAAGCAGTGATACCTACCTAGACGAACTTTGCAGAAAAGTTCTACCACCTAGTAAAATGTGAAGGTGTTTTGATAATATCTGTTTAGAAGAAAGTGAGTATAATAGAGGAAAGTATGTTTGAACTATATAGCAATACGATATGAGTTTTCTGAATGAATCAATATTAACAATATTTATTACACAGGGGCGGTGAGGAGCGACCGCGTACCCTGATGGCAAGGGGCTAAATGACCCCTGGATTGCATTAACCGGCTGTTCCTGCTGGCTGGAAGTCGCAAGAGCTAAAAACCTAAGCTGCAGTGTGGATGTGTTAAAGGGCTCAAAGCCGCGAGTATAGCGTTCAGTTAAATTACAGCACACATCAAAACACCCTAAGCCACCAACATCAATGTTTCTCTCTCGGCACCAATATGCAGTAGCCACTACGTGGGCCCATTTAGGGCATGGCCAGTCATGAACTGCCTCAAACATTTTGATATGATGAGACAAAATTGGCAGGTGCCGTTATTTCATTCCATAAGCTAATACCATAATCCTCTAAAAGTTTACTACAATAGCCCAGATTTTGGTTAACCTTTATATTGTTCAAAACAGTTAATAATATGCCATATTATACGAGTAGTTATTTTTATATTCAACAGGGCATCTTCAGCTTCACCAATGCCTACTAAATGTCCGGGCTAGACTCGAGAATCTAAGAAAAGATTATTTTGTTTTAATCCTTAGAACGTAAGTATATAGGTAAGTACGTAACTTATCATTATTGTATCATCTTCATTAATACCCCAGTGCTCAGCGCTAAATTCCTACTATTAAAATGGTGTTAGGATATCTTTAAAAGTTCATCAAGGAAAATTGGCTAATCGGCTTATTTCACAGCACAGTCATACATTGATACTATCTCACGGGCTGTCACGTTTTAAACCCTTTCTTTGAAAAGGTGTGGCTCACTGGTTCACATTTGGCCACACAATTGGCCGCAAAATCCGTTGAATCACTAGACGTGAGTTGCGAATTTATTGTCCTGTGCCTCTGAATACCAAGCAGGCTGATGATGACTCATTAAACTTTATGAGCTCTTCGGATAACGAGTCAATAAATTAAGGAGTTAGGGAGAAGTATATCAACTAGAGTTAATTTACACCTTTAGCAATATCAGGTAATTTTACCAGGTGAATCAGTTTTAATTTATGACACCATAAAAGCTTCGGAATCGTTAATAACTTTTGCGATAGTGATGTTTTCCTTGGTATTATTATTATTATTATTTTCTATTAGTGAATGATGTGGTGAGCTAGTCATTCACCTGATGTTAAGCGACATGACCGCCGATGATAGAAAAGTGTCACTCATAACTCCAAAATATAAAATTTCGCGTGACACTTCACTGCACACATCATTCTGAGACATCAGCACAGTCTGCCAGTGCTAATAAAATTACTCGACTCTGAGATCATATCATAAAGTCTCAATTGCCCAGTAATTCCACTAGCTATAGCTCTTCAAACCAGAACACAGTAGTGTTTGCATACTACTGCTTAGCGGCAGAATAACTGGTAAAGCGGTGGTGCCTATCTAGACATACTTTGCAGAAAAGTCCTACCACCTAGTTAAATAAAACTAAGAATACTAACCATATTTTTAAATAAATGAATAGCTGTCTACTTACGCTGTTTCACTTATGATAAACATAAATTATTAGTAATATATATATTTTTTTATTTTAAAAATACTCTATTATGTGGATGAAAAGATTATCCATGCCAAAGAAGAAAACTTATAAGAGCTAATATGCAAAAGATTTATGAGTTAACAGTAAATAAGAGCTTAAGCTAAATACTTTTCCAGACACAGACACGCCACTATTAACAGCATAACAGCTTTAGCTTAAAAAGATCCTCTCAGACCCGTGTCGAGCATCTTGGCACCTACTAAACTATCTTAAGATAATAAGGATCAAGCCCTTTGAAAGGGTGCGGGCAAGAGTCAATATTTGCAGATATAAGACGTTATTTAGATGCGAGACACGATGCCTGGTCGAGACTTTGCCAGACTGCCTTTTTAGGGTTCACTTGTGTAGGCATAGTATAGGCTATTATAACAATAGGTATAACCTTTTCCATAATGTTCGTGAAACGATGCGAGTCGTATAAATTCTACGAGATTTCAATGCAATTAAATATTATATTTGACCGACGATTAAAGTTTTCATTATCGCAGTTAAATTATTCACAATGTAACGCAATAATTGTAAAGGTTTTGAGCCGTCACCACCCCACTACTGGCTAAAAATGTAAAACGATTTCAATTTTTTCTTTTTGATTCCTAGAGAATAGTCCAGTGACTATTGTAATTGACTTGCTATGCCAGTAGAAAGATTACATTTTGTATGTGATCTTCCGGATGCATCAAACAGAATCCAAAAATACATAAATAAAAAAAATTGTGCATTTATCAAAACGCATATTTTGTCCTCTAAAACGATATTAAATAACATATTTTTAGTTGCAGGAAGCAATTTCTTATGTTTGATAGGTTTGCGTTTGACCACTATCACACCTGACGGTAAGTGACAGTTTGGTCTAGGTTATAGCACGCTTGCTTTGAAGATACCTGTTCACTCGCGATTATTCACCTATATATTATTACTATTTTACTCTGAAACTTCAGCTACCGTCAGATAGATAATACGGAACCAGTTTCTTCCCCTTTGGTGTGGGCTTGACCAGACTATTATGCAAATCTTGCTATCTACAGCTATACAGAGAGGTTTATTTGGCGACGTCCTTTGAGATTTTCAGTGGGTGTATTAAATTTTTCATAACTGCCCGTCCAAGTATTTCAAATGCATTTATTAAAGTCACTTGCTGCATTGGGTTCCGGTTATTTGATACTTGAACAGTCCGATGGAGTTGCTTAGTTAAATTGGGACAGAATATTTGACAGCAGTGTTAAAGTCATTTAATGGTACTTTTAATTTAAAAGGATCACATTTGTCCAACTTGAATTTAAAAATACTCTATATGTAGTTATTTTATCTATACTCATCAAGACTACAAAGCCTAGTGGTATCGCTGACGAATTATTAAGACGTTATGTAATGTGATATAGAAATTTAAAACGACCACGAATAATAATGGAAAAGATGAATTACCTCGATCTGACCCAGTGGCTACCGAACGCACCAATACGGGGTCAGATTTAAAAAGATAACATTGGCTGCAGGGCGGACATCATTTATGAATTCTATAAAACCAAAGACACCCGCAGGCATACAATCAAAGCATGTATAAATCCATTACGGCTTTGAACCGAATAAATGATGTTGATTTCTACCGACCTTAATGTCAGCCTAAAGTCTATTTAGAATGCATGTCTCCAATATAGGTGAGTTCAGGTATGGTAAAATACCATTGCGTATATACTTTTATCTAAATTGGTCATATTACGATAAAACACGTTCGCTTATGGTTACCTTCGTGTCTTATTTGAATCAATGCTGAGTGGAGCTTTTTCCACAAATAATGTAAAATTTTCAAATTCGTAACCTTCGAAAAGTTACCACTCCAGGATATTTTATTGAAGTTCAATTTATTTCAAAAATAGTAGATAATAGTACCATTTTTATATTACTACTAGGTGCGTATTTTTTTCGGTCTTCCTCTACCTTTTTTGTCATCAGCATTCTTATTCAAAAGTCTCTTAGTACTTTTTGTGTTTTGGCTCCACACTTTTGTGTATTTAGCCAGTGTCATGTAATTAATTTCTCAAGTTAATTAATATTATATATATGTGTGTCAAGTCATGTCACAGTCCAAGTCATAATCTAGTCAAGTCATACTCCTAGTGAAGTGGTGCTGTTACCAGAAGCTTCTATGGAGTTTTGGAAACAACACGAAAAGAAGCGTTTCACCATCATTATACCACTTTTCCATACTCATGCCTGTAATCCGACACTTAACGAATAAAATGCCACAAATATTATGCACTAACACTAAAAATAACACAAAGTTTGGAAAATAATACAATGCGGTAACGCGATCTTTTTCGTTTTCCCGCCAAAAACCTCTTAGTAATTAATTAATATTCTAATAATTATCATCATCGTGTGCCCACATGTTGTTGTTGGTGTTAAGGAATTACATGATCTAATTCCTCCATCTCCTTTCTTTCATCGGACTACAAGACGCATAAAGCATTTCGCTAATAAGTTTGTGCAAACAGCCAGTGAATGGAACAGCTTGCCGGCGTCTTTGTGTCCAGTTAACTATAACCTGGTAGGTTTTAAGTGAAGAGTGAACAGGTATCTTCTGGCAAGCATGCCCCATCTTAGACCAAGTCATTGCTTAACATTAGATGAGACAGTGATGACATGTGAGACAGATGAGAAATGTTTTTCCTATAAACAATTAAAAAAAATATATTTCTTAAAACATTGTGCTTATATGGTAAACCTAATTAAAAAGTATATATACAAGGTGGCATTTAATTCACTCTTTTTCTTAAATGTATGTGCTTAGACCATGCTATAGAAAATAAGTACAAGGTCCAATTTAAAAAAAAAAGATTTTATTTTAGTATTTAGTGCCTCTCAAAATAACTGCATGACAGCTGAAATGTCTATTTAACGGCACACATTGCGCGGGCACCAGCTGAGTGCTTTATAAATGTTTCGTAGGCAATAAAATACCTGCTTTGTTCAATGTCACAAGGCTTTTCTTTAGAATTTAAATTTGATACTACCTAAATTTAAGTTTTATTTCATAAGTACTTTTTTATTAAGTTATATGAGAGCATTCTATAGCATGGACTGTATATTAAAGGAAAAGAACGAATTAAATTCCACCTTGTATACTAACACTTGAAAACTTTAAAATCTGCAGGATGTTAAAATCATCCTAATAAGAAACGTTACTATTGATTTAAATCTAAGATAACTATTTAGCTGATTTATTTTACTACACGTCTTCACTTCAATATTTTTTAAAGAGATTAAAATAATAAGAACGAAAGCTTTTGTTATTCCAAACACGTCGCTCAAGCCTTGCATTCATTAAATACTTAGTTTAATTGCCTTCAAACCTTGACTAATAGACCATTTGTCTTTCCATTGATTTTATCTAGAACGAGTAATACATACAAACTACCTCGTGACATCAAGCTACCTACAGCTCTGTACTTATCTAAAAACTCTTGCAAGATTTTGCGGAATGAGCATTAAAAGTCCTACGCCTTGCAGTAAGCTATTAAGATAACATCCAACTCACGTTTAAGAAACTAGCGGTTTATTGTCGGCTATTTTTGTAATTTTGTAGTAAATCCCATTGCAAAATTAAATTCAATTCAAATGGTAAAAGATTGTGAATTAACAATGATGATAACACAGGGTATCCCTAACATAGCCACTATAGACACTCCAAGTATGGTTGTCAAAATGTATAATTATTTGTATGTAGATAGATCAACACTTTATTGTACTCCGTAAAAAAGGAAACAATTTACAAAAAGAAAAACTTAACATAACAAACTAGTACTAGTACAACAGGCGGTCTTATCGCTTAGAGCGATCTCTTCCAGACAACCTTGGAATCGGAGGAATCTGTAGCTTGGAATTTTGGGCTTTGGTGTACAGGTAAAAACAAAATGAACTAAAACTATTTCAATAAGTTGTCCTACAGTATTAACTAAAATAAGTATATATACATATAATTACTATATAATGTAGTAATATATAATTAAATATATACATATATACACACACATATATATATATATATATATATATATACAATTACTTATTACTTATTTTAGTTAATATTGTAGGACAATATATATATACCGATTGATTAACATATTTATATATACCTTCTTTAACAAAAATAAAAAATAAAAAAAATTTAATGTTATTTTAATTGGTAAATAGCTAGCCAACTTAGGTTAAGAATGTTATTATATATATATATATTGTATTATTATTATTAATATAATTAAAAAATTTAGTCGATTTTGCAAATTAATTGCAAAACTGACCTCTTTTATACACTTAAATGTAGATCCACAAGAATGTCCACATTTTCTAAAAATAGATTATCATGGTTAAAAACAAACCTTTTTATAATACTATAGTGCAGAGCGTATATATACCTACTAGTATGTACAGCCTCTGTGGTGCGGTGGTTGAGCTAGTCGGCTAATAACCCGGAGACATCGGGTTCGATTCCCGTGGCAGGACAAGTATTTGAGCACAGAAAAAATCTTAAATACTCGTTCTGAGTCTGGGTTTTATGGGACCATGGTCATTGTAGTTCCTGGGTCCGTAGACACAGGGAATACTAGTTAGGGTCCAGGATCTATGTATGTGATAGTTGGGCGTTATTATTATTAACACTCCTCCCCCGAAAGAACCCCATTTTTAGCAGCTGCTTGCTTTTTGCATCCAGCTTTGACCAAGCCCCGGGGCTTTGACCAGGTTGATCAGGTAAAACAGTGGTCAAAGGAAATTTAAAAAAAAAATGTTAAATTTATCGTAAAAAATACGAGAAACATCACAAATATAAGTCAGTTAAATTTTTTTTTGCTGTTGGTCTCTATTGACCTTTACAGCGTCACCGGTGTGTGTGAGTGGAAGTCAGTTCATGTCTGTTTAATAATAATAATAATATGTGTGGACATCTCACACAACGCCATCTAGCCCCAAACTAAGCAAAGCTTGTGCTATGGGAACCAGATAACTGATACAATACTTAGATACTTTTTTGTTTGTAAATACATACATAGAATACTATATGACACCCAGACACAGAACAAACACCTATGTTCATCACACAAATGTTTGTCCTGAGTGGGAATCGAACCCACAACTCATAGTTCAGAAGGCAGGGCTACTACCAACTGAGCTATCGGGCCAGTCAAAATATCGAATGATATTTTCTCTTTAGTCGTTCAGGTATTTTAAATCTGCGAAGGGAGATAACGTGTAGGTATGTTTACGATATAACTGTTATCTAATATGTGTTAAGAAAGCATATTTTATTAAAATATTGCCAATAAAATGGCTATGAGCGTCAAAATTTAATCAACTATATTTTATTTACGACTTCCGGGTGAATTTGAAACAGGCTTTTTCCGTGTCTTTGACCTAACCCCACCTGTTGTTCTAAAAGAATTGAATTATAGTATTGCATGTCAAATAGCAGTAAACCATAAAGGGAATGATGATATCAAAATTTCAACAACCATTGTTGTTGTCAAGGGTGAGAAGATAAGTTAATAATATAATGATCTATTATTGCTCCCTACGCCTATTCAACTATTTCCACAGTCTTACCTCACATAATTCATAAGTTTTATTGTTCCACCTGAATACACTTATGGCTTTGTAATAGAGTTGAATTTCACCGGCGTAGTTGTTGTTAAGTTTGTAGATCAATAAACAATTGTGCCGTTATTATGTTTATGGTATAATGTCAGAATAAAATGTTTCCAGTACTAGGTAAGCGCGTCGTTAATTCGAATTTTACATTAGTTTCAACTAAATAAACAGTAAGGAAACATTTAATAATAATAACGCCCATTGATAACTAGGATTCCCTGTATCTAGGTACCCAGGAACTACTAGGACCATAATCCCACAACACCCAGACACGTAACCAGTATATGCATTTCATTTTTCTGTACACAAATATTTTTCTGTCACGGGAATCGAACCTGTGACCTCCGGACTATGAGCCAACCTGCTCAACCACCACACCACAGAGACTGTCCACTTTGGAGATAATTCGTAAGTTTTATTTAGGAAAGAAATGTTAAAGCTGCGTAGCCGGAAGGTTTCCGAAAGAAAGATATATAAATTAGATTTTTGAGAAGATTTCAAGTCAGTATTATACTGTAACAAAAATCGAACATCGACGAACATGAATTGAGCTTTTTTTAGGCGAAAAAGTCAAATATTTCGTGAATATTTAAAAGTAGATAATATTGAAAATATTATTGTTAACGCCCAATAATGGGTGATTAATAATAATAATAATAATAACGCCCAATTAGTGTCAACTATTTGTATACTTAATAATAAAAAAATCATATTAGTGTAAACATTAGTAATGTGTGCGTGAGACTTATTAGATGGTTTGGCTAAGCCGCCCATACTGTTGTACACGTTGTATCAACATTCGTGACCACCTTTTTATTTGGAAATTGTTTCGATAACGCATCTTAATAGGTCATTACCATAAACAACAAGTGATTAAATGTACAAATATGGTACGGTTGAATGTTTTAATTAAGCAAAAGCCAGAAGCCGCTTTGGCCAATGTCCATGTTAAGTCAACTTAGCATGACTTCTATGCAGGTCCAATATTTTCAACTGAATTTCGCCTACTTTTATAAATGTCTAAATGTCCACCTTGGACCATTCTATTTAGGATATCTTACATTTATGCCACCATAGAAGTGGTTTATCAATTCTTTAGAGGTCTGATGGCCAGCCACTGCCTTTCAGTTTACTAATTCCTTTAGATATATCGACCAGTTTCGTTCTCTGTCGGATAAATTCCTTACAAATTTTGTCTTTCTAAGAAATGCCGAGCACAAATATTATCTCCTTTACCACTTCGTCAAAATTTCTCCATCAAAAAGTTGCCTGGAAGAGATCGCTTTTAGCGATAAGATCGTCCATTGTTACACTTTATATAAATAATTGTTTTTTTCTTTGAAATTTTTATTATTTGGTGTGTACAATACAGAGTTCATCTATCAATCAATCTCTCCATAGATCGGTGTAAGGCCAATTGCTTGCTCCAAAACCGCGACTCAAACGCCAGGACCACTTGCCCTTCATCTCACGGTAGCATTCAGTTCTGAATACTCATCAGCCAACACATAGGTACCTAAGCAATTATTTTAATGGAATTTCTATAAAGATCTCCATTTTCATGAATATTTCATGCTGCCGTCTAACGGAAAAACAGTTCACTCACATCCTTGCATCCTACATATTGCTCGAGAGTGACGTAACACAATTACGGGGCATTGTACAAAACTGCATTCTCAAGTATGGAATGCAACTCATTTGTATGATAAGGCAGTGAAGTCGGCGGCGCTTGGTCTGTAATATTGTAGTACGTGCTAAGAGAGTGCACATGGCAAAAAGGTGAGCCAAGGCGTGGCAATAGTGAGGTGAATTGTAGAAAGGTGAAGATAAAACGTTGTTCAAATAAATTGATCAATGATTTGATAATTGACTGGCCCGATAGCTCAGTTGGTAGTGGCCCTGCCTTCTGGACTGTGGGTTGTGGGTTCGATTCCCACCCAGTACAAAAATTTGTGTGATTAGGTTTTTGTTCTGTGTCTGGGTGTTATATGGTATTATATGTATGTATTTACAAACAAAAAGTATTTAAGTATTGTATCAGTTATCTGGTTCCCATAATACAAGCTTTGCTTAGTTTGGGGCTAGATAGTATTGTGTGAGATGTCCACACATATTATTATTATTATTACTATTAATAAATTTTTATGTGAATTTTATTTTCTGGCATTATTATGTCAGACGTATTGCACATCGTGTGTGATCATAATCATACAACTAGACTATTTCAATGACATTTGTAAGATATTCACGTCAAATAAACTGATTGCAAAATTCAACCTATTGTATAAAATAATAATGACGCCCAATGATTACTCGGAGATTGATACAATGATGCAGGACCCTAACTAGGATTTCCTGTATCTAGGGGCCTACGAACTACGAGGACCATGGTCCCACAATATCTAGACAAAGGACAATTATTGCGCTTTGATATCTGAGTACAAATGTGTGAATCGACCCAAAAAAAAACTTAACTTGTAGAAAATATACGTAAAATCATCTCATTTCGATTTTATTCTATAATATTATACTCAACAATCTGTGTGGTGTGGTGGTTGAGAATATTGGCTCATAACCCAGAGGTGGCGGGTTCGATTCCCGTGACAGGACAAGTATTTGCGCAAATACTTGTTTTGTGTCTGGGTGTTGTGGACTCGTAGTTCCTTGGTCTCTAGATACAGGGAATCCTAGATAGGGTCCAGGATCTATGTATGTGATCAATGGGCGCTATTATTATTATTATTATTATATATATTATTACCTACTACTTGTCTATGGTTCTTGACCAAAGGCCGAATCTGCTACTATACAAACTAATTCGCTAGCACTAACTATAAAAATGAAATCAACTTTAAAAATAGGTAACTTTACCACAGTGCCCATCCCTAAAGCCGCGAATCGCGGTGCTGAATAACAAATGTATGAAATGACACAGCTCACTTCATAGAAGTCGTGACTCTACAATTACTATGCCGTTGCTAATAACAAGCACTTTAAGCTTTATTTCTTTGATAACATCATGTTACGAAAAGGTGAAATTCTCATTTGAATTTATGTACTCAGATTTTTTTAAGCAAGTGTACGTTAGACTACGCAACTGAAAAAAAAATTCTTTAGTTTAGCTTCATCTATAGGCAGTTATAACTTTGTTTTTGTTTTGTTTAATGTTAACGTCGCCATTGTCATTTTACCGGACATACCAACATAATAGTAAAAAAAAATTAACTTTTTTATGTTGGCAATGGAGATCTACGTGAATCAACTTCCGTTCGCCTCGCTACGCGTTCACTAGATTACTCTCCAAGTCAAGCATGTGTAAAGTTGATATTTCAATAATAACACATATTTATGGGGGCGTTAAACATTGTACGAAGAGACACGTTAAAAAAACTGCGAGCTTCTAGTAATGTAATTCAAAATGTGGTATATTTAATTTATGCAGTTTCTTGTTATAACGAAGTTGACTAAACAAAATATTATCAAAGAAAACTTGCGTGTATTAAAAGCCAGCAATTGCTTCCGGGTATAATATTTTTCTACTCACAGGAATGAGGCTCTTGTGTGTACTAAAGTTGAGTTAGCTTAATAACTTGGGCTGTAGTTAGATTTCGAGTGTGAAGGTGCAAACTTGGCAACATTTTAGTTTGTACGGGAAGCGGAAATAACATTTATATGTGAAGCAAATCTCGGGATCTGTATAGAATGACACTATCATGAAGTGAGCCATTAAGAATGTAAGAAGAGAAATAATCCTATGTAAAGTGGCATCTATGCTTTTTTATAATAATATGATAAATTGTAATAATAATGTTTATCACTAAACATAATTTAAAATTATAATAATGATAATAATAATAATATGTGTGGACATCTCACACAACGCCATCTAGCCCCAAACTAAGCAAAGCTTGTATTTTGGGAACCAGATAACTGATACAATACTTAGATACTTTTTTGTTTGTAAATACATACATTTACATTTAACTAGGTGGTAGGACTTTGTTGCAAAGTTCATCTAGGTAGGTACCACCGCTTTGCCAGTTATTCTGCCGCCAAGTAGTAGTGTGCAAGCACTGCTGTGTTCCGGTTTGAAGGGCACTGTAGCTAGTGAAATTACTGGGCAAATGAGACTTTATGATCTGATCTCACAGTTTAGTAATCTTATTACTAGATTGTGCTGATGTCTCTGGATGACGTGCGCAGTGCAGTGTCACGCGAACCTCTATACTTTGGAGTTCCAAGTGACACTGCAGCTGATATGGGCAGCCGTGTCGTTTAACATCAGGCGAACGGCTAGCTCGTCGCGTCATTCCTTAACATAAAAAAAAAATGTAATACAATATAACACCCAGACACAGAACAAACACCTATGTTCGTGTAACACAAATGTTTGTCCTGGGTGGGAATCAAACCCACGATCCACAGTTCAGAAGGCAGGGTTACTACCAACTGAGCTATCGGGCCAGTCAAATTGTCAATGTGCATATTAATTTATATACACAAAGTTATTACATACAAAAAAATGGTATGAAAAATGACACAATTCTTTGGGTTTATTTTACCACCATTACGTGATCACCCGTTACTTTAATAGAGAAATGGTACGAGTAATTTAGGTACGTACTACATACAGCAAGCTGTATTAACGAATTTGTTACTCTCTTGAACTGTTGGTTGTGGGTTCGATTCCCACCCAAGATAAATTTGTGTAATGAAGATAGTGGTTTGCTCTGTGGCCGGTTGTTATATATACTGAAGTCTATGTATGTATTTACAAACAAATTGTATATGAGTATTCTATCAGTTATCTGGTTCCCATAATAAAAGCTTGGCTTAGTTTGAAGCGGCGGTGTATGAAATTTTCATACATATTTATTATTATTTTATTATTTACTAGTTGCGCCCCGCGGTTTCACCCGCGTTTAATAAGTATTTTAATTACTTGCTCATCCTACGGGAAAATTGCACTTTTCCGGGATAACATGTAGTCTATATGTTAATCCAGTGTATAAGCTATCTTGGTACCAAATTTCATATAAATCCATTCAGCCGTTTGAGTGTGGAGTAACAAACATACACACATACAAACTTTAGCCTATATAATATTAGTGTGATGTGATTTTAACTTTAATTGCATTGTGCTAAATAAGTAATATAATATTGGTTTGTGTATCATGAATTCCGCAAAAAAGCCGATTCCAATCCTGATTATATCTTTTGATAATTCGCCTTTAATTCGCTTCGTAACTCTGTCATATTTCATAGCTCTATAATGGCACACTAGGTGGCATTATCCGTCCCATCGCACTAAGAGTGTATTGATGTTGTTAGCGCTGCACTTACCGCGGTCGTGCCGTTATACAGTTTGACTTACAAATACACAGTCGAGACGTTTCCTTTGCTGCCTTGTTTGTGACGATGGTTGATTTTGATGGATCGACGGAAGTGATTAGACGGTATTTTTGGAGGTAAATGGTTGAACGCTGTTCACGAACTTTGGAGATCAACATTTTAAGCGAGGTTAAGCTTGTATCATGAAGGCAACGACTTTAAAACTTTGTCAGTATTTTTGGACCAACATCAATAATATTTACATATTTACTAGGTGGTAGGTTTTCGTTGCAAAGTTCGTCTAGGTAGGTACCACCGGTTTGCCAGTTATTCTGCCGCCAAGCAGTAGTGTGCAAGCACTACTGTGTTCCGGTTTGAAGGGCACTGTAGCTAGTGAAATTACAGGGCAATTGAGACTTTATGATCTGATCTCACAGTCGAGTAATCTTATTACCAGACTGTGCTGATGTCTCAGGATGATGTGCGCAGTGTCGCTTGTAACTCTATGTTTTAGGGTTCCGAGTGGCACTGTTCTGTTATGGGTGACCGTGGCGCTTAACATCAGGTGAACGACAAGCTCGTCACATCATTCAATAACATAAAAAAAAAAATTAAATGTCCCTTTATGTCAATGAGTTTTAAAGGTACCTAGTAGTCCTACTAATAGTCTAACTGTTTGGACGTAATTATTACTATTTGTTATACTAGATAACAGCTTGGAACATCTGGAACAGATTGGATGCAAGTTTTATTCTAAATAGACCTACCAAGAATATTACGGTAAAATCAATCTGAAACGTGTTACATTTAAGGTGTTATGTACAGGTGTATTGATTTTGACAGCTTTTGTCGGTGTGGAAGTGGAGCAGGTCGGCTCGTAACCCGAAGACAGCGGGTTCAATTCCCTCGAAAAATATTCGCGCACAGAAAAAAGGGCAAAAGTCTGGATGTTGGGGGACCATGGTCCTCGTAGTTCCTGGGTCCCTAGACACAGGGAATCCTAGTTAAGATCCAGGATCTACGGTTGTGATCGTTGGGTACGTGTTATTATTATGATTTCTTCTAAGCCTTTCATACGTCATCAGTATTACAGGTCTATAGATTAATATTTTATAAAATCTCTTCGAAGTTTTAGTCCTATTTTGTAGAATTAATTACGTACATCCAAAGTCACACGCGACTTAAATATTTAGCAATATTTTATTTATTTCACTTCCCATCAGGTGAGAGCGCGGTCAAATGCTAGACAAGTTTGAAGTAAAAAAAAAAAGCAAACTTTTAAGCATCTGGTAATAATTTACCAGTTTAGTGTGTTTCCCCCAAAATCACTACTACGAAGGAAACCTGAGGCAAATCGTCGTGAAGCCGTTATCACCATCACTTTGTGGCTGCATTATTTACATGACCCTTCTATCGGAGCTGCTAAAGCCTTTTCATAAATTTCCCACACCTTGTAAGGGCACCATCATTCAAGATAGGCCAGCAATAAAATGCCCCTTGTACATATTATAGTGTTATAATAAAGGAGGGACCACTCTGGGGAACCATCGATTCTGTTTAGCCATTAATAGTAAATTAGTTTGGTGATCATGGGCTATAGGTGTAGGTACTCTGCGGGTGACCGATGTTTTGTGTTAAATTTACTATTAGTAGCATTGATATTTCCTATTAGTTATTTCTGGCTAATTTATTTTTGGATACGTTAGTGATTTTTGGACAATAATAATCAATAAATATTTGTGGACATTCACACAAAGCTATCTAAAAAAACTAAAAATTTAAATCTAAGCAAAGCTTGTACAATGGAAACCAGGTATACTTATATACGTTTTGTTTGTATTATACATACATAGAATACAATATAACACCCAGACACAGAGCATACACTTATATTCATAACACAAATGTTTGAATCTACACACGATCGGTTTGGCGTACAGAAAATTTAAGCAGAAGATTAAATTTGAGTGTACTTTAGGTAAAAATTGTAGAAACAAAATGATATACATAGAATGAAATCTGTATGGCTAGGTATCACAAAAAAAGATAAGAATAATAAAAAATATATCGTCTCTTCATCGTAATAAGATGGATGTAAGGATGTTTCACGTCCCTCATGTAAATTTTTTAAGTATAAATGCATTTGGAAATCGGCGATGATATCGAAAGTGTAGCATGGTAGCTATGTAAATACCTTTCGCACCCACCTAGGTACTCAAAAGAGCATGTATTTTTAACGAGTCGTTCCTACAGTAAAAAATATCTCTGGTGCTCAAGCTACTTAAATGTTTAAAATTAACATTTTAAAAGGAACTCCTGAACTGAAACTGGGGTTGTAAATTGCATCTTAAAAATACACAGGCTTTATAAGATTAGCTCAAGTGAACATTCCATATAGATCACAAGCAGTAAATATACTGAGCCTATTCATGCTAATAAGGGGTACATGGGTGCCGCCGCGGTTGGCGAAGGCGGTTAAGCGGATTTTGTAGCGGTGCGCCGCGCGGTGAGGCAGTTTACGCGCCTGTCCACGCGGATGGATTTAACTTTTCGACATGAAATCCATTTTTTTTTAACTGTAGCATGTCCTCACACAATATTCCGCGTGGTTACGCGGCACCCCGTGTGTGAAAGCGGCGGCGAGAGAACCGCTCGAATGCGCGGTTGGGCGGTGCGCGTGTGTAAAGTATCAATGGATTACTAAGAGACCAGTGCAACATGAAATCCGCTTCACCGCCTGCCGCGGCGGTGCGCGGTGCCGTGTGATAAGCCCCTAACTTCATTTATTCAACAGGGAGACGTCTCTTACTGAACATAGGCCTCAACCATTAGAGAATGAAGGGTGTTATTATGATCACCACGCTTTGCAGGCGTCTTGGTGACCGCAGTAGATTATAATACAGACCTAAGAGAAAGCTGCTAATTCTTCCTTATATTTTTCCCTTTAGCATGCTGTCACAGCAGCCATGGGAGGAGATGAGGTGCTTCTATTCCAAGGACACATAGTTCAAATTGTCTTAATTTTTATGTCATATTTCGAATCGATTTTAGAGTAAGTAATTATGTCGGAAAAGATAGAAGTTTAATCGAATAGTCATCCACACACATACACACATCACTTTTGCAATTGGAATAGTTTAGGCAAATTAAGTAGGTACAGTCCATACTGGTTCTATAATTATGGTGTGCCTTAAGGGTGGCTTTGATATCAGTACAGCATCGAAGATCAAACGGTGAATTAAAAAGACTACGGGATGTTTTCAAAGCACACCTTTTTGACTAAGAGTATGCTTGTTTTCTATACGTAATTGATGATTAAAGAGCTCAGGTACAGATACTTGTAAGGATTTGTTGAGAGCAAATGGTTTCTAGCAGAGGGGAGCTTTTAGTAATTTAATGTTACTACTTCTTAATGTTCATATAAAGAGTTTTTAGTAGGTATGTTGTTTCTTTGCGTTAGTCATTTGTTTAGTCAGCAAAAATCCCCGTTTTAATACGTAGATTTGATACCAAATACACCAGTTTTCATTTACTTTTTGTGTAGCTGAGACTTATCAATTTCTTTAGCGTGGCTAAGGAAATTTAGGTCAAAGTTTTCCACCATGAATTTTGTCGTATAACTACAGACACTGATTATCACAACACTAAAATCAATGAGTGTAGTCTCATAATAGAGTTTCACATAGTTATATTGTATAACTTTTTGTGCCATACATTTTCTTATAGTGCTTGTTCATGAGTTTCATACAAAGCCTCAGAATTTAATGAAAAGTAGTTTTAGGCGTAAATATAGACAACTGTTTAGTAAATTAAATCTTAACTACTTTATTTATAAATAAAAGCTAACAAAGTTGAACTTCCCAGATTTGCCGCATCATCGGATCTAAGAGCTTTGTTTAAATTATTGGAGTTTGTCACGCCCACCGAATGACTTTATAGAAAGGGCCCTCACTTACACAATTTGAAATAAGTGTTGCTGGGAATTGAAGGAGTTTTAATTGAACAATTCTTAAAATTGTTTTGATCTTCTTCTACTTTCGAATATCAGTTAGTTTTTATATTTGAAACGTTCAACATAATTAATGAATTGTAATTTTGTTTTTCACTTCATCACATTAACTTGGCGTTTTTTATTTATATATTTTAGGACTTTTTACATCAACAACATCAACTAAATGTATATGCTTCTTGACCTCTTGTCATTCTTGGTCCAATTTTAATCACGGAAGATAAACAAATATGACCCGCAGGTGTTTTAGAAAGATTAATGCTTTTCTGATTTGTTAATAACTTTTTTAGTCATCAACCATAAAATAGAGGTGGAGCGTCATTAATTATTGCTGGGCACCAGTTTTTTTAGCTCGATCATGGGCTACAAATTTATGTATGAGCAAAACCATTAAAGAGCTGTCGCCTCAGGTCGCTGTTAACTTTTTAAACAACAAAAATGAACAGGCTTTTTTAATTTGTTTTTTTTTTTCTATTTGTAAACACTTTTGTCGTAAAAAATACATTGAAAACGATGCGTAGAGGTATAATCATCCATGATTATATGCTACTAAGTCATCTTTGATCAAATTAAAGTTATTGATAGTTTTTACCAAAATGTTCAAAGATGTATGTGTGTGTTAATATTACTATCTGGCCTTGTGGTTGATTTTATTCGGTGTGTATGCTTAATTAAACACATTACATAAAATAAAAAAAGCCTTTATTTTTTTAACTACTACAATAATAACAACTACTACTTATTAATGCTAACTATAACTGCTTACCACAAAAACATTTGGAATGTATACTATATTTATATTTAAAAAAAACATAGTTACACTATGATGCTGCAGTAGGTTACAGAAAAAAAATACTTTTCAAATCGATATATTTTCCTTTTTTTTTGGTGTATTTAGCCAGTGTCAAGTAATTGATAATACCTCAAGTTATTAATATCATATAATGTGTCAAGTCAAGTCATCAATTTAAGTCATAGTCTAGTCTAGCCTAGTCAAGTCATACTCCTAGTAAAGTGGTGGCAACTTTACCAGAAGCTTCTATGGAGTTTTAGAAACAACACGAAAAGAAACGTTTTACCATCATTTTATCACTTTCCCACACTCAATTCCTGTAATTCAGCACCTAACGAATAAAATGCCTCCAATGTTATGCACTAACACTGAAACAAACACTAGTTTTGTAAAATAATACAATGCGGCGACGCGATGTTTTTTGTTTTCCCGCCAAATCTCCAATTGATATATGTGGGCAGAAACGGGTTCTGCGTAGATAGGTTGCAACCTATATAACTATAGGCCTTCAGCATGTCCGCACCGCGCCGTGTCTGGAACAAGAATGATCCGTAGCACACCAATCGATCCCTTTATATAGCCAGACAGGTAGGGGCGCCATGACAGTTGCCGGTGCTGCCACTGTAATACATTTAATGCCACCACAGGGTAAATTACGGTGCTCGATCGCTGTGCATAGAGTTTATAACTGGACGTAGCCGCCGTCACGGCCATACTGACGTGCGTACGTCCTCGTACGCTTAGCTTCACTTTGTACCTGGTGAGGGTTATTGCTCGTTCATCCTGACAGTTAAATTGAGTTAAACTTGGAGTCAAAGTCAAAAGATCAGTTTTCAATTTGATTAGTCAAAAGCATTTTAGCCTTCCAGTCATCGTCAGGGTTAACCCTTCAGGACCATTAGTATACCTTCATTTATAAAAAATGGACCGAATAATGCTAACCGGATAGATATCCCTATAGCAACCAAAAATCATCATTCCTACATTTTTTTAATGGACCAATTAGTGCTAGACCGGATAGATGTCCCTTTAGCGACCAACATTTTTTTTATGGACCATTAGTGCTAGTCCGGATAGATTATCCCTTTAGCATTCAGACACATTTTTCTTGTCATCATTTTTACATTCTCTTTTTTTCTCGATAAAAACGAATCGTTACTTTTTTTCCATTTTTTTTTTCACTGGTTTGGGTTAACCCTGCAACTAACTTTGATATTAGTGTCACCCGCCGTCACGTCATCATTCACATCACGTCTCGTCACGTTTCGCGTTGCTTGAAGAGTGATGTAGAAATGGGCAATCCCACTTCTGATGTGGGCAGGAACGTGTTGTGCGCGTAGGTTGGGTTGTGCGTAGGTTGCAACCTATATAACTATAGGCCTTCAGCATGTCCGCACCGCGCCGTGTCTGGAACAAGAATGATCCGTAGCACACCAATCGATCCCTTTATATAGCCAGACAGGTAGGGGCGCCATGACAGTTGCCGGTGCTGCCACTGTAATACATTTAATGCCACCACAGGGTAAATTACGGTGCTCGATCGCTGTGCATAGAGTTTATAACTGGACGTAGCCGCCGTCATATACATATTTTAGTATTCATATACCGATATTTTAGGCGTACTAAAGGTATAAACATCATAGGCTTTCGATAACTGGTAACAATAACATCTGCATGTAGCTGTATCGTATGTCAGATTTGTAAGGCAGGTGTCGCTCGGCTTTTGTTTTGCGTATCATCTGGTGACCAGCCCCAAGCATTGTCACCTGTACGAACCAACGTGGGAGCCACCTGACCAAATGAGCAATTACTCAATTGGTTCTGTCACAATTGAATTTTTTGCTTGTAACTCAGATTTTTGCATAATTTTCCCAAGCGTGATTGACATGAGAAGTATTCTAATTGTCACAGAAATCACACTTTCATTTCACCTTCAAATCTACCTGGATTTGAATTTATACGACAAACGACGCGATTCATTGCGCATTTTGCTCGAAAATTACGAGATTTTTTGGGAATTCAGTCACACGCCTACACGTGTGCAAAATCCATTGACAATAGGTGATCCAACAACTGGCATTGAATCATAGATATTCCCAAGTTTTAATATTGAATAGAACTATTTGTTTATGTAGTGAAATCTGCCATATTTTTGAAAATTCTCCTGACACAGTGTCTGGGTTTGCACTTTGCTAACCCATATCAGGTAACGTGACAGATGCTACGAAGCCAGATACTGGGAAAGTTTGAGATGCAAACTAAGGCAGACGTGACTTCGCCAGACTTTCTATACTAATAACGTTCCGGGGTGCACTTAAGTTGTCATCCGTGGGAAAACGAATTATAGGTATGACAATGAACTAGCGCTATCAGTGGAAACAATGAGAAAGTTTTCGTTTCGACATTTAAGTTTTATTTGCATGTTGCTCTGACGCCTTACGACAAAGGTTAAGTAACAAACGGTTACGTAAACAAACAAAGCTGTTATTGGATGAATGAATGATAAAATTTATTCACTAAATTAAAGATTCAATTTACATATAAACATAATACTAAACTAATATTGAATTATTTAAAAAAAGAGTAATATTGTAGGAGAAGCACCAAATATGCGAATAATTTTAATTGTGTAAAATAAATATGTATAAAAGTACCGTACGGTACCTAATTGTATATCTGTTGTTGTCCGATTAAAAAAGCTTTATTATTATTATTATAATATTGTAGAGTCATAAATAAAACACAGAATTTGTATCACCTTCTGCGGGAAGCGTACCCAAAAAAATGCAATAAATAAAACGACATATTTACCCAATTATTATTTTTTTCCTAAAATATTTCTTTTAGATTTTTAGGTGATTATTTACGTTATGTGTGACTATTACCTACAACGGCAATAAACGCACTACAGCATCTCCAATTCAGTTTTATTACAGCGAGTATTTCATGTCCATGTGGTGGGTACAATTGAACAGTTTTAATTGTCCACACAGAGTCTGTCAGACCATGTTCCATTCTATTTCAATTGTCCCGTGCAGGTTCAATTTCGTACTAATAGTGAGGTAGCAGTTCGAAAATAGGTAAACGGTTTTCTGATCACCAGATGCTCTACATCTACATGCATGTTGCAAGGCGTTATTCCTATTACTTTCCTTTATATTATCTTAAAATATAATTATTATTTGACAGCCTCTGTGGTGTGGTAGTTGACCAGGTGGCTCATAACCCAGAGGCAGCGGATTCGATCCTCGCGGCAGGACAAGTGTTTGTGAACGGAAAAAAAGTGCTAATATTTGTTCTGTGTCTGGGTGTTATGGGACCACGGTCCTCGTAGTTCCTGGGTCCCTCACATAGGGAATCATAATTAGGATCCAGGGTCTATGTATGTGATTTTTGGGCGTTATTAATATTATTATTTGAATAATAACGTAAGTATGAAAGTGAAATTACTGAACATATGAGACTTTATGACTTAATCTCACAGTCTAGTATTCGGATTACTAAATTGTAAGATTGGGATCTTATTAGAAGGACGTATGTGAGAAGAATTGGTATGACTAAAAAAACAGAGCTTATTCTCTTTTATCGAATCTTTGATACAAAGGCTTTCTATTCAGAAACCAGACGTTTCAGCATCATTGTTACAAATTTCAATGTAATTTTCAACAAAGGAACTATCAATAGAACACTATACAGAAAATTGTTTGCATACCCTTTGTATCATTAGGGCGTGCCTAATTTAAATGAACAAATTTAACTTCAATTATTTTGAAGTGAGGCGGGTCGGGCCGTATCCCTTTCACGTTTCCCCTTCTCTCATTACAATCCACAATACTCAACATTTCTACATCTAGATAAGAGGCTGCCATTCTTATTTTTGCTTCACTCCCTGTTGAATACTTTACTATACGAGTATTGGAACTACATTAAGTTTCTACGTACTTACTAATACATAAAAGTAAAGCTATCTTCTTTTTTTCTTTCTGTGGTATTTTCTCAGAATCAGAATTAGAATTTACTTTATTGTATAAAACTGTGTACATGCAGTAAGCAACTCTGTTTTTGCTTCCGATGTTATTGTAGATTATAAAGATTGACAGATAATAATTACGTTTTTTCATAAAACACTGCTTATAAAATGTAGGCTATGATAATGTTAAAGTGGGTATACCGGTTTGCCTAAATCATTTATTACACAGAACAATAATAATAATAATAGCACCCATTGATCACATACATAGATCCTGGCCTCTATGTAGGATTCCCTGTATTTAGGGGACCTAGGAACTACGAGGACTATGGTCCCACAACACCCAGATTCAGAACAAGTATTTGCGCTTTTTTTTCTGTGCACAAATACTTCTGCCGTGGGAATCGAACCCGCCACCTCTGGGTTATGAGCCGACCTGCTCAACGGTGGTGACACCACAGAGGCTATCACTGATTGAAGTAATGTATCAGATCCAAGAGCTATGTTTTATTTATTTATTTACAATTCCATTTTGGAAGATGTTCTTCTGTCAGTCTCTTACAGTGTGCTCCCAAACTTGTGCTCCCTATTTCATGTTTTAGGGGAACCGCTCATTTCATTTCGATTCAATTCGTAGCAAACAAATTCATTTTTTCGTATTCAACGCTCAAAAAACTAGAGATCGACCCGTTGATAACACTCTAATCTGTTATTTGACTGCGGGATTCACCTTTATGAACTCTTTTCGAACGAAATAATAATAGAGATGTGAATTGTGTAAGTAGAAAATAAGTTCGATGTGAATAATAAAACAGATGATTGTACAACCGATAAAAGAACTTTATAAAATTATTATTAAATAGAATAATCATAATGATGTGTGTAAGAGAGAGGGGATACAACGTACACACCTTCTCACACACAAATATGTGATTATACTGATTTATAATAATGAAAGTGTAGGTCTAGGGTAAATTTGATTTCAGAAACTTGTTTGTAATTGATGATAAAAACTTCACTGCATAGTAAATGTTTAGAACTTTTTTCCTTGTATCTTAGTTCGTACTCGTTATTATTTCCAAGTTCGTATAACCGCAGGTCGCAGTTGGTCAAATAAATAAACACACATTGAAATAGAGCGGGATTTGCACAATGTTGTTAGTTACCAACTTGCAAATAATGTTAGCAGTGTGGTACTATGCTTTGTCGTGACGAATACGTTCCGTTATCCGTGGCGCCATCTCACGACATCGTTTTGAGTTGTCAAAATCGAGAGCATAGAGTACACTCATGTGTATCGCACTAATAGCCCTCAAACGTCACAAATTGGCACCATAACCCATTGTTCGTGCTTAATCTTTAAAATTATCAATGTCCAATTATACCTCTAACAAATGTTTGCTCTTTATAATAGTTCATGGTACAAACGGTCGGTTGTTGAAACGACACAGTTTTGCTTTTAGGACAACGATCGCCTTATGTTTCCTTGCTTTATTTTTTGACATGTTTCGTAATAGGGCGTTAAAAATGTCATAAAAAGACGCCAGTATGACGCCCCTACAGCAATTCCATTTTCCGAAATGGTACTCTGTGAGGGCACTCGTCACCGATCTATTTTGGGAGTGTTGTGTATGAAATGAAATGACATACCGACTGAATTTTTGATTTTTATATCTTCTAGATCGTTCTGAACTTTACGGCTATAAGAATAAGAGTTAAAAATCTAGGTCCTGTTCTGTTGCATCGTCAGATTTCTCCCTAGCATTTCACCCTAATCGAATCGCTACGCATGGTGCGTCTGTCTTGTGGGTCGGACCCCTATGGGCATCAGAGGTCGTACTGCGAAAAATAAATATTCACCCGAAGCAAAAGCGATGCTTTAATTGGACCCTTTTCCGGTCCACTTTGCGGATTACTTAATTTGGACATTGTTTGCTTCGATAAATTACTATCTTTTACAATTAGATTTTGTTTTATTGTAGGTGCTTCCATGGAGATGTAAAATAATTGAGATTTGTCTTGTAAAAGTGCTAAAAATAGCCAATTTGCAATAAATCGTTTTGACTTTGACAGCTACTTTCAGATTATTGCAATTATTTGTCACAGTGCCAAAGTATTTTAATAATCTCATCTGAACAAAGCAAAATACTTAGGTGACTAAAAGCAGGTAAGATAGTGCTCAAGTAAGTTGCCTTTCAACAGTAAAAAACGATTGTGGTTTAGATCACATGACTGAAGTAAAACTTATTTAGCTCCATCTATCAGCCACATATAACTTTGTTTTATTAATGTCGCTATCTTTATAATTGTAAATTGTCATTTTACCTGGCATACAAACATAATTATACAAATTTTAAGTAATTTTTAACATTGTTACAATGTTGACAATAGAGATTTAAGAGAAATAATAACATTCAACTTTCGTTCGCCTCGTTACGCATTCACCAGCTTACTCCCCAAATCAAGCATGCATTAAAGAAGTTTTACTTCAAAAGGAACAGAGTTATCAATATTAATAATCTTATAAGATGTCCAATAAGATAATTTTACGCTTTCCTTTAAATCTCATTCTGTACCAACTTCAGTTTGTTAATATGAAAAAAAAAATCTTATAAGAAATGCATATTGGTTAAACTAATTAAGTTTTATTTTCTGTTACAAATATGCTTCATCCTTAAGCATATCATATCACCATAAATCTATCTTTGCATCCTAATTTTACTATCAAGCTTTCTCGCATGCAACATAATTCGTATTTTGAACCTAAATGTTTGTTCATAAGGTTCATTGTCAATTGGTGTAAAAGGTAGGGTTGTCACAGTGTCTGGTAATCCAGTGGTAGTTCAAGCGCGTGTCTCCAACTTGACGCGCGTCGACCTTTCGCTGCGCTTGACTGGAACGAATTGTCTAGACGGGGGAAGAATTCCATGGGTACCATTATTGGCAGGACTAGCTTATTTGAGGTTCTCTTTTTAAAAAACTTTTAAACTGGGAATTAATAGCGTGTTAGTGCAGTACTCCTATTAGTCATTGTAAAAGAGAGTGTTGTTGAAAATGTTGTTAAAATATTACTGAGATTAGGCCTTGATGCTCCACCTTCGTTATTCAAATATACAAATAACTAGTTGACCCGCCCGGCTTCGCACGGTTGAATTAGTAAAACGTGGTCGAACGGGATAAAAAGTCCTATGTCCTTCCCCTGGTTTTAAGCTACCTCCCCACCAATTTTCAGCCAAATCGGTTTAGCCGTTCTTGAGTTACAAATAATGTAACTAGAACGACTTACTTATATATATATAGATATAAAACAAGTCAAAGATAATCCAATAATAAAAAAATTTGTGTATTGTATCCACGCTTTTGTCTATTTTGCTAGTGTCAAGTAATTGGTAATTCATCAAGTTATTTTACGCAGATATGTGTCAAGTCACAGTCCAAGTCATCAAGTCAAGTCATACTTCTAGTAAAGTGAAGGCAGCTTTACTTGATGGAAGATTCTAGCTTCTATGGAGTTTTGGAAACAACACAAAAAGAAACGTTTCACTGTCATTATTGTCACTGCCATATTCATGCCTGTAATCCAGCACTTAACGTATAAAACGCTACCATGTTTATGCACTAACGATGAAAATAACACAAGTTTTGGAAAATAATATAACGCGGTGATGCGATCTTTCTCGTTTTCCCGCCTAATTCTCTAATAATAATCTTGACAGAATCTAAAGGAAGAGAATACACCTTCATAAAATAATTAATAGAATGCGTGTCGCGGATGTTCATCTTAAATACAGAATGAAACAAGAATCACACTAGATATCTTTGTTTCATTTTGTGTTGAACTTCATAAAATAGCTATTATTAAAAATCAAATACCAAACAAAAGTCAAGAGAAATCCAATAAGACCTGACCCTTGCAGGACGCAGATGTATCTGAGCATTGCAACAAATGCAACATCCGGAAGAATCACCCCTTTATACTTGGGGCCAAAAATCATTCTTAATATGAAATTTGTCACATGTCAAAATCATAGGGTGATGCTGAGAATAATAAATGTAGGTAGATAGATAGATAAACTCTTTATTGACACTGATAGCGAAATACAAAACCGGAAAGCTTATTAAGTAAGTTATAATGGACGGTATTATTGCTAAAAAGCGATCTCTCTCAGACAACATTTGGATGGGTAGAAATAGACCAATGAACATGGACATGCTATAAAATAAAAGTTACTTTATACATACAAATATATATATACAATAGGTAGACTACCTACTTAATATACAATACATACTACTACTTTAATACAAAATTTGCATTTAAAAAATAAACAAATTTTTATTTTTTATAAATGGTAGTACACATTTCGCAGAGCGCTATATAGCCCCAAACTAAGAAAAGCTTGTACTATGGGAACCAGATAAATGAAATGAATAAAAATTAAAGATAAATGGAAATCAAATAATCCTAGTTAGGGTCCAGGATTTATTTATGTGATCATTTTGCGTTCATATTATTTATTATTACTAAACAATGTGTCAATAAGCATTAATTTACCGCATTAGTTTCATATAACACAATTATTTTAATACAATCTCAAAAACAAATAAGACTGAAATTTTGTATAACCGATTTAATATTGACAAATTACAAAAAAAACATAGAATTTTTTGAATCCTATTGACATCTACGACGTCTTTAAATTCTTTATTTCTGTGGAACATTTCTTTTTACCATTAAAACGAGAAAATATTTTTTATTTCCAATTCAAAAAGTTGTAGTTATGTGTGGTTAAATGTAATTTATCAGTGAGTTTTAAATAAACTCCATTATAATTCCTAAGACAATTGGATCATTTGTCACAAAATTCCTTAGGAACAAGGAAATCGTATTAAACACGCCTGTTTTTCTATTCTTGTAACAGTATATTAGACAACATCGGCCTAAGAGAATCTAATTCACTTAGTGTCAAAAGCGGACCATAAAAATCAACTTACGCCCATTTCAATTTAATATATTACAGAAATTACGGAGAATTTTTTACGTAGCTTACGATTTCTATACCTTTCCTTAGCCTTCTTAATAAACAATAAATTCTGATTAACGTCAAGGTCGTCTGGGTGCCTAAATTAAATCTCTGATAGGATTTCTAAAATCCTGTTTTCAAATATTGTTCATTTTGTTCTATACAACGTTTTTAGCTACCGCTGGAAAGTTACCTGTTTTTAACTCGCCAATTTGATACCGTTCCTTTTCTATGAATTCAGGATGTTACTATCTTACAACGGTCATGTTCCAGAACATTTATTGTGTACATGCTAAATTCTACAGAGATGAAAACCACTATTTTATAATATCTACTATAATTTTATAGAAACAAGATCCACTCTGCATGAAGGAGAAATGTTTAATTTTTTCTGCAGTCCTGAGGATGGTTCAAAGCGGTTGACTTTTTATGACGTCATTAACTAGAGGAAGTGAAAAGGGATCAAGGTAGCCTGCGGTTAGAAGAATAAACAAACCATTTATTGTATATCTTTATTTGTGGTAAAAGAGAGTTTACTAAAATCTTAGTTGGGAATAATGTTTAAAATAAATATTGTATTCATACAAAGTGCAACCTTGTATTACTAATTTATACTTTTATATTACACAGCTTATCAGTTACACTTTAGTTTTTTATGAGTGTCACGGCTTTGCAATATCTGTTGATGTGCTACTCAGAAAGAACCCTCTGGGTATAACCTGGGTCTTTTTGAGTGAATGGGCACCTTATGGGCTTGCGTGCTCCACCTTAGACAACTTTGTTACTTATCATCAGGTAAGTTGTTGTCAAACGCATGCCTCTTTTAGCATAATATGAATAAAAATATGTTATTAACATTAGTCGTTATGGAGGATAACAATATTACGCCACACGTCAGTTCTAATACATCAAAAACACCTCAGCAAAACAAAAGCGTCAGAATTCCAATATTGAATTTCAAATTCGCACCAATTTAATAAAACACTTCGTTGATTTCGGACCCCTGCCGACATAAAAGGGCATAGCAAGTGTTGAATCGAGGAAAAGTGAAATTTTGAGAAGAAAACTAATACAAGACACGACGGGGGGTATCTCTGTCACTCGATATCGGCTACTGTTTACGCAGGCTCCATCAGGCTGGTCATTCGATCGCTGTAGACTATCAGGTTTCATATTCGATAGATTGAACATGACTCGATAGCGAGCTGGTTTGCACGACAGCTCAAGTGTTTGGGGCAACATTGTCAAAGATTCTGTATTCGTGGAATTTGGCAAACTATATAGAAAATAATCTGCAAAGATTATGTCCCATTAGACGAGTAATCTAATAATGATTTTAGTTAAAAATTAAATGAAGTAAATAAGAGCGGATGATCTTCAACCAAACATGACAGCCTCTGTGGTGTGGTGGTTGAGCAGGTCAGCTCATAACCCGGAGCCACGGGTTCGGTTTCCGCAGCAGGAAAAGTATTTGTATACAGAAAAACAAAAAAGTGCAAATACTTGTTGTGGGGCCATGGTAGTTCCTGGGTTCCTAGACACAGAGAATCCTAGTTAGGGTCCAGAATCTATGTATGTGATCGTTGGGCGTTATTATTATGATAATAGATTTTTTTAAATTATATCTCCATGGTTATGTTAATATCTATAAAATCAAGTCGCAGTTATAACATGGAACTAATAATATGCTGCAACAGATACACACGCAATTAATAAATGAAATGAAACGAAATAGCACCCTTCTCTTTGGTGGAGGGTTACTCATGTATACAAAAACAAATACCACATACTTAATCATCATCATCATCACTTATCATCAGCTGCTGCCACCTACTGCATACATCGCCACTCAAACTCTCATCAAACTCAACTCCACTCAGTTTGAGAAGTTAAGTTCGCTTAATCCACCACAACAAATTAAATAAAACTGCCACATTTCATCGACTACTAATCCATTTTATTCGTAAGTTCACCTAGAATCACAACTCTACGATTCCACCTTCACAATTTTAATGATATTTGCGCAAAAACAAGATCGTAAGCATCCGTTACTCGCAATTTGCGATAATCACTGTACAAAGAAAGGTGTACCCTTCCAAGTTGATTCTGAAACTCATTTGTGGTCTGTGTTTTTGATCTCAACCGTTTCTCTGCACCCATTTTGTAAGAAAACCACGCTACTTTGATTTACTAGGACAAAATTAAAACTGATTATTTTTTAAGTGAAACTTGCACACTACTGTTTGGCGGCAGAAACTGACAAAGCAGTGGTACATAGCTAAATGAACTTTGCAGAAAAGGCCCACTACCTAGTAAATAGTTATTCTTATTATTTTACTAAAAGTAGTTTTTATTTATTGTAGTAGTTAGTTCAACAAAATTTACCCGTCTAATAACTACTATTTAGTAGTACTACTAAATAGTAGTTTATTTTTATGTAAACGTGATGAGCTAGACAGCTACACTACCTACAAAAAAAATGCTTTTTTATAGTTTTAATATTTGTATAGATAGATAGAAAGATATGGCAAAAATTAAAAAAAAACAACGTCTTATCTAAACGTCAATTCATTTTTTTTAATGAACAGTCATAATCAATACTTACGTTATATTATGTAGGCAAACAATTTTCTTTAAGGGAAAAAGTTATATTCATTTAGTCTAATAAACAATAATAACAATAAATATGCGTGGACATTTCACACAGCTCCATCTAGTTAAAAAATAAGCAAAGCTTGAATTATGGGAACCAGGTAGCTGATAGAGTATTTATATACTTTTTTATAATACATACAGAGAATACAATATAACACTTAGATATAGAACAAACATCGATGTTCATCATACAAATAATAATAAAATAATAATAATAATAATGCCCCACGATCACATACATAGATCCTGGACCCTAACTAGGATTCCCTGTATCTATGGACCCGGGAACTTGGACTTGAACGAGGACCATGGTTTGTCCTGAGTGGGAATCGAAACCACAACCCATAGTTGGCTAAGGCAGGGATACTACCAATTGAGCTATCGGGCCAGCAAGCAGGAGCTTTATAAATCTGTCGCCGAGAGAATGTTTCCCAGGTCACCATGAAACCTATCCACCCTTGTCTCATTACAAGGCGCTCAAGCGCATAATTCTGCGGTTACCACCAAACGAGACGAGCTCGAGTGGTTACCGGCCACGCGCCGGCCCGTGTCTTTGACGCTTCTAACTGCTTTAAAAGTAATTATTATATATTAAAACATTAGTAGTTTTCTTCATATTCGAATGCAATTATTTTGAATTATTTCTAGAAAGTTACTAACTCTTTCAACTTAAACATCTGCAGTATTGTATAGATGCCTTTAAGTAAATAAATAAATAACGCCCAACGTCCTGGAGACTAACTAGGATTCCCTGTATCCAGGAAACTACAAGGACCATTTTCCCACAACACACACCGAAAAAATATTTGTGATTTTTTACCTGCGCGCAAATACTTCTTCTAGGGATCGAACACGCCTCTGGTTTTCTTATTTATATTGAGAATTTTGCATATTACCTTTAGATGTAGTTCCGATCAATCTATACAACATTCTTTAAACATACGTACACGCTTATAACTTAGTGTTAAAAATATTGGAAAAGAATTTCACAAACAGTATTTCAATACAGAATATTTTACCAGAAACATATTTCGTTCCAAAGGAACAAAACACGTTTCTGGTTTTGTATGCAGAGGCTGATAACTTGACATGTCGCAAAACACAAAGCTCAACAATAACGACCAATCACAAAAAGATAACTATTACAAAATATTAAACAAGCAGGAATAATTGGCCAATTGTACGTTCCACCAAGTTTTGTAGGGTTCAGTAGATTTTCTCATATATTGATAAATACCTAAATTATGTAAAGGCAAAGTATTACGTTGATGAACAAAGAATCCTTGTGTCAGAATTTTTGAGTCATCCAATAGCTTCCTACTTGTCTTAACACCTATTGTCTTACGACAACAGCCGAAGCCGATGGCTCAACGTACTCACCGAAGAAATTTTGTGTTTGTAGCTGCTATATACACATCCAAGTGATGACTGCGGCACATTTTACTTAACTTATACCGATCGGCTAAGTACGGCTATTCGAACTTCGTGGTGAGCGCTACGGAACTCTAAAAACACAGTATACTCTACTGCAGACGTAAAAAAGCATGTGATCCACAAGTCGGAATTTATTACCCAACCACAGCGGTCATGCACTCAACATGAACCAACCCAGCACTGAGAACGTAATCTTTTGTAACTCTGACCGATTCTTCACGGTGCCGTCAAATCTATGGATTCAATTGTGACCGATTTAGCTCATTGACTCAAAAACCGTGCATGAGCACCACATTGAAACTTTATAGTTGGTTTTATTACATATAAATGAGACTATTAAATTTTTAGTTCCTATGATTAAGTTTATGATATGCCGGTTCCGTGTACAGCGTTACACCATCACAGATTTTCCATATCTCGATTGTCCAAATGTCGGCTTTCTAAGCTACAGTAAACATTAATTAAGTAATAAACCAAAACTGGGAGATACCATCTTTTTATCTGTCAACACAGTGATAAGGAAACCTCTTAAAATAATTTCTAACGGTAACGTTACATGAGAATAGAGCAGTAACGCAAGTTGCCTTAATTTATTCCATAGCAACAATAACATCGTAAACATTACAATAACAGTGGTGATTGATGCTAAGGTGATTCCAATACGTAAATATTCAAATTATGCCAAGGCTGAATATAATTAAATCACAATACAGTAGTTGACATGAGTACAACACGCTATGATATCGTGAATAACCGTAATGACATCTATTTTGATATTATTATCAAAATACGAACGTTTATACGAAATTACAAAAAAAGAAATCGTGACACAAGCCGTTTGAATAGTATCAATCGCTGCACTAACGAGCACAATAATAGCGAATCTTTAACGTCAAATATAAGAACTGCTTGTATAAGATCGTCTTCTAATTCTAACAAAAATAAATACAATTGTGAAATTTTAAATACGAACAGTTACGTTACTCATACAAAATTATGCCAAGGTTGAATAACAATGGTGGTTGTTAAAATAACACTTCAAATATGTAACGTAGATCATGCGGGATACATTGGTTTCACATTATTTTAAATGCCCTTGGGTTATTCAATAGTAACGATGAAAATACGACTGGATATATCAAAGTAGGCCACTGGAATGAAAACATATCGATGAAGATTTACGTAAGAAAACAAAGTTTGAATTTCTTATTTTGAATAGATTAAAGACGAGACGGTATGCTAATAATATGGACAGAAATGAGAGAGTAAGACAAGAAAAGGTCAAATCATTTAGCCCTAAGATTCCTTACAACAATCAGCGTGCGAAGTCATGTCTTGTTGGTCCCGTCACTCTTGTTAAAGATGAAATTCAAGCTTTATTCAATTAGATTACGTTACATTATGAGGTCAATGACTTAAAACAAACCACTTGATGTCACGACAAATGATAAAGCACGTGATTTAAATAACTAATAATGTTATAATACAAATGAGGTTCTCAATCATTTGTCCTCTGAGAAATTTTAATGAATCCACTGTAAGCATTTCGTCGGAAGTGGTTGGGAAAAGAAATAAAATTGTCATCAATACACGAAAATATAATGCTTATGAGTACAGAATGTAATATGATTAGGCTTAATTTAATATGTTCCTAAATATTAAATGAAAATAGCAGATACAACATGCATATTACAAAAACTAGCTTCTGCCCGCTGCTTCACCCGCGTGGTCTATAGGAAATAAAGAAGAATTTTTTTCATAGAAAATTCAACCACTCATTTCACCCTCTTCGGAGTGTAATTTCCAAAACCCTTTCTTAGTGGATACTTACCCTACACTTTACAAAGAACACACCCTCTTAATTTCAACAAACAAGTCTCTAGGACCAGCGGTTTAGGATGTGCGTTGATATATTAGTCAGCCAGTCAGTCAGTGAGTCAGTCGGGACTTTGAATGTTATATTTATAGATGGAAATGGGATATCTATTTCCTTAAAATAAACTCAATTTTAGTAAGAAAGATCTCGGTGAGAAACAATGGAGATGTAACTAAGCTCAAAATTGGATAAACTGTTACTTCTAAAAGTCAATTTTATTAAGTTAATGAAAACATAGTGTTCAACCGTCGCATAATTAGTAAATTAAGCTTTAAGCAATTGTAGACATACCTACTATTACCGCTAACATAAATTATTCGTAATGTCATTTTTTTCAACCAGTTGATAGAAATTCAAACTGGGTTATTTTAAACTGCGGTAAGTAAAAACGATTCTCGAGGCTGCCGACTGCTGAAAGTAATTGAATTCTGTAACTCGACCTGACCGTCAGGTCGTAAAGAGTTATTATTGTAAGTGTTTGCCTTTGTTTGTTATAATAATATAGGTGGCACGCAAAATAAAGAAAGTACAATATGGAAATATACACATTAAACGAAATGAACATTATTATAAGTATACAAAAATAATTCTAGGGTTTGAACCAATATTTGTGGATGCTTTTATTATAGCTGACACTTGAAAAAAATGCTGTGGATGAAGTAATGGTAAACACTGAGAATGGTTATATTTTAATTAATTATTCTTGTTTTAATTTATACTTATGCAATAAGTAACTCAAACAAACGTATATCATGTTTGCACGCTATTGCAGTTTATTTCATTCGTCTTCAGTAAAATCATTATCAGCCGCTCTGCTGTTGAACAAGGACATATTAAGAGCACTATTAATAACGTGGTTTTGTTGTCTGTTTAAAATCGTTAGCAAGACTATAGTTACTAACTTATGACAGCTTCTGTGGTAAGGTGGCGGATTCAATTACCGCAGAAAAAGCGCAAATATATTTGTTTGTGTCTAAGTTTTGTGGGACCAAGGTCTTCGCAGTTCCTGGGTCCTGGTACTATGTATGTGATCGTTGGGCGATATTATTTTTATTATTATTACATTGAAAACTAAAAATAACCAAATTGTTTCGGTAATTTTATTTATAACCAAAATTTGGCAAGTTCCGACTACAGTTAAGTTAATTTGATAAAAGTGACTTAATTTATTTTACAAGAAATATGTACAACTGTTTTTTGGTTAGGTATTAATCAAGTAATGCAGTCTTTTTTAAAGGTTACAAGTAGACAAAAGTTTAGTTACATATAATGAAGTTTTTTTTTTCAATGTACTAATTACTAATATATAATAATCACTATTACCAAATAATATTACATATTATATTTTCTTATGAATTTTACATGTAAATTTTACGTAGTACAATTTAAACGTTTATTACGTAATCATCCTACTTGAGTGTTACATTGTAAGTTATTAGTTAAAAAATCCTTTTTGAACTGACAATGCGTCGATAAAACGCCCCTTATAGTATTGCAGATGTTCATAGGCTGCGGTTACCGCTTTCCATCAGGCGGGTAGAGTGCTTGTTCGTCCTTCATCACCACCGTTATAAAATTTTTTGTAATATTGATGTGTTTCACTTCACGAGAGTAAGCAAATATTTAAACATGAAATTATGAGAGAAGGTACTAAATGAAACTGGCAAATCCACTAAATAAACTAAAACTTTTAGGGCTTCTTTCTCTATATTCGAGTAAAGTTCCGAGTTGCTTAATCACCGCGTAAAGTTCCCTGTAACTGTAGCAACGAATTTCACTATGTCGGAATAGCGTTAACCGACCTGTAACCTAGGCCGTAACTTACAGGCCATATCAGCTACCGATTAGTGCGTTTAATCGACGGGTAACGCAGCATAAGCTCGTGCGTGGAGTACCTATTGTTTATATGTAGATTTTTATGAAAATAAAAATGGACTTATTTGATTTCATTGATCATCAAATTGACGAACTAGAGTATTTTTTTCGGCCGAGAATCCCGAGGAATCGTGTGTTTAAGATACGTGTTGATTATTTTTCTGACTTGGATGATTATGACTTTTTTGCAAGGTTTCGCCTATCTAAAAATGCAGTGAACCAGGTACATAACCAAGTAATGCATAAAGTAACGTCTATAACACAAAGGTGAGCGATAAAAAATAATAAATAATGTCATTATAAGTTAGTAGTATTTGCTCCACCACCCGTACGGTACAGTTCCGAGCGTAAAACACCACATTTTTTTCTGACCGCCCGTTTTAAGCCTTAGTACTTAATTTTTAACGTTTTGCTTGTTCGCAATACTCCCCCAGATTGAGCGTTAAATTCTTTACTAATATCTTCCCAAGCAGCTTCTTTTTTCTTCCACGTGGTGGCATCACTTTGTTTATTTTCTATTACATGTTTGTATTTTTGTAATATCGTAACTAGTATGTCACGCTCTTGTGTGCTAAAATTTATACTTCGATCTCTTTTAGCTTTGTCCATGATGAATCGTAAATAAAATCACTATAGAAGAAAACAAATCACACAAATTCAAATACCCAACAACTCTACACAATCTAAATCAAATAAATGAAAACTTACAATATGAGGTTTGACGTAACTTACAGTACTGACGTGGAATTGAACGAATACAATACACAATTCAACTTGTCACAGATGACTACAAATTGTTAGTCAACGAGTAGTTAATCGAAACTCCGTTTTCGTTTGTGAAACGCGCGCAAGTTACTTGCCACGTCTACTCGCCGGCTAGTGTTATGTGGACGGTAGTAAATCGAGACTTTACTCGGATATAGAGAACGAAGCCCTTAGTATCAGTAAGTTTATTATATAGGTATGTTGTGAGAATATTTAAAGCTATAGGTTTTATTAACATATTATATTATATATCTATATATTATCATAAATATGTATTATCATTTATCACATATTCACCCTCTTTCTCACACAAATAATATAATTATGTGTGTAGCTGCTACTCTTTAAATGACAGTCGAACAACACAATCACATGTACCTAATTTTAAAAATGTAAAACCGTATTTGGCTGTAAGTTTTGTTAATTATGATATACTAGTTGCGCCCCATGGTTTCACCCGCAGTTAAAAAGTATTTTCATCATTTGCTCATCCCACTGAAAAATTTTACTTTTCCAGGATAAAATGTAGCCTAGGTATATGTTAATCCAGTGTATAAGCTATCTCGGTACCGAATTTCATCCAAATCTATTCATCCGTTTGAGCGTGAAGGAGTAACAAACATACACACATACAAACTTTCGCCTTTATAATATTAGTGTGATAGTGTGATTAATGTTTAAGAGCTGTGGTTTTTGTTTATTAAAATATAAAAACAAAAAAAACCCATATCTTGTACCTATCGGTCATCATTTAAGGCTTAGATGGCCTATGATTCCTCTTTCAGAGACTTCAACTATTTCTTAGTTGGAAAACCGTTTATTATCATAACTTGTTAGCACCACTAGGGGCACCAAGCCGTTACAAGCCGTACTGAGACACGGAATAAATAATAGTACTTCACTGAAAGTGCACGAAGCTTAGGTACCTGACATTTTTCTGCGACCTTGATTGTTATCTTCTAACCGCGCTATTCCCTCGTCAAATAAATATATATTGATTTTTTTCTGGTGCATTTTAATATTCCTGATCTTATACCGTTGAGAATGATCCCGCAGGAAAGGATAGGTATTAAATAAGAATAGAAATAAACCAATAAAATAAACAAATAAACGGAAGTGAAGTTTATTGAACGTATCAAAATATCTTTTTTTTTATGTTAGTGAATGACGTGACGAGCTAGTCGTTTACCTGATGTTAAGCACCACGGCCGCCCATAACAGAACAGTGTCACTGGGAACACCAAAACAGAGTTTCTAAACTCAAAGGTGACTGACTGACTGACTGACATAGTGATCTATCAACGCACAGCCCAAACCACAGGACGGATCAGGCTGAAATTTGGCACACAGGTAGATGTTATGACGTAGGCATCCGCTAAGAAAGGATTTTTCGAAATTCCACCGTTAAGAGGGTGAAATGGGTGGTTGAATTATTTTCCCATAGGCCACGCCAGGCGAAGCTGCGGGCAGAAGCTCGTTTGATTATATTTATACTGCGGTAAGATACGCTTATCATTTTATATTGATAGTCGATTCACGATTGCCTCAAAACCCGTGTCGCGGAATGATGTCCTGCATAAATTATTGTGATTGACGGCTAATGACAACCCTGTTTGAACTGCTGACCTGTTTGCTGTCCATTTGCTTCCGTAATTAAAAGTACATAGAGGAACTGCATGCGCCGAACGTAATTGTTGTTTGTCCGCAGATTACTGAATAATGACTGAACTAATGAAAGAAGTATGGCAACACCGAGGTCTGCAGCCAATCACAAAAAAGTAATTAGACTAATTTCATTCTTTGTTTTGGTGTTAACGTCAAGCATCAATCTTTTATTTCCGTTAGACTAACTGCTATGACTTTAAGAACTTACATAAATATAAATACACGCTAACTTGACACAATCACTTCATTATATTTAGTAGTTGATAGTTGTGGACGGATAACCTTTAGGCTCTACGTTTACCCTAACGTTTCGTGTAAACACTTTCTTGACTGGAGACCATGAATCGGCAAACGCAGTATGAGGCGCGCACTGCTGGTGGCAAGCAGGTGGAGCGATAGCCTAGGAAAAGCTGCCAGCAGAAATTTGATGGGAAGAACCGAAGAGGGAAATATTCAGCAGTGGTCTAATAGTAATAATAATAGTAATCGTAATAATAATAGTAATAGTAATAACTGGTCTGACTGGCCCGTTAGCTCAATTGGTAGAATCACTGCCTTCTGAACTGCAGGTTGTGGGTTCGATTCCCACCCAGGACAAACATTTGTGTGATGAACATCGGTGTTTGCTCTGTGTCTGGGTGTAATATTGTATTCTATTTATGTATTTACAAACCAAAAAGTATATAAGTATTGTATCAGTTATCTGATTCCCATAGTACAAGCTTTGCTTAGTTTGGGGCTAGATGGCGCTGTGTGAAATGTCCACAGATATTTATTTATTTGATACAGGCTAATGATGGTTATATCAATTGGTGGTGCTTGCATATCAATATCTTATTGAAAATTAAAGAATAAACTAAGAAATAAAAAAACGAGCGTTCTTTAGACCACACGACAGAAATAAAACTTCTTTAGCTCCATCTATCGGCCGGTATAACTTAGTTTTTGCTTTGTTTAATATTAAAGTCACCATCTTGATAATTGCAAATTGACATTTTTCCGGACATACCAACATAATAATACAAATTCAAACTTTTTTATGTTGACAATGGAGATCTACGTAAACCAACTTCAACTTCCGTACGCCTCGCATTCACCATCTTGATAATTGAAAATTGTCATTTTTCCGGACATACCAACATAATAATACAAATTCAAACTTTTTTATGTTGACAATGGAGATCTACGTAAACCAACTTCAACTTCCGTACGCCTCGCATTCACCAGCTTACTCAAGTCAAGCGTGCGTAAAGAAGCTTAATTAAAAATAAAACACCTATTAACTCTTCAAAACAACATAAGCTAAAATGTAGACAAGGACAAAGATCTCCTGAAGACCTTGTACTCTAACATTCTCGTATCAGATGTCTGCATTAAGTCTTTGAAACGGATCTCTGATGAATCCGAGGATAATCAAATAGACGCAGGGGACATAAGTGTACTCAATGGCTAAATTAGAAGCGTCTTGTTTCATGTTGTAAAGGAATGCATGAAATTATGTTAAAGCTGACCCTTTTGGCGCGAAGTGACTATTTAACTTGGGGGTTAGCATTCTGCGGGTGTTTACCTTGACAAGTTTGAGGCTGTAGTTAATGAGTTTGCAAATAAGGTGGGATTAAGTTAGAATAAGGGGAGGACAGGTATGGCCGAGTCTTGTTAGTAAGGTCTTAACAAGGTATAAGTAATCAGGAAGTTAGTAATTGACGATGTCTAAGATTTATCTAAAAGAAGTCTTTGGTTTTACAATTTCGGTGTCGAGTTTTGGCGGGAAAACGAAAAAGATCGCGTCATCGCATTGTATTATTTTCCAAAACTTGTGTTATTTTCAGTGTTAGTGCATAAAATTGGTGGCATTTTATTCGTTAAGTGCTGGATTACAGGCACGAGTGTGGGAAAATGGTGATGGTGAAACGTTTCTTTTCGTGTTGTTTCCAAAACTCCATAGAAGCTTCTGGTAAAGTTGCCACCACTTTACTAGGAGTATGACTTGACTAGACTAGACTAGATTATGACTTGACTTGATGACTTGGACTGTGACTTGACACATATATATATTAATTAACTTGAAAATTATCAATTACTTGACACTGGCTAAATACACAAAAGTGTGGAGCCATACAATAAAACAAAAAATAAAACTCAGTATAGAGTGTGAAATATAATAATAGGAAAATGTTAATCAATATATTTCGCTACTTTTTTATGTTAAGGAATGACGTGACGAACATGTCATTTTCCTAGTGTTAAGCAACATGGCTGCCCATATAAGTTGCAGTGTCACTCGTAATTCTAAAATATAGAGTTTCACGTGACATTGCACTGCGCACGTCATCCTGAGACATCAACACAGTATAGTAGCAAGATTACTGGACCGTGAGATTTGGTCAAAAAGTCTCATTTGCCCAGTAATTTCACTGGCTACAGTGACCTTCAAACCGGAACACAGTAATGCTTGCGCAGTACTGCTTGGCGGCAGAATAACTGCCAAAGGGTGGTACCTACCTAGACGAACTTTGCAGTAAAGTCCTGCCGCCTAGTAAAGTACTAATGTAGAATTCAAATTATATCATAAGGTAGCACTAACTATAAAAATGGCCAGGATGCAAATCTAGAACTTGTATATTTAACCTTTAAAAATTAAGTTAATTAAAAATTATATAAACTTAATAATCTTTATATTTATGTAAGTTAAGCATATGTAAATTAACCACTTACAAGGTAGATGATGCCACTAATATTAAACGCATTTCAACTCAACCAAACATTGAAAATTAAAACATTAAAAAGCCGCTATCACCCACAAAAAGCCTATAAATTCTATTCAAATTGGAACATTATCTTAATAATACAAAAACCAGAATAATTAAAACAACTTCTAATTATTTTCTATCTGTTAGATAACAGATTGATTTATATGTATCACGGGAACGTTGGAAACAGTGATAGTATAGAGTATACGATATTTATTGTGATAAACAATTTATAATCTTTTGTTTCCACATTCAAATTGAGCGTGTACGTGAGTGTTGTTTAATGAATCATTGCTGCTTAAATTACGTAGTTTGATACATGAGCGGTTTGGCTCGTATGTTACAAATTAGATTTCACTTTGTATGGTTTGTTACAAACCAACGCAAAATTTAATTCAGTTAGTTCATAGCTCCTGGTGTGGTGGTTAAGCAGGTTGGCTCTTAGCCCTGAGTCCGGCTCGATTCCCGGACAAGTATTTATGTACAGAAGTCAATTAATTTTCCATTAATCGTTATCATTGTATAGCACACGCTGAAAACGTCCACATCTGAACATGGGCTTCCCCCACAGAGCCGCTTCTTATTATTACCAATTCTTATATCACAGCGTCTGTGGTGTGGTAGTAGAGCAGGTCGGCTCATAACCTGGAGGCGGCGGGTTCGATTCGCGGTATTTGTGCACAGAAAAATAATCGCAAATATTTGTTCTGAGTCTGGTCTTCGTAGTTTCTGGGTCCCTAGACACAGGGAATCCTAGTTAGGGTCCAGGGTCTATGTATGTGATCGTTAGGCGTTATTTTTCAATAGTAGGCACACAGCAGCACAGATTGGCTATTAGTTACTTTGCCGATAGTCTAACCAAAAACTTGTTTTTTCCTTGTCATTGACTGTGATGGATAAACCACTTCTTAAAGCTCCAAGTATAAAAGTAAAGCAATAGAAAAAGTATTTTCTCAGAGAAATCCAAGAGTCCTCACAAAAGTATCTTTAATATCTCTCAGCTTCTTAGCATTCACAACAGTAAGTACACAGCCAAGGTTATAATATCTTAATGGGGTAAGTTCATCGCAAACAGGCGTCTGGAGGGCACTATTCTTCATTAGATACAGAGAGCCACGGTTAAATTATTCTTTAGGTCACTTCGGTGCTATTTAAGTTAATTTAATTCAAACTTCGCTCACTTCTCACGTACTTGCTACGTTTTGGATGTTGCAAAAGCAGTTCCTTTCAGAATGCTGGAAATATTTGTTATTTTTTAATTTTGTGTTTGGTCTGCGTGGAGTAATTTAAAGATATATTATACTTTGTGCTTTGTCCGAAGTTTACAGAAAGATTTCAGAAAATAATTATATTGGTGCACAGTAATATTTTTTTTTCCATTTGCAAAATCATTGCCCTATTATAATGACTTTACTTAAATGTCTCTGTGATAAGAATAATTTCCTGATTATATGAATTTGTCATAATACCTACAATATACTCCCGCAGGTTCCGAGTTATGAGCCGACCTGCATAACCACCACACCACAGAGGCTGTCGATGAATTGCACTACTACATTTACGACTTGAATTTAATAATTGTTTATGCACCACCCCACAAAATGGACTCTTTTAGGGAAATTCCTAACTACCTAATTTGAAGGAGTTAGTAAGTTAGTAAAATTAATTAGATAACTAATGAAGATATAAATTAAAAACTGTTATGTAATACCACCTTGGGTATCTTAAAAGTTTTATCACAACACCAATTCTAAACAAGAAAACATAAAAAGTATACGTAAAGATAAAAGTTAAAAGTTAGGCTCGTAGCGTTTCGTAAAAGAATCTCACATGCCATTGGCCTGGCTTAGTGTGAGTGCACGTGTTGCAACCAGCTTTTAAAAGATGGCGCTACGTGTAACTAAAACACAAAACACTAAATTATATAAGTAGGTAAATTACATACTTTTTGTAAGAAAAAAATCGTATTCTTTTATAATCTAAACGTACTGTTTTATTTTCAGTATAAAGGAGTCATCTTGTGCGTTAATTTTTTAATTAGGTATTCAAAAACAGGCAATATATTATGACTAGTTTCTAGTTTATAAAAATGACTCATTTTATAAAAACTGTGAATGATATAGGTTAAAATTTTTAATTGATTATATGATACATGCATATATTATAAACGACATTTTGAAAAGAAATAAAAGTCTAAATGACTTAGCTAAAAGCAAAACAAATTATTAACAAATTAAATTAGTACCTGTCTTAGGAACTAAATCCATGATTTACGATCTAAGCTAAATCCAAAACAAGAAGACTCATTGGCGGGTGGTCTTACCTCCAAGGCAAATTTTGAAGCAATTATTTTTATAGACCCCATATAGACATAACCTTGTTAACAAGACCTTTGAAACAAATACAATAAATCTATATTGAAATGTTAATAATACAGTTGATGATTTTGTTTTATTGGTTGAATTTGAAGAGTTGAAAAATGTATTAAAATATTTTGTTGAGGGAAGCCATAAATTTCGAGTCGTTGGTGTAATGATTGGCTGTGGCTGGTTTTATGGAATTTGATTGGTGTAATTTTGTAGTAAAAAGCCGCTGGGATTTGGTGAAAATAGAAATATACTGTTTGAAAATAATTGGTGATCGATTTGTTTGAAGTGCTTTCAGATTTGTTTGATTTTAATTGCCTCTCAACGAACTTCGAATAAGTGAAACAATTCTCATTCCCTTTTTTAATAAGTACCTATCTATATTTTTTCAGAATACATTTATTACTTTTATCAAACATATTAGATTGAGATTCATCAGCTATATATATACCATCTTTATACTTTAATTAAATAAAACCGGATTACTCACTACCATGGTACCACCACATAGTCACTAGGTGAAAGGACAGGTATGTAGGGTGCCAACCGTTAAAAGCGGCAACTAACTCAAAGGCACCCTTGGTAGAAAGCCTTGGCTAGAGCCGTTCAAAAGGATCAAGAACTTACATCCACTGAAGAGTATGTAAAATGGCAACTTTTACTAATTTATACGGAAGTACGTCGATTACTCCAGATTGATATCTGATTTTACCTCAAACGCTGGCCAGAAAAGACCTGACTGCACGTAACGCGTTTTTTAACGGGCTCATGCTGTTGGTGTACCAACCTTTACAGCGCAGCTTTTTTTTCTGTGCACAAATACTTGTCCTGTCGTGGGAATCGAACCCATCGCCTCCGGGTTATGAGCCAACCTGCTCAACCACCACACCACAAGGGCTGTCGATAGGTCATCCGGGTCGATGGAAGTAAGTGGTCATGTTCAAGACCAACTCTACTTTGTTGGTCTAACCACAGCCTTTAAATCGACCTGTTACGTTACTGTTTGTAAAACTTTAAAAATAAATTTGCAGAAATTTGTTACTGAATCAATAAAATTAGCACCGGATCGACCACAAAAACGTTAACAATGGACCAATGGATCAACGCTTTGATACGCGTCGGAACGCGCCTTTGATATTGAATTAGAAGTGTGACTAACAAGGCGTGATGTACAGATTTTTGTGGTATTGATTTCGGAGAGGAACGAAAAGGGTTAAATTCTTACATCCTAGCAAATTGTAAGGGATTTATTTATAAAACCCAACGAAATGTTGTTAGACATAATTACGGTGTCATTAAGATAGCGCTTATCGTTTAAACGTTTGTATCTGCCGAAACTGCACTAAAGTTAATTTTGTTAGCAGGTTACTACCATTTCTAATTATCGTAGCTTCAAACGTCTTTTATTGTGAAAATAATGTACCATTGTTTTAAATGTGACAAGGTTTGAAAGCGGTAAATGATACGGATTAAACCTTACCGGATTTCGGAAGAAAAGCATGTGTGTCGAGATAAAAAGATTAGAGCTAATTCAACCCACATTCGGAAGGTCTTTATGAGTTGGAAATGATACATTAGATCTGGTTTTGTTTAAAATGCTTATCTTTACCGCCGTTTGCTGTGATTTAGTAGCTAAATAGTTTGGTGTAAAATGATACGAGAAAATGTTTTGTACCGTTGCATAGTTTAAACATTTTGATAGTGGTTATTTCTAAATTTGGATAGGTAATTGTATTTTACCGTTTTAAGTATATTTTTAAAGGATATTGTTATAATTTGGGACCAAAATTAGTATTTTATTATTTTGTGTTCCAGTTTGAAGGGCACTAATATCAGAGTCTAGTAATCTTATTATAAAACTGAACTGTGCTGTCTCAGAATGACGTGCGCAGTGTTATAATTGTAGTTTAATCAGAGGCCGATGAAGTTAAAACACCATTTAATATATAATTCTTATTTATTGTAGTTACGATTACGGTACATTTTGAAGGGAACAGAGAGTATATCTAATTTTGACATTAGCACAGAGTGAACTATAGACTAGGACACGTTCCATATTTCTGACTTCTACTAGTACTACAGTTACAGAGCGTTCACAAATAAGCATAATATATTTTTAACTTTAATACGTAGTGCAGTGTCACGTGAAACTATACTTTGGAGTGATACTGCAACTGATATGGAAAGACGTGCCGATTAACATCAGGCGAACGACTATCTCTTATCTTCACATAAATACCACCATATATCTAGTACCACCAAGTATCACCAAGTATTTAGATTTGTCATAGTATATGTAAAATTGCCCTATTTCATCTTCAATATATCTCTACATAAGCAATCATAACATAGAAATACATGGCACGAAAAAATAACGCGCAAAATCCGAATGGCACTTGAATTTCACTGGCTCACTGTTACATACGAAGTGTTTGTAGGTTTCCAGTTCAGATTTGAAGTGCAAACTCAATATTTGCGATGTCGAGCGTGGGACGAGCTAATGAGCTATCATTGCAGACTTGTTACTGTGTCAACCAAATGTCAACGAGCCAATCAAGTGTCAACCCTGGTGGCTTCTTGAAGCTACTTTAGCTCTTGGCTGAAGTAGCTTGTTGACATTGGGTTAGAGCCTTTTTATTTTTTCACAAATGTTTAGGTACGTAAAAGTTGGTTGGAACGTCTTGTATGTCATTTTTGAAGTACAACTTCTTTACGCACACATGATTTGGGTGTAAGCTGGTGATGGATAAGGCGAACGGAGAGGGAGATGCTTTCTACTCTCTGCCGCGGGAATCGAACACACCGCTTCCGGGTTATGAGCCAACCATTAGCAGGTTGGCTCATAACCATGGATGTGGATAGGACAGGACAAGTATTTGTGGACAGAAAAAAAAATTGCAATTACTTTTTTGTGTCTGGGTGTTGCGGGACCATGGTTCTCGCAGTTCCTATAGATACAGGGAATCCTAACTAGGAACCAGGATCTATGTATGTGCTCATAAAGTGGTAATATTACTATTATTAAATTCAAACGCGTCATGTATTATAATAAATCGTGGCTTATGTGCAGGTGATATAAAATGTATCCAGTCTTGTGATTAGCGTATGCGCTAGGCGCCATTTGCTCGGCACGAATATTGTTATTATACTTTCGCATTTATCAGCTCCTGCTCTGAGTTTTAAGCTCTTTAAAACTGTCCTTTATAGCATTCAATTCTTTTTATATAAACATCACTAAAGAAAACCTTGAAGGGTGCTGACGTGCAAAAGGAAATTCTCCACATTCTTACAAGGCTTTTGAGTACCTCCGAAACCCAATTTTCTCTGACACCAACAAAGGACGCTCCCAAAACGATGGAAAAATGTCTAATATCCCAACAAATCGCTCATAAGCTCATTGTAGATAGTGATCCCCGATAGCGCCCGATTCAATGGCGCACTATCAATCATAGTTCAGTAAAGGTTACATCAATATCAGAAACGCGCTTACTCATGAACATCGAAACAATTATAAATACAGTAAATCACATCACATTTTTCTTTACATTGAAACTATTTCGGTTTCGATCTCATTACGTAAAATGAAAGATTTCTTTTTTGTCTTGAACTTTATTGTTGCCTAAATTTAAATAATTATATTACCTAGATAATATATAGATGGCTATAAATCCATATGCTCTTAACAGCAACAGCACTTTGTTGTTTACATGATTATCTATAATTGGTTACAACTTTTTTCGTAGCACAAATGTAGTGGTACGTTAGTTCGATCATCGCATTACATTCGCGTTGCGTTGCATTGCGTTGCGTTTTATTACATTGCATTGCATTCTTCATCTTGCATCTTTATTTTGTACTTTATAGAGTCTAGAGCGATGCAAAATTATTGCAAATAAAATTTTTATTATATAAATTAATCTTATATCATACTCTAACCTTATACAGAAATATGAAATGAAAAATAATAATATTAACTATTATTCAGAAATTATTTGCATATCTAACATGGCTAGATCGCAATATGTTTTACAGTAGTGTGTGTGGGTGTTGGTTTTAGGGCTCTGGTTTGCGATTTATCAATTATTTACATTATACACGAAGCTTTTCATGAGAATTCATTTGACTTAACACTGGAGTGGGAAACGTCAATCAATCTTGTAGGTGATTTTCCAATGAATAATGGAAAAAGCCGACTTATAGATCGCTTATATGTGCTGTGTGAACAAGTCGATTATATTAAGTGGCTAATGAATTTTACAACTATCAGATTCTATCAATTAGTTTGTTGAAACCGGGTCATTTAAAGGTTTTTTTAAAGGCGTTAATGCGGCTTCAGACTCCTTAATTTCACACTGGGAAGTATTTGCTTGGATGAAAGTTTTTCTAGTGTTTAGATTTCAAGCCCTTCTGAACCGATTTTTATAAAATTTTAATTCATTTTTAATTAATTTTAATTTCTATGTTGTATGAAGATTAAAATATTTAAGGCGCATTAAATATCTGTTTAATTTTTGTGTATTATAGTGCATTTAATTGTTACAGCCAAGTTAGGTACACTATACCACCACAAAAAATTATAAATGTTGCTACAATAGCTATATATCTATATTCTCAGGATTTGTGTTTTAGTCATCTACTTGATATTAAATCATATTTGATTATTTTAAATAGATTTGATTAAAGACTTCTGTGATGTAAGAAAATAGTTCTAATGAATGGTAAATTTTCATTATTTTGTACAATTCCTTGCACAAAAACCAAGTAGACCTTACTAACTGAAAACTTAGTGAATCGCTACAATTAGTACTGTGTAGCGATACACTTAAGGTCTTCTATTGAATCGCGCTAAGATGTGGCCCTAGGTATACACGGTGGAATTTAATTCACTCTTTTCCTTAAATGTATGTACTCAGACCATGCTAAAGAATGTTCGTAAAAGGGCCGATTAAAAAAAAATTAGTTTTGTTTTAGTATTTAGTGCCTCGTAAAATAACTACATGACAGCCGAAATGTCTATTTAACGGTACAAACAATGCGGGCACCAGCCCAGTGCTTTGTTTACAAAGCAAAAACATTATAGGAAAAGAACGAATTAAATACCTTGTATATTATTGAAGAGGAAAATTATTTGGGCACGTGAGCACTTTTTGCCTGCACAAAAATCATGCAATTCGCGTCATCGTCACCGAACGCTTCCCATGGGCTTATAAGACACAAGTTACTTGGTCTTCACTTCTATCGGCAGTCCCGAAAGACTACCCCGCACATATTTATTATTATATCAAAGTTAATGACAGAGCAAGTGGCGTAACCATTTTCTTCCATACGTTGGACAAACATTTGCACAGCTATCGTGGATATTTACGATCTTTTTATGTTTACAAAACTTATGCAGCGCGTGCCATGATCTACCGTACTCGTATGCCACGTCTGTTTGACTTTCAAATCACGTACTTTCATTAGTATTTTTACGGATATTTAACTTTTTGAGCACTTTTTGTGAGTTTTAATAATAATAGTTATTGGATAATAACTTGGTGAATAACTTTAAGAAAAAACTCGACAACTGGCTACGAACAAATAAACTATCTCTGTTACAAGGATGAAGATTAGAAGTGATTCCAACACTGTGGATATAAACACATCGACTATCAAGTCGAGCAGCATGACTGCTGATGTGTTGATTTTTTTTTTATGTTAAGGAATGACGTGACGAGCTAGCCGTTTGCCTGATGTTAAACGACACGGCTGCCCATATCAGCTGCAGTGTCACTCGGAACTCTAAAGTATAGAGGTTCGCGTGACACTGCACTGCGCACGTCATCCAGAGACATCAGCACAATCTAGTAATTAGATTACTAAACTGTGAGATCAGATCATAAAGTCTCATTTGCCCAGTAATTTCACTAGCTACAGTGCCCTTCAAACCAGAACACAGCAGTGCTTGCGCACTACTGCTTGGCGGCAGAATAACTGAAAAAGCGGTGGTACCTACCTAGACGAACTTTGCAGTAAAGTCCTACCACCTAGTAATTGCTATCTTTATTGATTGCTATATTTTGTTTGATTGATATCAATAATAATAATAATAAGAATAAAATTGTAGTATTTTCATCGTTATTTTGAAGATGATTTTAGAGTACCTAACTATTTATATACTATATGGCTTTTTGAATGTGTTCAAACGCAAGGCTATCTATAGTAAAATCAAATCTGGGGACCTTTCCAGGATTCCGTAGTCCCAACAATAACATTCTTTTTTTAAAAGGGGTTAAATCGTCTTAATTTTATAGTGGGAAGTACCTGAATGACATTATTACATTTTATTTTCATTTTAAGTTCTGAACCGATTTTGTGATTATATATTAGTGATATTTTTTTTGTGGGATCAGTCTGAAAATAGGTTAATTGTTACAAATAAAAAACAGCTTTTTAATTGGCTTACTAAATGACCCTGTTCAGAGGCAAGTACCATAAAGAAAAGCAGTTGGTGGTAATTTGCAAAAATATACAAATAGCTCAGTGCCGAGCTAAAAATAAACCCACAAAAGTTCTTTGCAAATTCGTTACCACCTGCCAATTTAAAATAAAATAAAATTGCAGTTACCACACGTACCGTATCATTATAAACATTGTTACAAATTGGTCTTACAATAATCATTCGGTTATGGTATTTTTAGCAAATTATGAAACTGCATAATTTTTTTACCTACCGTTTTGTGCATAAAATATAGCTTAAATGAAAAAAATACACATTCAACTTACTTTTTGAACCACCAAAAGAAATTGAGAATACCTTTTTTACATAGTATTCAGGGTTAATATAATTACTCCCGCATTATTCACAATATGATTTATTCACAAAATTAAGGATACAATTTACATATAAATATAATACTAAACTAAACTAGACCTAACAACACTAAATCATACTTAAACTCTTAAAATAGATAAAACTAGTTGGTGGAGGAAGAAGTGCCCAGAATACTGGCAGCATCACCACGTTGAACGGCCAGTGACCAGAAGGGGCTGGCTTTTATTTTGCACAAAAAATAAATATTACCATTAACAATATTTAGACAGCCTCTGTAGTGTGGTGGTTGGTTCATACCCTTGGCTCTACCGGTTCCTGGAGAGAGGACGGTGGAGGCCATCCGCCCGGTCCTCCGAGAGTGCGTGCAGCGACCATTTGGGTCACTGACGTTCCGATTGGTGCAGGTGCTTTCCGGGCATGGATGCTTCAGAAAGTACCTGCATCAAATCACGATACGGGAGGCCCCCGGAGGAGGACCCCGGCCTGCCTCGAATGTGGGGCGCCAGAGGGCTCGGCGCCCCACATTCATGCAATCTCACCTGGATGGGCTGTCCAAAAGGACACACGCCTCTCCCAAAGTGTTTTCCACTCGGTAAGTACACTCCGGGGCCCAGTGTTCAGCTTTTCACAGCCACTCAAAGCAACTCGTCGCTCAACCTTGTCGGAGTTATCCTACGCTACGTTTGCTAAGTCGTAGCCTCCAGAGCATACTCACATTACAGCTAATTCAAAATATTATTGCTATTCATTTGTTTTTGAAATAAAACTTCTTAACGCAAGCTTGACTTGAGGCGTAAGCTGATGAATGCGAGGCGAATGGAAGTTGAAGTTCTCGTAGATCTCCATTCTCAACATAACGAAGTTAAAAATTTGTATTATGATGTTGGTTTGTCCGGAACAATGATAATTTACAATTGTCAAGATAGCTACAATGGCTACAATAGCACACTAGTTTTTATATAACCACAGTAATTATAATAATTGAATTGATATTCGTTTTGATCGTAATAATAGATTCAAATATTCGAATTTCTAGTAAACAGGATACAGGATACATTAACGTAACTTAAAATGTTAAATTGAATCCTCGAAAACCACATTTCGATTAGTAAATTCCCCGATGATCAAAGAGAGGTCAAACGGGGAATGGCGATTACGCGTTCTAGAATGGTCCATATACCACGCACAGTCTCAGTAAATAATTAAACAGTTGTCAAACTTACATACGTGCAGTTGGCAGAAATTGGCATTTGCGTCAGCTGATTACATTAGGAGTTTTGGCGGGAAAACGAAAAAGATCGCGTCGCCGCATTGTATTATTTTCTAAAAGTTTTTTTTTTTTCAGTGTTAGTGCATAAAATTGGAGGCGTTTTATTCGTTCATGCAGGCATGAATGTGGGAAAGTGGTATAATGATGGTGAAACATTTCTTTTCGTGTTGTTCCCAAAACTCCATAGAATCTTCTAGTAAAGTTGCCACCACTTTACAAGAATCATGACTTAGATCCGTATTACAGAACGATGCACATTCATCAATCGGTGCCCAAGCAGAGATTTCATTCATAAAGTGATCAATTACTGAATGAAATCTCTGCTTGAGCACCGATCGATGACTGAGCATCGTTCTGTAATACGGACCGTAGACTGTACTATGACTTGACTTGATGACTTGAACTGTGATTTGACTCAACTTGAATCTGCGTGAAACATCATTAACCTAAGAAATTATCAATTACTTGACACTGGTTAAATACACAAAAGTGAGGAGCCAAAAAAAAAACTTACGTTATCACACAAAAGTTTCAGAAATAAATAAAATAATATGTCAGAAATGAATTTATAGTTTTCTAAATATTCTCCGTTAGTGTAAATCCACTTTTTCTTATGACGCCATACTGCAAAAACAAGTGACAACAGATGAAAAAACTGTACTTATTCTACAGCCATAGAGTTCCATTTCCGAATGTTGTAATTACTTTTTAAATAATAATAATAACAACGCCCAACGATCACATACATGGATCCTGGATCCTAACTAGGATTCCCTGTGTCTAGGGACTCAGGAACTACGAGGACCATGATCCCATAACACCTAGACTCCGAACAAGTATTTGCACTTTTTTTGTGTCACAAATCTTGTCCTGCCGCGGGAATCGAACCCGCCGCCTCCGAGTAATGAGCCGACCTACTCAACCACCACACCACAGAGGCTGTAAATATTGTTTATGTGAGTGACTAGTTCTGGTAACATATAGTACGCCCGATGTACAAAATCTGATTATTCCATTTCACGCACACATAGAGTAGTACTTCAAATGAAATTATCAGATATACAAATAGGTTATTGCTAATTTGTTAACCAAAAATGTATCTAAATTATATAATACATTATGGTTTAGTGACACTATCTAGAAGATTGAATACTGCATCACATTGACCGTACACGTGTAGATCTTTTCAAACCATATTCAACACCATAAGGTTAAGCAATAATCAACCTTTTCATCTTGTAATAAAGTTTTAAACATATATAGATGCTAATGAGATTGTTGGTGTTAATTAAGTGATATTTCATTTGGTGACACTTGGCGCCGTCGGCTAAACGCCTTGACGATGTGAACGTAACGATTCCGGGAATAATTATTTTTGCATTTTGAATAGGGCGAAATTCTAATTTGAAGGCTATACTACCTAGTATAACCTTCAAATTAGAATTTCACATTTTATTGGATGAAAGAAAACTGGGAGTTTTGACTTATGAAGCAATGCTTATAAAACTCAACGCTTATAATGTCCATCAACTTTGCGCAGAATTGAAATCTCATGAGCACAAAAGAGACAGAAAGTTTTGAGAATATATTTATAAGTAACATTTCTACGTAATGGTGTACCTACATCTTTAAGCTTTCAATATGAAGACTTTTGCCTAATAATGCCTCCATTTCTTTTTTTTTATGTTAAGAAATGACGTGACGAGCTAGCCGTTTGATGTTAAACGACACGGCTGCCCATATCAGCTGCAGTGTCACTCGGAACTGTAAAGTATAAAGCTTCGCGTGACACTGCACTGCGCACGTCATCCAGAGACATCAGCACAATCTAGTAATAAGATTACTAAACTGTGAGACCAGATCATAAAGTCTCATTTGCTCAGTAATTTCACTAGCTACAGTGCCCTTCAAACCGGAACACAGCAGTGCTTGCGCACTACTGCTTGGCGGCAGAATAACTGGCAAAGCGGTGGTAAACCTACCGGTGGTAAACCTACCTAGACGAACTTTGCAGTAAAGTTCTACCACCTAGTAAAAAACATTTTTTCTGTAATCAATGTTAGTATTTTAAAATCTATGTCAATGTTTACTAATTAATACTTGCAGCTAATAATTACGGGCATCAGTAGGTATTGATACAAATTTATTAATTAACTTTAAGCTTATGTTAGTTTCATATATAAATACCATAATAAATAGATAAATATACCTTGTCGGTTTCTATGAAAGTTATTGCAAATAAACTAAATCATAATAATCATAATCTGTTATTTATAAATAAATTTAAAATAAATATCAAGTCCTGAATCGATAACTCAAATATCACAGAAAACCAGTCATTACAATTATATGTGGTTTAGCGAATCACACTGATAATAAATCTCATTTCAGAATTAATTTCGAATGCGAACACAATTTTGTACAAATGGAATCAATTTTCACCGAATGAAAATAATTTCTAATAACAAACCAGCATGGAATAATAATCCAATTTTATTTACTTCGATATAAAAGCTTTGATTATATGAATAAATTTATTCACTTTATGCGTTTAACTCGTACGGATCCCTTCAGGTTTATTTTCCAATGGAATCAGTGAAACTTTTACCACTTAATACAAAATAGAGAAAAGGAAAAAAGAACTTAATATTTTTTTTAAATATCTATGTCGGCTAAAAAATAGAGTAAGTTAAGATACACAAAAAATGCTTGATTGCATTTATCCGGTGATGAAGATAACATTCCAATAAATAAAAAATAATCTTCTACTTTGTGTGACTAAAAATAGTAACATACAAAGCTTTTACTTTAACTCACAAGCACTAACTTTGTAAGACTTAAAATAAAATTCCTCTTATCGATTACACTCCGGCCAGTCTCCTGCACATTTTGTATGCACATTTAATGCAATCATCTAAGCCAGTGGTCCGGAACCGTACATATTTATGCAAAGCTAGACCTAGCTCTAGACACTGTGTGACAGTAAAGAATCTTTAAAAAAACGCTTTGAATTTTCTTCCGCACACCATTGTAGAAATGGGTGGAGATTTTTTTTTTCTTAATCAATCAATATATTAATGCAGTAATGGTTACAATTGTAAGTTGTAGAAGCTTTGTTACTACGTAAAAAATACAAATACTTTGATGATATAAGTAATTGTAACATTTAATTTTTTGGCAATAAATTATCTTATCTTATCTTATCATACGTATTTTTACATGATTTTAACGAATCCATAAATTGTTTCTCATTGCTGCTTGCAAGTGTAATCACTCCGGAAAGCCCGCCCGGTGACGCTGTAAACCCACTCGGTGACGCTGCATCCGCACCCGGTGACGCTGTAAAGAACGGTAGAGACCAAGAGCATTAGCCCGTTGAAAAAAGTTTTGGAAAGGAGTTTTATTTTCCGCATTGTGTCCGATTGCCTGCATTAGCCTGAATAGCATGAGCTCTAAAAATTGACACATCTTCATCGCTCTAAAAGACATCACTTAAGAAAACTATTGACCAATACACCATCTCACGGATCACGTCATAAACCTTTAGTAGCGTTTTCGTTGGTCCTAACGGTATTTCTAATGCATTTAACTTGAGTTTCCCGCAAATCGTAGTAGCTATAGTTCTCCGACTGGTACAGTCTATACGCAGCAGTTGAATTGCAAAGTCGACGTTCCATTCAAATAACCAAGTAATTACACGTCTGCATGCATTTTTATGGTTTCTGTGTTTTCCACGTGTGGTAGTGTTCATTTCAGTTCAAGTTACGTAATTTTCGAATGTTTTTTCTTGTTTATAGAGCAAATATTTGATCACTATCTCATAAGATGTGACTACGCAATCTACGATGGTGCATGCTTACCTAGAAGATACCTGTTCATTCTTGACTTAAGTACTCCCAGATTTTAGTTTAGTGGAAATAAGGACACCGGCAAGTTTTGTCACTCATTGGCTGTTCGCACTATAAAGTGCGTAGCTATACGCTTAGTGCGGGTATGATGGAGTTTTAACCATACATGGGTGTCATGTTTTTGTGCACCTTAATAGCCGGCGAAAGAAAGGAGATGGAGGAATAAGATCGTGAAATTCCTTCGCAGACTATCCAAAATGCAGTCTATAGAAAACCGATAAACTGGCAACTTTACGTCGGTGCTCTAAGTTGTGGAGCTTAACTTCTATCATTACCAAATATCTTTCTACTAAACCTAGTTTTAGGCCACAGTGTAGAATCAATATAATATCCTGTATACTCATTCCATCAAAAATAAAACCTTTTTACAATAATAGGTAATGGAGACTTATTAATAACTTTTTTGTTCTTTTTATAATAGACTCGGATCTATACGTATACCCAAAGCACGAACAAGTAAAACTCGCAATCCCAGTAGCTTATAAGTATTCTAATGAGTTTTGGCGGGAAAGCGAAAAAGATTGCGTCACGGCATCGTATTATTTTCCAAAACTTGTGTTATTTTCAGTGTTAGTGCATAAAATTGGTGGCATTTTATTCGTTAAGTGCTGGATTACAGGCGTGAGTGTGGGAAAATGGTATAATGATGGTGAAACGTTTCTTTTCGTGTTATTTCCAAAACTCCATAGAAGCTTCAAGTAAAGTTGCCACCACTTTACTAGAAGTGTGACTAGACTGACTTGACTTGATGACTTCGACTGTGACTTGACACATATTTGCGTGAAATATCGATAACTTGAAAAATTATCAATTACTTGACACTGGCTAAATACACAAAAGTGTGGAGCCAAATCTTAAAATAAAAAAAAAAGTATTCTAATAATTATACACTCCATTAAATGTATTATTTGCCTATTTATGCTCAATCTTATTTATGCTCCTGGCTAAAAAGACCTGTTTTTGTAGTAGAAGAAAAGATGTGTGTGAAATGATCTGTAGCTAAATGAAATGGAAGCCGGCTTAAAAAGTTTTAACATATCTTCTTTTTGTTTAAAGATAGCTCTCCAGTTCTATCTCTGGTGAACGCATTTCTATTATTAATACGCAAACTGGTCGTATTAAGGAAAAAGCACGCACTGCAGTACAAACGAATTATCTTTTACATAAAATTGGGTCTATCATCTTGAAAGGAACGGTTCAAACGGATGAAATATATTATGTTGTGAATAATAAAACGTGATGTGAATACGAATATCTTTTGCTTTAATGCGAACGACCTTGAGAATATTGTTGGCGAAAAATTTTGTTACTCTTTATATTATATTCTTTGAGTTATTTTATATGTTATCATGATCAACTGAAGACGTCCACTGCTGAAAATAGGCTTACTCCGTAGAGCGTCATTTTGAGTGGCTACTTACTTCCAACGCCTCGTGGTTTTGACCAGTTAAGCGATCACTAGATTGCAAGCGATAGAAATACAAGTTTTTATGGATTTGACAGTTTGATTACGCAGCTTATGTGCATAGTTAGTATGGAAATTTGTCCTGTTGCATTGCAATCAAACTTTCGTGATCACCCCCTGTCGCCGGTTCAGCCGTTACGGAAAGCTAAACAAACAAACATACGTAAGTATAAATGGTGCTATGTAATAGGAGATAAAAGAAATTTTCTTTATACTGCTATTCTATTGAAGACAAAGGTTTTAATTATTAAAAGAGCCTCGTGTCAAAAAAGTTAAAATTTACTGTAAACATGTAAAGGATTTTTTATCAAAATAAATTTGTATTAAATGAACATTGAAATAACGAGTAGTACAAGTTGAAGTTAAGTCAACAATGGGTATAGATCAAGTCTATAATAACAGAACTTGTGCTTGAAACAAAGTAAAGAAAACATTGTAGACTTGAAGAGATGCTCGTTATAAAGACTCGAGTCCTTACACGAGTTTTATCAAAACTGTAACGGAAACAGATATGTAACAGTCAAATCACATTATGAGAAGTAACATTTTCATAATGTGATTTAACGGGAAATACAAAACATGGGTGTGTGTGTGTATATGTGTGTGTGTATGTGTGTGTGTGTGTGTGTTTGTGTGTTAGAGTAACTTTATGTTGCTAGACTGATGTATTGGCGGCTAGACAAAGCAACGACATACTTTTATGCCAATACGCTAGCAAAGTAGCAGTAAAACTGACTCTGTGGCCTACCTTCAATAGGCTTATAGCTTATGTCCAGCTGTGGGCTATCGCGAGTCGATTATGAATTTGATGATGATGGTAAGTTCTGGAATAACAATAATAATCGCGGTGTCAACAACCTTAACCATGTCAATAACTGCAAACCTATCCAATAAGAATGTTAACAATTCCATGCTACCGTGCGACTCCCCTTCACTTTACGACCATAAAATAATAAGTAACACATAGTAAGTCTACTGCAAAGAGCAACCTAAAGCCTTTGATGACAAACTGCGCTCGGGGCTGCACCGATAGACAATAGATTGTTTGGCTTTTGTTCGCAAATCGTAAAGCGCTTCAAATCATACGTAAGCTATCTCAGGAGTGCTTTGAAAACGGTTCTGGTTCTTTAAAACCGTAGTAAAATGGTCGAACCATTCTTACGTCTTTGTTTTATAATTTCTTATACTCATTCTAAAGCAGCAGCTAATTTTCTTTTGAAACTCTTATTTTAGTGGATTAGGATATGTATAAGCCCTTGTTGAAATCCATTGTTCTTAAAAGGTGGTAACTTTATGTTGACGATATAATGCCTTTATTTAAAATACAACTGAGTAGGTACTGTTTAATGTATGCTTATTATTAAATAGCAGAAGTACTTCTCTTACAAACCAATCAGTCATTTGTTCAGCTCACAATACAGGTTGTATCAAAAACGGACACCTGAAAATTGGTAATATTTCAATCAAAACAGACGTAATCCCGGTATCATGAAAGATCAATTTCAGCAGCTAATTTTGAGTCGATACCAATCATGGGCCAGTCAAGCGTAAACACAAACACTGCCAATGCCAATTCTCCATACCTCTATTCCCCTTTTCAAACTCCCCTGAGGAATAAAATAGCCTCATTTGCGACACCGATGCAATCCGTTTAATTCGTTACGAGGCAACCCCCCAATGATAAGGATCGAAGCACTTGGGATTAAAAGAAAATTAAACGTTCGAGGAGTGATGTCAAATCCCATGCAACGAAATTGTATGCACTACACACATGCCTTTGTCACAACCTCTATGTTTAGCGCTATAAGGTTTATTAAGATAATTTTCCGGTGTTAATGTAAGTTTGTTAGCTATCACCACAGACAGTGTAGAAGTGATTTCAGCCCCTTCAAGAATTTATTCCACGTTTAGGGCGTTCCTTTGGTAACGGTTGATTGTACTGCTTAATTAACTGAATGCAGTTATATAAGCCGCTCCAGCATAATGACGCTGGAGCGGTGCAATTTCAATGAGACATTGGCGAGGAGGCGTTTTGTATTGTATCACTGAATCAGTATTTCCGGTGCAATTTTCAGAATACTTTTACTTTTATCAGCTTAATTTCTTTACAAATGAATGCGTATGTTAAACGGGCATCAAACATTTTGTAGCTGTTTTTTTAAGTCGCAATAATTGAGTACTTAAATTGAAATTGTGTAAACTCTTGACTCTTATTCGTACAAAGCTTCATTTTTGTTTTGTTTCTCAATATAATAAATCTTTATGTTTCTTACTTTCATAACAGTTACTCAGGCGTTATTCAGGCCTTAGCTAGTTGCTGTCCTAAAAATTTCTAGCACGATACAATTCCCACCCGCCAAAACTGTAGAAGCTTGTCAATCTTCATTGCTGTGGCATCATTTATCACAATGCTACGATCCCATTTTGAAACATGTTTGAAACAATACACGTCAGACAATGTGAACATCGAGCCCGGCTATAAGAACGGTGTGTGGGTGACGGGGCAAGTCGTCATAGAAAACAGTTAAAAGTTTGCTGTGGCATATGGCTAAGCCTCGCAGTACACCCACACTAACCCACCTTAAAACTGAACATAAGATATTAAGATCCCAAAAAATACAGTAGATATGCATAAATAGCCCTAGGAAATGATTAATAAAAGATAAACTACAGAAAGAAGAAAAATCCATATCGATAGAGGTTTCTAATCGGTCAACTGTGATGGTGAACCATTTAAATTTTATAGACTGCATAGATGGTTATTGAGCAGACTATTCATTTCATTGGTAAAACAAAGCAACAAGTAGAGTTATAGTAAAATTACTGGGCATAAAGACTCTGTTACCTAATCCCAAAGACAAAAATTATATCTCTAGTTTATGTTGATATCTCCAGTTGACGTGCACAGTGCAATGATAAAATAGCTTATAATTTAGAGTACGGAGTGGCACGGCAACTGCATGGGAAGCCGCGACGCTTAACACGTTTTTTACATCAAAAAAGTTATATGTCAAGTTGCAGCCAATATTATCGCTATTTATACAAATTAATTCATCACTCAACTCTACTCAACCAAATATTTCTATCCTCGGTTCAAGCTCGAGTACTGATCATAAATACTCACGAGGTGTGGGTGACTGGAACACAATGTTGTCATGTTTTGTGTGTTAGTAAATGTTAAAATAAGGAGTTTATTGAAGTTGTATGTGGAGTGAGTTATTTTCAATTTCACGAGTATGGGAGGTCTATAACCCGTTTTGTTATAAACAAGCATCACATCTGCCCCATATTAAATAATCGCTTTAGAAATTTGCTCTTGTTCCTGATTATAAAACCAGAACTTCAAACTGTGTGATACATACCGATAATCTGTGTTTGGTTTTTTTTTATTTTCATTAACGCAAACTTTTAAAATTTTGTAGATATCAACTCCTAATGTCCGGGAATTGCTGTTCGCGTTTCATCATTTATTAACATGTAATTTAAGTACGAGTGCATTGCTTACACACATGTCTCCATCTGCAGTGCACTAAAGACTTCGCGTTACCGTAAATATGACTAGGGGCTAAATGACGATACAAGCTAACGTATAGCAGCTGTTAATATGTCAATTTGAAAAAGGATGGCAACACCGTCTCGCCAAATGTCAAGATGGTTCATTACTATCTAACGCGAAGACTCATGTCTTGTGCTTTTGTAGATATCTTTCACTCTTCACTTTTTTTTCACAGTCTGGTAATAAGATTACTCGACTGTGAGATCAGGTCGTAGAGTCTCATTTGCCCAGTAGTTTCACTAAATTACTGGGCAAATGAGACTCTACGACCTGATCTGTAGCTAGTGAGCTACAGTGCCTTTCAAACCGAAATACAATAGTGCTTGCACACTACTGCTTGGCGGCAGAATAACTGGCAAAGCGGTGGTACCTATCTAGATGAACTTTGCAGAAAAGTCATACCTAGTGATGACCTGATGGAAAGTGACGATGCGATCGAAGGTGTAGCATGCTAGCTAAGTACTCACTTGACTTTAGGTACACTATAACGTAAACAAATCCAAATTCGTATTATAAATGCAAATGTTACAAGCTGGATGTGCTATCAATAAAACGTCAGAGGCAAAGGAAGGCGACATCATCGTCCAAAACGTCCAAATCGTCAACATCACGCCACGCGTCATCCACTCACTCGTTCATTCCGCGCCCTACGCGTCGACGCGGCCGTGTCGCGCGCTGGACGATTTACTGCCACAATTAGTTATGTACCCGACGGACGACAAACGACGTCGGCTGACAAATGATGCCATCCGGCCGCAGAGCTGTGATGACCACAGTATACCATTCCGCATGGATTTTAGATTTTAGTATTTGTAACAAATTCAGATAATTCACAATCATGGTTTGAATAAACAATAAATCAGCTGACCTAAAAGTATACGCAATGTAAAACAGTATGATGTACAGATACTTATTGCTACAATTAATACTTATGGCCACTTTGGCTTCAATAATTTGACAGCCTCCGTGGTGTGGTGGTTGAGCAGGTCAGCTCATAACCTGGAGGCGGTGGATCGATCCCCCTGGCAGGATAAGTATATGTGCACAGAAAAAAACAAGCGCAAATACTTGTTCGAGTCTGGCTGTTGTGGGACCATGGTCCTCGTAGTTACTGGGTCCCTATACACAGGGAATCAAACAGGGAACCTACTAAACAGGGATCCTGGACCCTAGTTAGGGTCCAGGATCTATGTATGTGGTCGTTGGGCGCTATTATTATTATCATCATATAATATTAATAAATATGGGGTTTTTATCATCGTCATCATTAGCCCGTTATTTCCTTTTTTTATTATATGGCAGATAAACATGACGGCCTGCCTCATGATGAAAGTTATCGTCGCCAATAGACATATTTTGATGGCTGGGCGCCTTAAACGCCTGCCCTCTTGCCCGGTGACGCTGTAAAGGTCGGTAGAGACCACACCATTAGCCTGTTCATAAAAAAATAACCAAGGACGATGCCAATACTTTGCCTACCTTTTAAGATTCTATTTGCCCCATTGCTTGAAGTACCCCATGTAGCTCAGAAACTTATTATGTTTATTAGAGATGCGCTGAATACAACTTTTATCGAGTAACCGAATACCGAGTATACTCGGATTTAAGTTTGCTTAACCGAGTACTCAGCCTATTTACCGAGTAGAGTTTTAAATATTAAAAACTGGAAAATAATAATAATATCATCCAAGTAATTTGCAGTATGAATGAATTTTATTAAGGTGACAGAAGTTGGTAACTCTGCCGAGTACTCAGTTTGATAAACTTAAACCGAGTATGGTCGGTATTTGGTTACTCGGTTAAGTTTGTACTCGACGTATTATACGTAAAACGCGCTATTTAAAATACTGTGTTGTAGCATACCCAAGCTGGCCAATGGTATAGGGCGCCGGGCAAAGCAGACAATGAACGGCTAATACGGCTACGTTCGATCATTTGGTTGCGAATAAAATTAGTCACGAGGTCAGGTCTATAAGTATCTGTCAGGTTTTATAAACGTTTTTTGTTTACATTGTTTTTAGCAGAACCTGCATACTACTTGAGACTTTAATGAAATTACAGCTGAATTATTTTAGGATCAAACGAGCCTATTTTTGTAGCATTCATCAACTTATATTTAATAGATTAGCAATCTCTATTAATAAATATTTTCTGTATGTGTCTGGGAGTTAGCTGTTATGGGACTACGGTCCTTGTAGTTCCTGGGTCCCTAGATAAAGGGAATCATAGTTAGGGTTCCCTGTTTCTAGGCTAATAGCAGGCTAATCAGATCAGAATCTGATAGTATGGGATCGTTGGACGTTATTATGATTATTTATTGTAATTATACTACAATGATCCAAACTAATACGAAAATTTGACATTTAAAACTGATTTTAAAAAATTACAAAAAAGTTACGTGGTTTTCACAGTAATAATAATAATAATAACAACGCCCAATGATCCCATACATAGTAGATAAGTGTAATAGTTATGGAAAGTTTGCTGATAGTAGTTTTCATACATTTTGAATATTTATTCAGTTTCTTTTGTTTTATTCTTTACTTTTACTGGTAGGAGGTTTCCGCAAAGTTCGTCTAGGTAGGTATCACCGCTATACCAGTTGTTTTGCCGCCAAGCACTGCACTGTGTGCTGGTTTGAAAGGCACTGTAGCTAGTGAAATTACTGGGAAAATAAGACTTTAAGACCTAATCTCATAGTCTAGTAATCATATTAGTACATTAGTCGAACGTCTACCTCGTCATGTCATTCTATATTCATTGGATGTGTCCATAACGTGGTCTATCAAACTGGTAAGTGCAATCACATCTTTAAAAGCTCTGCTGATTGCAATTCCGTTCAGTTCACTTAGTTATCTTTATATAAAAAATGAATCTCTATCTCCCTTGATCATCGCATTACGCGTGAATGGGTGGAACTTTTTCGCTAATCCTTTTTTGTTTTGTTTATTATTGTCAGAAGGTACTTATGAAAGAAAATACTAAGAATGTAAAAAAAAATTCACTACGCGGGTAAAACCGCGGGGTTTAGCTAGTCTATGTATGTACTCAAATATTAATATTAACGTTAAATTCGTTGTAAATTTTCATGTACCACGGCGACATAATCAAGTTGATTACAGCTCTTAAACAAAGATTAACAAAAAAAATTCTGAAAATAATCCATTTTACACGCAGGTTAACTGGAAGACAATGCTCTCTAGCATTAAGTTCGCCTAAGTACCTACACTTGTTGTTTAGGCAATAAAGCATTTTTAATCTATCTATATATCTCTTTTCAAATACACAATTCAATTACGTTATAGAATACCTAATAAATAAATAAATTCTCCCATCACCATTCCACTACCGGATTACTAGACGCTCGGCTAAGCGCCATCCTTTCGTGGTCAAATACCACCTATTCGCACCAAGCGATTTGATTCCACGTTCTTAATTAGAACGGCTAAGGAATGGAATGCCCTGCCAGCGTCTGTGTTTCCGGCGAAATATGACCCGGGCGTGTGTGTTCAAGAGAAAAGTGAATAGGTATTTACTTGGCTAGCATGCTACACCTTCGATCACATCGTCACTTCCCGTCAGGTGAGAGCGTGGTCAAATGCTAGACAAGTTTGAAGTAAAAAAAAACCTAACTATTTAAGTTATAGAATACCTAATAATGTTAACTTACCTAGCTTCACTGTGTAATATAATAATAGCTACAAATCAACAGGTATTTTCAGATTGCCATTGAAATGAATTATTCAACTTTCTTATATTAAGATTATCTTACTCCAAAGAATTTCACTCCAAAACTTTATTTCCACGCGGCGCCTGCGGCTTGTTAATTCAACCAAAATTCCGAATTCATTATAAAAGCCAAGTTTGTTCCAAAAGCCGCGGCAACTCGTTAACTTATGAATGTAGGAGCACATTCATACATACTATATACCTTTCACATCTCATTTCCTCTCATGATACGATACGCATTAAACACAAAAATAATTTTAGAACTTGTATTGCCGCTTTGAAAACGTTATAGCACCTAATATTCACAATTGTTAAATTAAGTACTCTCCTAGATTTCTCCTACATTTGTTAACTAGCTTCTGCCCGTGACAGGAAAGGAATTATACCACCCGTTTCACCCACTTAGGGGTGAAATTTAAATAAAACATTTCTTATTGGATACTTTACAAAGAACACACCCTCCAAATTTCAAGTCTCTAAGACCTTAAGTCCTTAGGACCTTCAGTTTAGGCTGTGCGTTGATATATAAGTCAGTCATTCAGTCAGTCAGTCAGGACTTTGAATTTTATATGTATAGACTAGCTTATGCCTGCGGCTTCGCCTGCGTGGCCTATAGAAAACGAAGAAGAATTTTTTTCATAGATAATTAAACCACCCATTTCACCCTCTTAGGGGTGGAATTTCAAAAAACCCTTTCTTAGTCAATGCATACACTTTACAAAGAACACACCCTTCAAATTTCAATTCTCTAGGACCAGCGGTTTAGGCTGTGCGTTGATATATACGAGTAAGTCAGTCAGTCAGGACTTTGAATTTTATATTTACAGATTAAGGACTTGGTGTAAGCACAAAATCAACAAAACAACTTTTTAGCGTCACTAATGTGACATGGCCTGTTAAAATAATCATATCAAACGAATTTTGTACATACCTAAATAAAAAATAAGAAGAAAAACAGGAATAGCCGAACAAAGCCGTAAACTGTTCGGTTTAGAAAAACTAAAGCACTAAGTTGAGCTTCACAAAGAATTTTTACAAATTAAATACCCAGACATGTGTTCGAAAGAAAATCCCAAACAAAATATTTATTTGATGTCCATATAAATTTAACTTAATCCACAACCCCGCAAAATTAACACCGAGACCCAGTTTGATATCAAATCACGATCTGCGATTTTCAACTTTAAACAGAGCTCAATAAAGACCCTGTCAAAACTGCGGCCTTAAGAGTGGAAATATAAAAAGGTAACGGTAGGTCCGCGAGTCTTCTCTAGTACTTCGACAGACAATACCTAAGCACCGCCTCCCCAAATCCCCCCTTCTAAGTCCAGTTTCGTGTCACTACTGTCGAGCACTTGTACATCACTTGAACCACTCCAATTAGTAACCGACTGTGTACTGGCTACATGACACGTCGGACTAATCCACGATTACATGCTGAACTGTACTAAACAGAGCAAATCCTGCACAATGCAGGGCATTCGTGTGTTTGAAGCCTATGACGGGATCAAGAGCCCTACAGTGTAGCCTGTCTACAACAATAGCTAGTGACGGCTACTACCCACTTAACTGTTCAAGCTATTTATTACTGTGAGCGATAACACTAGTTACAAAGTAAAGATATTAAAATAAATAAAATTAACATTTGTGGACATTTCTCATAGCGCCATCTAGCCCCAAACTAAGCAAAGCTTGTACTTTGGGAACCAGGTAACTGATACAATACATGGATACTTTTGTTTGTGAATACATACATAGATCCTAGACCCTAACTAGGATTCCCTGTGCTTAGGGACCCAGAAACTACAAGGACCATGCCCCACAACACCCAGACTCAGAACAAGTATTTGCACTTTTTTTTGTGTCACAAATCTTGTCCTGCCGCGGGAAACGAACCCGCTGCCTCCGAGTTATGAGCCGACCTGCTCAACCACCACACGTCAGGGGCTGTAAAGTGCCTATTTCAAAAAATGTGAATATCTGTTGTCTTGAATAAATGTAGTTCTTTCATTTTTGGATTGTTGATAGAAAATATGACGCACATTACTATAGGGCAAATAGAACATTCTCTGAGACTCGAAGTTATGAAAACCAAATTATGGTAAACTCTCTCACAGTGAGAATAGTGGAATTGAATGCGGATGAGATTTGTAATAGAAATTCAATTTATATTTTCATCTCGGCTTCTGTTTTAAATCAGTTCACCCTCGGTTTTGATAATTCTGATTGCGATCTACCCGCAGATGTTTGTTGGGGAATCGATAAAAATCTGTGAAAATAAAATAAATTATTTTTCGAAGATAATTATAATGAATAAATAATTTATAAAAGTAAAGATTTATTACGAAAGGGGTGCCCGTTTTCTTATATATATTTTGTTAAACATTGGATAGTAGGTATATAAAAATAATCCTAAGTATCCCTAATATAATATATAATAGTTCTGCGAATACCTTTTTGCAATAATTACACAATTACTAATTTTTTACTCTTCGTGGAGTCGCTATTTAAGAATAACTTTAAATATCTTTATTTAATATCTACGTTTTTACGCCCAACGATCACATACGTAGATCTTGAACCCTAACTAGGATTCCCTGTGTCTAGGGACCCAGGAACTACGAGGACCATAGTTCCACAACAACCAGACTCAAAGTATTTGCACTTTTTTTGTGCACAAATACTTGTCCTGCCGCGGTAATCAAACCTGCCACCTCCGGCTGACCTGCTTAACCACTACAGTACAGAGACTGTCAAACATTTTAAACTATTTACATTTACAAAGATTTTCACAAATGTAAAAAAGATAAGGGGTTGGTGCATATAAATTCAAAGTTAGTGCATAAATTATCGCAAAAAGCTTCCCTCTAAGCAATCTGATATCGCCATTGTTTCGGGTCAAACAACTATTTAGCATAACTCGGCTAGTGGTAGACTGTTTACTGGTACTGTTGCGGAAAAAATACTTAGGGTGGATTCGACCAAACTTAGATTTATACACGAGCAACAATACCAGAATAAATCTATTCCACGATATTATACTCGAGTAGTTCATTCTTCGTTTTTCCACGGTTAGCTACGCTTAGAATGACTAAACGCGAATAGCGGCATAAATGATGAACGAATCTATTACCCAGTTAACAATTGTTGTTCTACAACGACACGGTATTCAAGCTTATGTCATATCAACTCGCTTTTGTCGTATTATAGTGTAGGAAAGTAAATGACAAAATACATGGTCGGACGTCTTTTTTATCTTTGTCTATTTTGAATTTAAATATTCTCGGAATAACTCTGTTATTCCACCAAAAACGGTAGTATAGTAATAATACTCGAATAGACTTGCTATTCTTAGGGTGGATTCGACCAAACGAGAGTAAATTTTATTCTTAGAATAAATCGCCATTTGTTCGAGAGTAAATCAATTTCTCATTTTACCATCTACAATTCTAAGAATAGCAAGTCTATTCGAGTATTATTACTATACTACCGTTTTTGGTGGAATAACAGAGTTATTCCGAGAATATTTTAATTCAAAATAAACAAAGATAAAAAAAGACGTCCGACCATGTATTTTGTCATTTATTTTCCTACACTATAATACGACAAAAGCGAGTTCATATGACATAAGCTTGAATACCGTGTCGTTGTAGAACAACAATTGTTAACTGGGTAATAGATTCGTTCATCATTTATTCCGCTATTCGCGTATTGTAATTCTAAGCGTAGCTAAACTTATTATTGCGTGGAAAAACGAAGAAAAACGAAACGAATGAATTACTCGAGTATAATATCGTGAAATAGATTTATTCTAGTATAGTTACTCGTGTATAAATCCAAGTTTGGTCGAATCCACCCTTAGAATTGTAGATGGTAAAATGTAAGAATAAAATTTACTCTCGTTTGGTCGAATCCACCCTTAGATTATTTTGTAAATCGAAAATTGACTGCTCATGCTTACGTTGAAGAAATATAGATATAGTTTCAGTTGCTTGAAAATGTTTTAATTCTATTTTAAAATACTAAGTATAGTACTAATTCATACAATTACTGTAAAAATATAATATAATTAAATAAATATAATAATGTTTTTATACTAAGCGAAATATATTCCTGTGACAGATAAACCGTTTTTAGACTCAAAATCTCGAGATTTAAGCCTCATTTCGGTATTTTGAGAATGTGTTATTGTAGATAATTTCACGCTGAATCCGGCGATACCCATAAGTCATTTTGAAAAAAAATCAGTTAAAACCTTTTTGTTCTCACCCCTTCAATTGTAAATAAAACATAAATAAAATTGATATTACGTATTTATATAGAGGAAACTGATAAGAAATTACTTTAATACTAAATTAAATTTAAATTCTACTAATATTATAAACGTGAAAATTTGTATGTATGTTTGTTGCTTTTTCATGCTCAAAGGGTAGGACGGATTTGGATAAAATTTTGAATATAGATAGCTTATATAGTGGATTAACACATAAGCTACTTTTTATCAGCGGATGAAGTTGCGATTACTTATAAATTAGTAAGTATAAATTGTTGGCATATTTTCCGTGAATGTACTTGCAAATTATTAAAGGAATACCTCAGGTGGCGTCGTGTGGTAAGTTCCGTGCAAATATTTGACTTGCATTGCGATAGAGACCAGGATAATGTGGGTTACTGTGACACAGTTTGCCTCATTAATAATAACTATGCTGCATGCCCCAATGAGGCGCCCTTACCTGCAATTTACCCGTTTTCCCGCATTGCATCACTTTACATCAACAGCCGGAAAACCCTGTATAACACTAAAAGAATTTAAATAAAAGAAATAGTCATTGCTGAGCATTGAGCAATATCATTTCATTTCATTTCATTGCTGAGCATTGGCCTCCTCCCTTTAGACGCTAATCATAGGGGGGGGGGGGGGGGGTTTCCATAGCCACCATCTTGACAGGCGACTTAGTAATCGTTGAAGATTATAATTAACTATACACGGTGGAATTTAATTCACTCTTATCCTTAAATGTATGTACTCAGAACATGGTATATAGAATGTTCGTTCATGGGTCAATTTAAAAAAAAAATTGTTTTAGTATTTAGTGCCTCCTAAAATAACTGCATAACAGCCGAAATGTCTATTTAACGGTTCAGACAGCACGGGTACCAGCTGAGTGCTTTGTAAATGTTTCGTAGGCAATAAAACACCCGCTTTGTTCAATGTCACAAGGCTTTTCTTTAGAATTTAAATTTGATTACTAGATTTAAGTTTTATTTCATAAGTACTTTTTTATTTAGTTATATGGGAGTATTTTATAGCATGGACTGAATACATACATCAAAGGAAAAGAACAAATTAAATACCACCTTGTATAAGTAAAACATTATCTAATGCAGCAAAGCTTACCTTACAGTAGAGGAATAATTTGTAGGTATCCCTTATATGTATATAAGTCAGTAAGACTAGATCGAACTATAGACATTAAAGTAATGAGAAATTCAAAATCAGAGCCATCCCGCATTACGGATTATTTATGTAGGTCTTTACCATTTCTTATAAATTATATATCGGTGAGCATATGAATTTATAACTTGAAATTTTGCTTAAAAGCAGGAATTATGAAAATATAAAAGCAAAAAAAGAATTTCGTTATTTTTTTGACAAATTGAGGAAAAGAAAGCACAGAGACACCCTCTGTAAGTAAAACAGTCAATATTAGCGTATACCTACCCGTATAAAAAGTAATTCATATGCGAGACGCGGCCCAAGGCTTTCATCCCTGGCCATTCAAACTTCTTATGCAAATTACGTAATGTTCCTTATGACATGAGATGGCGAACTTTACTTAAGGAGTAAATATTTATGTAGTTGCATCTATGTAAATTTTTTTGGAAGTTTTAGCAACTTGGTGTGTACTTTGTTAAAAATGGAGGACTATCTTGCTTTTGTTTTGGGTAACCGCTTTACTCACTAAATATTCATTTATATCACTTTTCTTTGGAACCCTTGATGAATAAGTTTGTTTTAAAATTAAATAAAAATAAATAAATAATTAACGCCCAACGATCACATACATAGATAGATCCTGGACCATAACTAGGATTCCCTGTGTTTAGGGACCCAGGAACTACGAAGACCCTGGTCCGACATACAGATACAGAACAAGTATTTGCACTTTTTTTTCTGTGTTCAAATACTTGTCCTGCCGCGGGAATCGAACCCGCCGTCTCCGGGTTTTGAGCTAACCGGCTTAACTACCACACCACAGAGGCCTACTTATTACCTAATATTGCCGATGCAGATGGAACAACGTGTATAAAATGATGAAATTACCATTTCCAGATTTACCGTGCCAACGGCACGAGTAGGTACACTGTGATCAAGCTCTATACCATGACTTATTTTCTCTTCTTTGTAATAGTTCAGTTAGTTTGACATATTATCAATATTCAAATTTAAATTCAAATTCGGCTCAGACCCCCCTGTGTCGTTGTTTCCGTCACTCCTAGTAACCAACTCTAATATTGATTTCGCCTTTGAGTTAGTGGCAAAAAACCTTGACTCGAAAAGTGACTTATTGTAAAAAAATTACTTTTAAGTTACCTACAACATAATATATAATTTGTGATTTTATTATTATATTTTAATAAACATGGCTAAATTTATAAAATATTTTTTCCATTCGTTTCATTTCTAGTCATTCTCATAAATTATTGTTAAAATTTTAATCAATTATGACATGAGCTCCCTAAAATCTCTTTCTAGTTAGCGAAAGTACTATTTTTGTCAAGTAGTATGTGGTTCTACTTCACTAATAAAAAAATTAGTGTGCTTTAGACCACACGAAGTGAAACTAGTTTAGCTCCATCTATCGGCCGGTATAACTTTGTTTTGGCTTTGTTTAATGTTAATGTCGCCATCTTGACAATTGTATGTTGTCATTTTACCGGACATACCAACACAATTATACAAATGTTTAACTTTGTTATGTTGACAATGGAGATCTACGCGAATCAACTTCCATTCGCCTCGCATTCAGCAGCCTTTCCTTAAAGTAGCATACTTGGCTAGCATGCTACACCTTCGTCACTTCCCATCAGGTGAGAGCGCGGTCAAATGCTCGACAAGTTTGAAGTAAAAAAAAAGTCTAGTGTGCATAAAAGTTTAACTTAAAAAAACACGTAACCCTTTTTTATAGGTTTGGATAGTTACGAACATTTTACAGATAGCATTTTGGTGACCGAGACTACAGTCTCATGGTCCCACTCGCGTGAGATGTTCTTATAAAACACCCTGCTTTAGTCAAATGATAACAATAAAACATTGACAGCCTGTGTGGTGTGGTGGTTAAGCAGGTCGGCTCATAACCCGGAGGTAGTGGGTTAGATTCCCGTGGCAGGGCAAGTATTTGTGCACAGAAAAAAAAGCGCAAGTACTTGTTCTGCGTCTGGGTGTTGTGGGACCATGGTCCTCATAGTTCCTGGGTCCCTAGACACAGGGAATCCTAGTTAGGGTCCAGGATCTATGTATGTGATCGTTGGGCATTATATTATTATTATTAATACCCAGCATGATCGTATGCCATTTTCCCTAGCATTTTCACTAGCAGGTGGATATGCGACATCTGCCTCCATCAATGATCTTGCCAAATTCGATGGAGACCACTTGGAGGCGCTCCAACTTGGCACTGGCCCGAATGACCCGTGGTAATAAGCGTATATATTGTGCCATTCAAGTATAAATTATTAGTTATTATAAAGTCATAGCCGGAGTTTTGGCGGGAAAACGAAAAAGATCACGTCACCGCATTGTATTATTTTCCACAACTTGTGTTATTTTCAGTGTTAGTGCATAAAATTGGTGGCGTTTTATTCGTTAAGTGCTGAATTACGGCATGAGCGTGGGAAAGTGGTATAATGATGGTGAAACGTTTCTTTACGTGTTGTTTCTAAAACTCCATAGAAGCTTCTAGTAAAATTGTCACTATTTTACTTGACTAGACTATATGACTTAGCTTGATGACTTGGACTATGACTTGATTTGACTTTTGCACTAACTTAAGAAATTATTAAATACTTGACACTGGCTAAATACACAAAAATATGGAGCCAAAACAAAAACAAAAAAGTCATATAGGGTACACATAAAATATGATATTAGACTTATTCAAACCATTTTTGAAATGTTTTCTTTTAATATGGTCAAACTAAAGATATGTAAATATCAATGAATTTTTATGTAGATTCAAACATGTTTTAATGATAAAAATAATAGAAATTTGTGTTTTCATTACAAAATGTGGAATTTATTTCGTTTTGAATAGTTTACTATGAATTCAGATATGATAGGTATTTAATGGTAAAGTTACTAGTTACTTATCTTATAAAAATAATAATTCATAGAATTTTAAACGTAATACTAACTCTATATCTATCTCATAACGTATAATAATAAAACCCTTATTATATGTTGCTCTAAAAGAAAGCAAAAACACGAAGTGGTGGAAAATAATCTTTCGTGATTGGCAACTCATGGAGGATTGAAGGAGGATGGAAGTCTTTCCTTATTTTTACAGCGTTATTATTATTATTATTTATTGTATTTGTGATCGGAAATAAACTATAAAACTGTAGTTTAATTACTACTAATAACTAATCCAGTAATCAATAATACAATACCTAATCAGGAAACCACCCACCTATTCAAGTTCGCGTTAATTTCGACGCGTTGGAACGTTCACATTTTCGCACCATTGAAGTGGTGATTAGTACGTTCGATTGGCGAATGCTCACTATTAATTTGTCAGTTTCCAATTTGACGTGTCTCGATAATTACTGAAGCGTCGCGGTTAACCAAATGGAGCCTTTTGCGTAGTTTGGTGAGTTATTCAGGACCGTTTAATTGCTTATTGCTTGATTAGCTGCCATACTTTAGGATTCGATTAAGTGTTGCCATAAAACTAGCTAAAAGTTACTATTTTGTTATAATTAATTACGTGTTTATGGTAATAGATTTTTACTGATACTCTAAAGGTGGCTTTGTCAAAACACTGTAGCTAAACTTTTACTTGTCAAAAGGTTACTTGATAGCTATTAAAATTAAAATTTGTTGTTACCTATAAGTATTTCAAAGTCTCAGAAATTCAACTCTAGATTTTTTTTCTCATTTCTCTTACCATCTATTTTTAGCTACAACTAACCAAAAGTCTTGGATATGAATTAACAGTTACTTAGTAAAGGATAATCAATTCTGACAACATCACTAACGTTACGTTTTTAACGTTCTACAGGCGATTTTTAACAACCCTCTGCCAAAGAATTGCTTTTATATAGAACTGCCACATGTGTTAAACTCGTGTAGGTAGGTAAGCGATGTAAGAACAGAAATTGTGTCTTAATTTGTCTATTTATGTATGCATTTTTACGTTATAAATTCTATTGTATTCTTATGAGAATTTTATTGTAGCGATAATATAATAATAATATGTGTGGACATCTCACACAACGCCATCTAACCCCAAACTAAGCAAAGCTTGTACTATGGGAACTAGATAACTGATACAATACTTAGATACCTTTTTTTTTGTAAATACATACATAGAATACAATATTAACACCCAGCGCATGCATTGATAGTAACTGTAATAAGCATTTGTTTTGAACCAGTGACGTAAAATATATGATTTATGTTCAGCAATGGGCCATCACCATCTACTGGAAGGCTTCGTGAGTGGTAAGATAATGATGATGATGATAATGGTGATGATCGTGATAGTAAAAGAACTCGACCTAAATTTCATGAGTACAAATACTTTTATTTGATCAAAGCTTTTTTGTAAAAGCTATTCGACAGTGATCCTTTTCTATGTCCCGACTAATTTAAAAGCTTAGGAAAAGACACATAAGTCCACGTTTGAGCAGCTTGGCACGGTTAATTGCCCGATTTATAATAGCTCGTTATTAAAAGTTTTGCCCTTTGACAGCTTTTTTGGTGTTCTGTCTCTAAGTGGACGTTACGGTGTTTTAATTTTAAACCCTTCAATAATTTATTTTAGGAATTATTAAAACTGTACTTTTGGTTTCAAAGTTTATTTATTTGTGTATATAAAAAATAAAGCACACAGAATTATACATCAAAGAATATTATATACGATAGAAGTTAGTAACGAAAATAATCCTTAGTGTGGGATTCAGGGTTCACCCTGAATCCCACACTAAGACGACCTGTGTCGTGAGATTTGTATAACTAAAATTTTTACGCAACCTTCTATATTTATTATTAATAAAACCATTATGTAAGTAAGTACATTGATTTAATACTCCAAATTTTCCACATTTTCTTAAAAACTAGAGAAATATTTTGATGTATACTATATAATTCATATTCACTACTAAAATATAAAACAACACCAAACTAAATGTTCCTTTAGCAAAAATTACGATATTTGGGCGATGGCCCTTTTTCGATAAGTTACGTCTTGATCTGACACCAGCCGCCATCTCTTGTGTGTTGTTGAAAAGAAAGCTTCACCTTTTTTAGTGCAGAGGGCGATAGTAGGCTCGTTGGTCGTGCGCAAGTAAATTAACAATGGGGTAATTATAAAACTATTTAATCAATTTTACATAACATATTGTAGATTGGTATATTTTTAATTATAATTTAGTTGGAACGATAAGTCAAACTAAGTATTTTGATTTGCAGAAGTGCTATCTGCAGTAAAGTAATTTAATTTAAATTTCAGTCTTATTAACATTTACTTTACTTAATTTAATTATTAACTTTTTTATTTCTGTATTTTAACTGAATTGACAAATCTTTATTTAGTTGATGCAAAGGGTGATTCCATAAAGAAACAAAAGCCAATCCTGATTGATGTTAATAAATTCATCATTATTAACCACCGTTTAGGTTTTGTGATAGGACTCGAACATGGTACACGCTTGAGGAATGCAATCTTGCAGTAATTGAGCCGACGAAGACATAAAAACTTTATGTAATTGTTGGTTTAATCTGAGTTTAAGGAACAAGCATCAGTTTTTTTAAGATTGTAATGAATTGAGAACTGAGAATGAATTTTATCAGACACATTAGCCTAAGTGTGGACCATATAGATGTAAACTGAAACAAGACCAATTCAAAATGACATGTTAAAACAAGACTCATAAAATACTAGGTGGTAGGACTTTATACTAGGTGGTAAGATTTTGTCGCAAAGTTCGTCTAGGTAGGTACCACCGCTTTGCCAGTTATTCTGCCGCCAAGCAGTAGTGCACAAGCACTACTGTTTTCCGGTTTGAAGGGCACTGTAGCTAGTGAAATTACTGGGCAATTGAGACTTTATGATCTGATCTCACAGTCGAGTAATCTTATTACCAGACTGTGCTGTTTTGTCTCAGGATGATGTGCGCAGTGCAGTGTTGCTCGAAACTCTTATTTTGGGGTTTCGATTGACACTGTTCTGGTATGGGCAGCCGTGGCGCTTAACATCAGGTGAACGGCTGGCTCGTCAAATCATTCAATAACATAAAAAAAAATACTATCTATCACCATCTAAACATAGATAACTCATTTGCCTGAATGAGATCGCTGTTAATGATAATGACTATAGGTATCTGTATCACTCTTTACATCACACTTCACACTAATATTATAAAGGCGAAAGTTTGTATGTGTGTATGTTTGTTACTCCTTCACGCTCAAACGGCTGAATGGATTTGGATGAAATTCGGTACCAAGATAGCATATTCACTAGATTAATATAAAGGCTACATTTTATCCCGGAAAAGTGACATTTTCCCGTGGGATGAGTAAATAATTACAATATTTTTCTGGGTGAAACCGAAGGGTCAATTCGTGGGTGAAACCGCAGGGCGCAACTAGTAATTAATATAAATAACAAGTGTACAAAAATTTGCATAATTATTTTAATACTCCACTATTATGGACTCTACCATTTTTTTTTTCTAAAGCAAAAAACCACGATCCAGAATGAAATTGACGAGTAGCTTAAACAATCGGTAATCAAACCGTATAGGATTTTGGGAATTTAGTGCGCTGTATGATAAAAATAATACAATAACACGGCTATGAGAATAAATTTGGCCATTAAAATAAAATATGAGGAAACTCGTAGAAGATATTTTTTTTGTGTTCTTAATTTATTTTTTATTTGTTTTATTTAAATGTTCTTTATTTAATCAATATTTATAGCAATAACGTAATAACTATAAGTTAAAGTCAGACAGCTACTATTTACTTAATAATTTTACTTAATATACTTAATTTAGTGCGATATATGATAAAAAAAAATACAATAACACGGCTATGAGAATAAATTTGGCCATTAAAATAAAATATGAGGAAACTCGTAGAAGATATTTTTTTTGTGTTCTTAATTTATTTTTTATTTGTTTTATTTAAATGTTCTTTATTTAATCAATATTTATAGCAATAACGTTATAACTATAAGTTAAAGTCAACACAGTCAGACAGCTACTATTTACTTAATAATTTTACTTAATATACTTAATTTAGTGCGATGTATGATAAAAATAATACAATAACACGGCTATGAGAATAAATTTGGCTATTAAAATAAAATATGAGGAAACTCGTAGAAGATATTTTTATTGTGTTCTTAATTTATTTTTTAATCAATATTTATAGCAATAACGTAATAACTATAAGTTAAAGTCAACAAAGTCAAACAGCTACTATTTACTTAAAATTTTATGAAGTGACTTCACAGACTAAATCCGCGTTTACTGAGAAAAAGTACAACGTTTTGACGTTTTTCAACGTTTTAACAAAAAAAAAGTAAAAAAAGTAGAAGGCTAAAGTCAATTAGTCACTGGCAGTTAGTTGAAGTGATAATCATGGGTAGACAATATAGTATATAATAATATTCACATAACCGGCAATGGTTGAGAAAGAACCTTCCAGTCTAGTATTCTCCACTATAGTCTAACTGTAATTCGAAGAAAATTAATTAGAAAAGGTATATGCATGCTGATGATGAATGAAGAAAACAAATACTGACCTGAATGAAGAGAACTCGCGACCCTATAATAAAAATAACGCCCAAATATCACATATATAGAACCTGGACCCAGGAACTACGAAAACCACGGTCCTACAACACCCAGACTCAGAAAAAATATTTGCGCTTTTTATATGCACAAATACTTGTCCCGCCGCGGCAATCGAACCCACCGCCTCCGGGTTATGAGCCGACCTGTTCAACCACCACACCACAGAGGCTGTCAATAATAGCTTAAGCAACATTGGGTCATACTAATATGCAGTCATAGAAGTTACTTCCGAGTTATGATCATACCACTAGTAGTCATCAACAAAGATTGCCCAAATTACAGTCACATTATATGCAAAGCAGCAATCCCCATGCAAACCGTGGATTAAACAATGCAGCTGCACCTATTACCGCTTTAATATTCCCTCACAAGGGGATTTAGCCGACACAGTTTAATATATACAAGAAGGTAAACTTCATGAGAAACTTATTTAAGTAACCTACATATATATAGCTTTTTTACAGATACTATTTTCCTACCAAAGACATTATTACAATGAACATTTGTATTGCATGTGTATTATATACAATAATAATATAATGTATATGTATATGACGGCGGCAACGTCCAGTTGTAAACTCGCAGCGGGCAGTACCGTAATTTACCCTGTCGTAGCATTTCAATTTATTACAGTGGCAACACCGGTATCTGTCATCGCTCCCCTACTCATCTGGCTATAAAAAAGGAACGCTCGGTGTACTACGGATCATTCTTGCTCCGGACGCGGCCCGGTGCGCATGCTGAAGGCTTATAGTTATATAGGTTGCAACCCGTCATCCTATATATATATATATGTGTTACATACACATATATCATAAATATAATTTTAATTTTAAGTTCAGTATTGATTGGTTTTATTGTTTTAAGTGTGTAATTTTACCTATATTATCTGATTTTTGTGTTAGTATGTAAGTTGTAACAACACCAACCGTAGTATTGGTTCTTTAATTCCTATCCATCCTAAGGTAGCCTGGAAGAAATTACTTAATGCGATAAGGCCTCTGTTCTAACATTCTTTGTAAGTTTTTTAAAAGTGCATTTTTTACAGTATTTATAACTTTGTGTCTATGATATAAAATAGGTTTTAGCGTTCATATGAATAAAGCTAGCATGATAATGGTCACTGTGGCAAAGGCTAGAGATATCTAACATCGCTCCATAGTCTCTAATTAACAAGGATTAGTTCGCTATCTCACAGTATCCTGAAATGAGACTGTGTCCTTCCTCTGTCCCATTAAAATCTGAATAAATAAATATTCGTGGACATTTCACACAGCGCCATCTAGCCCCAAACAATACAAAGCTTGTACTATGGGAACCAGATAACTGATCGAATACTTAGACGCTTTTTTTGTAAATATATACATAGAATACAATATAACACCCATACACAGAACAAACACCTATGTTTATCACACAATCCAACTCATCGCAAATCCTGGGTGGGAATTGAACCCATAACTTGTAGTTCAGAAGGCAAATCTACTGCCAACGAGCTATCAGGCCAGTCTAAAAGTAGCGCATACCGATTTTCCCCTAATAGTTTACATACGCTTTCGTTTTGTTGATGTTTTGTTTACCTAATCACTAGTTAACAAAAAAAGGAACAAAGTTTTGTATTATTGTAGATAATTTCACGCTGAATCCAACGATACCCATTAGTTATTATGTGAAAAAAATCAGTTAAACCCTTTTTATTCTCACCCCTTCAATTGTGAATTTATGGTGAAATTATCACAATCTTTACATTACCTAACTGCATTTATTTGTTTCAATGAGCGTAGTTCAGATAAAGCATATATAATCTGTATAAAGAGTTAAAGTTTTTAGTTTATCAATTTTATCGTTATTCAAACAAAAAGCACTCCATTTTCATGTGATAGAAACCGCCAAAGGACGGCAATTTGCATGAATTTTCATAATTTATATCAGCCTTCATCCAATTACGTGATCTTCATTTCTCTTACGATTTGTCTTCTACTCGGATAAGGAAAGCTGTACAGTTAATTATTAGCATTTAGCATTGTCTGGGCTTTGTCGTAAACAACGAGCTCTAAGCTTCAATGGAGCAATAAAATTTAAACTAGCAGTAAACCCTGAGTGCTTGTTATGTTATTTGTAAGCTATTACGTACTATGTACATAAGACTTTATATGGTTTAAGAATTTATATGATTTGTATTTTATATGCAAAAATACAAAAAAAATATATAACACCATGCCCAGTATGATAGCGTCGTAAATTAATGAAAAAATAATGTAATTAATGCAATATGGCTGTGAGTATAGCATTGAAAATTAAATATTCAAATAATTACGAAATATTCAAATAATACTGGTATAAATCGAAATGTTCTTCTTTTTGTCTACGGTGTAACTATAGAAAGATTAACATTCAATAAAATTCTGGCAGCACCTTTATTATTTATTTTATTTGTTTAGTTTTGTTAAAATAAAACCTTTCCTTTTTGACTTTACTTTTCCAGTCCAATGGTATCTTTGTGAATCTTCAAAACCTTCCTACATAATAAAACATTGGTTTTCCAGTGAACTAATAACATTTAGCTTATTCATAGCCTGTTTCATTTAAGACTGAAATAAAGACATTAAAGCTAACTTATAGGTTTCGACATCAGTATTTGCGAAATTATCCATAATTTATTTGAACAGAGTAAAAAATAAACACACCATAATCTCGAGCAATAGCAAGCGATTACGTACGACTTGAGATCTACGATGCCCTTAGTAGGGTGTCCATGTTACAACCTCAACAGCTGCAGTATTTACTATGTATTAAGTTACCTATAATATCATCACACGGAATACGTCCACAGCTAAATATAACATAGGCTCTCCCACAATCAATGTTTGTGTGTCTGTGCGTTGTTTTTCCCCGCATTACTGAACCGATTTGTATGAAATGAAAGCTGAAAAGCTGCTTATGCTGCTTTGACACATAGGAAACATCTTATTCGCGGGTGAAACCACAGGGCGCAGATGGTACTTAATTTTGCTGCTACTCGCACTGGTGTTTCAATTTTAGCTCACACATACACACATACGCGCGCACGTAAACATGCACGTACGTACACACATACACACACACACACACACACACACATTCTGTAATATATAAATAATAATAATATAAAAAAACTAAGTTCATTGGAGACATAAACGAACACGCTGATTGAAAATGACAACGACGGCGGAGAGGTGCACTGTTTATTTTTTTGTTTGTTGACAGCCTCTGTGGTATGGTTGAGCAGGTCGGCTCATAGCCCGGAGGCGGCGGTTTCGATTCCCGCGGCAGGACAAGTATTTCTGCACAGAAAAAAAGCGCAAATACTTGTTCTGAGTCTGGGTGTTGTAGGGCCATAGCCCTCGTAGTTCCTTGGTCCCTAGATACAGGGAATCCTAATTAGGGTCCAGGATTTGATTGTAGTATGTGATTGTTAAACTTTATTATTATTAATTTACTATCAACTGCGTAGTAAATCTACCCTACATTACGCGTTTTTTTAAACTCCTTAGTATTCCTAGTGGAAATCAATGGTTTATGGTCTCTCTACAAAAACTGGTATCATCAAATCCTAGTCAAGTCATATCTTAAGATCAATGAAAATTGTGGTGTTTTGTTTATTATTTTTGTGCGATCAACCATCTCAACTGCAGTGTAAACAAAAAATCAATAACTTATCAAACACACACGGTGCAAAAAAAAACTTAATATATATTTATACATTTTTTTTATTAAATAGCATTTCTAGTTGATCATTTTACTGTTACTTTTAACAAGCACATAAAATGTTGTTTATGTAAAAAAAATCTGTCTTAAAGTAAGCCCTGTAACATTTTTTTTTATTTCGGGCTACACTCGTATATACTTCCCTCTATACAGATAACAAAGGCTTTTAGTAACCAGTGCACCTCGAAGACCCGGCAACAACTCATTTACATAACGACCTTATTTTATTTGAGAGCAACCCTCCCTTCTTTTGGTGCGACACGGATATCTTTATATATTTTAAGTTGGAACAATTAACCCGAAAACTACGAAAAGAACTAAACTGCATAACATTTGTTTTAAACAAAATCCATACTTAGTTTTATAAAAGTGATCATGATTTGCTATTGATATTAATAAGTAAGAAGCAGCCAATATTGACATAAACAACAAACTGATAATTAATTAACTTGACTTGCAACTCCTAGCAACTTCAATCAATTCTTCCAATTTCTACCAACGTGCAATACCATACTTTTGATTAGGTACATTAAAAAGCTATCGATAAACTATCTAAGTAGCCGTATTAAAAATCCGCTGGATTACTAGTATTTCAAGAATAATAAGTACGAAAACATGAAAACTAAACAATATATTGGAAATATCCAAATTGAATTGATACAAAATCAGAACAACGGTTATCATAACCTGATCCGCCACATCCGATGACGTTGTATGTCAGAGACCAACAGCACAAATAGTAGCTATGCAAATTCATAAGTTAGAGCAAGCCATTTACAATATTTACAGTTAGTCTCAATCTCAACGGCATTTCATAAGTCTTCCTTTATACATGACCACATTAAAACCAGTAATGGCTTTTTCATTAGACATTTACCCTAAATATTATGATATGAATAACATTAAAGCAAACTAGCCATTCGTTGAAGCTATTGCGTCAGCAACCGCAAAGCTAGTAGTTTGCAAATAACTTCTATCAAACTTACTAGGTCTGCTTCCCACACCATCACACGTATGGTTACTAGTTTATTACAATGTAACGTTTTGTTTATTATGCCTTTCCCTAAGGTTCAAACTTCATACCGAACATCAAGATCACTGCAACTTAATAATCGTGACAATGCAACAAAGAGACAGACAGACTGGCAAAGTTATTTTAAAATTTTAGTGTATTGAAGTTCGGATACGGATGATTTCCTGATAGAGCTGACAAGGTAAAAGAAATGCAACTGAATTGTTAGTCCAACAAGTTGTCGCATAAAGTTGACACGTCGCAACGGTGTCAAGGATCAGTGTTCAACGTGGCCGCACAACCACTGCACCGAATCATTTGTAGCAGATGAAATGTAAATGTGCACTCGTTACGCGGTGCCAGACTCTCGCTTCGTATTCATGAACGTTTGGTATAAGGAAAAGGAAAACGGAAACGAACATTTTAATAAACGCTCTGAATTTCTTTATAAATACGCTCTCAGACGAAATTAGTAAGATTTGCACATGTTGTGTCGTCAGTTAAGTAGGAACGGCGACCGCATAATTGGATTTTACATACCATTGTTCGACATAAGACTTCTTCTGGCTGATGATGATGAATGTTACACTACACTAGAACTACTCTATACTGGAATGCCAATATGAATGGTGAACGATTATGCCCGAGTTTAGATCATACATTCAAAACAGATAAATACTGAAAACAGTGTTACGAGTGAGACGTAATATCCATTGTAGAAAGAAAGATAATTCACAAAGTTATGAGATAAATATTATTTACATAGTTATATTAGTTTCTAAAAACAGTAAAAAGAATAAGCTCTTCACTTGCAACAATCCCTGACGAAAGGGCATGCGAACATTATCTTCAAATGTGTCAACGGCTCACGTTCTTTCTCGTTTACTGGTTACTAGTTGTCTATTGCCACTTTTTCTTCTTGTTTTTGCACCTGAATTTATACTAATAGACCCCACAGAGGTCTGTTGTAAATCTTCTGAATGTATTTACTTTCCTTTTTAACTTATATTATTAGATAATTATTTTCTTTTACCAGCATAATATTGAAGTTAATGGAATTTGCTTCTCTATTTGTGTACGTACTATATTAAGTGATTACTTTAGAAACTGAACTCACTTAAAACATAGAATGTTGTATTGTTAAATTCGTTGCTCAAAATAATAGTTGTTGAATATTCTATTTTGAAGTTATCATCAATTGCTAAAAAACGTCTATTGTTAAGCATAATTATAGTCCTTCTCCAATGGTAGGTACGTTTCTTTGAACGGCTGCTTCTCCCCTTGCATCGATTCTCACAGTTTTGACCAGGTCTTCGGTCTACCTAGTCTAGTCTTCGCTACGTTTTCCAGTTCATGGTTTCTATTCAAGAACCTTTCTTCTCCATCGATTGTTGGTTCTGCCGGCGACGTGTCCATTGTTTTACAACTAGAAATTTTAAGATATTTTTTTAGATTTAGTTCTTCTACGCCACATCTACTTCTCTACATTTTATCGTGCAAAAAATAGAAGATTATTAACTTTCTCCACAGCTCGTTAAGTGACTTTGATCAAACTAATGAGGCTAATATCAAAGACCACCTTTTTATAGTGTAAAAAAACTAGTAATATTTAGGAATAGTTAAGTTACTTCTATCATCAATAATCAGAATGAACAAGAGATAACTTATGAGTTATCTCTTGTTCAACAACCTGTCTCATAAACAGCTAAGCATATAAATCTAAGCGTGCACATGTTGTTTTTCCGTATATAACGAAGATGTTATTTATGATTTATTTTAATAAACCTTCTGGGATGAAATATGCATGCAGAAATTATAAAACAAAGTGCCAACGGGTCCAATTCTCAGATCAGAATTTATGCATTCCATAAAGTAAGGCGATGCATCTCCTTTCCGTGTCACCCGGCCGGGGTCCAATTAAGTTCAACTCACGACCTCTAACTTAAGCCAAGGAATAAGCGTTTTCAAAAGCAATAGCGTGCTTACAGAACTTTAGTTAAAATTTAATGCTACAAAAATTCCCATCTCGCAAATTCACTAGGAAACGAAAACGAGTACATACTAATATTTTGAGAGCAAAATTATCTCTTTTTTTAGAATATTGTATATAAACCTAATTTTAAAAAAAACTTGTAACAGGTTTAATACTTAATAAGCAAAATAATAGTGAAATCTCAATAGTTTCCTATTTTTTCTACTTAATCTAATAACTTAATGTTCTAAATCAAACAGATCGCCAATATTATGGCCCCGCAGACTCCAGTCAGGACTTCGTGCGAGAGAAAGCGGAAAGCGGGTCGCTGCTAGATCACCACTATTAGATTGTCATGCATGTTGGATGAGGTAATTAATTGTGACAAACCATTTTGCTGTAGTTAAACATCATTGTAAGTGGGGTAGTTAGGACAGTACAGTCGTTTGTGTACTTACCTTTACAGTTTTATAAGGAGAGAGACTTAAGTTTTTTAGGTAGAAATTTCTCTTGGTTTTATTAGCATCAAATCGTTAACTATTTCATTTTCAGTCTATTTTAGATCACTATTGGATTCTGCCTTTCCCAAAAAAGGACATTGAGCTGGATCATGAGCTCTTCTTTCTAGGTCATTGCTCTGTTGACCTATATAATTATCATTTCTGCATCAATTAAAGACTTCTACGCTACATTTGCTCATTCATAATCCCTATTTTTTTTTTGTTTCTCCTGTTCATCTTGCAACATTGGTCGGAGACATTTATAGCCCAAACAGGTGGCATTTAGCAGTTTAATTTGATTTTTATCACACAGATCGGAAATAATGTTATATAACAATTGATATTTGTAGAGGGCTTTTGTTGTTCCTCAAGTAATCGCATCATTATTTCGTCCGCTACCGAGTTCTCTTGTGAAAGTCAGACCTTATGCTCCACCTCTGACATGAAAGGTGCAGAACTGTAATATTATTATGTATCTTATAAACCATCGCGTTTACTCTTCCCTGAGACAATAGGCATAGATGTTATAAGAGGTAGGGGTTTACATAAGATTATCATGAGAAACATGTGTACATGTAATTCAAAGCTTACCATTATTATTATGAAAATCTGTATTACTGAACGCTCTACAAATATTTTGAGTATCACATACCTGTGAAATTAGTACTACTATAATCAGATATTTTTAAATTTACTTGACGAAAAAGTAAATGAGTGGCAGTATCCAAAGATGATGTAACCAGGTAAGTATGATTGAAATTATTTTTTCTCCAATAGTCAACTTTTTTTGATAATTATTTTCTTCGGTAACATATTTTGCCAGCAGCTTTAATATTGTCACAGGAATACAAATATAAATAATAAAAATGTGTTAACCTAACCGTTATGAAGAACGTCTATCATAAAAATATCACCTACTTATCTGTTAAGGTATATACTTACTAAGAAATTACTCATTGTTCGTCAGTTTTCGGTTCAGAATCACACTTATTTCATTCAAACATGTATTATTACGCAAAAACCGTAATTGTACGTCTGTAATAAAGGTACTCGTCCACATATCTGCATCGTACGCATCGGAGACAGCGTTATCAACCGGACTTGTATGCGGTAGTATGTGCACTGTATCCACTGAAATTTGATTGCAACTATTGCCAGCTACCAATGCAAAAAGCAGTGTGGCTACAAACACATTTATTCGGTAATCCATATGACTTTATCGGCAGGCATCAGAATTATTGAGATATGGCAGTCTGTGAGGTATTTTCATTGCAAATCACTGACCGTACTGTGTAATTCTAAACAAACCGGAACCCCAAAATCAGTTCAATGTAACCGTCCGGCGCGTTCTATGTGGAACTTTGGATGTTCACCTTTACACAGGCGTCAATGGGTGCGAAGAGTATGCTAATTTTAACCAGGGGTTAAAAGCATTGAATAAACACGTGTTTTAACGGTTTAGTTCACGGTTCGATTGTTCACTAAAATGCACAGTAGATAAGTTAACCGGTTGTTAGAGTAACAAGGGGTATCGTTATTGTATTCTGCAATGCTAATATTATTACGTTTCTGTTAAACAGATTAGTCTGATAAAAGCAGTTAGTATTAGTTCTGCAAGACTTAATCACTTCCCTAGTAATAAAAGTGATACGTCTGTTTAATTTTCTATGCGGCTTTTAAGTTAAAACAGCTAAAAATATTGAGATGTAATTTTTCACAAGTATGCAAATGCTTGAAGATTCTGTACGAGATAAGATCCGAAAATAGCAGTTCCGTATGAGAACTAAAGTCTCTGATATAGCTCTTAAGTTGTCAAGCTGAAATGGCAATGGACATTGCTTGCCGATATTGCCCGCAAAACTAACCAACGATGGGAAAAAAAGGTTCTCGAGTAGCGACCACAAACCGGATAAGATAGCGTAGGCTGGCTCCTTATCCCTAGGAAGACCAACGACCAATGATCATGGGGAGACGATGAATGCAAGAAACCAGAAGCCGTTCAAAATATCAAAATGTAGGATGCTTTATATATTAAGTTTATTGGAAAAGTTACGTCTTCCTGCGAGAAAGTCTGCAAGTGCCTCTAGTCCTATAATAAAATGGATACAAGAACGATTTCTGGCAATAGCAGTCAAAAAGAAGCAAATAGCCGTTCAAAGGGCACTCTATCGGATAATCCTATTCAGCAGTGGACGTTTCCCAGCTGTTGATGAATATCAGTAATAGTTAATGCCTGAACGCAAAGTGCTATTATAAGTTACTATTAAAAATTAAATAAATTGATGTCGGTTCTGCAAGATATGGCCGGTATTTGGAAACGGAATTTTTTCATTTGGTTCGAATACGTCCCTAAAATACAATTACATAAATTTTCTGGCATTCACATGACTATTGCTGTTATGAGTTAACATTAGAAAGCAACAGTGCCTAATACTCTATTAGCTATAAATATATTAGGTGCCGACCGACCTTACCTTTTCGTTATTTAACAGAGAACTCCAAACCAACATACCGTGTTCAAATCGTAAACTTTTATTACTGTGAATAAGCAAGTGACTAATAACTAATAACACTTCACCGCGTAACTTGTAAATGACGATCATTCTTTGAACTCAGTTTTTGATGTTTATAAAAAATATTAGGCAATAAAGAATAATGGCATATGTTTGATGTCATTTCGAAAATATTGATTGTTAATTTTTATAATCTTAAATATTTGTTTACGATCTTGTTGATAGATATTTAGTGGACTCGTAAAATGTTATTATGTTCACACGAACTAGAAAATGATGCGCTCTTGCGTAAATCCTAGTTATTCTTATTAGTTATTTTAATACATAAGTTTTTTCAATATTCAAACATTGATTTAACTACAATGTTAAAATGTGCGAATGATTGGACGCGTTTTAATTCTTTTACAATGTAATGTTTAAGCAAGTGAATGGACATCATGATATTAGTTTAGTATACGATGGTAGTAATAAATTAATACTAAACTCTCTGTGTGATGTCTAGCCTGATAACTGAGTTGGTATAGTTCTGCGTAAGAAAATGTAGATTGTGGGTTGATTCCCATCCAAGACAAACATTTGTGTGATGAACATCGATATTTATTATGTGTCTGTGTGTTATATTGTTTTCTATGTATTTATTTACCTACAAACAAAAAGTACTTATCTAAGTATTGTATTAATTATCTGGTTCCCATAGTACAAGCTTTGCTTAGTTTGGGGTTAGATGTAGCTGTGTGAAATGTTCACAAATATTGATTTCTATTTATTTTACTTTTTGATATGCGAAGTTCTATACATGACACATAATTTATTTTGGTAATTTACCTTTAACAAGACATCTACCTAATGCTGCCTAATTCTAATCCTAATTCTAAAAAAATGGTACAAAATTTTTCCTAAGCTGAACTATTAAAAGCCAAATTAATCCAATTCAGATTCCAAAAAATATTGGTAGCATTTATATTTGTCAATTAAAATTGTTAGTGAAATTCATCTTAACCTTTTAGTCCATTACTCACCTAATCCTAGGAAATTATAAAATTTCAACGACCATCATTTTCTCCTGATTACTTAAGGTCACCATCTCGTCTGTCGACCGTGAGCCCATCATTTTGTGGTCAGAAGCTATTACCTCACCGCAACCCGATTTAAAGCAGGGTGTTGATTCTAGGAAAAGTATCACGTGCGGGATGACGTCACATCTCGAATGACACTAGTAGGCATATTTAAAGTGATTCAACTGACTTCAATCGCTTTAATTTCATACTAAGAACATACGTAAATGATATTGTAATGCATATTTTATTCAGTTATTTTGATATTAATATACTATTGATTGATTTGATTGATTGATTTTGATAAAATTTCTATGGAATCAATTTTCTATGTTTACAACAAAAAAATTGGAATCGGTTTATAAGTAACAAATATTTGAAAAAATGAGTGTGCTTTATTTAGACTACCTCTAGCTCCATCTATCGGTCGATATAACTTTTGCTTTGTGTTATGTTAATGTCGCCATCTTGATAATTATAAATTGTTATTTTATCGGACATACCAACATAATAATATAAATTTTTAACTTTGTTATGTTGACAATGAAGATCTACGTTAACCAACAACTTTAAGCTTCCGTTCATCTCGCCAGCTTACTAGTCCAGCCTCAAGCCAAGCGAGCGTAAAGTTTTACTTCAAAAAACAAGAAAAATATATGCAACCACTTTGAGAACCTCCTCCTATTTAAAAGTCGGTTGCTTAAATAGTGACTATACCGTGCGGTGTTTTACTGAGAATCGGCCCCAATCTCGTTATGGCGACAATTTGTTCAAGATTGTTTTTCAGTCGCGTGTCTACGTTTTGTCGGTTTGGAATAAGCTACTGTTACAGACGTGGACAGACACGGTGGTTAGGAGTATTAACCATTTTTTTGGTTCTCAACAATCTGTTATGTTTCATTAAGAATATTGAATACTTCAAGGAACTTTATTCAGTAACTTAACAATTTTATTTTATTCCAGCTGCTTAGGGCAAGTTTATTTTTTCATGCTTCGTCATTTGTACTAGCCAATGTTTTACAATACCATACATTTGGTACCGCCGTTTTTTTTTAAATGCTTTTGTATTATGCGCTCGCTAATACTTTTGAGACAAAATAAAAGATACTTTCGACTTACAATGTTCATTGTAAAAAAATCTTTGAAATTGTTGTACATATACATTGTTGTACTATCAGTTTGATGTTACTTAAACCCTAGTCTACGCTATTATTTATATATTTAACCAGCTTCTGCCCCTGGCTTCGCTCGCGTGGCCTATAGGAAACGAAGAAGATTTTTTTCATAGATAATTCAACCACCCATTTCACCCACTTAGGGGTGTAATTTCGAAAAACCCTTTCTTAGTCGATACCCACACTTTACAAAGAACACACCCTCAAAATTTCAAGTCTTTAGAACTAGTGGTTTAGGCTGTGTGTTGATATATAAGTCAGTCAGTCAGGACTATGAATTTTATATGTATAGATTAAAATGCCACAATACAAAAGCTTATACGCATAGGTAGCATTTAACTAAATAAATAAATTCATCTAATCTCCCGTTAGGAAATTCCCACATTGCATTGCTGTCGGCACGCTGAGGTCACGATATTCATAAGCAGTGTCGTCAAAGGATACACGAAGTAGTCTAGGGATATGTCGATTAAACAGCCACAGGATGCGTGGGCACAACAATTTTTCATTTAATTAAAAGAGATACCTACATAAATAGTTAACATGTACAACAAAAACGTGTATCAATTTCTAGAGAGCCTTGTGACAGACACATATAGATCTGTAACCAATAATAATCACGAATATAATCAAAATCACATAATATTTTAATGACATAATAATATAATAAAATAAATCATTTATATCAGGCAACAACTTAAAGGCAGCAGGCCTATATTTATAAAAAGGTTGGGTACCTAAAGACTAAAGGTTGAAACAAAGCGGCGGCAAACCGCGTGGTCTACCCAAAAGTATTAAGTAAAAAGCACACAAGTCAGGAATTTTATTTTTTCGGTCATAGTTTCTTGCACCGCAGGAACACAATTCCTTTCGCCTAAAATGGATCCAGAAATATTTCTTTGTATTTGCTGGAAACAGGAACAAGAAAGACTTGAAAGTCCTCGTAAATGCATCGTTAAAGATCATCATCATCATCATAATAAATAAAATGATCACCGTTTGTATGCTATATATCTGCTGGGCTCATATTATGGTTTTGTCCATGTATTTCATGATGTTATATTTAAAACCGAAAAGACATAAAATACAATATTCGAATCAGTACAGAAGAGTACTCATCCTGTCTTTTCTCACTCCAATAGGTGTAGCATTATAGGAACATCCAATGCGTCCGCCCGCCTGAAATATTGCGAGTGGAATCGTCACGACAGCCTGTCCACAGATTTATTTATAACGCGTTAACTTACCGTTTGATAGAACGAGTTGAAATAGCGGAATATGGTTGCGCTATACATCCAGTAACTTAACTTCCACAAGCTGAAGTGGGAGTGGGCTGGTCACATCTCTAGAAAAAGATTTTATAACTTTTGGGGTAAGCGTGTCATTGAGTATAGAAAACTCGGCAAACGTGATGTTAGGATGACTAAGAAGACAGGCGTATAAAGACTATACAAAAACCTGTACCTAAGTCAAAGTTGGGTGGAAAGGGCCGAAGAGAGATTCAGACTGATGATAAAATCGCACATAAGTACATTAAATTTATATAATATAGGTTCATTCATAGCCTAACAAATTAGCAAGTTGAAAGTTTACCGCAGGAAAAATATATTTTTTAAATAGTTTTTTTCTTTTTAATATCAAGTGTATTTATACTATTGGTCTGCAAAAGTAGCTTAATCTAATCAAGAAACTTACAAAATTCTAAAACTAATCGACTCACATCTTTGGGCATAATTTCCTTATTAAACTACCATCACCAAGTTGTGAAGAGTGTCGATTGAAGATGTAAAACATATTATTGTGTTGGAATATGTCCATAATGCTAATGACAGAAGGGCTATTTTATCTCCCTTATCAGAAGAAGCCTCTATACACATTGCTTAAAATTAATCATATCGTAAACTGATTGAGCAATGTGAGCACTGAGACTGTTCCTTTATTCATTAAATTATTTTTTTTAAATTAGGCACAGGTATTTCTTTCACTATGCAAGAATCGTTTACCTGTACTTGTATTACTGTTACTATAAACACATATTGTGCTACGTTGGCGGCGAAACCATGAGACAGATGGATATATCGATACATCTGTCAGCTGCAATTAATTTTATGGTGCGTTTTTAGAAATGCTTTTTAGTGTATTTATGGCTTTATTTAGCAGTCGTCAGTGAAGTTAATCGAATGTCGTAAAAGAGATGAAAGGAGTGAGAGATTTTAATTAAAATAATTATTCTTCCGATGCTATTTTGAAATTGTGAAGATAACGGTCATTTAACAACCGCCATACTTTATATATCATAATTGAAGGGTTGAGAATAAAAAGGGTTTAACTGTCAAATTGACAGTTTCGAGAAAATTGACTTTAAACTTCAACGGCGTCATTTTAATGTAGATTGCTTATAAGGTAATTGAAAAGGTTAATGAAGTTTCAGTTGCTTGAAAATGTTTTAGTTCTATTTTAAAATACTAAATATAGTACTAATTCATACAATTACTGTAAAAATATAATATAATAAATAAAATATAATAATGTTTTTATGCTAAGTGAACTGTATTTCTGTGACAGATAAACCGTTTTAAGACTCAAAATCTCGAGATTTAAGCCTCATTTCGGTATTTTGAGAATGTATTACTGTAGATAATTTCACGCTGAATCCAACGATACCCATAAGTCATTTTGTGAAAAAAATCAGTTAAACCCTTTTTGTTCTCACCCCTTCAATTGTATAAAGGTACCTAAACTAGTAAAAAAGAAAGTAGGTAATAATATACAATGGATATTATTTTATATAAAAAAATGCTATAATGTTTACATTTTTTATAGGCAGGCTAGACTTTACGGGCCGGCTTATATTTGACCATATATGACTGTCTAATTAAATAATGATTCACCGGTAAAACATATGTTTAACTCCATTGACCTAGAATATTTTCACTATGATTTACTCATAAAGTAATACTAATATGGAACATTTCAAGAACTCAAAACAACGCACTGAATCCCGTTCTTGAACACATTTCTAATGTGTTAAGCAATTTAATAGCCTCTGTGGTGTGGTGGTTGAGCAGGTCGGTTCATAGCTCCGAGGCAGCGGGTTCGATTCCCGCGGCAGGACAAGTATTTGTACACAAAAAAAGCGCAAATACTTGTTTCGAATCTGGGTGTTGTGGGACAATGGTCCTCGTAGTTCCTAGGTCCCTAGACACAGGGGATCTTAGTTAGGGTCCAGGGTATCTTTGTATGTGATTGTTGGGTGTTATTATTTTATTTTTATTATTTTCCACTGACCTAGAATATTTCCGCTATGATTTACCCATAAAGTAATACTAATATGGAAATTCAAGAACTCAAAACAATACACAAAATCCCGTTATTGATTTCCAATGTGTTAAGCAATTTTAATCACTGACCGTACTGCCTACAAATTCCACTCAAGTTAATTAATCAATCAATCAAGGACTCACTATTGTTCAGGGTTTTTGTTCGAGACAAAGGCATCGCCATTTCACCAGTATTGTTCCACGGTGAACTTTCACCTTAAACTCGACAAGAGCCTTTGTATGCATTTTGAAAGGAAGTGGCGACGGTTCGTTCAAATAGCATGATTAGTATAACAACTTCACTAAGAATGGTTTTAGTGTAAATATAGCTCAAAATGATTTACAATTTATTACAATACGGTCTATTATAGATTACACCATGGTGAATGTGTACAAGAACTGCATGATCTCATTTCCCCATCACAATTCCACTACCGGACGACTAGACGCTCGGCTAAGCATCCCTTCGTGGTTGAAATACCACCTATTTGTACTAAGCGATTTGATTCCACGTTCATAATTAGAACGGCTAAAGATGGGAATGTCCTGCCAGTGTCTGTGTTTTCGGCGAAATATGACCCGAAGAGAAAGAGTGAATAGGTATTAACTATTAATTAACATTAGGTAACTCCTGAAAATATAACTGTAGATTTGACTGCAATTATTATTTTCTTTATAATTTAACAGGGCCGCATTAGACCGCGGTCTCATCTGATGGGAAATGACAACGCGGTCTACGATGGCGCATACTTGCATAGAAGATAACTTATTCTTTCGCGACTTGAAGAGCTCCATGTACTTATCTGGAATTATTTATCAAAGAGGTTATTTATTAAAAAAAACTTTAGACTACAGTTTGGACTGGTTAGCCCAAACTGTACTCTAAAGTTTTTTTTAATGTTATGAATATAATTACCATTAAAAAAAACTTTAGACTACAGTTTGGACTGGACTAACCAGTCCAAACTGTAGTCTAAAGTTTTTTCTAAAACAGTCTAACAGTTAGGACTAAACAGTAATGGTTTAGCCCTAACTAACTAATTTAAGAAATCATCAGTGATGCAGCTTAGAGTTACCTGTTATGTAGATGGTGCAACTGAGCCTTAAATAATTATGTATACGCCAGCAACTTTTCGTAAATTTTATTACTGCCATTATTATAGTATATTTAATTGGTAGATATTTTATACCTTAATACTAAAAATATTGATTTTGCTAGTACATTAATTTTGCAACATAACGTAGCGTCCGTTGATAATCTATTAAAATAAAGTAACAATGTTTTACGGTTATTTATCTATTAATCTAAAATGTTTTATGTTATGTTCCTGTTTCATTAATTATGACGAGATGGATGTAATTTATAATTCTGTGATAAAATTTACTTATAACAGATAAAAACTGGTAAATAACTTAGGTACGTAATCTAAGTACTCGTACGTAAAGTTTCTTGTATCTTCTTCTTTACCGTGTATTCGAAGCTTCGGATCGGAGTTAAATATAATTTTGACTTGATAAAGTGCTAAAAATAGCCTATTTGCAATAAATATTTTGACTTTGAATTTGACTAATAAGTTCTGCTGGGTTCAAACCATAAGAATCTTTAAAACCTATCCGATTCTTTTGTTTTTATTACTTTATTTAGGCATATTTAAGTCAGTTTAGTTATCAAAACAGTTATAGGCAACAGAACAACTATTATCACCTACTTTATACTTCGGGTGGAAAATATACTTTGTACTACTTTTTCCAACAATCGTTCTCAACAATCAAACAATCTTTTACGACTCGAGTGTTTACAGTCTAAGTAAAGAAAAACAAGGTTTTTCAACCTCTGATAAACAAATAAAGAAATAAGTTATTTGAAATGTGAGATATTTTTTGAAAAGAATGTATTTAGAGTATAAAATGGTTACAAATATAAAAGTCTCTAGATCTCACTCACACTCACTGAGTCTGTGAGACAAAGGCTATCATTATCATCCTACAACCATGTAATAATGCTTCCTTTCGATACCATAAATGTTGATTAAATATCGACCACGGAATGTCGCTCAGCTCCAAACCATGGTAATTACTGGCTGAACAACTACAACCAACAAACCACGAATCAAAAGTCCAAATTAAAGTCCAACGCTTAATTATTTGCTGACATTCAAATAAATAGCATGTCTACAAAATTGCATTAAACAGTTTAACAAGATTAATATTTTTTTATGTTAAGGAATGTAGTGTGGTAATATGTAGAAAATGTGACGAGCTAATAGTTCACCTGCCACCTTTAAGTTAAAAGTGAATCGTTTTTCCGTTTATTTATTTTATTTAGGTGGCTTTTATATCTACAGCTGAACCGATTGCGACAAAAAAAAATTGCGTTAAACTGCAGATACCTTATATATTCTAGTATTTAACAATTTACAGTATAACAGATCTAATTCCAAACGCAAAAATTCAAGCTATAATGATCAAGTTTATTTTTTATTTAATGTGACCAGAATTTTGATCATATTTAAATATCAATCACATTTATCATGATATTTCTCCAGAAGCTAATGCTAGCAATCAGAAATCAATAACAACCGCATTTCAAAATTGTATTCTTAAATGTCAACACAATAAAATTTAACGATTTAACCAATAAATAAAGCTTGTTGAAGTTGATTTTTATGTTAATAAAATACATGTTTTCATAATTAAATTCAGTTTTAATGCCGTTCGTTTTAACACACCGTGAAAAAACATGACTGTCATATTTACGGTGAGAAAATTAAAAGTTGTATTTAGATATTGTTATTATTATTGAGTGAGAGATACTTGAAAGATTAGTTTTCGGAATGCTGCGTCACGGTACAAACACTCACCCTAGATGGAAAATTGGTAACGATCTGCTGATATGATATAATGATAGGGTAGAGAGAATCCTTTGAAATGATGTCAATAAACAGTGTTATACTAAAACCATAATTTTTGGAGTAAAACCGACTGTAAAAATGAATAGTCTCATATACATACATTCGATCTTATTTTGCTTCACGTCTCACTTAGGTTATCGTTACTCAAAAGTTTTATTTTTATTTCACTGGCACTTTAACCTTTACCGCCGAAGATTAGCTTCTATAAAACAACTCTTTTCAATGTTCCTTTGAAGTTAGCGGCAGGGTTACCAACAATAAAGTTTTTTCAGTTTTTAATACAGAATTTTAGTTGATATTTAACGAAATGCCGAAGTTTCTCTGAAGAATAGTATTGAAATAATCGTGAAGCCATTAGACGGAATTTTAAAATTATTTTTTTGAAAGTCTTAAAGCATTGGATTGGAAAACTTTGGTCGCTCCTACGACAACCCTAGAAGACTAATTTTTTTTACTACACTGCAATGTAAATAGCTCCGCGATGCGCTTGCGCAGCCAGGTGCAATTGGCAGCAATTTGCGTCGAAGGTACGCCCTCTGTACTTGCAATTATACAGTACTTATGTAAGCAGTGATTTATCTGTATAAGTGGCTCCAGTTTGTCACTTACTCTTACAAAATTTTATTTTAAACTGTTTATTACATACTTAATGCGCAAAACCTTCGTTTGCTTCTACATATTCTCTCGCAATGCCATCATTGCCTTTTTCACTGTGTGCTTCCCACCAGTATTTTTTTAAGGTTATATTGGAGTGACAATAATATGATCTTCTGAAATTCAATCACCACCATATAAAAGCCACTGCATTTTCGTTGCATGGTTGGGTACTGGATTCTTTGGTTACTGTCTGAGAGACATACTTGCAATTACGATGTCCCGACAGAGAAAAATTTATTTTTCAATGTTGGTTTTAAGGTGGTCCTTGATTATAGACCTCTTTGATCGCGTTGGAACAGCTTGCAGACAACTTTGACTAAAATATATAAAAGTGGGTGGTGTTAGGGAACACCTACTTCTTATGTTTATTACAGGTGAAGATTTTATAGTTGATTAAAATTTAAAAATACGGAGTGTTGCTCCAATGTTTCGTATTTTCATCATGACGCATCATGTACTTTTCTTACTAGGTGATAAGACTTTTCTGCAAAGTTCGTCTAGGTAGGTACCACCGCTTTGCCAGTTATTCTGCCGCCAAGCAGTAGTGTGCAAGCACTACTGTGTTCCGGTTTGAAGGGCACTGTAGCTAGTGAAATTACTGGGCAATTGAGACTTTATGATCTGATCTCACAGTCGAGTAGTCTTATTACCAGACTGTGCTGATGTCTCAGGGTGATGTGCGCAGTGCAGTGTCACACGAAACTATATAATTTGGAGATCCAAGTGACACTATTCTTTATGGGCGACCGTGTTGCTTAACATCAGGTGAACGACAAGCATGTCAAATCATTCAATAACATTACAAAAATGAGCGTTATTCACTAAACTATACTATTATCGAATGTTGCAGTTATTATTAATGATTCAAATTGTTCAGTAGGTACGTCGTCACCAAATTGCATTTGTTTATCGTTCGTTTTCTAATTGTCATCGGAGAAACGTCCATGATTGCCATTAGAAAAACATTTTCCCGCACTATTATCGAATCTAACACTTCTGTCAAACTCGTCGTCGCATGCCGTTTTGTGACACTGCTGACGTGACTCGTTCCGCAAGTTAAATGAATTTCCCATTCTATGCATATTGTTTAGTCAATAACTTAAGGTCAAAGCTGAAAAAATAGTCGATCTTCATTAAAATGTTTGTGTTTTAAAAAAGTGTGTATTAAGATGTATCCGAAATAAAATAGCAAATACATTGCTATTTTCATTTTGGATACATTTTAATCCATCATTTTTACAAGTTTTAAACCAAACAAAACAGTTTGTACCAGTTTTTATGTTTAGTCATCCCTTTCTTTACTGAAAGTAATGATTTATCTAAATCTAAAGCATGATAGCGGGATGTTCTGCAACTTGATACCTTTTTGTAAAAAAAAATACGAGTACAAAATATATTGGAAACAAGACCTCGTCGGAGTACAACCAGTAAAAGGGACTGCGGTCTAAAGATTATCATTTGTCTTCTTTAAATAAACACAACTGGAAATCGCCTCGAGTGCATTTCTGAAGGGGCCCCATCCAAGGCATTTTACATACTAGTAATTGGATATCTCTTCTTCAGACAGGCGGTTGGCCGACAGATGGCATATTCAAATTAAATTAACAAGGGTGTGCTAGGCTTTGGTTAAGACCCAAATCACATTGTACTGTCTTGTCTTAATCTTGTAACGGGAATTCGATGGGTATTATGGATATGTTCATACGAGTAGTTAAGCAAAAGAAGATTTATAAGGCTATACTGTTAATTTAAACTCGTGAAGGAAGAAATTAATAATTAATTTTTTTGATAATTGTGTACTATAATCTACGGACTGGTAAATAATATAATTTGCCTGGTCGATACTACGTGTGACCAAAATGCTGGAGCTTATTTGGCACAACGAATCAGCATTGCAATTCAACAGGGCAATTTTTTTTTTAACTAGCTAATTCTGTTGGTCTCTATCGACCTTTACAGTGCCACCGGGCGGGAGGGCGGGCGCTTAAGGCGCCGAGCCGTCAAAAGTGGGCAATGCTGCCAGCATGTTGGCTAAGCTACCTACTAGTAGTGGGCTGGAGCATTTGTACTGTCTATAGGTCATCGCGTTCAGTATATAGTCCAATTTTTTTTTGTAGTAGGTAGTGTTTAGTATTAGTTATTATATCATTGTAGTATTTATTTGCTAATGAATGCAAATAGACGAAAAAAAGGCTTTACAGTTGAAAGCACAGTGATTAGTTTTGTTATAGCGCTGGAGTGACACATTACCTCATTCATTGGTTTATTTTACTTAAAACGTTTATTTATTTCCAACGACGGTGGTTTAAACGTAATTATAATTACTAGGTGGTAGGACTTTGTTGCAAAGTTCGTCTAGGTAGGTACCACCACTTTGCCAGTTATTCTGCCGCCAAGTAGTAGTGTGCAAGCACTACTGTGTTCCGGTTTGAAGGGCACTGTAGCTAGTGAAATTACTGGGCAATTGAGACTTTATGATCTGATCTCACAGTCGAGTAATCTTATTACCAGACTGTGCTGATGTCTCAGGATGATGTGCGCAGTGCAGTGTCGCTTGAACTCTATGTTTTAGGGTTCCGAGTGACACTGTTCTGTTATGGGCGACCGTGGCGCTTAACATCAGGTGAACGGCTAGCTCGTCACATCATTCAATAACATAAAAAAAAAAAAAAAAAAAAAAAAAATAAATTACAAGTTACAATTACAGTAAGTACTCACCTGTCATTTTTTTATTGGCTGTGTGTTATATAATTTAAATTGCTTAAATTATTGAAGTAAAACTTCTTTACGCACGCTTGATTTGGGGAGTAAGCTGGCGAGGCGAACGGAAGTTGAAAGTTGTTGGTTAACGTCTCTTCATTGTCAACATTACAAAGTTAAAATCTGTATTATTATGTATGTGTTTCCGGTAAAAGGACAATTTACAATTGAAGGGGTGAGAACAAAAAGGGTTGAACTAATTTTTTTCAAAAATTGACTTATGGGTATCTTTGGATTCAGCGTGAAATCATCTACAGTAATACATTCTCAAAGTACCGAAATGAGACTTAAATCTCGAGATTTTGAGTCTAAAAACGGTTTATCTGTCACAGGAATACAGTTCGCTTAGCATAAAAACATTATTATATTTATTTTATAATATAATATTTTTACAGTATTTTTTTTTATGTTAGTGAATGATGTGACGAGCTAGTCGTTCGTTTAATTGTATGAATTAGTACTATATTTAGTATTTAAAAATAGAATTAAAACATTTTCAAGCAACTGAAACTTACATAAAACTTTTCTATTACCTTATAAAAACTCTACATTAAAATGAAGCCGTTGAAGTTTAAAGTCAATTTTCTCGAAACTATCAATTTGACAGTTAAACCCTTTTTATTCTCAACCCTTCAATTGTCAATATGGCGACATTAAACAAAGCAGAATTAAAGTTATACCGGCGGATAGATAGAGCTAAACTAAAGAAGTTTAACTCGGGTGGTCTCTAAAGCACGCTATTTTTTTTTGTTTTATTTGTAATTCATTGATATCTCTATTACAGCGTTTTGAAAAGCGTCTTGAAATCTTTGGGATGAAGCATTGCCCCGTTGAACTTCAGTGCTGATTCGAAAAAAGCTCCAGCGTTTTAATAATCTATTTTTGAAATACTTTTTAAATTTTACTTGTACTCATAATATAATTTATTTATAATATGAGTACAAGTATTAGAATACATAATTAGTTTTCATATAATGTATATGAAAACTATTTATGTATTATTTCTCTTCCTCTTATTCGTAAATAGCCAACCGATAAAAAAGCCAACCTAATTCTCCAAAAAGCATTGTTTTTCTAATATCCTTAAATTCAATAACTTTTCCTAATGACCAAAATCCCACTCGTAACTTTTTATTTTGGTACTATTTTACAAAAGGGTAGTAAAGTCGATAATTGCGCCGAAAGGGAATTTATTGAATTAGAGTATTGCATGTTAGAGGGTAATAATGAAACCAATAACGATATGGTTGGGCCGTAAAATTACTGCTGTTTAGCGACCAGTGTTTGTATAGGAACAATGTTGCATACCTCATTACCGTATGTGGACCAATTATTAAATGAAAATTACAGATTCAGTTAATGACTGGCCCGATAGCTCAGTTGGTAGTAACCCTGCCTTCTGAACTGTGGGTTGTGGGTTCGATTCCCACCCAGGAAAAACACTTATGTGCTGAACATAGGTGTTTGTTCTGTGTCTGGGTGTCATATTGTATTCTATGTATGTATTTACAAACAAAAAGTATTTAAGTATTGTATCAGTTATCTGGTTCCCATAGCACAAGCTTTGCTTAGTTTGGGGCTAGATGGCGTTGTGTGAGATGTCCACACATATTATTATTATTATTATTTTATTGACTTTATAACAGTGGTTTGTTACTGTTGGCACGTCAGTTACAATAATTAGTGGATACTTATCGACACTTAAGAAATATAATAAAAACACGCATTACCTACGACACTACGACACTATGGTCGAATGTCATATATAAGATTAGTATAATAATTTCATTAATCACTATTGTCAAATGTCAAATATAAAGATAAGAATAATATAAATTAAATTTGTGAAACTTCTTGGTAACATTGGTAACTATAATGAAATAACTTACTTTTTACAGAAAAAAAGTTACTCAATATCCTTACATATAAAAGAGCGTTCAGTCAAATTCATTTTCATAAAGTCATTAAGCTTGTAGAATGCTTTCTTGGCAAAAAACCAACACAATTCACAATTAATACTAAATTTAATTTAATTTACTTACTTTACTTATCATAACGTTTAATAAATTTAAACGTAGTCATTTGTTTTTGAAGTAAAACTTCTTTATGTACGCTTGACTTGGGGAGTAAGCTGGTGAATGCGTGACGAAAACGTTACGGACATTGATCGGGCGAGGCAAACGGAAGTTGAGAGGGAGACATAAGTTAGTGATGATAGAAAGAGCAGAGTGTTACGTTTTGTATAGAAGCTTAACTTCAGTCGTGTGGTCTAAAGCACACTCGTTATTTTACAAATAGAGTTCACGTGGACAAAAACCTATAATTCTGTGACAATATTGTGTTAAAATACTTAGGTATATTAAATTTCATCAAATTTCGTCATATTTGTTTTTGTCAAACTTTAAAATGACTCCGAAAAAAGAGAGTACAGTAATATAATCGATTTATTGAAAATCGATTTTTACATTTAGGTAATAGATCATTAATCGACTATAACAAAATAATAATCGACTAATTTAACCTAATGAGAGTAATTTCGAACTGTACCCATATAGGTAGATAGGGTATCATTAAATAAATCTAATTTTATACGTTCTCTACAACTCGAGCATGTCATGTACAGAAATCCGTCCATAAAAGTATCTTTATCTTGTCAAGTATCGAAGCCAGCCGATTTATTTGGTCGGCGGCTCATTTGCACGAATCCGCAGTATATCCTCGTTTGCGGGCACGTGACACTTTTATGATAGTTCGAGAGACTGTATCAACACTGTCACTGAGGGAAAGTATAAGAGAAACACAAATATCACTTATGAATCAAATCTAATTATAACTATTCAAACAATGGAACGCTTCATAATGAATGCTTCATAATATATCAAATTAAGTTTCATTTTTAATTCACGACGCAGAGTTGTAACGTATTATTCTGCGGTGTGGTGGTTCAATTCCCGCGACTAGACAAGTAAATGTACACAGGAAAAACAATGCAAATACTCAGTCTGTATCTGAGTGTTGTGGGACCATGGTTCTCGTAGTTCCACGGTTCCAGGATATAGGGAATCGTAGTTGACTCTTCCAGGATCTATGTAGGTGATCGTTGGGCGCTATTTTTATTTATTTATTTATTATTACATGCCTTCATACAATGTCATTACTTAGTCTAACTAATCTATACAGTACTTAGTTCCCAATGTTACATTGTATGAGCCCTGTGAGGGCGTTGCACTTTAGAGCATACATTGTCTAACTCTCGTCACATTACAATAATATTCAGGTCGAAGGAAATTATGATTACTGTCACTTAAATTTTTAGGTTAATTGTCAAACTTTGATCATTATTCGTTTTAAATATTTATAGTATATACATGATTTATAAGTCACGACAAATACATGTAAGTATACATGGTTGGGAGTTATCCAACATAATTATACTTTTCCACTTCGACAATGAGTAGGTAAGTAGGCACGAAATGATGAGAGATGTCATTCAAAGAAGTAGGTAGATAGCATATTATATCCTACGGTCGAGTGTAACAGGTTTTTTTATTGATTTATTTATAGGTTTACATATATCTGTCATGTAAAGGTATTTTACTAGTAGTTCAGCTATTGGGTGATCCTAAGGCTACATTTTTTTAGATTTACCCATGGTTCACCCATCAGTAAATCCAAGGGCACCGAATTTCTTTAATTTACCCGTTGTTCACTTAGTGGAAAGACTACGGGTACAAAAAAGTACTCGTGGAACATCCAGGAACGTTTGTGTATGTCTCTGTGCCGCAACAAATTTCCCACAGTGATGAACTGTTTATTTTTAATGGTGAATTGTTTTGGACTTTAGTCTACAAAGTGATCTTAGTTACTTATTAGAGATTTTTGTTTTATTTATTTAAATTTGTTTCTTAGATGTGGTAGACAAAATATTCAAGCTTGCTGTATTTATATTAGGTCTTTACCTATGAAATTGCCGTTTTGTTTGAAAAAAGTTAGAGTATTTTTTTCGAACTTATTTATTTCTTTTATTCAAAGTAATCACCCCTGCAATCAATGCATCTTTGCCAACGCTGTGGCAGTTTATGGATGCCCTTCTTAAAAAAATCAGCAGGACGGGAGACAACAAACTCTTCAAAGGCGTTTTGTACTGCCTCTCGGGAATTGAATTTTTTTCCCGCTAAAAAGTTGTCCAAATTTTGGAAAAAGTAATAGTCGGTAAGCGCAAGATCTGGTGAGTATGGCGGATGAGGGAGAGCTTCCAAACCCAACTCATGCAGCTTGGAGACGGTCTGTTGTGCAGTATGGGGTCGCGTGTTGTCGTGAAGTAGCAGTGGAGACGACCGATTGACCAAAGCTGGTTGCAGACGTGCGAGTTTCGCCATCATTGTGGTCAGTTCTTCAATGTACACATCTGCAGTAATGCTCTCGCCGTTTTGTAAAAAGCTATGATGAATCACACTAACACTAGACCACCAAACTGTGACCATCACCTTTCTAGGGGTAATTTTTCGTTTTGCACATTGCTTTGGTACCGAACCAGGATCTAACCAACTTGCTGAGCGCTTTCGATTGTTAAAAAGAATCCATTTTTCGTCGCACGTAACAATTCGGTTCTAAATTCCTTCATTTCTGTGCCTGTTAAGCAGCGCAAGGCAAGTCTCGACGCGTACGTTGCGCTGGCGATCGTTAAGTTCGTGGGGCACCCATCTATCAAGCTTTTTTATCTTGCCAATCTGTCGCAAATGGACCAATATTGTTTTGATGCTAACATCAAAAGCTGCTGCCAGCTCAGCTGTAGATTGAGATTCATCAGCTTCCACAATCGCCTTGAATTCATCATTGTTGACCAAAGTTTCCGGACGACCACGAGGTTCATTTTTCAAGTCAAAATTCCCAGAACGGAACCGAGCAGACCAATAACGGGTTGTACGTTCGTTTGTACAGTTCGTCTCCGTAAACGTCGTTGATGTTACGTGTCGTTTGTGCCGCGTTGGTGCCACGACGGAACTCATATTCCATAATTACACGAAATTTCAAAGTATCCATTATGAGGAAAAATGTTGAAATGTAATGAAAATACAACGCTAATCAATAAACAAAAGACTTATATTGTAAATAGAATGTCATATTTTTAAAACAAAATTAATTTGAATTTAGAATTCATAGCCAATCAAAACTTTTTTTTGTTTGAAAAAGTCTGTACTGCAATACGGCAATTTCATAGGTAAAGACCTATTATATAGGTACAAATATTGATTGCGTTGGTCTTAAAATCTTTTCGATCGAGGTTCATTACTGAGCATAGGCAATACTCAATCTATGTTTTCCTACGTAATATCTCTTTCGTTTGTGGGCAGCTTTAGAGCGTTATATTTGCCCAATATTATCAATATCTCTAATGTTTGTATCTATCAATACCAATGTATGTTTAAAATACAGGTTCCAAACTAATAGATTACAATAAATTAGAGTGAAACTGTTCTCAAGAAATAAACATAAACAAATCATTGATCTGACTAACTACCTTTGAATAATAACGATCTACATAGTGTAACCCGTACTGGTCAATAAATAACGCAGATTGTAAAATATTAAGATTCTGCATCAGCAAGGATGTACGGGGAACCCTGGGGGCTAAATACAGAGTGATTCCTTACGGTAACAAGATTCACCATAAAACAGTATTGATTCATATGGTTATTAATCTACTGTGTTAATATGAAAATTGATTAACTCTATGTTTATTAATCTACAAGTTAGTACGATACTAAAATAAATGTGTTTGATGATGACAGCGAAGGAATATATTGATAAATTGTATGAAACGGAAGACCAAGGTTGTGGAAGTTAAGGAGAAAGGTCCGAGCGCTTAAGCTAATGTCAGGACAATAGGTACCGATTATGTCATCTGTATAAAAGATTTATTCTACAATGTTTTACACTTGAACTGTATGGAAACTCGAGAAAGGCGTTTCGAATAGGGCGCGGGTGAAATCGCTTAGGAAATCCAAAAAACCCCACAAGTGTCGATACCTCGAAGATACTTGAGTGAACACGAAAATTCCGAATTCAGGACCCCATTTGATTGGTTATTTTGTATTTCACTTGGACGTGAAACATAAAAAAAATAAAGAAAAAAAAAAAACGTGGTTTATTCGTCCAACATAGATATAATACGAATTATTATCATTTTGTTTACATAAAATAGTATCTATAAAACGTTCGAATCTATCTAACCCTAAATAAAAAAGGATAATGTGTTTGTTTTAAAATGACAATTTACAGTTGTCGAGATGGTGACATTAATATAAAAGAAAGCCAAAACAAAGTTATACCGGCCGATAGATGGAGCTAAAAAAGTTTTACTTCAGTGGTATGGTCTAAAGTACACACGTTTTTTTTTGTTTCCGTTACTTCACGCCATAACAGCTGAACTGACGTGGCGGAAATTTCACACATGAATTGCTTTCGAGCCAAGATCAAAATACACTATTTATCCTGGATTTTCCGGAGAAATTAAGTTTTCTCAGGAAACCGGGTAAACATCGGGTGAAACCACAGGCTTAGTTACTAATAAATTAAATTACCACTGAGCCTCAGCCATTCAAACCAAAGCACAAAGAGTTCAGCAGTTCAATTGCAGTGCAAGCAAACACAATTCATTATACCATTTCCACTTAGTCATTGATGTTATTGAAAGCAATGCCTACGAGGTGCTCACCCGTTATTTGTCCGTCAAAAAACTAACAAAACCGTAATTGACTTAAGCAGCAATTTTGCCAGTAGCTATATTTGGTACCATAGACGAACTTTACTATTAAGACAGTAACCAAGGTTTACAATTAAGTACAATATTTTATTTTAACGCCTTACCACCTACCTATTACCTACCACCTTAGCGTCGGTCGTGACATAATATTGAAATGTACTCGTAGTAAAAGAATTTCTAATTGTCCTATTCTGCAGAGCATTTCAAAGAAAACTATAATAAACTTTACTTAATTATATCTAAGATATCTGTACCACAGAATAGATAATAGCACTTTTGTACCGTGCCTGGCACTAACATTGAAATAATGAAATAAAAGTACAAAAATATGTTTGTATTTTTTTTAATTGTTATAGTTTATTATGATTTGCCATGTGATCGCGGCGTAAATATGTGACCAATCATCCCCCTCTCTCCCCATGGATGCCGTAAGACCGCCGACTGCCGACAGTAAATAGAGGGAGTAAATATCCAAGGAATTATCGGCAGCAATCTCCTTGGCCTGCATTATATCATAATCTAGCGATCACCGAGACGTCTACCAAACATTATGAAAAATCTCACGAAAGAGGCCTTTGTCCAGCAGTGATATTGATGTAATAAGAAATGTGCGTGCTCTAATAATAAAAGCTTATTCACTGACTTGTAGTTCCATTACACCAAGGGGGCTGCCAATCAGTTATCCCATGATGAATGGCCTCTAACGAATTTGTTGTAATCTTAATTGAAGTCACTTGTTAGTGAATTTAGTCAACGTCGCGATCTCTCAACGGTGAACGTAGATCAATGACATTTGCCACCAATTATAAGCGATGAAGATTAAAATTTAAGGTACTGATAACATCGTCATTATACCGGAGTGTTTAGTGCTCACATAATGGATTTTCAGTTGACGAAATATGTGTAGTATCTTTTTTTTAATGATATATGATAGTGATGTGATGAGCTAGTCGTTCACGCGATACTAAGCGACACGGCTGCCCATAAAACAATGCTGTCGATTCTGCGCATTCTCTAAAACTAAAGTAAACTTAAAGTATGGCGGTACTCTTCTGATAAAGGGGTTAATGAAAAAGACGGAAATATGTTAATTTAGTTTAGTTTTAGAGTGTGCAACACAGAATCGACACCAGTGTCATTCGGAACTCCAAAATATAAAGTTTCGCTTGACACCGCACTGCGCACATTATCCTGGGGACATCAGCACAGTCTGGTAATAGGATTACTCAACTGTGAGATCAGACCATAAAGTCTCAATTTTACAGTAATTTTACTATCTAGGGTGCCCTTTAAACTGGAACACAGTGCTTGCACACTTATGCTTTGCGGCAAAATAACTGGCGAAGCGTTGGTACCTAGACGAGCTATGCAGAAAAGTCCTACCATCTAGTAAAAGTAGTGGTGGACAATTGCGATCAGTTAGTTCCCACCCAGGATAAACATTTGCGTAATGAAATCGGTGTTTTATCTGGGTATTATATTGTACTAGTTGCGCCCCGCGGTTTCACCCGCGGATAATAAGTATTTTAATTATTTGCTCATCCCACGGGAACATTTCACTTGTCCGGGATAAAATGTAACCTATGTGCTAATCCAGTGTATAAGCTATCTTGGTACCGAATTTCATCCAAACTCATTCAGCCGTTTGAGCGTGAAGGAGTGACAAACATACAAACATACACACAAACACACATACAAACTTTCGCCTTTATAATATTAGTGTGATTCTATGTATATATTTACAAAAAAAAAGTATCTAAGTACTGTATCAGTTATCTGGTTCCCATAGTTCAAGCTTTGCTTAGTTTGGGGCTAGAGCTAGCGCTGTGAGAAATGTCCACAAATATTTAATTATTAATTTAATTTACCAAAATGTAAGCAACATTATCTTTTGCATCGTTTACTTAAAGTTCAACCTACAAACAATTTACTATAAGCTGTAAGATTTCAACAGGTTGGGCATCCACGTCGGTCCTGCGTTCCGAGATAATCACCGGTTTCCGAGATCGCGCAAAACAAACACGCAAACTGTAATGATCCCTTCGCGTAATATTATAGTCGCCATATAAATGCAGAAGGTTAGCTCCAACGTTATTTATAATAATAATAATATAATATGTGTTGGACATCTCACACAACGCCATCTAGCCCCCAAGTAAGCAAAGCTCGTATTATGGGAACCAGATAACTCATACAATACTTAAATACTTTTTTGTTTGTAAATACATACATATAATACAATACAACACCCAGACATAGAACAAACACCTATGTTCATCACAAAAATGTTTGTCCTGGGAATCGAACCCACAACCCACAGTTCAGAAGGAAGGGTTACTACCAACTGAGCTATCGAGCCAGTCAATTTATAGTAGACAACAAAAAATTCGGTACTGGTTTTTGGTGATGACTGTTTAGTGTGCAACGCCAACGAGTAAAATTATTAAATACAAAATGAAATAAGAATATCGGCCGAATATGTGTGATTCCACCGTGTGTGTGTGTGAGTGTGTGTGTGTATCACGTCTTAGCATGATTGAAATAAAGTCCTAAAATTAATTGCTATACAGTACCAACTGTATTGTAGCAAAGCAATTTAGATCTTCTTTTAGATCTTTAATTGAATTGCGCTAAGAGGTTGATGGTAAAGCTCCTGAAAATACCTAATTCCTATTAAAATAAACAAAACATGTGAATCAATTGTGTTCATATACTAAATTATAGATGACAAATTTCAATGTAATATATAACTGAAATCCCCATACTGTTAGTACTGTGCCACAGATGATGTAATAGGTACTTGGATAATACCGCAGATTAGGTATAAGTCGGTATGGATAAAACCTACCCGGCTGAGATAGGTTATTAAATTTAACAAGCTACCCTCCATACTCTTCCAGTATAAAAGAAATAAATGTTAATTTGTTGCAATTAACATGGAAATGATGTTGACTAAATTATGGAGCTCAAGTTAATATGAGGGAGTTGTAATTGTAACTGATAGGTGCAATATTTACTGGACCATGAGCAACATTGTATGAGCCCTGAAGATATAGGACGTGAATCATAATTGAAGGGGTGAGAATAAAAAGGATTTAACTGATTTTTTTGACAAAATGACTTATGGGTATCGTTGGATTCAGCGTGAAATTATCTTCAATGATACATTCTCAAAATACCGCAATGAGGCTTAAATCTCGAGATTTTTAGTCTAAAAATGGTTTATCTGTCACAGGAATACAGTTTGCTTAGCATAAAACATTACTATATTTATTTTATTATATTATATTTTTACAGTAATTGTATGAATTAGTACTATATTTAGTAATTTTGAATAGAATTAAAACATTTTCAAGCAACTGAAACTTACATAAACCTTTTCTTTTACCTTATAAGCACTCTACATTAAAATGACGCCGTTGACGTTTAAAGTCAATTTTCTCGAAACTGTCAATTTGTCAGTTAAATCCTTTTTATTCTCAACCCTTCAATTATGAGAGTATCTTTAATCTAGGTGATATAAATTACTTTTTCCGGCTTTTATATTAGCTGCGCTGTGCCTAGCGATTTTTACTTATCCTAGTAATGGATAATCTTTGGCAACACATCGAAAGATATTATATTCAGTACTCTTATTCCTTGCTAGCTGGCTGGTCCCGCCCGGCTTTGCATGGGTAACTTATTTTTACGCCTTAACCTGGTCCAAAGGAAAAGGATATTGGAGAGGTAGAAAAATAAGGGGGAAGCATGAATTGATGGGATTTCCCTTGCCGTCCATTCATCATTTTTATAAATGTAAAAATAAAAACATTCACGCATAACAATCCCAAAAATCGGTTAACTCATTCAAAAGTTCTGAATAACAATCATAAAAAAATATTGTAAAATAAAAATTATATACTAATCGAGAACCTCTTCCTTTTTTGAAGTCGGTTAAAAACATGATATTTTTAGCAATTTTTACAAGTAAAAATCAGTACTTATACATAAAAAAAACTATTATTTTATGCATATCAAATCATATAGTGCTCATAAGTAGTTTGTATGCCCGTATTACGGCAGTGGTAGAGATACAGCATCAAGGAAATTAAAATAAACCTCGCAGATTACTCACAATAGTAATCATAATAAATCACGTAACGAAAGATGTTTTAAGCAATAAAGATTATTAGTTACTATTAACTCAACAAAAAGGAGTTGAGATAAATCGAGCGCAATAACTGAAATTATAATTGTATGGCTATGTACAATTCCCCGGCTGCGTTCGCCGTTTATACTTTCATTTGTTTATTTTTCTATGTATGTAATAATGATTATTTCAAATCGAATCAATTGAAATCAGATCAAAACTCATTTAACAATTAATATGATTATAAAATATAATGTTAATATTATTATTATTTCAAGGTATATAGGTCAATTCGCGTGAAAGTCGCGAAGTACATAAGTACATTTGTAAATTAATAGCCGCTCTGATTTTTTACAAGTTACCACACGTAAGTACCACACGACTGAAGTTACACTTCAATACAAAACGTAACTCTCTCTCTCTCTTTCTATCTTCACTAACATATCTCCCTCTCATCTTTGTCTTCTCTTCTTCCCTTCTTCTTCGCCCGATCAATTTCCGTAACGCTTTCGTCACACATTCACCAGCTCACTCCCCAAGTAAAGCGTGCGTAAAGAAGTTTAAGTTCAAATAACATTCAATAATCATAATTTCAATAATTTATTTATCTAATACTATTACTATAACATATACACTATTACGATAATCATGTATTGGTAGAGAGTAATCATTGACATGTATGTTCTACCAATGTGCGTAGTACATATTATTTTGACGGTAGAAATCAACAAATTTAAATCTTTCAAAATTACAATACAATACAAAATTTATTTTTTGTACACCAGAAAAAAAAACAGTTTCAAATAATGAAAAAAGTTAAAGTATTTTTTTTTTCGAACTTATTTATTTCTTTTATTCAAAGTAATCACCCCTGCAATCAATGCATCTTTGCCAACGCTGTGGCAGTTTATGGATGCCCTTCTTGAAAAAATCAGCAGGACGGGAGACAACAAACTCTTCAAAGGCGTTTTGTACTGCCTCTCGGGAATTGAATTTTTTTCCCGCTAAAAAGTTGTCCAAATTTTGGAAAAAGTAATAGTCGGTAGGCGCAAGACCTGGTGAGTATGGCGGATGAGGGAGAGCTTCCAAACCCAACTCATGCAGCTTAGAGACGGTCTGTTGTGCAGTATGGGGTCGCGCGTTGTCGTGAAGTAGCAGTGGAGACGACCGATTGACCAAAGCTGGTTGCAGACGTGCGAGTTTCGCCATCATTGTGGTCAGTTCTTCAATGTACACATCTGCAGTAATGCTCTCGCCGTTTTGTAAAAAGCTATGATGAATCACACCAGCACTAGACCACCAAACTGTGACCATCACCTTTCTAGGGGTCATTTTGCGTTTTGCACATTGCTTTGGTACCGAACCAGGATCTAACCAACTTGCTGAGCGCTTTCGATTGTCAAAAAGAATCCATTTTTCGTCGCACGTAACAATTCGGTTCAAAATTCCTTCATTTTTGTGCCTGTTAAGCAGCGCAAGGCAAGTCTCGACGCGTACGTTGCGCTGGCGATCGTTAAGTTCGTAGGGCACCCATCTATCAAGCTTTTTTATCTTGCCAATCTGTCACAAATGGACCAATATTGTTTTGATGCTAACATCAAAAGCTGCTGCCAGCTCAGCTGTAGATTGAGATTCATCAGCTTCCACAATCGCCTTTAATTCATCATTGTTGACCAAAGTTTCCGGACGACCACGAGGTTCATTTTCAAGTCAAAATTGCCAGAACGGAACCGAGCAAACCAATAACGGGTTGTACGTTCGTTTGTACAGTTCTCTCCGTAAACGTCGTTGATGTTACGTGTCGTTTGTGCCGCGTTGGTGCCACGACGGAACTCATATTCATAATTACACGAAATTTCAAAGTATCCATTATGAGGAAAAATTTTGAAATGTAATGAAAATACAACGCTAATCAATAAACAAAAGACTTATATTGTAAATAGAATGTCATATTTTTAAAACAAAATTAATTTGAATTTAGAATTCATAGCCAATCAAAACTTTTTTTGTTTGAAAAAGTCTGTACTGCAATACGGCAATTTCATAGGTAAAGACCTATTATATAAAAATTACTAACAGACTTACAAAATTATCTTCATAAATGTATTATTGTAGAAGATAAAACGCAGCACGAAGTGAATCAAACATTTGTAGCACGATATTAATTATAATTAATAATTTGTTTAAAAGAGTCCGTTTTGAAATACTGCTAAGCAAATTGTATGAATAGAATTAGAAATAGTTCCCGCTGCCAATCATACAGTAAACATAATCCGTGTACCACAAATACATATACAAGTATTACACAGACAAACGTATGTTTAACAATACAAAAAGAGCATTTTAACGCTTAGTTAAATCTAGATTACGAAAGAATTAAATCTAGGGCTTGCTTAAATCTTTTGTGGTTGAACCGCATATTACTGAATTTTGCTTTTTGCTACATGTTTATTTTGGGAGAGAATCCGGCTATTTGTCTTTTTGACGATCACATGTTGATGCCACGTTTATTATAGGATTTCTGAAAAGCTCATTAAATATTAAGTGCTTACGGCTCAAGTATTTACGGCGAGTATGCCACAAAGATATAAAAATTTCACACTATAAAATTTTATCAACCCCATAAAATTTAAAACACTTTAATTAACGGCAAAAAACACGTTGAAAAAATATAACCTTGCGATAACGTTTTGTTTTAAAACATTATTGATATTTTAGCACATTTAATTTTTATTGGAACTCCGTGAATACAATTTCAATTCGGCTTAAATTATACGTGATTTTAAAATTTGCAAAATATAGCACGTATTAAATGTTCGCACGTGTATTTGAGTTCTACTAAAACGCTACTAAAGGTTTTCTTTTTTATGTTTATAATGGTGTCGATTCTTTGTCGCGTACTCTAAAGCTAAACGAAATTAACATATTTCCGTCTTTTTTATTTCCCCTTTATCAGAAGAGTACCGCCATACTTTAAGTTTACTTTTTTTAAGTTACAGAATCGACACCAAAATCGTATGAATTTTACATATCGTTGATAATAAAAAAAAATATATATATATGATTATTGTGTATATAACACATTAATCTTTTTTTTTTCAAAAACTCAAACTACGTTGTAATTCATTTACGTACTAAAATCTTTACCAGATAACACACTCTTATTCCAATAAAGCTTTTAAATGTCAAACAACTGTACCTCTCCTCTCCGTATCTGTAGCTCATAAACCCAATCGGTTTCTTTAAAGTAATCACGACAAAGATAATTCTTCATTGGTGCAACATAAATTATCCCTCACCTATTAAGAGTCCTCATTTGCAGTATAGATAGTAAGGATTATACTGAAAAAAAAAAAATTCAATTGAATTCAATACCGAAAAAAGAGTTGCCAAAGTATATAAACGCAAGGTAACCTACGTACAAATTATGAAGTTGAATGAAAATTGTTGAGCATAAATAATTAAATTTCAGTCAATGACAAGTAAGTAAGTGGAATGACTCAATTATATCATTACCTGCCATTTTACCGAAGTTTTATAATTTTTATATTATTTTTTTTTTTACAAAACTTGTACTTAACCTGAACTGTATTATATTGTGTAGTTTGGTGAAGCAAGGCGCTGAAACTTAAGCACTAAAGCCAAATTAAAGTCAATTAATAACTACTGTAATACAATTTTGCGTTTGTGTGCGTGAGATTTAATCAGAACTTATCTATTTGCAGCAGGCGCTCTTACTGTTTGTATTATACTTCATAGTTCGTTTTAATTGAATGTGAGTAAACCGATAGATAGTTTATTGCCGGTTGATTCAGGACTTGGGGAAACTGGAAACTATTATTGGTGAAATGCTTCCTTCTTTCTAATTTGATCAACGCCAGTAATTTGAATACTATATTTCTGTTAGGTGCTTGCATAATAGGAAATAAAGTCATACTAGGTAACTATAGTACTCTTATTCTTTAAACTAACTAAATATTAGTAGACTGGCCTGATAGCTCATAGGTAGTAGCTCTGCCTTCTTCTGGATTGTCGGTTTGATTCCCGCCCAGAACAAACATTTGTGTGATGAACATAGGTGTTTTTTTCTGAATCTGGGTGTTTTATTTTATTTACAAAGAAAAAATATCTAAGTATTGTATCAGTTATCTAGTTCCCATATTACAAACTTTGCTTAGTTTGGGACTATATGGCGTTTATGTGAAATTTCCACATATATTTATTTATTTATATTAATATAATAAATCCATAACAGTGAACTAAAAAAAATTCAATCTCTAAAAATTATTTAATCAGCTGGATTACAAACTACCGTAATTTCTGTTCAACTAATAGGTAACTGTTTCCTTATCTCATGTCACAACTTCACGCAAAAGAAGCAGAGAAGCATCTTAATAAACACCGGGATAGATAGGTATCCCATAGAATTATCACATAAATCAGCTAGCCCATGATTCATACGGGCAAAGACGAGTCCACTACTTGTAAAAACTCATGGACCATTAAACCACTCGACTGCGCACATCCTTTCAGCTGAACACACGTTGCTTTAAACGCCATACTTCTCTGTATAAGTTCCATCAATCATATGTATCGTAACTGAGGAATTTGAATTTGGCGGTTGATGGAGGTAGATCAGCAGTGCAGACCAATCACAAGAGTGCATTTTCTTCCGCCCCTGACGCGGACCGGGTGTGGTGATTTTTGTTGCTAGAATAGATACTCCATTAGTTTTTTACACCATGTGATAACGGTCGAATGTAATTAAATCGAAGCTTCCGTATACTGGGCGTAGAGGAGTTATGATGGTCAGTAGGCAATGTTTTAGATAAGCTTTTTTTTTGAGCTTTTTGGGAGTGGAATCGAAATTATCGCTTTAAATTCTAATATAAATGCAAGAAAGCTATCTGGTGTCAACACTTATATGGACATTTTTTGGATGTCTCAATGAATGCCAGTTTTGATGCCAAGTTCGTATGTTATTTAGTTAGCATACAATAAAATGGAAAGATAAAATATTATTCACGAGCGAGATTTGAACCATCATTAATACTGTATTAAAACAAAAAATATATAATGAGCTCTTGTGTATTTCTATAATTTTTTTTTATGTTAACGAATGTCGTGCCGAGCTATCCGTTCGCCTGATATTAAACGACACGGCTGCCCATATCAGCTGCAGTGTTACTTGGAACTCTAAAGTATAGAGTTTTGCGTGACACTGCACTGCGCACGTCATCCGTGAAATCAGATCATAAAGTCTCAATTGCCCAGTAATTTCACTAGCTACAGTGCCCTCCAAACCGGAATACAGCAGTGCTTGCGCACTACTGCTTGGCGGCATAATAACTGGCAAAGCGGTGGTACTTTAACTTTACTGTAAAGTCATACCACCTAGTACTTCGAAACTTAGTAGTATTAATCGAAATACATCAATGTTGTCTATGTTCCACCATTAGGGTTAGAAGTAAAACATCAAAACCATGCTCTTTGACTCATATTTACTCCAAAAAGAAAAAACATTGCAGCCAAAATAAAGGGACGTGTAATTACAAAGAAAACTTCCTGTGCACATGTTATAAAATTAAATGATTCTGAATGTTGGGGGTAATTTCATGATACATTGTTGGCAATGTTTAGCTAATGATAAGAAAATAACGGTTAATAAAATACGAGGTGCCGTTGTTATAATATTTAGTTTTACTTTGTTTTTTGTTTTTGTTTTGGCTCCACACTTTTGTGTATTTAGCCCGTGTCAAGTATTTGATAATTTCTCAAGTTAAGTCAAGTCACAGTCCAAGTCATCAAGCTAGTCTAGTCAAGTCATACTAGGAGAGTACAATAGTGGCAATTTCACTAGAAGCTTCCATGAAGTTTCGAATACAACACGAAAAGAAACGTGTCACCATCATTATATCACTTTATGCCTGTAATCCAGCACTTAACGAATAAAACGCCACTTTTTATGCACTAACACTGAAAATAACACAAGTTTTGGAAAATAATACAATGCGGTGACGCGATCTTTTTCGTTTTCCCGCCAAAACTCCTCGTTTTACTTTATGGGCTGCAGCCAATAATAATTCACAGATAAAATTAGGTTTTAACCTCGGCTTCAGTCACATGCTTCTAGAGAAAAAAAGAGTATTTGTACAAAAAGATGTAACTGGAATAATGCTAACAAAAATTCTAGAACAGGTCTCGCTTGTTGGACATTGACCATTTCGGGCCGCTTGCGGGCAAGCGAATATAGCGATCTCGAAAAAAAGAACAATAATCTGTCATCACAGGTCAAGTTTGTTTCAAGTAGTCTATTTAATATCTTCAATATTCAATGTCTTTTTTTTTAGATTTGGCTTTACACTTTTGTGTATTTAGACAGTGTCAAGTTATTGATAATTTATCAAGTTATCGATATTTCACGCAAATATGTGTCAAGTCACAGTCGAAGTCATCAAGTCAACCCATAGTCAAGTCAGTCTAGTCAAAGTCATACTCCTAGTAAAGTGGTGGCAACTTTACTTGAAGCTTCTATGGAGTTTTGGAAACAACACGAAAAGAAACGTTTCATCATCATTATACCATTTTCTCACACTCACGCCTGTAATCCAGCACTTAACGAATAAAATGCCACACATTTTATGCACTAACACTGAAAATAACATAAGTTTTGGAAAATAATACAATGCGGCGACGCGATCTTTTTCGTTTTCCCGCCAAAACTCCCAATTTGTCTTATAATATATTGATTATATTGGATATCTTCTGTCTGATATGAGTACACAAATTAATAGTATTGGCAATAAAATGTACCTCGAATTTTACTTAAAAACTTATACCTACTTATCAAATGAACGTATACGTACCTCAGAGTAATTTGACAATAAAAGACAGTTTATGCATAGAAAAAATTAAAAACCCAACATAATTTATGTCACAATGAAGATAGTTTGTGAAGTTATTAGCTCTAAACACAAAATGTTACCCACTACCAGTTTCTATCTTCAAAAATCTGACCCTTGACTTAAAAATGAATATCTCTAAGAACGTGAGTCTGTATTAACATTCTCAGCTACGCGAGATGATATCGTTATGAGAAATATGAGTAACGTTAGCTTAATAAACAAGTTTTCTAGCAAAAGCATCGTGTTATTAGCTTTTTTCTTAATTATGCTTTGTGCTCTTTAACAGTCTTTAAGATGTTTATAACACAGTCAGTTATTGGTAGTTATGCTATGGATTCCTTGTCAATTATAGGTATCAAAAACTACAAATATTCATCATGGTCAACCCAAAAACCTTATTGGAATAATATATGCACACAGAGCTACGTATGTTTTTCGATTGATTAAGACTTTGTTACTAACGAGCTACTGCCCGCAGCTTCGCCCGCGGCGTGGCGTATGCGAAAATAATTCAACCACCCATTTCACTCTCTTAAGTGTGGAATTTCGAAAAATCTTTTTTTAGCAGATGCCTACGTCATAACATCTACCTGCATGCCAAATTTCAGCCCGATCCGTCAAGTGGTTTGGGCTGTGCGTTGATAGATCACTATGTCAGTCAGCCAATCAGTGAGTCACCATTGAGTTATATATATTTAGATTGTGCATCATGCACCAATTAGTATTGAAGGCTGTTTTATTGTACCTTAACTAATCAAAACAACCAAACATATGAATTAGTTATGTTTAACAGTGAAAAATGTATACATGCATATCATAACTTAGTAAAACACGGCATCAAAGCAACTTTTTAGCAACAAAAGTCTTATACAAAGGGTATTTTAGATGAAGTAGATTTCATAACAATAGCATTTGTAAATGTTTATATACATACTAGGTATACATGTGCAGACTGCACCACGGTGGTCCGCGTGCCAGGCACGTTTCTTGTATTCCACGACGCTAATTTTAAAATTAGCATCAGTAAACAAATTGCTGCAAACTGTGTGCTTTCCCTTCCGACAAAAGACATGCTAATAACTACAATACATCGTGAATTAACGAAAATAAACCTGTGATTGCATCCAATAAAATTAACTTTAAAGATCTTTGTTTCTCACTCATTAGCCGTATTTTTTACTTCTGTATATATATTCGTTAACAGACCACACAAAGATTAAATTGGTAGCTCCCCGCGTTTCGTTTTGCATATTTTCTGCATTACCGAGCAAACATCTTTTGTCAATATTGTGTTTTCGAGTCATTGCGCAAAATGACGATCTACTGAAACACAAAATGCAAATGAAGTTTTGTCTCGGGGCGTTTTCTTGATGCTTTCGCTTTGTTTCTTTAATATATCAATATCTTTTAATATTGTATGACGGTATAAAGTTTCAAGTTTATGAAGCTCGACCGCCGAGGTTTTTAATGATGTAGACCATAAATTTAGCAGCAGAAAGGAAAGTAGTAAATCTTTGGCGCGACTGCAGTACATAGCGGAATTGCAAGTGGAGGCAATTTAAATGTTTTACAAATAAGAGAAGTATGAATTGAATTCAATTGTTTGAATAACTAAAGTATCTGTACGGAAAATACTTAATTTTCAAGACTGGCACTACTTCTTTGCTGCTTTCAATTATTATATTATATTAGTACGTATCTATTGTTCAGCAGTGCGTCGTCGTTCGACCGGTTAATGTAGCGTTTAAGTATGTTAAAAGCTAAAAGAAATATAAGTGGTTATTACAATTTAGCCTGGGAGTCTTCAAAGCAAGAGTGAACCGGTATCTTATAGGAAAGCACGATCCATCGTCGTCACTTACTGTCTGGTGAGACAGTATTCATATGCATAGACAATTATAGTTTTTAAAATTCATCAAAATGTATCTGTGTGTTTAACGATCATCGATTTGTCTCTATCAACTGTTGATAAAACTCTACTTTCCTATAATATAGTTCCACTAACCTCTACTACTAGCCTATGAGTTCCAGCCCGATATATAATAATAACGTTTTACAATCACATACATAGATCCTGAATTTTAACTCAGATTTCCTATATATATATATAGTATCTAGAGACCCAGAAACTAGGAAGACCATGGTCCCACAACACCCAGATACAAAACAAGCATTTACGCTTTTTTCTGTGAACAAATTTTTGTCCTTCTGCGGGAATCAAACCGCGGTTATGAGCCGATCAGCTCAACCACACTACACAGTCACCAAATGTCGCCAAAGTTTATTTTTCCGTTTGTTATTTTTCTAAGGTAACAGAATAAAATAAACTCTCATTTTCCACAAGAGGTGAGATTAGACTAGCTCACTTACAACGGAAAGGATGTCAGAGCGAGCGCGAGTCCAACAAAAGCTTTTTTAATATCTGCACATGCCCTGAAGCAAGAGCCGTATTTACATACAGCCAGTGTACAATACTCTTTATTTAAGCAAATCTGTTTGTCTAGTTATTACATAAATAATAGCCTATTTAGCAGGTTTTTTTTCGTCGTCTTTAGTTTACTTACTTTTTTGACGTCAGTCTTAGATTAATGTTGCGCTGCTAATCTTTACGTCTTTTTTATTTATCATTTAAACTATTATTGGACACAATAAGTTCAAAATCGTTATTCTAAATTAGTTTATTTACCTTATTATTACATAGCTTTTTGGTCTCATCTAAACAAATATTATAATGTGGAAAGATTTGGACTACTAGAGCGATTTTAAAAATTATTTCACAAAACATACTCGTTTTTCTTAATGTATGCTACAAAACTATACATTCTGCGATAACTTCAAGCTCTCGTGGACATATCACTGATCAGTCGAATTCACAAGAAATGCTGGGCTGGAAATGTAAAATATGTTTAGTTTAGCAAACAATATCGAGACATGAATATTGTTATTTTTATTGGCTTCGTTAGTTAGTTTACAGAATTGTATCGCTTTAAAAGTCATTCACGGAATTCAGATTATATGATTTAATCTATTACCTAACTAGTTGCCCCCCGCAGTTTCACCCGCGGATAAAAAGTATTTTAATTATTTGCTCGTCCCATGGGAACTTTTCACTTTTCCGGGATAAAATGTAGCCTTTATGTTAATCCAGTGTATAAGCTATCTTGGTACCAAATTTCATCCAAGTCCATTCAGCCGTTCGAGCATGAAGGTCTATCAAACATACACACATACACACAATCACACATATGCACATACAAACTTTCGCCTTTATAATATTACTGTGATATTTCAATTGTGGCACAGAAATTTTGTTAATTATTCCGGGATTATTTATAAACCAGAAAGTAGAGTCACAAAACAGGCAGTTGCATAACACATCAAGGTTAAAAGAAAAGTATGTACGTATGTATTGTAAAATCACATATTTGAATGCTTAGGCTCTCTGATAAACCATTCTAAATTAAAAATAACTGTAATTCAAGGTAGTGCTCAGCTGTTCATTCAGATGATTCTTAAGCTCAGTACTTAGGAGTAAAATATCATATAAGTACAACCTGCAAAATGTATGTAATTTTTCGCGTCCCTCTAGAATTACATCCTTAGTCCGCCAATAAACAATCAACAAACGCAAAGCGTATAAAACCGATTTCAGGCTTATATAGTTTTCTCATGGATGCCATTGTCCAAACTGTACCAAATTGAAATGGGAAAGCACTAGCTTTCAAATAAAAAGAATCATCAAAATCTGTTCACCCAGTCGAAAGTTCTGAAGATGCAAACATTTTTTTAAAATACTGCCGAATTGAGAACCTCCTCCTTTTTGAAGACAGTTAAAAGATCCCTTAAGTCTGATATAATCTTTCACTGTTTCCAGAGAAACCCAGACATCACAGAAAAAATCTTAATCAGAAATCGGAATTAACCAACATCTACAAAGAAACAAAAGCATCTACACTGATCAATAAAGGCCATCGGACTGGCACCAGCTGACTACTTTCCAACCGATTCCCGTCATAATTTAGTGCTTAACGTCACATGATTACAAGCTTAACAACTAACTTTCAATACTTTAATAAGTACACTGTAGAACTGTTTCACAATAATTTCTTCAATACTCACTATGATGTTCAAAAGAACGAGATCTGTGTTTATTTGAACATAGTTCCAAAGCGATATAAGTAGGTAAGTAATCCCTACAAATAGTACACGAGCAAATTATGGTATTTCAATTACAGAGGCGGTATTACAAAAGACAAGCGAGGTTTACTGGTTTCCTAGAAATTTTGTAAATTACGCTATTAGTTGTTCGTAGAACAAATAATTGCAACTAAGATTAGAACATGATACGAATACGTCAACGAGTTTTGGCGGGAAAGCGAAAAAGATTGCGTCACCGCATTGTGTTATTTTCCAAAACTTGTGTTATTTTCAGTGTTAGTTCATAAAATTGGTGGCATTCTATTCGTTAAGTGCTGGATTACAAGCATGAGTGTGGGAAAATGGTATAATGATGGTGAAACGTTTCTTTTCGTGTTGTTTCCAAAACTCCATAGAAGCTTCAAGTTGCCACCACTTTACTAGGAGTATGACTTTGACTAGACTATGACTTGACTTGATGACTTCGACTGTGACTTGACACATATTTGCGTGAAATATCTTTAACTTGATAAATTATCAATAACTTAACTTGACACTGGCTAAATACACAAAAGTGTGGAGCCAAAACATTAAAAAAAAATACGTCAACATTTGATACTACAACATTGGTGAAAGTTGACAATTAAAAGTACCTTAATAGAGAAAATGATTGTGCGGTTGTTGTTGATGGGACATTTTGATGGGGATTTATTTCCGTGCCAAGATGTATCTAACCAAAAAATAGACGGAACGGTTTGTGAAGGAAGAGGTAAGTACAACAACTATTCTTAAAAATTTCATAGGCGAAATATAACTTAAGCAACGCATTGGCATTTTTATTCCCCAAAAGTATTTGCAAAAACGTCTTACAAACATAATTTAAATGCAACTCAAACTTGTATTAAACTACAACATTGTTCAACTTGTATTGAACTACAAGATATATAATACCAGTCATTAAACTAATACTCGCAACTTTATTTGCTTCACGATTTGTAAAGTGGCGTAAAGTGGTCACAAACGCAGTGCATTGCATGCTGCAACGTGCAACGGTAAATTACTGTCGATTGAAAGCTTTTATCATTGTTATGGTCTGGTAATGTAGTGACAATATAAATCAATCGATCGTTGAAAGGACAACGTAATTATGGGTACCGACCTCTCTGTTATAATTTACTAGTTAAGCCCCGCGGTTTCACCCGCGGATAAAAGGTATTTTAATATTTTGCTCATCCCACGGAAAAAAATAATTTTACCGGGATAAAATGTAGCCTATATGTTAATCCAATGTGTAAGCTCTCTTGGTACCGAATTTCATCTAAATCCATTCAGCCGTTTGAGCGTGAAGGAGTAACAAATATACACACAAACACACAAACTTTCGCCTTTATAATATTAGTGTGATTATTGAACACTAATGAGTTTACACAGTGTATATTTGCTTACGGGTGCCCGTGATTACACACAGCCTTTGTGGTGTCGTGGTTGAGCAGGTCAGCTCATAACGTTCGGCGGGTTCGATTCCCGCGTCAGGACAAGTATTTCTGCTCAGAAAAAAGCACAAGTACTTGTTCTGAGCCTGGGTGTTATGGGACCACGGTCATCGTAGTTCCTGTGGTGTCCCTAGACACAGGGAATCCTAGTTAGGGTCCAGAATCTATGTATGTGATAGTTGGACATTGTGATAATTATTAGAGCGGATATTATATAACCAAATTTCTACGGAAATTCTTAGATTACCGAGATAAAAAGTGCGTTAATGTTAATCTCAGTTGAAAAAAACAATCTGCGTACAAAACTTATTTAAATCGGTTCAGGCGTTTTTTGTGATCAAAGCTGACAAAGACCTTTTATTTTTATAACACTGTATAAAGACATGTATGTCTGATTTCATAGCGTATCATTTTTGGTAATATTTGCTCTAAGATTTACAACATAAAGTCGTAAAATTTCACTGTCTGTTAAGATCGTTCTTGACACATCGTCATTTAATTTTATATGCATCGTTTATGATTGTTGATCTCAGAATAAGTGCCACCAACGGTAAATTACTGTTCATTAAAAAGCTTTATTTGCTATTCTCAGTAAAACGTACAGTTTGAAAAAGATTATTTTAACTTTAGCTGATAAAAAAGCGAGTGGGAAACCGCTAAAATGCCATTATTTTCTTTGCTATTTTTGTCAAAAATTTAATCAGCCTTAACAATTTTATTTTTATCAAGCAAATGTTAATGCAAGCCATAGCGATTTTTACCATGACGTAAACATTATTGTGTGTTTTATTTTTGACATCTGATGACAAAAAAGAAGCGTCCGTAACTTTTATCTCACGTGAACTTGAGTATCACGCTTCGATAACACCTATCGGAACAACACCCTACACAAAAACACGCAACACCTCTACACTTTAATATGCTTTTTTACCTTCTGTTTATATCAAATCACTCCATTAAAGTCTTCGAGTCCCGGTGTTAATTAGACATTATCTCGAATTATCTATATCTACGCCTTCTTTGGTGCTCGTGATTTCTTATTTGGTAAATATTTTCCTTGATGACTGGCGCGGGAGATAGATAAGCACGTTTATACGTCAAAAACCGTAAGACAGAGAGCTTTCTCCAGGTAGAACTCTTATTAATTTATTTCACCCGTTTTATGGATTTAACTTCGAAGTTTTTTTTATAACATAGATTTTATAACTTACAACAATTACCGTCGCCTATAGACTCCTGCAACACCGGGGGCGCTGCAGATGCATTGTCTACCTTTTAAGATTCTATTTACCCGTCGTTTGAAGTGCTCCATGTTGTAACTCAGCGGAAATACCTTTGAAATCACGATGTTTTTTAAATACATAATTCAATTTAAGTAATTTAAACGAAACTATTTTTTCTGAGAGTTGTGTTGATCTGTTATGGTCTGATAATGTTAGCGTAAAAAGTTTTTCAGAAGCAAGTAACTAACAAACCTTATATCAAGTGAAAAATCGAATCGGTGCAATTTGTAAATTTCTCATCTACTTTTTAGTTGCCATGCACATCGCTCGGTCAAATATTGAGCGAAATACACGATACACGAGTAACTGGAATTAAAAAATAATATTTGTTTCTCTTAATTTTGAATTTTTATATTCTGAAGGAGTCTTGGACTGTTTTAGTCTTCATTATAGTAAATTCAATGATATAATAATGTTCCAGAGCCGAGCAGAATACTAGCTGAACTACTCACTTTTCGTCCTAATCGCAATTGCAGAGTATATTTTGAGTGAGTTTAGACAAGGCACGAAAGTACTTCCGTTCAAAAGGTCCTTCTCCCTTTACCAATTCCGTTGATAAACATCACCAACCAAAAGAACCTACAACTATGTCTAACGGACGTCAAGTGTAAAGAGATTATAGCTTAGAAACCAGTGTTTGAGAACAAATAGCCGCCCATTGAAATAGTGTGATTTAAACGGTGATTCTTACTTTAGTACGTAGTATTCAAATGAAGAGATGGTATCGTACGAGAATAAAGTCTCTTTGGAGTTGATTTAACGTTCCCAAATTAAAGACGCTTTATTGTGATGAGCAGCAAGATAAATAAATAAACAAATGATAAATATGTATGGACATTTCACACAGCGCCATCTAGCCGCAAACTAAGCAAAACTATGTAGATTAGATAGCTGATACATTACTTAGATACTTTTTGTTTGTAAATACATACATAGAATTCAATATAACACTCAGACACAGAACAAACGTCGATGTTCATCACACATATGATTGTCCTGGATGTTAATCGAACCCACAACCTGAAAACTTAAAAGCACGATCCTTATTTTTTTGTTGTTCCTTTACCTATATTTTGGGATTGTCTGGAAGAGATCGTTTTAAGCGATATGATTGTCTATTGTGGCACTTAGTTTTTAAATCTGTGATTATCGATTGGTCCTGTAATGTGGTGTTTCAATAAAGAGTTTTAGGTCCGTATTACAGAACGATGTGCAGTCATCGATCGGTGCTCAAGCAGAGATTTCATTCACTAATTGATCACTTTATGAATGAATTCTCTGCTTGAGTACCGATCGATGACTGAGCATCGTTCTATAATACGGACCTTAGATAGGTAGATAACCCAATAAAATAATAACATGGAGTTTTGGCGAGAAAACGAAAAAGATCACGTCGCCGCATTGTATTATTTTCCAAAAATTGTGTTATTTTCAGTGTTAGTGCATAAAATTGGTGGCTTTCTATTCGTTAAGTGCTGGATTACAGGCATGAGTTTGGGAAAGTGGTATAATGATGGTGCAACGTTTCTTTTCGTGTTGTTTCCAAAACTCCATAGAAGCTTCTGGTAACAGCACCACTTCACTAGGAGTATGACTTGACTAGATTAGACTATGACTTGATAACTTGGACTGTGACTTGACTTGACACATTATATGATATTAATTAACTTGAAATATTATCAATTACTTGACATTGGCTAAATACACAAAAGTGTGGAGCCAAAACCAAACAAAAAAAAATATAATAATAACATTGCAGCTAATGTTTTTTTAAAGCAACATACTTACTATTTTAATAGCTATGTTTACCTACATGTCAGGTAATCGTAGCTTAATAGTTTGACACAGGTAATTTTTTTTTTGTATTTTCAACTGGATACTTATACTACTTGCCATATACTCACATACTGTAAACATACAAACTTTACCAAGTTTCCACCAAGAGTGCCCTGGAATTGAGTCACGTGCTTGGTACACGCGAACTCACTTTGTGGGTTGTAAGTACCCGAATTTATGCAACTTCGTAACTTCTTGTGGGACCCACCGCCCTTTACGGAATAAACATTTTTGTTGAGCTAAAATCCCTTTGTGGTACATTTGTTTTAAAATTCTATCTTAACTACGATTCTTACCCTAACAATTATTATAAATAGGATCATCAAGTTTTTTTTGGTCTGTGTTTATTGATATTTATGTATATTATGTGCCAAGAATGTTATATTAGTTTACTGTTTTTTAGACGAATGTTACTGTGCCATATGTATTGTCATTTGAAGAACTACCGATAATACAAATGAATGGGACAATACTGGGACCGCGGTTGTCTAATTCCTCAACCTGACACTATTATCAAGACATATAATTATACTTGTACAAAAAACATACATTTTTTTTACAAATACTACTCATACAAATTTTGATGCACGCCTACATCCCTCTTTCTCAAACTACGAGTGGATGACTGGTAGAAAATGCTTTGGCATTAAGTGCTCCGTTTGTACTATTTTTTAGTGCAATAAAGAATTATAAAAAACGTGTGGCACTCGGAGACTGCTGCGGTAAAGCTATTACTATTGCATAGCATTTTTTATCAACTTATGCATTTATAATTAATATATATATATATATAATTATATATGTGACTTTCTTCATTAATAAATGTACTTTTTTTATTAATATTTAAAACACTTTGTACACAAATTATACGAGTACCTACAGATATTCACTGTTGTACGTAGATGATAAATACTTATACACCTATATACTTTCTCACAAACAGCTGATTACGGAAGTTTTCCAATACAACCAATGCCACCTAAAGGCGGGTTGTATACTCCTTGGGTTGTTGTACTCCGACCGGCACAGCGGTTCGGAGTGGGGAGTGTTAGGTTTTTCTCGTTACGGAATTTCTGGATTCGGTCCCCACGCTCAAGGCCCGCGATAAAAGCTATGCAATAGCTTAATAATAATAATACATACAAGAATTCCTACAGCTGGAGATCGTTTTGACAAAAGATGGTATGTAATAAAATAATTATTTAGGTGGCCACGCTTAACATCATAGGACTTTCGACCAGATAAATTTATCAGGTCGAAATTTAAAATTAATAATACAGACACCTCTATTATACTCCAGTTCTGCCAACTACATCTTTCGCTTATTATCACCAGAACCTAGACGAACCACCTTCAGAGCTGGCACAGCTACTGTTAAATAGTAAGAAAACTAAATGTATTAAGTTTTCGTTACCTAATGTTAGGGGGTCTCCTACAAATTTATTACTGAATGGTGAGCCATTAGATTTAGTACCATCTGTCACGTTCCTTGGCATAACTATAGATTCTAAATTACAGTGGGGTCCTCACATATCAAACATTGCTGGTAGATTGAGCTCTGCTGCATATGCTGTGCGTAAAATCAGACAGTTTACTGATGAAGCCACTGCAAGATTAGTATACTTTAGTTACTTCCACAGTATTATGTCATACGGCATCTTACTGTGGGGTAAAGCCGCGGACATACAATCAATTTTTGTCTTACAGAAAAGAGCAATTCGTTCCATTTATAACATGAAATCCCGCGACTCTCTCAGGGAACGATTTAAGGAGATAAATATTCTTACAGTGGCTTGTCAATACATTTACGACAATTTGATGTACACTCGCAAAAACATTAGCTCTTTTCCCAGATATTGCGATATTCATAACTTTAATACTAGGAACAAAAATAAATTGAAAGTTCCAAGATTCAGACTGCAGAAAGTTAATGGTTCATTTATGGGAAACTGTATACGCTTTTATAACAAGTTGCCCGACGGTATCGAACAATTGTCAATGCGTAAATTTAAATTATTCATAAAGTCAAACTTAATGAAAAAAGCCTATTACACAATAAATGATTATGTGTCGGACAAAAAAGCTTGGCCTGAATATCCCAAGCTTAACGGTATGAAATCTTAGGTACTTTGCCTATTGCCTATTTCTATCTATAAATTCAGTTTCTATTTGTAATGTTTATAATAAGATAATCACGGTATTTTTCTTGCACCGGTGTGACGTGGTGGTTATTTTTGTAACATATTCATTATCTCAACTGTAATGAATTATATACATTGTAAAAGACAGTAGAAAGAAGACAAAAAAAATACATCACTGTAAAGTTTCTTGTAGCTTCTTCTTTACAGTTGTAATCGAAGCTTCGGATCAAAGTTTTCAATTCTGCATTGTGCCGGATTGCTTGCACCAGTAGTGAGAAAGAGAACTGCTTTTTTTTCAAACTCATATATTGTAATGGGCTTGCTATATTATTTGACAATAAGCACTTTGTAATTTTATATGCTTAGTGAAATAACTTAATTTTAAGTACCTAGTATAATTTTGACTTGTAAAAGTGCTAAAATTAGCCTATTTGCAATAAATCTTTTGACTTTGACTTTGACTTTGAGCTTCTAACCTGGACGGACCACCTTCAGACCTGGCACAGCTCTCCAGCCGTTGGTACACTCCTGTTGGCGCTATATCATAACCTTGCATGACGACCCTCTCAGAACTCCAATCAATACGATATCATTACAAAGTAGAGGAATAAGAATAAGAATAATAACGCCCAACGATGACATACATAGATCCAGGACCCTAACTAGAATCCCCTGTATCTAGGCACCCAGGAGCTACGAGGAGCATGGTCCCACACCACACAGACACAAGAAGTATTTGCGCTTTTTCTGCACACAATACTTGTCCGGCCGCGGGAATCAAACTCGCCGCTTCCGGGTTATAAGCCGACCTGCTCCACCACCATGCCACAGAGGCTGTTTTTAATGTTTTATTTAGCTAGTCAACAATGTAAAATACAGTACACAAACATAGGACACAATAGTACCGTAACCGCCCAAGAAGCAGATGGCGTTACGCACGAATGGTCGTCCTGCCTGCCGCAGGATTGCATTACCCCATTCCTCCTAACTTACATGAGCACTTAATGCAAGGTATAAAGCAGTAATAGATCTTCATACGTATTGTAATGAAAAAATCTCAAGTAAATCAATTTATTAATAGCTTTTGGCAAGGTCTCCATCATCCAGAGAATGATACGTCCATGCCATCGACATTCATCACATCATTATCAGTCAAAGGACATCTACTACTAGACAGATAACCTCTGTGATGTGGTGGTTGAGCAGGTCGGCTCATAACCTGGAGGTGGCGGGATTGATTCTCGCGAAAGGACAAATATTTGTGCACAAAAAAAGCGTAAGTACTTGTTGTGTGTCTGGGTGTTGTCGGACCATGGTCCTTGTATATCCTGGGACCCTAGATACAGAGAATCCTAGTCCTAACTAGGATTCCCTATATGTTAATCCATACTTATCAGTTGTCATCCGTTGTCTGGACCCTAGTCCAGGATCTATGTATGTGATCGTTGGGCGTTTATTATTATTATTATTATTATTATTATTATTACTGAACATTATTGTAATCGACAACACGTCAGCGTATAGATCTGTTGATCGCTCGGCTTCCTGTGATTCGGTAAATTCGTGACTTCTATACTATTTTTAAACCCTTTCAATAAAAAGCACTGAAATCTACAAGGCGAATTATGAATACCTATTTCCTGCCGGTGCCTATTTAGTTCATTCATCAACAAAAATACCTACATCATTCTAGAATCAACCCAAGTTTGGTAACTGGATGAATGATAGATAGAAGATACGAGAGCTTGTTTGGGACATTGTTTGCAAGCCGTATGAGCGAATTAGATAATCACAAGGCTGGTTTCTATACGCGTGCAAAGAATAGCTAGTAATCCCGCTCAGTGTTGCACCAATGTATTTTCAACGCTATACATATAAAATTCAAAGTCCTGACTGACTGAATAACTGAATTATATATCAACGCACAGCCTAAACCGCTTGTCCTAGAGACTTGAAATTTGGAGGGTGTGTTCTTGGTAAAGTGTAAGTATCCTCTAAGAGAGCGTTTTTCGAAATTCTATGTCTAAGAGGTAGACATGGATGGTTGAATTATCTATGAAAAAATTTCATCTTCGTTTCCTATAGGCCACGCGGGTGAAGCCGCGAGCAGAAGCTAGTTACATATATGCGGAAATTACACTAGCTCTTACAACGGTGAAGGAAAGCATCGTGAGAAAATTGGCATTTCCAAAAATCACGAAGATCAAGATCATAGCTATCCACTAACGCTCATTTGGTCACTATAGTAGATTATGGTCGAATGCTTTCTCTACTTTCTCTTTCTCTGTACTAAAGCCCGTGTATCAGCAGTGGAAAAGTGTTGGATTGATGACGTAAAATAATAAACAGGTAAATAAATTAATAGTAATTATTCGTGGAAATTTCACACAGTGCCATCTAGCCCCAAACTAAGCAAAGCTTGTACTATGGGAAGCAGATAACTGATAGAATACACAGATACTTTTTGTTTGTACATACATAGAATAATATAGAACACCCAGACACAGAACAAACTTCTGTCAAATGTTTGTCCTGGTTGGGAATAGAACCCACAACCTATAGATCAGAAGGCAGGGTTACTACAAACTGAACGAGCTAGCAGTCAAGGTGTAGGACCTACATGCTTTGATTATTCAACATAAGCCTTTTATTCGATATAACCTCCAATACCATGGGTGATTATGAAAAGTGGCAAGCGGGCTATTAATTTCAAAATAATAATTCAGTTTGTATTGCGAATGCTTCTTTTTTGATCAATTTACTAACAAAAAACTAAAAAATTAATAATAGGTATTTACTTGGCTAGCATGCTACCTTGGATCGCATCGTCACTTCCCATCAGGTGAGAGCGTGGTCGAATGCTAGACAAGTTTGAAGTAAAAAGAAAAAATCTTTTTTGAATTCCAAATAAAATCTGAAAAGGGTAATAAACCAAAGTCAACCAACGCTTCTGCCTGAATCATTCCAAACGGCATTTCTAAGGATAATCCACCATCCGCTGATCACTCCACACTTGCGACGTGTCGCGAGCGCACGCGTGTCGATTAATAGTAACAATTAGTCAGAGACGCGTGCGACGACGACGTGCGACAAATCGCTGCCGGCTGCCGTCGCGTGGGCGGTGCACTTACATGCATAACGAGACAAATTGATTTTAATTTTGCACGACTCATTAGTTTGCAATCGATTCTTTAAAATTGCACAAATTAGCAACAAACCAACAATTTTAATAAGTATACTATGATATAAAGTCATACTTAGAATTATTATATCATTTCTTCAAATATATATAAACAATATAATAATAAAATTAAATTGAATACAGCCTCATACCTGGTGTGGTGATTATGCAGATCGGCTCATGTCCCGGAGGTGGCGGGTTTGATTCCCGCGGCAGAATAAGTATTTGTGCATAGAAAATAAGCGCAACTTGTTCTGAGTCGGGGTGTTGTGGGACCATGGTCCTCGTAGTTTCTGGGTCCCTAGACACAGGGAATCCTAGTTAGGGTTCAGAATCTATGTATAAGATCGTTGGGCGTTATTATTATTATTTTTATTATTATTTATTTTCAATCTTAAATCTAAGTTTTTTACAATATTTTTATAAAATAAGTATTACAAAAATATAATAAAAAACCTAAACCTAGTGTGCCGCCAGCAGCGGGGCAAGGCCCAAGCTACCGGTGGTTAGGGCTGCAGACTGAGGAACCTCCTGACAATACGTGCCGTGTCAAGGAGTACTGCCTTCTGAATGTGACCCTTGATCCAACCGTCTAACGAGAGCCTCTCGAGGTGTATTATTATTTTTATTATTATGTAATAATAAAAAAGTTTGCGATGGTACTAGGTGGACTGGTGGTAGGACTTTTCTGCAACGTTCTTCTAGGTAGGTACCAGGCAGTAATGCGCAATCAGTACTGTGTTCCGGCTTAAAGGGCACTGTAGCTAGTAAAATGAGACTTTATGACCTAATTTATCTTATTACTTGACTATGTGATGTCCCAGGATGACGTGCGCAGTGCAGTGTCACGCGAAACTTTATACTTTAGAGTTCCGAGTGACACTGCAACTGATATGAGCTACGGTGCTTAAAATCAGGCGAACGATTAGCTCATGTCATTCCATATTATTATTGATGGGATTATGTTTCAAACTTAAATTCATTTACAAAACACTATTTAGGTTTTTATTCAATTGCCAAAAGCCTACTTTATCATCTAAAAAGACCCAACGGAACGACACTGTGGGTTGAATAATTTGAATACTCATTTGTTAGGATCCGGATGGAGACGAATGTCTCTCGGCCATGCACGTAAGGGCTGTTGCACATAAACAATTTAATATTTTATAGCTCCAATAACATTTAAGAACTTTTAATCATGCACAGCGCCATTTTTCACACAACGATGATAATTTAGAAACATTATATTACAATATTTTTATTGATAACACCTTCTTCCAAAAAAAACCTTCTTTAATTAATATTAACTACAACTATTACACGGCTAACACTCACGAGATACAGTCGAATAACTCGACCGGTGTTCGGTGGCGGTGGCGGCTCGGCGCTGTCAGCGGCAAGTCAGCGCCGAGCCGCCACCGATGCCGCGCGTACTCCTTGAGGATGGGCATCTATATTGCCCGAACACCGGTCGAGTTATTCGACTGCATCTCGTGAGTGTTAGCCGTGTAATAGTTGTAGTTATGAGTACTACTCACGTCAGTTACTATAATATTATAAAAACAGATTGATTACTTTTTATCCAGTGTGAACTCGTTCTTATCCAAGTTTCATCGGGTCTAAAGAAGATAGATAGTCAAGTCGATTTATATCAATTCGTCGAACGTACCCCGCACTCATACCCTTTGCTGTCTGATCTAATGCTGTCAAACGGATGCCCTTTGTCTTTGTTGTATCATAGACTACAGCGAATAGAAACCTTATAAAATTAAATCAGCAAATACATTTTGTGAAATAAATAAAGGTATTTCTGAAAAATTAATGGCAATGAATCGTTTTGTGGTGTCAAACCGGAATAGACCTAATTTAAATAGATATTTGACTTCTTTTTTGTTTTGGTTTTGGCTTCACACTTGTGTATTTAGCCAGTGTCAAGTAATTAATTTCTTAAGGTAATTAATTATATATATATATATATATGTGTGTGTCAACTCAAGTCACAGTCCAAGTCATAGTCTAGTCTAGTCAAGTCCATACTCCTAGTAAAGTGGTGGCAACTTTACCAGAACCTTCTATGTAGTTTTGGAAACAACACGAAAAAAAAACTTTTAACCATCATTATACCACTTTCTCTCACTCAAGCATGTAATCCAGCACTTAACGAATAAAACGCCACCAATTTTATGCACTAACACTGAAAATAACACAAGTTTTGGAATATAATACAATGCGGTGAATCGACCTTTTTCATTTTCCCGCCAAAAAAAAACGATATTTAACTTACGCTGTTGCATTTATAACGGTATTGAGCTAAGTATGTGCACCTGCATTAATGAGTGAAGCTAACAACGCCTTCGGCAAAACATGCAATGAATTAAAAGCACAACTCACTAGCCAGTACACTATAAATAAAGTAAACTAAAACATTAAACAAAGAAGCTCTTAAACGAAAGTGAAACAATGAAAGTAACCTTTTATGTTACGACACTTTTGTTCGGTTCTGGTTTAAATTGTTAAAAGAAAACAGCAATAAATAGACTCTATTTGACAGCACTACAAGTAACTTCACTTACTTGCGCGGGAGTGCGGCGTAGACTTAAGTCGGGCATCTCAAGAATTTCGCCTGACTTGTATAAACCAACTATAACATGGAAAGTTTTTATTGCCTTAAAAAGGTTTTAGCATAGCATTAAAAGAGGGCCAGGTATTGCCAGGTATTGTATATTTGTCAGATACGTCAATATAAGTTTCATATAAATTTCATATAAGTTTCATATAAATTTCATATAATTCCATATAAATTTCATATAATTTCATCATTTCATACATATTTCAATGAAATTTCATATAATTTCATATACATTAATTTAATTATAAAATGTGACTTATATTTGTACACTGCAGCGCAGTGCAGTGGGAGACATTTGATACTATAGCCGCTGTTTGTACCCACCAGCATTTCCCCTTACACTAATAAAAATTCTAAATTCTTCGGAATATAACCTACCAAATCATGATTAAATTGACTAACTTTAAGCAACCGTATTTTATCCTAATTTTAAATGTTTTCAATAAGCTTAACTTTAGAGTTTCATAGATCAATTAATATTGTCCGATAAAGTTCAGTCATCTTTCATTATTAATAGAAATCTTCTGTGATATAGCATACGTTTATATGGTTGCGGTGTGCTATAGCTGTAAAATAGCAACATTATTTTGGCTATTCAGCAACTATATAATACAATGAAGAAACCGCGTACGTAAGCGTTATCATTATCTCAAAAAAATCTCTGCAGTGACATAAAAACTGTAAAGTCACAAGTGATTTGATAAAGCACAGAGCATAGAATTTCTTATTACAAGGAAAATCGGTCGCTCGCTATAGTTGTCTAGTCGGTGAAAAACTTTTTTTGTAAAAATATGATTTATAGTATTTAATAATAAATAGTAATAGTATTTTGAGAAATATCATTGTGGCAAATGCAAATACATATATTAATGTGTCAACTTCTAAATTAAGAAGAGTGTCATCATCAAAAATTCATGAATACTCTTTGTATTAGTAATCTTTCATTATTAATAGAAATCTTCTGTGATATAGCATACGTTTATATGGTTGCGGTGTGCTATAGCTGTAAAATAGCAACATTACTTTGGCTATTCAGCAACTATATAGTAGTGCAATGAAGAAACCGCGTACGTTACGCGTACGCGGTTTTTTCATTGCGTACGCGTACGTAAGCGTTATTTATCATTATCTCTAAAAAATCTCTGCAGTGACATAAAAACTATAAAGTTACAAGTGATCACCAGATATTCAGATGTTTTCCTAAGTGATCAAACACGTAAGAGTATTTCAACGTCTGTGACTTTTGTTGAGCCGAATATAAGGTTGTAGGTACAACCAACGCGACTTCCTGAATCCTTTAAGATTTAGTTTTCACCCTGTCACACCGTCGCTATATGTGACTACGTCAAAAATAAATTAAAAAGAGTTTTTTTTTCTTTAGTCATCATAAGTATGTAGTCAATCTATATATATAAAAAAGTCATGTTAGTTACACTATTTACAACTCGAGAACGGCTGAACCGGTTTGGTTGAAAATTGTTGGGGAGTGTAACTTAGAACCAGGGGATGGACACAGGATACTTTTTATCCCAAATACAAAATGAAATAATAATATCTAGTGTAATTTCGCTAAATTCAGATAATTAGATTATCTGTATTGGGGCAGTCACAAAGGATCATTGTAGGTAAATTAATGAACAAACCTAAAAAAACCTAAGATTACAATAACAATTTATAAAAAATATATTATTATAAAATTTAATTTAATATTAATTATTATGAAATTTAATTTATATTACATATTTATATTTATAAATTTAATTTATATTAAATATTTATATTTATAAATTTAGTTTATATTAAATATTTATATTTATAAATTTAATTTATATTTCATAATACAAGAACACTGGTACAACCCTTTCGTTCTTATTATCTGGACTGTGAGGTCCCGGTTTGCGATTAGGATCACCGCATCTCCTTCCGTAGGTGCTATAAGAGCAGGCTGAGCGGGAGTGTCCAGGAAATGGGCAACAGCATTTTCCTCGGTATATTAAAATCTGCGATCGCATAGTTCCTGTCAAGCGTGGTGATTATGAGAAATGACAACCACGAATTTGCAGCGTAGATTTTCTTCCTTTTCTTTCTTTTCTTTCTTTTTTCTTTTCTTTCTTTTTTCTTTTCTTTCTTTTCTTTCTTTTCTTTCTTTTCTTTCTTTTCTTTCTTTTCTTTCTTTTCTTTCTTTTCTTTCTTTTCTTTCTTTTCTTTCTTTTCTTTCTTTTCTTTCTTTTCTTTCTTTTCTTTCTTTTCTTTCTTTTCTTTCTTTTCTTTCTTTTCTTTCTTTTCTTTCTTTTCTTTCTTTTCTTTATTTTCTTTATTTTCTTTCTTTTCTTTCTTTTCTTTCTTTTCTTTCTTTTCTTTATTTTCTTTCTTTTCTTTCTTTTCTTTCTTTTCTTTCTTTTCTTTCTTTTCTTTCTTTTCTTTCTTTTCTTTCTTTTCTTTCTTTTCTTTCTTTTCTTTCTTTTCTTTCTATTCTTTCTTTTCTTTCTTTTCTCTCGTTTCTTTTTTCTTTCTCTTTTCATGCATATTAACTAAGAGTAGGACAAGTATAAGAGTATTTTACTTATCAGTATGGTGGCTTATCTAAATAATTATCACCGCCATGACCAAACCTACTATAGGCCAAAAATGGATACGAAATTGTCTCTTTTCAAAGTAGAATCAAATAAGAGAAAATCAGGCGTATTGAAATAAATCTAAAAGTTCCGAAATTACCCATATTGTAATAAAACGCCGAAAAGAATACACCGCAGTGTAAGCTACTGCCATCTTTATCCGGGATACGTGAGCAAATCCGGATCCTAGAGGCATTTGGCAAAGTGCTGCGACGTTTTGTCCGCGTCGACAACGCTTCGCACTTCCCCACCCGACCGCCTCTCTGAGGCCTATTACGTAGATTAGGAGAGAAAAACCGTCATTATGTCTGCTCTGTCTATTTTTGAAGTGGTGACTACTACTGGACGGGTACAATTTCAGAATTAACACAAAAAAAAATTAAAGCGTTTAGTTTTAAGGCTCACATATAGTAGCTCTATTGCTGTCGCTCTTCAATCTGCCCGAGTATGTCACAGATCTCCTAAAAAATATATATCACATACCAACGTACGTTTAAAACTGAATATGAATACTTCAAAACTAATATTTTTAGGACCTTCCACACCTACATGGAAAGGGCAATAAAAAAACGACCACATGACTCAAGTAAATCTTTTTTAGCTCTATCTATCGGATAATCTATCGGCCGGTATAACTTTGTTTTTGCTTTGTTTAATGTTGATGTCGCCATCTTGACAATTGCGAATTGTCATTTTACCGGACACACCCACATAATAATACAAATTTTAAGTAATTTTTACCTTTTTTATGTTGACAATGGAGATCTACATCAACCAAGAACTTTCAACTTCCGTTCGCTTCGTCACGAATTGGCCAGCTTACTCCCCAAGTCAAGCGTGCTTAAAGAAGTTTTATTTCAACAAAATATATTACAGACCAACATACTCTTAAAACTGAATGATGAATTAAAATTTCAAAACAAATATTTTTAGAACCTTCCATAATAACATGGAAAGGGCATTAAAAAATTTAAATGTGTGCATGTGGGGTATCATTATCTAAAGCTTGTTATTGCGAACTGAATAGAATAAAATAGTCTATACATATAAGATCCTGATAATCCTAAGAATTCCTGATTGAATGACTGACTTATATTGTATCAACGCGCAGCACTGGTCCTAGAGACTTGAAATTTGGAGGGTGTGTTCTTTGTAAAGTGTAGGTATCCACTAAGAAAGAGTTTTTCGAAATTCCACCTTTAAGAGGATGAAATGGGTGGTTGAAAATCTATTAAAAAAATCTTCTCTGTATCAACTGACTAGAAAATGTATACACAACATGTTCTTCAATTAAAATTGTGAGATACGTGTATCATAGTTTTACCAAAATCATCCCCCAATAGAGGAAAAACGTGCGAGCGTTTATAATGTATGTTTCGGCAGAAAAATATACCATTCGACGTGGGCGAAACCGCGGGCAGAAATAATATTATATAGGTAGGCACCAAAGCACATGAATCTAACTTGCACTTGGTGGTCTATTGACGTCCGGTTAGATAGAACGTGTATAGTACCTACTTATTAGGTTCTAACTAACCGGACGTCATATGTTTTTTTTTTATGTTACTGAATGATTTGACGAGCTAGCCGTTCACCCGATGCTAAGCGCCACGGCTGCCCATAACAGAACAGTGTCAATCGGAACCCCAAAATAGAGTTTCGAGCAACACTGCACTGCGCACATCATCCTGAGACATCAGCACAGTCCGGCAATAAGATTACTCGACTGTGAGATCAGATCACAAAGTCTCAATTGCCCAGTAATTTTACTAGCTACAGTGCCCTTCAAACCGGAATACAGTAGTGCTTGCGCACTACTGCTTGGCGGCTGAATAACTGGCAAAGCGGTGGTACCTACCTAGACGAACTTTGCAACAAAGTCCTACCACCTACCACCTGTATCTAACATATTTATATAACGTCATATGGCTCTCCTTTCAAGAAAAAGAAATCGTTAAGGTTATGTTCCAAATCTTACGTCCGTTTGGTTAAAATGACGTCATTTTTTGTAAACTACGCATTGCGGCATACGAGATCAAAACAATGGTTACGTTTCAAATATTCCTGTAAGCTTTCAAATTTACTTTCACGGTATAGCTACACGTTCCTAATAGTCCCCTTCTTATCTATTTTTGAATTCCTCTCGTATTCACAAACCACCTTGTTGTACATTTGAGTCACGTAGACAGCGCCATCTGTCGTTGAGAGCGGTTTTAAAAACGATATGTTGGTGAAACCAAAGAATGCACTCCACACCGCGATTTAGCTCACAGCTTAGGAAGGGAAGTTGGCTAAGCTAACTTGTTTGTTACTATTATTTCAGTTTACTTGTTTAATGAGAAAATAGTTTTGTTAGTAACGTATGCTGTAGCACATTAGCGTAGGCACATTTTTTGGTATTTACATAAACTGCAATAATTATAATGAAGTAAGTATCTACCATTAATTAGGTGGGTTAGGTTGAATACCAAGCATGTTACTTAATAATTCGGGCGGGTTCGATTCTCACGACAGAACAAGTATTTGTGCACAGAAAAAGAAGCCCAAATACTTGTTCTGTGTCTGGGTGTTGAGGGACCATGGTCCTCGTAGTTCCTAGGTCCCTATACACAGGGAATCCTAGTTAGGGTCTAGGTTCTATGTATGTGATCGTTTATTGTATTGTTATAATAAGCCCAGTAAGCAGCCGTTTCATAGAATTCTATACATTTACAATAATAATAATAAAAAATATGTATGGACATCTCACACAACGCCATCTAGCCGCAAACTAAGCAAAGCTTGTACTATGGGAACCAGATAACTGATACAATACTTAGATATTTTTTGTTTGTAAATTCATACATAGAAGACAATATAACACCCAGACACAGGACAAACATCGATGTTCAGCACACAAATGTGTGTCCTGGGTGGGAATCGAACCCACAACCCACAGTTCAGATGGCAGGGTTACTACCAACTGAGCTATCGGGCCAGTCAATCAGCCAATAGATCAATCATAATATTGGCCCGGTTGGGCCGCATGCTGCTCAACCGTTTAATATATCATAAGTTATATGTGATAACAATGTTATCATTTTCAATGTAGTAAATCAATCCAGTGACAGTAAGGTGGAGCAATGTCACCACAATCTAACGCTAGAGAACAAAACTATAAGCCAAGTTGCGACTTGAGACCATGTAAACGTCATTTCATTTGTCTTACAACCACCGGGAGTTATCTTACTGGGCTATGCACTGTGCCCTTTAAAACATGTATTGGATCCGACAGTCGCGACACTCCTGTACGGTAAAAGGACACTTCTAGACACTCGCATTCTATGTTGTCAGTCTAGTTGAAAGATGTAAAGTTAAAGGTTTACATTGGAACTCCAGACGGCTGTTGCAGTCTCAAAGGATGCCAGTTGTTTATTTGATATGAGCAAAGTGGAATTGAACTCTATACTTATTTTTTTATTTTAGCTCTACACTTTTGTGTATTTAGCCAGTGTCAAGTATTTAACAATTTCTTAAGTTAAGTCAAAAGTCAATTCAAGTCATAGTGCAAGTCATCAAGCTAAGTCATAGTCTAGTCAAGTCATACTCCTAGTAAAATGGTGACAATTTTACTAGAGCTTCTATGCAGTTTTGGAACCAACACGATAAGAAACGTTTCACCATCATTATACCACTTTTCCACACTCATGCCTGTAATTCAGCACTTAACGAATAAAACGCCACCAATTTTATGCACTAACACTGAAAGTATTACTAGTTTTGGAAAATAATACAATGCGGTGACGCGATCTTTTTGTTTTCCCGCCAAAACTCATAACTCTATATTGCTGCATCAGTAAATATATATAATACTTAACCTTTTTGATCTTCAATCAACATAACAACTGAGCATCAAAAAGGCTAACGGTCTTATTCATAAAAAATGCAGATTCATAAAAAATGAAGGTTTGTAGTATTCACTAGTTAAAACGTCTTATAAGACTATCGAACGGATTTTAAACTTCTTTATTCATAATCGACCGATAGCGGTAAAGTATAAATAATTACAAGCAAGAGGTTTGACAGCCTTTGTGGTGTGGTGGTTGAAAAAGTTTGCTATAGCCCGGAGATGACGGGTTCGATTCCCGCGACAGGACAAGTATTCGTGAACAGGAAAAAAAAGCCCACATAAAAAAACGCAAACTGTGTCTGCGTATAGTGGGAACATGGTCCTCGTAGTTCTTGGGTTCCTAGACACAAAGAACACTAGTTAGGGTCCAGTCATAAGTCAAACTTAGATCCTAATTATTATTATTATTAATTTAATTTTTTGAACGTTTAAAAAAACTGTGTCTGCGTGTAGTGGGACCTTGGTCCTCGTAGTTCTTGGGTTCCTAGATACAAATAAAACTAGTTAGGGTCCAGGATCTAAGTTTGTCATAATTGGGCGTTTAAAAAACGTTTTTCTTTCGTTACTTAGTTAAAACAACGACTGTTTTCATTTTGAGTTTCTATATATATCTGGAAATCCATTTGAATATACTTTGAGACCTTATTGGTGAAACATCTTTAAGTGTTATGTTTTTTATTGATTTCAAAGAAATCACTTTCTTGATGTGAACCAAAAATAGCTTACTTTTTTCTGCAAGACCAATAAATTGCCAGCAAAACACTAGCAGTCATTGGCATTTTAAATTCAACAGTTTTTATAACAATCTCCCCCGGCGATGTGGTGACAGTAAATTGTAAATCACAGCGAAAAACGTAAGAGATGTGCTCCAATTAAACCGCGCGAAAAACAACAAACAAAGATGGGTCTTCCTATTACCGCAGTTGAGTTTGACCATTAAAAGCTAACAAAAAGATAATCGTTATCAAAGGCCACCCAAGTAGACGAAATTCGTGAGGTTTATGTAACACATTGTAAATTGCTATACTTTGCTTCGCGTGCCCTAAGAGCTGAACTTTTCTCCGAATAAAACCCAACGCATAGCGTACTGTTTAAAGATATTTTTTGTTGGAAACGTGGAAAGTACCAACGAGGGAACTTCATGAATTTTTTCCCCGAACGGTAGGAATTCAAATTCCTCCGCCTACTTACGATCGCGTGTGGTCTAATTATGAATACGGCACAATACTACTAACTTTTTAACGTTTCTCGGAAAAACTTCAGCGCTTTCCTAACAAACAAAATGGAATAGAATTGTTACGGATATAAAGGAGTACAACAAGACCTGTTTAGTGATACGCTACTTCGCGATTCCGTTTAAATTTATTCTCCACTACTGGAATATTTGTTCTTTAATTTTATTATTTGCGATATGTTTTTATGGTTTGAATAAATTTTTCGGTCACGCAAATATGCTCATGTCAATTTTATGTGCTCATTGGCAATTCCGGCTCTTTTTCGGGCGTAAAATTTATGATATTCATTCGCTAATTTGGTTAGGCCATTCAGAGTTTTATGACTTTAGAGCTAAGCCGTCTTCATTATTTATGCGTATTTAAAGTATTGCATTATCCTTCGTAACCTATCAGAGATATTATTTATATTGTTTATTTTTTACTTCGAAATATTCACACAAATTTTCGATTATTAAATAACTGGTGTAAGTGTCAAATTTCAAACAATAGTCCCTAAAATGAGTTAGATAAACGTCGTGGGTTCAAATCCAGGTGTTTTGTAAATCCATTCCAAGAGAGTATTTATAAATTTTCAGATTGAAAAGTAGACAAATTTAATTCTCTTTATATGCTTAGATATTTATAAAACTTTATATTTTACTTTGACCTTTCACCTTCTTTTTATCAAGTGTTACTCAACTGAATCTTAATGCTAAGTATAAACCGAGAACAATAAGCCATAAATATGCGTCCACATCAACGCATAATTCTCTCGTATAAGAAATGGGGATTTATTTTCAATAATATCAAGCATACAAGCTTATTTGCTTGATTTCTCGCGTGACTGACAAAAAATAATAATTTATAATAATACAAAACAATGGCAATACAAAACATTTGAAGCGTTCTGCTTCCAATTCATTTTTTTTAAGAGAGAGAAAACATAAAAATGAATTTCTATTGTTATGGTCTTATTATCAGGTGAGTATAAAGTCCAAGTCTGAAACCAACGGGCTGCCTGAAAATTCGATCAATAGAGCTGTAACTAAACTATACAAATAAAAGTTTAAACATAATAATTAATATTCATTATCTCTTTCCTTCTTTAAGTCTACAATTATTTATTTAATTCCATCAATCTCATTACATTTAAATAATCGACCCCAAAAAAATAAGCTGACGTTTAACGCTGCCAACATTCTTGGCACTTTTACTTCCACCAACGGGTTATTTTAAGTTTTTAGTTTTAAGTTTTTATATCTTGTTTAGTTTAATGTTATGTTTAAATATGTTCGAATAAATTAAGATTTGCAAATATATGGTAACGTAGAGATAAATAATATAAAAACAGACGTGTTAGGTCATATATTACTATCTATGGGCATGACATAATTTGACGTTTGTACTCATTCGATTCATTCAAACCCCTGACATCTCGTCAACGTATTCAGCCCTGGTCAAACAATATAATTACTCTCCTGGTAGAGCCAGTTTCATATTATATCTAGTATACTATATAATACCATGCAGTAACTTCTTTTTTCATAGTGAAAAACATATTAACACCTAAAGAGTAGATGCTAATTTGGTCCCTAGACTGTGAATGTGAATGTGCCATGCCATAAACCTCCCAGTATATTGCTTTCAAACGCAAACAAAATTGAATATAAGGAAGTCGAAACCGCACAAAAAATAACAATAAACAACACGTAACTCTTTCCGTCTTCCCGTCACGGAGTTCTTCAATTATTAACATTACAGGTGGCTCCATAAGCACTTGTTACATGAATAATAAAACGCAGAAATACACCGTGAAAACGGCAAAGAAACTGCAAAGGGGTTGCAACACAATGCCGTTATAAAAGCAACAGTGTATCTTTATGCGTTGACAATGTGCATTGTGTCTTACTAGCTGGTATTCGCAAAGAATTTTAATATTCTCAAGTTCCCGAGATACGAGCTCCATCTTCATAGCGAGACAGTTTGCACTGTACGAAATTCTTTAAAAATTCATGCTGGTTATTCACCTGCTATCTGGAAGCTGGAATGGAACCAGTACTATGAGTTTTGCTTGCCTTATTTCACTCAACATTGGAAACGAACAGGTGAGCCTTATTCCAAATATGTAAGATTCAAAATTCTAGTAGGTCTGAACTTATTTTTTTATAAGTTGTTACAGAGAATAATTTTGGTTTCACGCGTACCAAAGTATTGTATCTAGTTCAAATACTAATTTGTATTATGATGTTTTTTTTTTTCAAACCATCGCAGGTTTGAAAAAAAAAACATAACAAAAGTCAAATATCTTCTCTAAGACAAAGATTCCAGTCGTCACTTCCTAACAGGTGAGAGCGTGGTCAAATCTAAATAATAGGTCTTTACCTATGAAATTGCCGTATTGCAGTACAGACTTTTTCAAACAAAAAAAAGTTTTGATTGGCTATGAATTCTAAATTCAAATTAATTTTGTTTTAAAAATATGACATTCTATTTACAATATAAGTCTTTTGTTTATTGATTAGCGTTGTATTTTCATTACATTTCAACATTTTTCCTCATAATGGATACTCTGAAATTTCGTGTAATTATGGAATATGAGTTCCGTCGTGGCACCAACGCGGCACAAACGACACGTAACATCAACGACGTTTACGGAGAGAACTGTACAAACGAACGTACAACCCGTTATTGGTTTACTCGGTTCCGTTCTGGGAATTTTGACTTGAAAAATGAACCTCGTGGTCGTCCGGAAACTTTGGTCAACAATGATGAATTAAAGGCGATTGTGGAAGCTGATGAATCTCAATCTACAGCTGAGCTGGCAGCAGCTTTTGATGTTAGCAGCAAAACAATATTGGTCCATTTGCGACAGATTGGCAAGATAAAAAAGCTTGATAGATGGGTGCCCCACGAACTTAACGATCGCCAGCGCAACGTACGCGTCGAAACTTGCCTTGCGCTGCTTAACAGGCACAGAAATGAAGGAATTTTGAACCGAATTGTTACGTCCGACGAAAAATGGATTCTTTTTGACAATCGAAAGCGCTCAGCAAGTTGGTTAGATCCTGGTTCGGTACCAAAGCAATGTGCAAATCGAAAAATGACCCCTAGAAAGGTGATGGTCACAGTTTGGTGGTCTAGTGCTGGTGTGATTCATCATAGCTTTTTACAAAACGGCGAGAGCATTACTGCAGATGTGTACATTGAAGAACTGACCACAATGATGGCGAAACTCGCACGTCTGCAGACAGCTTTGGTCAATCGGTCGTCTCCACTGCTACTTCACGACAACGCGCGACCCCATACTGCACAACAGACCGTCTCTAAGCTGCATGAGTTGGGTTTGGAAGCTCTCCCTCATCCGCCATACTCACCAGATCTTGCGCCTACCGACTATTATTTTTTCCAAAATTTGGACAACTTTTTAGCGGGAAAAAAATTCAATTCCCGAGAGGCAGTACAAAACGCCTTTGAAGAGTTTGTTGTCTTCCGTCCTGCTGATTTTTTCAAGAAGGGCATCCATAAACTGCCACAGCGTTGGCAAAGATGCATTGATTGCAGGGGTGATTACTTTGAATAAAAGAAATAAATAAGTTCGAAAAAAAAATACTTTAACTTTTTTCAAACAAAACGGCAATTTCATAGGTAAAGACCTAATATATATAACTCAAAGGTGACTGAATGACTGACTGACATAGTGATCAACGCACAGCCCCAACCACTGGACGGATCGGGCTGAAATTTGGCATGCAGGTAGATGTTATGACGTAGGCATACGCTAAGAAAGTTTTTTCGAAATTCCACCCTTAAGAAGGTAAATTGGTAGTTGGATTATTTTCCCATAGGCCACGCCGCGGGCAAAGCTGCGGGCAGTAGAAGCTCGTATATTATAAAAGCTATAAGATTGTAATAGTTTTTGAAAATTTGGATTTTTACTCTTCTTTCGATGTATTATGTGGAAGTATTTTTTTTTTTTAATTTCTGTCCTTTTGGGCGTGATTAATTATGATTCTGTGAGATGATGTAATTGTAGCAGCAGGTTCAAAAAAAATCAGTTTCTTGAAGAAAATGAGTGTAGTGTATGCATGACCGCACGAAATTATGTAGGCAATGTATTAATGTGACCAAGCGTAGTGATAAAAATCAGATGAATCCATCGGCATTCTCAGAGCTATCCGAAATAAAATTTAACTAATTAATGTACTAAACAATGATAGGCAAGAGGCTATGAATATTCCAAAACACGTTTTCTTCAAACCCGAATTTGCATTCAGTTCACCCATTCTGCAGTGTGTTAAGAAATTAAGGCTGCCTCACCGTGGTCTCTAGTTGGTTATTCGAAATAATATTTTGGCTTCAGCTCCTCGCCTTCTAGTTTATCTTTTATGCAGTTTGTTGCGTTTATTTTGTTTTTATTAAACTTTACCATGATGCTGTTGTTCGTTGGAATCCCTGCAGTGGAAGTGGATGCGGAATTCTTAACGTACTTACCTGATATATTTTTGCTGCTTTCTTTTCCGCTGGCGGTAAAAGATTTGCTTTAAGTTTTAGTATCTCATATCGAACTTTTATTTTATAAACGGAATCAGAAACTACTATGGAGCGTAAATTAATATGATCTACATTTTCTGTCAATCTCTCTACGAACCACACTCACTTTCTTTCGGGCTTTGCTCATCTTTTTTTTATATTTTGTGTCATAATCTTTGTCTAATGATAATCGAACTAAGTTAAATATACCTACTCTGAAACATCAAAAGGCAGCTTGAATACAATAGGTCCATCCGAAGGGCTCTTACACCCACATTTACATATGAATATCATTCGCTTCTAAGCATTATATTCAGCCTTTACAGTCCATTTGATAAACACCGCTGATGTTTACGACGGTTACCGTTGATGAGAAACATCATACAAGGGTGTAGAATATTATGGTCAGAACTAGAGTGAGCGATTTTTGAAGGCAATAGAATTATTAAATACAGTTACTTGAGCTCAGAGAAGAACTAAGTCGGTTGTCCTTCAGAGAATGGCAGAAGAACAGAGTCAAGGCATGAACTTTTTGTGTAATTTGACATAAAATTTTAGAATTCAGAGCAAATTTCACTGCTGTATATTTACGCGCTCCAACAACTCCTTATTATTTATTGTGTTTTTTAATGCTACTGCGTCGTTGTTCTCTCACCAACTTTAGAGTGGTTGTTTCGGTGACTGAAGAGTAATCTACCTAAAAAGAAATTCGACCAGTTTTTTCCGTAGACTCTGTAGAAAAACTTATGCGGACTAAATTTATCATTTTTTTCCCTTATGTTGCAAATAAAATCTTTCAAGGAAGAAAACAGTTACAACAACAAAGAATAAATATTTTTTCTTGAAGTAAAACTTCATTACGCACGCTTGAATGCGAGACGAACGGAAGTTGAAGTCGGACATAACACAGTTTAATTTTTTTATTATTATGTTGGTATGTCCGGTAAAATTACAATTTACAATTGTCAAGATGGCGTCATTAACATTAAACAAAGCCGATTTATTTCAGTCGTGTGGTGTAAATCGTTTTTTACTTTTACATTTTATTATTTTTATATGACTGCATGGTTTGTATATTCAGCCATGATATGACACAATAATTCACCATCACCATCATCATCAGCCTAAAGACGCCCACTGCTGATATTAAGGAGTCGCTTGTCTCGTCCATCTATCGGTTCTCGCAGTTTTGACTAGAGGGGTGATCACAAAACTTTGATTGCAATGAAACAGGAGAAATTTCCATACCAACTATGCACATAAACTGCGTATTCAAACTGTCAAATCCATACAAATTTGTGTTTCATATGGTTGCGTGATCGCCCAGCAGATCGTCGGTCTACCTAGTCGTGTAAAAATAATTAACAAATATTTTTTTATTTCCAGTGATCTACTGCTCACCACTAACGTCTTCATCGTACAATGCTCAGCGTAGGTGGACAGCAGTTATCACATACATAGTGAATCAGCTATTCCAACTAATTAAAGATAAACAACATTAGAATGCGCGCTCAATCTGTCGGCTCGGAGGTCCCTATTGAATTTTAGAGTTCCGTGTGGTCTAAAATACAAATAGTGTAAACTATTATACTGAGTTATTAGAATATTTTAAGCTAAAATTCAAATTGAAAGCTAGCCTGATAGCTGATGGTACAATAAAAGAAAAAACCAAACCAAAAGTCTGTAGTAAAGCACTATTTAAAAAAAAAGCTCTGTCGGTGTAGTAACTCTGCCTTCTGAACTGTAGGTTGTAGGTTTGATTTACACCCAAGACAAACATTTGTATGATGAACATAGGAGTTAGTTCTGTGCCTAGGTGTTATATTGCATTCTATTTATGTATTTACAAACAAAAAAATGTCTCTGTACTAAAGTTTGATAGCTCCTAAGTTCGCACCTATTTCTCTGTGACATACCCAAACGAGTTGCAGTAGGTATGTCATAGAGAGATAAAAACGAAGTTAGGTGTTGTCAAACTTTAACACGGAGGGGCATAACTATTCCATCAGTCATCTGGTTTCCATAGCACCGGCTTTGATTAGTTAGGGGCTAGGTGGTGGTGTGTGAAATGTCCACAAAAATTTATTAATTTACAAATTTCATCCCTTGTTAATGTGATACCTTGGAATAAGGACTAATTATTATATATATATTATTATATTATATTATATATAATTAGGTATCACGAAACAGCATTACAACTCAACTAAACAAAATACTGTGCGGAAAATTGTTATTGTTGTTGGGCGATAAAATTTATTAAATTATTTATTGAGTAACAATAAACTCGAAGGAATAATCATAAATAAAGACTCGAATAACATAAATATATAATTTATTAAAATGGAATTAAAATCAGCTATTTTTTTGGTAGTATGCTTATCACGCATTAAAAATCAAAAATATGGGTTATGGAAAATATTCAAAATTCACAACTGTCATTTTCGGATTCTTTCAACGACTCCACTTACAAAGCTTATAACGTATGTCTAAAGCATATTCCGTCACTGTAAAAAAGCAGGAACTGCAAAAAAACTCACCAATTTTGTTATGTAAATGGGCACAAAGCCATTCTGTAAGGAACCACCGTACGGCTGACATTCTCACGCGAGTTCCGTTTTTATTTTAATAAACAAATTAAGTGCACAGGGTAAATTAACTCTTCTTCGTACAATGACGGGGAAGACGTTGGAGTGACGTACCCGCCCATTATGGACGGGTTTGGAGGTCAACGAACTCACGATGCCGATACAAAAACTGGTAAATCTTTGTTTTGTACGTGTAATTGTTGAGGTTTACGGAAAATTATTGTATTTCCTTGAGTTTTCTGTAGGAATCATTTTTAATGAGGATTTAAATAGTTGTTAAGCAAAATCCAAAGCCTTAAGTCGGCCTAAAAAACCTGACACCAGACCAGTCACTTGCCTACACAAGAAAATCAAGAAGAAGAAGGGTTTAAAGACAACTGCTTAATTTTCTTGTTTAAGCATGGAATAAAGTCTAAAAATAAATTCATTACAAAGTTTCTTGTGTGTTTGTTGACACAGTGACTTATATAAGACCGAGTAGGTACTCGTTGATGTTAAATGGTAGGCGTCATTAAAACCACTGGAACTTTAATTATTTTTTATTCATTTCTTATAATATCAACTTAAATATAAATATAATAAGTAAATATTCTAATATATAAATAGTTTAGCTGTTCATGAGTAAAACAATAATTTATAAATCAGTTTTCCAGTAGATAAATAAATAAATAATAAAATAAATATGTGAGGCCTATTCACACAGCGCCATCTGGCCAAACTAAGCAAAGCTTGTACTATGGGAACCAGATGACTCATCAAAAATTCTAAGTATAGACTTAGATTTTTTTGGAAATACATACATAGAATACAACATAACACCCCGATACAGAACACATTATTATGTTCACCGCACAAATTTTTACCCTGGATGGGGATCGAACCCACAACCTGCAGTTCAGAAGACAGAGTTACTGCCAAGTAAGCTATCGGGCTAGTCAAAACAAAAGTGATAAACAAAGTTCTTATACCACGTCGAAACAGCTATTCATAAACTATCCCTATTATGATTTCGGTCCAAAACCTCGGCCTTTCATTATGTTGTCCCCAAAAACGTCATCGATATGAAATTTCAATCCACCCTGGTTATTCAATAAACTTATCGTATAACGATATTGAGACAGCCACGAGAAATACACATTAAATTTAGATTCCTGTCCTGTTTTCATTAAACACACCCTTACTAAACAAACAAAAAGTGCGTTGAGATGACTTTGTCCATATTCTTTTTAAAACAATAGCGTTCTTGCTAATAAACATTTTGTAGCGGAGGAATATTTATTACGTGTTTTGTGTGTTGTCTATTGAATTTGTTAAGCCTTTCCAGACGTTCCATCGCTGCTGACACTGACAGAATGTAATAATACCATGCCAGATTAAAATCCTCCAACAAAACTACCTACATACACTCCAACTGCAAGGATTCTAGCCCGTCCAACTAGTATTTAGTAATAATTATGTAGGTATATTAGCACCAACCACCGTACACACGCTATTGCTGTCGTCAGCCTTCCGATACCTAACTATCTAGTAGTTATTAAAATGAGCGAGATAAAATAGCGCCATGATTATGGCAAACCCCTCCGTCACTTTTCCCACCTTCCACTACTGGATAGCCTCTGTGGTGTGGTGGTTGAGCAGGTTGGCTCATAACCCAGAGGTGGCAGGTTCAATTTCCACGACAGGACAAGTATTTGTAAACAGAAAAAAGGGCAAATACTTGTTTTGTGTCTGGGTGTTGTCGGACCATGGTTCTCGTAGTTCCTGGGTCTAGACCAGGGAACCCTAGTTAGGGTCCAGGATCTATGTATGTGATCGTTGGGCGTTATTAATATTATTACTATTATTATTAGAGGCCTATATTCAGCAGTTATCGTCTTCTGGCTGACGATGAAAAAAGCATAAAAACTTTATATTCAAGTCAGCTCCATGCCAGGCTGTCCACCCGCAACATGGCAGTTTAATAAAAGGGCGGGCGCCCGTATCCCCGACGTAGATAAGATCATAGACATAAACACGTAAACCGTACCAAATAGTACCAATTGCCGATATACTGATACCCTTTCATTTGATGATTTGGACGTCCTATATGTCAGTTTACTTGTTTACCGTTTACGACATATCCGAAACCAGGCAGAAAGGCGAAAAATTTATGAAGAACTTGGGGTTTGTTCATACCAATGTGGGAACCAATTGCAGAATTATTGGTCTTTTCTAACATCAAATGAGGTCTAAATGATTTGTGAGCTGGTGACACCCTGTCTACAGCCCATAAGTTATAAAAATTGGTTATATTTATTATAGCTTTGTCTTTTATAAATAGCTAATTTTGGAGTATAAGTATATATAGTTAGGATACAATGGGGCTGGCATAAACTTTGTTTAATTCAATATACTTATTTTTATTGGTGATTTTTTTTATTTATCAACTATCAGTTAAAAATGTATATTTTGGATTATACTATTATAAACCACGCTATGATCATTTTCTCGTCGGTTTGAATTTACAGTCTACATTTCCGTCACAAGTGAATTCGATTGAATAATCGAGAGATTTCGACCGATCAGAAAAACATTCTTATTTGGATCACAATGGTTTAGCTTTACCTATTTCTAGAACCGCTTTGCGATTTTCAATAGCCCAAAGCTAAAGCCCAAAATTTCACGTAAACCAACTTACCGGACAGCACCCTTTCTGTTCGGTCTGTTCCTATCCAAAACCACTCTAATGGAAACGAACAAGTTTAATTGAATCGGTCTCCGGAAGGGTGACAAGAATTCAAATTAAATGCAATTACGCGATGGTGGTTGGACAATGTTTGCAGCGGCACGAGATTCGACGATAAAACTGTTTGGGTAATTGTTGATACGAGTTCCGTTATCGACATCATATCGTTGGGAACTCAACTTATTTTCAGAATAATATTTAATACTACTAAGATTGCTGCAAGAGTTTTATCTGAATAAGCAATTTTTACACCTCAGTTATTTCGGATCGTTTTCGAGATACATAGCAATAATAATCGAGAATAGTAAGAATATGGGAGTAGTAAAATAAGATATTCGAAACTTAAAAATACAGTCGAAATTTCTTTGCTGCTGAGTCAGAACCTATATCATGACGTCACGTAACATTACATTTTGTACGATCAATTTTCATGATGTATGTAAGAATGTGATGCCCTGAATGTATTTTCTTTCTTTATTTTCCTTCTTTTCAATTTTAATAGCTTAATTATCCACCTTGTTTGCGAAACATAATAATTTACTCTTACGAAAAAGCTGCTTACATAACTTTGCATAAAATACCTTATAAAAATGCAAATACAGACATGCCTCATTAAAATAAAGCGCTTAACATGCAACATTACATAGAGTCTTGCTGTCATTTTTATGGAGAGTTTTCTTCATAACTCTGTTGTCATGTTGAGAGTATATTAGTGTTGCCATAAGCAATCTCCAAACCGAAAACTATGTCAACCACAAAGTCAGAATTATTTTAAAATTGTAATAATTTTCTTTAAAACTAAAAGTCTTCTTCTTTGTTTTTCTTAGCGTTTCTTGCAAAAATTTCTTAGTTTAGCTACTGGAAATTTTCGGCCAAGGGTTAGGCTCTTTTTATTTAAGCCGAAAATTCGGCCAAAAGTATTTCACATCCGAATCCCTGGCTTCGGTAGTACATTAGATTGTTGTCATGTAGCGTCTTATTATCAAAACCACTTATTAACACGGCCCGGTGCGGGCGCCACGCTGAGAGTACAATCAATTTATAGCCTCATAGAGACAAATTGCATACGTCTGCAGTAACTATTACTAATCGATAATAGCTTTCTGTTTATATCACTAGCACTGTTAGAAATGAACATCTCTATATTATGAAGTGAGTGTCATAATGGTTTGAATGCTTTGGTTGAATGGACAATATAGTCTTTATTTTAAGTTTAGAAATGCTATTCTTGTTGGTCGAATTTCACGATTTTTGGGTTTAATGTTTGTAATACTGAGATTAGAGATGAAACCTTTCCAATCCAGTATTAACTCTATTGGCAACAGTTCAGACATCAAAATTCATTGTCGTTTATTCCTCAGTTTTTTTTGCCAATGAAACATACTATAACTTTATTTTCTGAATTGGAAATTCCTTTACACTTGCTTAAAATTTAAGAGTTGCTTTTTTATTTGAGCTCAATGGACATGACATTAAAATATAAATTGGAATGCTGATTTTGAGAAAATGGTCACTAAGATCTTTATGGGTACATACAATAAGCATTGTTCGTAAAATTGAGTTTAACTCGTTCAAATAAAAGTGACGTTTAAGCTTCGGCAGATCCCTTGGGTGACGTCACTTGTTCGTATACTGTCGGCTCACTCGCATCACTTGTCTTGACGTGACATGACCGGTCAAATGTCGATTAAACGTCAGTAAATGACGTTGACTAGGGATGTGTCACTGCGGAATTTACGTCAGAGTTGACGATGATGAAGTGGGGTGAGTGGGGATCTTCATTGTTCATAGTAACTACATTTTATGTTTATTATTTCATAAATAGGTGCAAGACCGTTTATGAGATTTAAAAATAACGAGTGTGCACCACACGGCTGAAGTAAAACTTCTTTAGTTTAGCTCCACCTTGCTTTGTTTGATGTTAACGTCGCCATCTTGACAATTATAAATTGTCATTTTACCGGACATACCAACATAATAACGCAATTTTTGTACTTTGTTATGTTGACAATGGAGATCTACGTGAACCAACTTCAACTTCCGTTCGCCTCGCATTCACCAGCTTACTCCCCAAATCAAACGAAAGTAAAGAAGTTTTATTTCAAAAAATTATCGACGTAATGAAATAGATTCTGTAAAATATCTCTTTCATTATTAATCATCTATTGAATAAAGAATAACAATGTCATTGAACCGACAACAGCTCACATTAAAAATAAAACAAAAACTAAATTCTTATTGTCTTCATTGACCAATCAAAATCAAATATATGCTTAATAGTTAATAACAGACTCGTTAAAATATCCCAAACACCCACGCTCTTACTCGCAAATTAATGAACTCATCAAATCGCTATCTCGATCGATTTAATGGTTATTTACTTATGAATGAACGCCTTCGCTTTGAGCAAATAAAGAATTCGCGTTCCCTTGTCTGACTGACTGTTTGCTTTTAGTGCGGAATAGTTAGGGAAAACGCATATCCACTCCCAAATTTTCATAATCCAGAACGTTTCAGTTACTTTGAATGTTGGAATGAAAACATTTGCAGCAAACTAAAAATGTGACCAAACCATAAATGTAGTAATCAAATTTTTTTTTTTTTAAATGGATGTGCTTTAGGCTACACGACTGAAGTAGAACTTCTTTAGTTTAGCCTCATCTATCGGCCGGTATAACTTTGTTTTTGGTTTGTTCAATGTTAATGTTGTCATCTTGACAATGTTAATTGTCATTTTACTGGACATACCAACATAATAAGACATTTTTAACATTATTATGTTGACAAAGAAGATCTACGTTAACCAACAATAAGCGTGCGTAAAGAAGTTTTACTTCATAAATAAAGAATATATTAGTATATTCATTCCTGCTTATTTATAATTTTATATCGTAGTACCGATAATTTTATTATGGTTTTATGTGTAATACACAAAATTGACGAAGTAAAACTTTATCTTAAATAAAATGAAACTTAATAGATATAGAATGTAAACTGACATAAAATATAAATTCTCTTATATCGGACCACTGCAATCCAAAGATGTGCGATATGTTTATTTAGCGAAATCCAATTTTCTGCTGACATCTCATCTGTCAAAAGTTAATATGGGGTGTTACAAACTGTCTAAGCTCGAGACGAATGTGATACGAAAGCAATTTAATAAATCGAATTCGAATATTATAATGTTTTGGGTAAGTTTTCACAATACTTCTACTTTCGGAGTGATGCCAGCTCCGTTGTTTAGAGACGACGACTTGCGACTTGCAGATCATTGGTTTGGAACCTGCTATGATTTTTAGTTTTTGGTAGAATGTAACGTAATGAAATCATAATTTATTTATTTATTAAGAGACCAACAGCATTAGGATAATACATCCAAAAATCACCACCAAAAAAATAAACCTGGATTTTCACAAATATTAGTATCTCTGCAGACAACATACTAATACATGGGTGTATCTAAATATATATAACTCAAAGGTGATTCACTGACATGGTGATCTCTATCAACGCACAGACCAAACCACTGGATGGATCGGGCTGAAATAAGGCATGCAGGTAGATGTTATGACGTAGGCATCCGCTAAGAAAGGATTTTTCGAAATTCCACCTTTAAGAGGGTGTAATGGGAGGTTGAATTATTTTCCTATAGGCCACGCTGCGAGCGAAGCTGCGGGCAGAAGCTCGTAATAAATACATTTCTTAGCACAAACATGATATTTTAACTTACTTCTTCAAGTACGCCAGAATAAAAGCATCATCCGTCATCCAGTGACACTTCGTCCTCTGAGCGCCGAGGCAATGTGCTGATAATCTCCCATCTTACTTGACATTACCTTTATCTCTCAATGCTGGACCACCAATACCAGAAGTCGATATATAGGTATCTGATACAAAATATTTAAAAAATTAAAATAAAAAATTTAAAAAATATTCATGTAATGCATTTTACGTATAACGTTGCTACGTTATATATATAATGTAAAGGTTCTTTGAAGACTTAGATCTATGTTGTCTTTACAAAAATATTTCTAATCTCCCCTACCGTTTCCAAGCTAATTACCCAATTTTAAATTTAAAAGTAGCATGTTTTGCACAAAGCCATGCCTTTCAAAAACACAAAGTAAGCTAGTCTCCCCTGCGAGATAAAGACGTTATTATCATTAAGAAGGTACCACGGGCGCTTCATAACGCGTTCTGCCTCATAAACCGCTGCAAATATACTAAGGAAATACCCACAAACCAACGTTCGGAACTCAAACGAGTAATTACAGTGCTTATCCAATTTGGCAGGGCAGAAAAACGCGACCCCCCTTGTACAGGAAATTTGTTTTAAATTTCGACAACAATGGGGAGATCGCGACTCGGATAATTGTACGAGTACCGTCCGTGACGAGAGAATAAGTGGTATAAATCCTACAGCAATAAACAGGTAATAACAGCCTGCTCAGGTCGAGTAACGCGCTGAATGGGATCCGGAATCTCCAGAATCTCGAATTGAAAATCGCATATTTTACGCCACTTACACACAAAACGATGCACTCGTAAATGAAGACGAATTCGTGCAAAAACAATTTACTTATAATATCGTACTGCAACAAAATGCTGTTGTTTATTGTCAATACAAAAACTTCGATACTACTATAAAGGAAAATGTGTCGTAAACATGATGACGCCGACGTGAGGATGTTAAAAGTTTTACCATACCAATAAATCACGCAGATTATAAATCCGTTTTACAACCTCTAGGTGATCGGAAAGCTCTATAAATCATAAACGAAATAGGGGTTGTTGGGTCCCTGGACGGCCATTAAGATACCACAATCTTCATAGACGTCAGTATCTAGAAATATTTCGATAAAAACTTTTAATTAGACGTGGATCAACACAACCGCTATAAAACTAAATAGCTTCAATCAAAACAAATCAACAGTTATAATGACTAACATTAATCATTCAAAAAATATCTATAGCCACCGCAAATAAAAACTTATACCGACAATATCGTGTTTGGTTACATTATGACTATCACTTGGTATTAAAGTACGTGCAAGTCAACATCAAATCATATCTAGCATCGATAAATTGCCAAATTATTTAAATCTTGTGTGGTCCGGCCGGATTTGTTTGATAATACATGTATTACCATAACTATAATGTGAAAGTCAATATGCATTGGTAATTTCATTCCGTATTGAAAACATATACATTTTGATTTCATGTTTGTAAATATAACACTTCCATTGGGTATTTTACTGCTAAGCTTAAAATGTGTCATGTGAAAGTTTTATACGCAATTAGTTTCTTAATATTTAGAGCTATGTGCCATTTCTCTTTAGATGTTACTTTGTCATCAGTAGAAGTAAGTTTACGTGTATTTAGTACGTGCCTCCGCGCAGATTCTCCTCAAGATATACAAATATAATGTGTATCTCGTATACTTGGTTCTTAATGGAAAGCTTAATGAATGTCTAAACTTTGTTTGAAATCGTTGGTTTGAGACCACTACTCTTGATTATAACGTTTTGTATGGTATAAATAAATTATCCGTGACGTTTCACATCTCGCATGACATTAATAACTGGTAGTACAATGCATTATAATAACAATTGGGACAGGAAGCTTGTAAACCGATTATGCTGATCGGTCGTCACTCAATATGACATGTTCACAATCGATTGCAATAGATTTATAACTAAGATATCGTTCTGATTTATATCAAACGGTACTCTAATCATGTGAATTGATATTTTTTAGATCTAGCGGGTGCTATGATAAGTGCCGCGAATAAAAAATTACTTTATATGATTTAAGTGCTGGAAATTGCTGCCAATGCAGTTATGCGTGGATTTATTTTCTTGGAATATTAATGCAATGCTAAAAGAGGAGATTGTTAATTTATAGGTTTTATGATTTTAAGAATGAGTGCAAAATATGTAATTAATGAAAATCACTTAAACGTCAACAATGTTTGCTTATAATTAGTAATTCAATATCAAGAATACACCTATTGTTTATGGTTCAGATTATAGAAGACTTTAGTTTACTCAAGTTCAAGTAATATTAATCCTTAAGCTATCACAAATACCACCTAAAATACGACTTACTAAACTTCAGAACCAGAAGATTCGTCAATCTGCCAACAATTTTCGATAGCAAAAAGACTTGAACGCAGCCGTGATAAATTGCAGTTCTCGATGCGGCCAAGAGATGGCGAGATTAAGATAAGCAAAGCGACGGCAACAATAACCGATGCACTTCCTTTGACAATACCTTGGGTAATTTATATCATAGAGATCGCAAGGATACGCATCGGTGAGTCAATCAATAACCCATGATAGTGATAAGGAAACTATCAAATTGAAACGTCAACGGTGTACAATCAAGTGTACACAATTTATTATGCAGTAGGAAGGTGGGTAATATCCAACTGTGTAGACAATGAAGCAGTTATAAAGGAGTGTACGAATCAACTCACACATACAAATATAAACTAACGCATGATTTTATAAGTAGGCAATACACAACTATTAAAATACATGCAATATTGACTAGTCACTTAGACCTAGTTTTTCGACTATTTTGATTTGTTCTTCTCATAATAAAATCCTTCATGATTGAAAATAATACTGGTTTATCAGTCAATAGACAATAGTCAATAGTCATAACATGTTCCTGTAAATAAAAATTAAACACTGTAGATTTTAAATGTTGTCTACTCACTTAATTTTCATGACGTTGGCAAATTTTCAGTGATCCATGACAATAATTGACAGCTCTAGCTATGGCTCTATGCTTAAATAAAGCCAAGAATTTGTACTCATCAGTTTCAAAAGTCGTGCAAGCTGGTGTACTGACTACATTATAATTGGTAATGTGTACAAGATAGCAAAGTGGCCAGTAATAATTATGATGTCGCTACGCGTCTAGACCGCGCTGGTGGTCCATAGTGGCTGGAGGCAGGATTTTCTTCTCTATTGCCGTGAACATATCTTGATGTTTTGAAGGGAATTTACATGGAAGCAATCTTCCTGGTAAACTTGGGATTAGCTACGACCGCATCTCTGGAACCGGTTGTTTATAAAACCATTATTGTAAATTAATTAGATTGGTTTTATCATGACGTGTATGTGTGCTTACACTTTTCATATACTGATGTTGATTAAAATTGTACTAAGCTGATTGCTTTTTTACTTCTATGCTCTTAAATAAAATCAAGGTCATGTAGCACGTAAACGAAACTATAAAAATACAGCATTGAAAAAACATAAACTTAACGATTCGGTTATTTTGATTTTTGACGCAATCCTATATTAAAATCCTAATCCTTATTAAGCAGTTAGTGAATCAGATAATATTTGGTCGTAGTTTCTAGAACCAATCTCAAAGTTAAAATACCCGGATAGTGGCCATCTCGTTATTACGGATGCCGGTCGAGGCGAGGGTAAAGCGCAGCATAGTTTGTCTTGCCGACAACACAAACATCAGACTAACCAACACGTATGTACCAACGGAATAGCAAATCACACTTTATTTGTATAACAAGCGTATTTGAAGCAGGTTCGTATGTAAACAGAATGTTAACTGTGAATGACAGTGGAATGTCTCTAAACATATTAATCTCAGACTAAAAAGAAATAATAGTTAGACAGTGCGCGTAAAACTAAGTAAACTTAGAATAGTTACACAGTAACAGAGATCGAATTTTTTTATAAATGTACAAGCGTCATCAATTCCTGATAATTTCTCTATTTCTCTAGAAGTTTTCAAGTCATGAATGAAAGTATCTTAAGTATCTTCAAGGCCAGCATACGTCCTCGTACATCGTCCGGTAAGGTGGCGCCACTTATATACTTATTATACTATTATAATAATATATAATAATAGTTAAAATGCTAGCCGTTTAGGCAAATGTGAGTACAACTTACCTGAGGATTAAGTGTGAATAAAATAGTTTCAGGTGGCACGTGGCTTAACTGGGCCAATAATGCAATTGAATTCTCGAAAATCACAAAATTTCAAGGAACGCATTTAGACGCAAATTAGGCTATATTTATTTTACACAGTAATAAATCTAAGTCTGACTAAGAACTCAAATCTCGCGATGGTGGAGCTGGAGATGTCCAATAATTTACTCTGGCTTTGAAAACGACAAGATCATTATGTAGATAAAGGATAAAAGATTGCAAAACGAATTCTGTAGTGTCTTGGTATACGTAGAATAAAAATAATCAGGAACTCCAAACATTTGACACAATCTCAAAAACAAATACAAAAATATTTACACTTTACTGAATTGGCCAGCATGGGATTACCAGTATTACTTTTTACACTGTGATATTACTTAACACGGCCTCACATACTTAGTTCTAAGCGCTCCATCACCTTACTTTTCTAGTTTAAGATATTAACCTTATTTTTGTTACGATGTGTGGGGAAGCCAGTATGGAAGTCATTCATAACACGCGACTCGAGTATGAACAAATAAAAAGCTGACCTAACGGCGCAGTGGCATGAAAATCCGCTGATGTTATGGCAGTGGGACTCATTAGAGGTGGAAATAACTCAATTAACTAAAAAGAAAATATGTGTTAAAGAAAACAGTTGATTTATAAAAACTGGTAATATACCACATTGAAGTACAAAGCAAATTATACATCGGTAAAAACTCAAAGGTGAATAAAAAGACTTTTTTTGAACGTTTGTCTATCTACTAATTCACAAACCGTGTTATATACTATATATATTTATACTGTAAATTACATTAATTAGTAATATTAATTTTAAAATGCTTACGCAAAAACCAACCATTGAATATTTTACAAAACGTCCGGCAGTATTTATTTAATGATGCCATAGTTCATATAAACCGTACAAAATCAATATACTATTCCCTGCACGCGTCTACGTAATTTAAAATATGACTCGTTATGTCTCGATGTACTACGACATACAAATAAGAACTACTGATACTACGCATTACGGCAACTTTTATTTTCGAGTTTTGGTAAAAGGCAAAAAAGGAAGCTATCACAACTGCCTATACATGCCATCTCCTGACTCACTGAACGACTAAAAAATTTTATTCAAGGAATAAAACGTTAACATCGGGTTTATGTTAAAATTCGTAGTGTAATGGAAACAATGCATTATGCATCGACTCCGCCTGACACAATGACATATGGAGTAACTTTTGTTTGACGTTAGAGACGAGAATGTAAAAATATCAAACGCATACGAAGTTGAATAATTTTTCCCATAGTTTTTCTTGTGACGTTGTAAATATTTTTTAAAGGCACGTATAATTTTTGCAGTCCTTTTAGCGAGATAAAGAAGCCAATGTACGAGTTTAAGTGGACGCTGCGTTTGCGCATAATTGGGAGCCCTTTTTGCGCACGAGTCGAATGCGAAATGATCTCGATATTAATTCTGCTTTTTGTAAATCTCTCAGCGGACTTCATACTATTTTGTATTTACAAAACCCAAAGAAAGGCACGTTGGAATTCTGTTTTCTTCAAATTGATGATTGAAAAACACAAAGGAGTACCGAAGTCTGTTAAAAAGGTATCAACGAACGAGTTTCGTGTATATTTTAAATGTAGTAGTTTCAAATCTGAGTAAATATATGGCGCTGTTCAATTTTGTCGATAAATGAAATTGTAGAAACAAAAAGTCATCGAAACCTTTTTATTTTACAAAAGGTTTAAACATTTTTGTATCAATATTGTCGCTATAATCGCTTATGACGCCATTACCGACGCCCCATAAACCTGATCGTTCCGTCTTCCAAACCTATTCATGGCGTAATTTGAGTTTGGAGCGTTTCACGTTTCGGCTAGCGTCCCTAACGGTTTGGACTATCAACTTGAGCATTCGAAGCTTATCGATGTAAATAGAGATGCCATTGATGTGGTTTGACCGGATTAATCCCATTTTTTTCTCGTATTCAAAGATGAGATATAGAGACATGGAATTCGTAAGTTAATTCTAAATACCTACTTTTGTATATGTTTAGCTTTGCTTATATGCATAAAAAAACAACGTCATGCATGAGACAATGTCACTCAAAAACTAACGTAGCACAATGATGATTCTGACGAAACTTATAACCTTCTTCATTTATAATGGGTTGCTATCGTTTTTAAGCGATAATTCTGCCAATGTCAAAAAATATTTCTTGTGCCAAATGTCATGTCTTATTCTGTCAAGTCAAAATGCCATGGTAAAATTATGAATGGGTTTTTTGGCGAGAAAACGAAAATGATCGCGTCACGGCATTATATTATTTTCCAAAACTTGTGTTATTTTCAGTGTAAGTGCATAAAATTAGTGTCATTTTATTCGCTAACTGCTGGATTACAGACATGAGTGTGGGAAAGTGGTATAATGATGGTGAAACGTTTATTTTCATGTTCTTTCTAAAACTCCATAGAAGCTTTTAGTAAAGTTGCCACCACTTTACTAGGAGTATGACTTGACTAGACTAGACTATAACTTGACTTGATGACTTGGACTGTGACTTGACTTGACACAAATATGCATAATATTAATTAACTTGAGAAATTATCAATTACTTGACACTGGCTAAATACACAAAAGTGTGGAGCCAAAATCAAACAAAAAAAAAATATGAATATTTTACTAGAGGCTCTAAGAAACCTTGAAGAGAAAACGAAAAGGTTGGTTTTAAAACTAGGAACCATTTGCCAACATTCGTGCACGTTTACGAACACTTGACGGATAATAAACCACCTTTATCACACATAGAAATTTAAAAATACACGGGTTATGGAAAAAAATTCAATATTCACATCCGCCATTTTGAGTTTCTTTTCAAACATCCAACGAAACTCATCATATCATCATGATAGCTAATACGATCCATAGATTAAATTATTTCCATGATATATAGATATTTCCCTACTGGTGCTACTACTTTCCTGCATAACACTAAGTAAGCAATCTGTAATAGTCACCTTTAAATTTGACGTGATAATGAATCATTTACAATTGGTATCGTTTCATTTAAAATTTGGCCGGATATCGTGGAGTAGCCGAATAAAACTGGCATATCTAGTTTCGTTCTATCACGTCGAATATCCAATGCTCATCGAAGTCTTCGATGTCGAAGCATAAAAACAATATGTGAGATCGGTAAGGGGCGTGCCACGTGGGCCGCGCGTCGGTGGACATTGTCTACAGATCATACCGATATAAGGCCCAAACACACCGGCGCAAGATGCTATCGTAATTATAATGTTCCTCTATTGGTATTTACACAGGCGTACTCATATGGTATCGTGAATGTGATCTCAGTTTTGAAATTCCTGAGATGAATCCACGTGAAAGTTGACTAAATATGTCATAATAGTAGATGGGAAAACAATTAGACGGTGTTTATTGCTTTATCAAATTTAATTTGCTTAGATTATTTGAGTAGATAAGTTTGGTGGTACTTCTCACGCTAATTTAAACAAATCTTGATTTCTTTTCATCAAATAGTCACGGAATATCAACAAAACTTTTGGCAGTTTACGACTCGTGATCTAAGAAAATTATGATTTTGGAAATAGGACTTAAGGCGCTTTAAATAGAAATTTAAGTTAACAAGTCTAATACTAGACATTCAAAACAAATGCAATTTACCTTGCAACTTGAAATAACTATCACCTAACATCAACTCACTAACAGATGAACTTAAATAACCTTTACGCCGTACTAAACAATAATTAACTGGCTCCACTCACTTTGAAACGTTTCTTCAACCTTTAATCAACCAGGTTAAAGGTAGAAGAAACAGTCTCAACATATTATTCAAATTTGCACGTGAACATGTGAACGACGAGGCATCAGCACCAATGAGGCCACAAAAGTACAGTGCTAATTAAGACTTGCACGACAACACTATCAGCTTTGACACCAGTCCGAAGCTAGAGCAGTGTTACTAGGTTATGAATTTTCCATTTGTTTGTGGTAAATTTAGATGGGATTTTTAGAATAAATAAACTGCATATTGTATTTCAACCAACCACAGGGCCATCGACACTGCGATTTTAAATATATTTACTATTATATATATTTTATATAGTAGAATATAGTAGTGTATGATTGAATATGTATATATGTATAATATGTAGTTTTATGTGTAAGTATTCTTGTTTATCCATTGTTTAAACATTAATAAAAATATCTTTTTCGAATTTGCGCATTGGTTCCACCCCCTCTGGGTCTAGGCTGAAAATCAGCGCTGGATGTCTCTTACGACCAGCAATATGCTGAGCCGACGCCCATTCGATACTTGTTTTTTTTTCTATTAATTATGTACATATTGTGTATAAATGTAACCTGATTTGTATTTTAATTTTAGACAACTATTGAATAAATGTTTTTCTATTCTATTCTATTCGATGTAAAAGGTATTTTTGAAAATGTATTATTACTAACCTACTATGTAACTATAACATTTGTATGTTTTTTACGAACCTACCCTTTGAAGTTTTAGTATGGCAATAAGTAGGTCTTACAACACAAAAGTTTTCCATTACTCATTTCCCTGTTATTTTTATGTCATCGCCATGATTTGTTCAAAATTGAATTAAGGTTCATATTATGGTTAACATTTTTCTAAGGTAAATGATTTTCGTACACTGCAACCCTGGTTGAGATTACAATGTCTACGGAAAGCAAACGAGTCCTATTAGTCCGGCACAAAGGGAGCCAGTGCTGTGCCCGCAGCGTATTAGGTGCGCATAGGGTACATTTATTATTTACAGGCCAAGTTGAAAGTCCATGCCTTATTGGGCAATTTCTGGGAAAGCTCTTTAGCTTTCCCAAGAAATTGCATAACTCACAATAGTGAAGGGAGATAATGAAAAATGTATTTTAGTAAGAAATGATACTAATAATAATAACACCCAACATAGATCCTGGACCGTAACTAGGATTCCCTGTGTCTAGGGACCCAGGAACTACGAAGACCATGGTCCTACAACACCCAGATTCAGAACAAGTGTTTGCGTTTTTTTTCTGTGCACAAATACTTGTCCTGCCGCGGGAATCAAACCCGCTGCCTCCGGGTTTTGAACCAACCTGCTCAACCACAACACCACAGCGGCTGTCAAAATTTGCATGTGTGAATGTATATTAATAAATAATAAATAAATAAATATGTGTGGACATTTAACACAGCGCCATCTAGCCCTAAACTAAGCAAAACTTATACCATGGGAACCAGATAACTTATTCAATACTTAAGTAGATACTTTTTGTTAATTGTGTGTATTTGATAACTTATTCAATACTTAAGTAGATACTTTTTGTTAATTGTGTGTATTTGTGATTACTGGGTGGTAGGACTTTCCTGCAAAGTTTGTCTAGGTAGGTACCACCACTTTGCCAGTTATACTGCCAAGCAGTAGTGCGCAAGCAAGAAAGCAATAACTTTTGGTGTGTAATTAGAACAAAGTGATCAGAACCTGTGTTGGGTAAAATATTATAAAATATTACCGCAAATATTATCGGCTACGGTCAAAATAGACTAAACTAAAAAAAACGCTTCATAGCCCATGAAAAACTTACAATAATTTTCAAATTAACTAGCTAAATTTTAAAATGTATTTCAATGTCGGGCGTATTACCTACTGGTAGCACTTTGACATAAATCAGCGCGGCTTAAGCTGGTGGTTGACTTGGCCATTCGCTCGATGTGAATATTGGTGGTGTAGTGAGCAAATGCAGAATGTTCGTCACAAATATTTGCACAGCTGTGCTCCATCAAAATTACATACATAGCGACTATGTGTACTGTGTTTCTTTTAATCAATTTATTAAATTAGTTCTCGTGTGCCCACACGCCCGCAGTTGGGGGATAAAAGCACATTGATTAGAATTTTATTCTGATTTCACTGCATTTTACCAAACCAACATTGAAGCACCGACGCGGGCGCTCGCGGTGATGCTCCTGCTAGCAAGTGGCTGTGACTTGAACATTCAAAGGGATTTGCTAAAAACCGACCGCTAGGTCGAACGCGTTCGTTGCTCACCATCGAGCTGTTCGGCTCGCTGCACTGACTTGACCAATATTCGACATCGAACGTGATTGCATCGAGCAAATGCTATAATAACATATATTATAATTAAATAATAAGTCGAAATGTTATATTTACTAGGTGTTGTGTACTTGGAGAACTTAACCAGTTCATTTGAGGTATTTTAGCTAGTTACTATATATTTAAAAGATAGATAGGTAGATAAACACTTTATTGACACCAAAATCACGAAATACAAAACAGAAAAGCTTATAAGTAGGTTACAATGGGTGGTCTTATCGCTAAAAAGCGATCTCTTCCAGACAACCTTTTAAGATAAAGTTACGAGTACTTCAACTTGTTATCACTCACAGAGACACTACAGATCTAGATTAAAATTAACAACGCTCACTACCATTGCCAGCATCAATCCAAAAGCTAATAAATGACAACAGCTCTTTGTACCCTGGTCATACTGTCTTCTGAAACTGAAACAATAATGGGTACTTAAGGATGATGTACGTATATCTAAATAATATGTCCGCGTTCAAAACTTTACGGTACATCAAAGTTTACGAGAATCAGCCTAGCTGTAATATTGTGGCCGCATTAAAATATCCAAGTATTGTACTATATAAATATTGCAATACCAGTTAGATAAACTTTAGTTTACACTAATTTAGACAAACCAGTTTAAATATTTCATCATCCAAATCATATTTTTCATTAAGTTTACATGGAAGAATTCTTCGTGTTTTCGGCACTTGCGCTTAGACGTTAAAAAATAGTTGATTTTATTCAGTGGCTCTCACTCATCTCATAGTAGAACAAAATATGTCAATGATTTTTTTTTTTTTAAATATGTGTGGACATCTCACACAAAGCCATCTAGCCCCAAATTAAGCAAAGCTTGTGCTATGGGAACCAGATAACTGATACAATACTTAGATACTTTTTTGTTTGTAAATACATATGACGGCGGCTACGTCCAGTTATAAACTCTATGCACAGCGATCGAGCGCCGTAATTTACCCTGTGGTGGCATTAAATTTATTACAGTGGCAGCACCGGCAACTGTCATGGCGCCCCTACCTGTATAGGGATCGATTGGTATAGTAAAGGGATCGATTGGTGTGCTACGGATCACCCACCCCGTCGTCGCCGCCCGAGACACGTCTTGAGCGACCCGGATGATCCTATAGCAGCCGTAGTATCGGCTGCGCTAGGATCACCGGACCAGTCTAGCCCTTCTGGCTCAGGTACCGCTTTCGGCACCGGTATAGGATACCAGCGTAACACAATCAGACACCGACCCCGCCGGCGAGGTCGACGTACCCCCCGTAGGTTAGCTGGAACGGTCGCGACTTTCAATAGGGTCCACTCTTCCAGTGGACGTAGTCTTCTCGATCCTCTTATCCCGGCAACGGCCCAAGCCGAGGCTCGCACCCCAGGGGTGCCCTTGAGCTAGTTGCCTCCCACTTTTGACGGCTGGGCGCCCTAAGCGCCCGCCCTCCCGCCCGGTGACGCTGTAAAGGTCGATAGAGACCAACAGCATTAGCTCGTTCAAAAAAAAAAAAAAAAAAAAAAGTGCTACGGATCATTCTCGTTCCAGACACGGCGCGGTGCGGACATGCTGAAGGCCTATAGTTATATAGGTTGCAACCTACCTACCCACAACCCGTTCCTGCCGACATCAGAAGTGGGATGCCCATTTCTACATAACATTAAGCAACGCGAAACGTGACGTGACGTGAATGATGACGTGATGGCGGGTGACACTAATATCAAATTTGATTGCAGGGTTAACCCAGACCAGTGAAAAAAAAAATGGAAAAAAAGTAATGATTCGTTTTTTCGAGAAAAAAAGAGAATGTAAAAATGATGACAAGAAAAATGTGTCTGAATGCTAAAGGGATAATTTATCCGGACTAGCACTAATGGTCCATAAAAAAAAATGTTGGTTGCTAAAGGGATATCTATCCGGTCTAGCTCTAATTGGTCCATTAAAAAAATGTAGGAATTATGATTTTTGGTTGCTAAAGGGATGTCTATCCGGTTAGCATTATTCGGTCCATTTTTTATAAATGAAGGTATACTGATGGTCTTGAAGGGTTAACCCTGACGATGACTGGAAGGTTAAAATACTTTTGACTAATCAAATTGAAAACTAATGTTTTGACTTTGACTTAGACTCCAAGTTTAACTCCATTTAATTGTCAGGATGAACGAGCAATTACACTGATACTTATGTCCCTCACCAGGTACAAAGTGAAGCTAAGCGTACGAGGACGTACGCACGTCAGTATGGCCGTGACGGCGGCTACGTCCAGTTATAAACTCTATGCACAGCGATCGAGCGCCGTAATTTACCCTGTGGTGGCATTAAATTTATTACAGTGGCAGCACCGGCAACTGTCATGGCGCCCCTACCTGTCTGGCTATATAAAGGGATCGATTGGTGTGCTACGGATCATTCTTGTTCCAGACACGGCGCGGTGCGGACATGCTGAAGGCCTATAGTTATATAGGTTGCAACCTACCTACCCACAAACCGTTCCAGCCGACACATACATAGAATACAATATGACACCCAGACACAGGACAAACATCGATGTTCATCACACGAATGTGTGTCCTGTGACAGGACAAGTGCACAGAAAAAAGCAGCAAATACTGGTTTTGACTGGGTATTGTGGGATGTCGTAGTTCCTGGTTAGGGTCAAAAGTTAGAGTATGTGTGTCATCGTTGGGTGTTATTACATTTTACATTTATTTATAACCAAAAAAGTTTGAGGCATTCATATTGGCACTAGCAATGTGCACCATGCCTATACACCTTATGATATTGCAAATATCAAATGAGACATGCTGTCATAAATTACATCATAAATATTATAGATGCGATTGGCTGGATACTTTACTTAAAATATAAAATCTAGATTTAGCAGAACCAAGGCCATCTAGTCAATAAACTTAATTAATCCTTTAAAAATGTCAACGCCGTTTTACTGTCATGGTGCGTAATAAGCTCGCCATAAAATTACTGGACTCGTATGAGGATTAATCCATAAATATCTGTAGTCGTCTGTATTTTTTACAGATTTAAATAAAGCTAATGCTATAAAAGTCATTGAATTAATTGTACAACAAAATGAGATTTTTTACTGCCGAAGATATAAATATCGAGCACTTTAGAGAATTGTAAAATAAAGCCGTTATAGAGTAGTCAAACAGCTACCACTGCCAGTGATTTGAACATTAAAAGAAGCAGCCACATTAAAATTGTAGTGCAAAAACCACTAACGTTTGCCTAATCGACTGTAAAACACGTTAACCCACCGCACGCAAATCGCAAAATAACCCAAATCCGTCCATTTGATCTATTAAATTAAAATATTAAAGGGGTTTCTGCCAAAGTTCAAGTAGCTATTGCTTCAGTAACCTAATAAGGGATTCAGTAATTTGGCTATGCGTCTTGTTATGGTCGTTTCACAAGATTAAAACCCTGGCCACCCTTCATAAATCCTGCCCCCACAGTTAATATATTATTCAGGAGTGCGTAAAAACGAATCCAGAATACCAGACCCCTTAGAATTGTCAATCTTGGAAGGTGGGAGCGAGTTCGCTTGTTCGCCGTTTTCCACATTCGAGCAGTCTCGTGGCTCGCAGTAAACCTCAAATAAAGCGAAGTCTATGCATATTATAGTGACATCATACGGACAGGATGGTGTTTTATCGACCCCAGGGGGTACATTTATGGCGTCGCTTTTATTGGGAGTTGTGCCAATAGTAAAACCCGATGTGGTCATTGGCGATGCGCAGAGTTGCAAATACCACATTAAGCTTCTGAAATCGATATGCAATAAAATCGAGGTAGACAATTCGCAAAGCGACGTACATAAATTTCGTTATGAAATTAAATGTCTTTAAACGCAAACAACTCGACAATGAACTGTTTTGTATTGTTTTCCGCAACAAGATTGGTAAAACTATCCGGCTACTTAGATTCTACTTTATGAGTCCTAGATCAGACACCTAAAGATCGAAAAGCATTACCATGGTCATGATATTTCACTATGAAGTATGCATAATAGGTTTAGAGTAAGGCGGTAAGCACACTATAAAATTCAATCATGTTTGCGGGCGGCACGGTTTCTGTCGTACAATAATATTTTATGATGACGTTGCTCCCACGCCACGAGCGACTAGGAATCAACTAGTGTGCATTCCACTTCACAGTAGATAGATTTGAACAATAAGATTCTTATAGCCATAAAATAAAGCTAAATTCCGTAACTGTTCTCTAAAGTGTTCGACCACCCTATGTGGTCTGGAGTGTATGGTTGGTAGTTGGCATAAGGAAAGTAGAACAACTATATGCAGTGAAGCGCTTGTATACATGGCATGATAAATTAGGCAGTGACTTCTTCAATTTTTTTTTACTAGTAGTAAATTAACGTAGTCACAGAAAACTTCGTTCAGGCATCGTAGCGTCCACATGTTATAAAAAAGAAAATCTATGTAGTTACCTACCTAGAATCTGCACAGATTTTCTTTAAAAAGAACCCTAGGAAAAGTTTGATACATGTGTTACAACTAGAAAAAAAGTTTTTTTTTTTCTCAAAATTTACTTATCTTTTTTGTACGCGTGTTTATTTAAGTATATTAGTTTATATGATGGTCGTTTTTAGTTTGAAGTATAATTTATTTTTCCATGCATGCCTGCTTAATTCGTGTGATAATAAAGTAATAATTAATGTATTATTAAGTTTATGGCTAATTATCCTAATATAATTAAGTATGAGTAATTAACAAGCAGGTGCATTCCAAACACCTGTACAAATCAAATCCCTTGATTGGTTTCAAATTTTAATAATGAATCCTTATTAAACTCATCAATGTATTCGTAATTCTCATGAATATAACTCTATCCGAGTTGTGTTGCTTTTAAAAGAGTTGCCAATAATTTGAAATCGTTTAGGACTTTCAGATAGCAACCAATTAAACAATACAAAGAATTCATACTCGACTATATAATTAACAGCATATTCCAGTATGCTGCAGCTTTCACCATCATGCCACCCTAGACACATCTTCGGTGATCCGGGCGGTCCCATATCGCAGTCATTGCAATGGTTGCTTTAGGATTACCTTATCATGTCTAGACCTTCAGGTTTCAGATAATGTTTTTGGCACCGGTAAAAGTCGCCAGCTCATCTACTCCACCAATAATCACGACGTGCCTCCGGGCATGTAGATTAGCTTAGAATAGTCGCGATTTTAACAGGATCGTTTCTTCTAATGAACGGCTTCTTTATCTCTTCTCTCGACATCAGCCTAAGTCGAGGCTCGCGTCTTACAAGTGCATTTGAGCTTACTTGCCTCCCATTTTTGAAGGCTGCGTGTCTTATGCAACCGTATTTCTGCCTGGTGACGCTGTAAAGGTCAAAGAGATTGATAGCATTAGCCCGTTTAAAAAACTGTTTTATTTCTCACAACCTTTGTTTTTATCAATGCTGTTAATCAGACATCTTTTAATGAAATGCTCGTTGGCTCAAGGGTGAACTTCGATAGTCCCAATGGTACACAAAAAAAGGGTAAAAACTATTTTTTGGTTTTATTTTTTCTCGAATTGTTTGTTTGTAGGCGGAAACAGTGTAGGTATACGACATAAAAAAGGTTAAAATATGTGGTATCAAAACGAGGCAATGATAGTCGCATCCGCATTAGATCTAGATTCTATTAGAATTGAATTGAAACTTTACATCTTTTAAAACGTAACGTTAATTTTTTTGTCGTAACCTATTTTATTCTTATCTGATTTAATGTAATATGATTTTAATAAAGTATTGGAAAAAATACTGAAAAAGAAAGCAAGAACATGGTTTACGCAGACTAGAGATGTACACGACCCGAGGTACTTTATTTATAGAAGTACTTTGCTAAGTAATGTATGACTCCAATTTGTTACAGAGTTTAGAAGATTCGAAGCGTTGTAACAAATTAGATTCAGATAAATTGGTAATTGTAAAACGGTATGGCATTTCCATCACGTAATAAAGTAAGACAATGAAACAAATATCAATGAACATCGGACGCTCCAAACTATTAACAAATTAAACTTCATGATAATCATCTAGAGCAGTTTGTTTATCACTAATATTCCCACCGTGCGGTAAGTTCCAAATGATGAATGAACCGAGTCGATCCTTATCCAGTAACGTTGCACTATACACAAGCAGCAGTATGGAAACTGGTCAAACGTTCTAACCCTTGATCGACCTACACAGAAGCTAACAGTTTTATACTTTCGATGAGTTTGCTTTTTACTTTGCATTACACCTGGCAGATGAGGTTGAAGGAAGAAAGTGCTGTAAGTTTTAAAATTCTCAAGCTTCTAAAATGTGGTATTTTTATTTATTTATTTATTTATTTATTTATTTATTAAAAGACCAACAGCATTAGGATAATATAGATAGTAATTATATAAAAGCAGAATATTAATGTAGCCAATAATAGGTCTCGATAGTAATACAAGTTTTATAATCAAAGAGACACAGCTCGCACTGCATTACGCATGTTTAAAGAGTGATAATGAGGGTGTGCTAAGGTTGTAGGGTTAGGTGTATGATTATTAGTATTAACGTTTAATTAATTAATAATAGGTAATTTATGCACGCGTGTCTGGGTGTGTGTGTGTGTGTTTGTTTGTGTGTGTGTGTGTGTGTGTGTGTTTGTTTGTGTGTGTGTGTTTTTCTCTGTTTGTTTGTGTGTGTATGTCTGTGTGTGTGTTTTGTATAATTATATAGATAGGAAGTAACTTATTCCGTACCCAGTAACTGTTGGAATACCTTGTTTTTGAAGGTATTTTTGGAAGTATTAAAGATATCGAGATCCGAAAATTTCTTATTGTATGTTGAGCTGATACGTGAAATAGGGGCGTTGCTTGCATATTTCGTATTTTGAAAAGGGGGTAAAAATAATGTTGTATGCCGTGTACGCTTTCTGGGGACATTAATATTAATATTAGATAATAAAACTGGAGCATCCAGGTGACCGTTAACTATGTTATACAACAACATTACGTCCAGTAATGTACGTCTATCTACTAAAGGCATAATTTTGTGACGAGTGCAGCCTATGCTATAATCAGAATAGGTATGAACTCTGTAATTCAGGTGTTTAATAAATTTGGCTTGAATTTTTTCTATACGTTGTATATACGTTATATAATAAGGAGACCAGATACTACTCGCATACTCAAGCACACTTCGGACATATGCATAATAGACGCTTTTGACGCAATTCAGGTTAGAAAAAGGTTTACAGTTACGAAGTACGAACCCAAGGTTTTTGTAGGCCTTGTCCACAATGGCGTCAATATGTTCAGTCATAGTTAGTTTTTTATCAAGAATAACACCTAAATCGCGTACTACTTCTACTTTATCGAGAGCAACATTATTAATCGTGTATGTAAAGTCAATGGGATATCGCTTGCGAGTAAACGAGATTTGCTGGCATTTTTGTACATTCACAGTTATGTTGTTGATGGAGTAATAATGGGAGAGCTTATTAAGGGTGTTTTGAAGGAAGGTACAATCTTGGACATTATTTATTTTATAAAAAATCTTTTTGTCGTCAGCATATAAAAGATATTTAACAGAGTCAAAACAGGTATATATATCGTAAATATAAGCGTTGTAGAGAAGAGGACCGAGATGTGAGCCCTGCGGAATTCCTGAAGGTATGCTGATGAAGTCAGACCTGTACCCCCCGACCACAACTGCCTGGGATCTGTTTGACAGGTAGGATTTTATCCACCGTAGCAAGTCCCCGTGGATACCTAACCTTTCTAATTTGGCCAACAGGATGACGTGGTCTACCCGATCGAAGGCTTTTTCGAAATCAGTGTAGATCACGTCAACCTGTCCCCCTCGCTCCATACCGCTCAGGACAAACTGAAGAAATTCAGCAAGATTAGAAACAGTAGAACGCCGTCGTAAAAACCCATGCTGGGCTTCACTTATGCCATTCACAACCGTACCATATATCTGGTCATAAACAATTTTTTCAAAGATTTTACTAAAAGTATTTAAAATTGATATAGGACGGTAGTTTTCTATTTTGGATTTAGTAGACTTTTTATGGACTGGTACCACATTAGCCTCTTTCCATTTAGTTGGAAACTTAGACTCTTGTAACGATCTTTCAAATATAATTTTTAAAGGTATAACCAGATTTTCGGCACAGCTGTGTATGAAAATGGGGGGGATATTATCTGTTCCAGCAGATTTATTGACGTCTGTATGTTTAAGAAGCTTTAATATACATTTTTTATCTACAGTTATTTTACTAATGAGGCCAGAATCACCACACGTCGGCAAGTGTAGACTATTTAAGTTATAACTACTGGAAGGGTTCACAAAGACACTTTCAAAAAACTTATTAAACCCGCTGCAAATGTCTGAACCATTATTGTAAGTATTCGCGCCCAGAGTGAGAGTTTTAGGGTAGTTCGACTTCCCCCGTAACGTTTTTATATAATTCCACATCTTTTTAGGACATACCTTAATAGTTTTTTGTATATGTGTCATGTAGTTGGTATACAAACTATTTTCTAAATTTTTTGCTCGTGCCCTTAACACAGAGAATTCCTGATAGTCTAGCTCATTATTATAACGCTTCCATCTAGAATGTAACTTCCACTTTTCTTTAATTACTTTAAGTAAAACATTATTATACCACAATGGATAACGTTTTGCAGTATTTCGGACTCTGCGCTCAGGAATATATAATTTAATGCATTTTTGTAGCTCTGAATTAAAACAATTGACAGCACAATCAACAGTATCACAAGAATTAAATAGGGCACACCAATCAATACTACTTAAGTACATATTTATGTCATTATAGTTACCTTTATGGAAGTTAAGTTTTGACGTTAACTGTTCATCAAGTGGACATAAAGTGATATTGGCGGCATCAATCAATAAACATGGGTGCGCGCTGTCTTCATCTACCAAAGATATTTGTGACCGACTGCAGGACGCAGTAAAATTATTAAATACAAGGTCAAGCGTGTTGCCGTGAATATTTTTTGAGTAATTACATTGCTCTAAGCCAAGTAAATAAAATTCTTCTAAAAGAAGCTTGCCAGCATTTTGCATTTCCACTGAGCCTCGTTTTAAGTGCAATGGGCCATGCTGTGTACTCCACTGGATATTTGGTAAGTTGAAATCACCTAAAATTAAAAAGTTATCAGATATATGTAAGTTATAAACATGAGAAACGCTCTGTACGGCACATTCAACAACGTGCGGTAACTGATTGTTAGGTGGCGCATAGAAAACGGCTAAGTGTAGGTTATTGCCTACAGTTGGATTAAATGACCTTGCAGGTACAGTAACCCAAAGCATTTCCATCTGTGGTAAAACTCTTGTATTAATTGTGCAGAAAGCTTCAAGGTCACTGCGCACGAGTATCATAACCCCCCCACCCCTTGACAAATTTGTGAGTGCTAGATCGCGATCTAATCGAAATACGTCATAAGTAGAATCACAAAATTCACTGTCTAAAATTCCGCCATGAAGCCATGTTTCAGTAATTACAATAATATCAAAATTATTTTTAACTAGTTCCCTATAAAACTCTAAAGTCTTGGTACGAAGACCTCTTGTATTCTGATAGAATACATTTAGTCGTGTGTTAGCCATTGTGAAATACCATAATTAAGTATAATAATGCAACTTGAACCGAAAACATATAACTACCATAGGATAAGAAATTATAGCAATAAAACTTGTATATTATACACAAAGAAAAAAGTGATCGTAATAAAGAGATGACAAATATCATCGATCTAATAATATGTAAATAATTGCAAAAACATAATAAAATGAAGGTAGTTATAGAAATAGTCCAACTCATATTATTTCCGTGTAATTGCAAATAATCATAATATATCAAACTTGAAGGGTACGGAATAATAGTAGTAAGTGAGCTAGTATGTTGTGTATTATATTTTAGTACTAAACATATACTCATATGTTCTAGTATTTTGTGTGGAGTGTAATAGTGTGAGGTAGTGTGAAAGTGAAAAGCATGAATGTAATACAAAAAATGCGGTACTAAAAACCGCCTTATAAAAATTATACATCTTAAGTAAGATAAACAAAATAACAAGTAGGTACCTTCGGGACGGCACCACCATAAAGAGACGACGGGTCATTTTATTTTTACTAAATCTTCTACTTTGTTTATTGCAATTTTTGGGGACTTGTCGTCTCTTCGAACAAACATTTTACAGTTACGGATCCATATATATTTAAAAGAGTTAGCGATAACAAGTTCACGACACTTATTATATAATATTTTGTTTTCGACCGTCAAATGTTCATTTACGAATATCTTCTGGCTACCCTGCATGCCTATGTTGCAACGGGTGATACCGCGAACTCGCCGAATCCCTGCTAAGATATTATCTTTTGCTAATCTGGATTTCATTTTTGCGATAATAGCTCGGGGAACACCCGGTCTTGTTTGCTTTGCCTGAACTCGGTTAACGAATTCGATGTCACGTGCCGTTATGGTGATACCTGCATGCTTAGCTATAGCGATTACGATGTCTATCATATTTTCATCATGATTTTCAGGAACGCCAACTATTTCTAGATTATATAGCCTGTCCCATTGTTGTCGCTTTTTGAACTCTGAGTTCAAAATGTTATACTTAGCATTAAGTTCGTTGAGCTCTGTTTCGTATCGTTCAATCTTTTTTGATTGTTGTTCGATTGCTTGTAGTTGCTCATTGAAGTGATCCTGTCGGCTGTTAGAATAGGTAATCGAGCTCTCAATGGCAGAAAACTGATGCTTTATATCTGAGATTGACTCCGTAATTACAGTGTTTTTACTAGAAATTTTCTTCACATCTTTTTTTAAGCTTTCTAGATCAGATGAGAATTGCGTCAATTTTTCAGATAGTACTGAGTTGACCGAGGTGATAATAGTCTGGGTGACGCTATCCATCATTTCTTTTTGCCATTTTTTGAAAGAAGTTTCGAGTGTCGTAGTTGTAACAAAATCATCATAAGATGCTGCCTCGAGTTCGTGTTGTCTACGCTTACGAACATTACTCGGGTTAAATGCATCAGTACTCGATAACTCAGGAAATGAGCTAGATGTCGACTTAGGTGGAGGAGTGCGCTCCATTTCGAAGCGAATCTGTGATACTGGTGATATAATATAAGCGCTTTCACAGTAGGCCCTCCCGGCAATGAATAGGCTGGCAGGTAAACAATGAGAACGGTGTCTCTTTCACTCACCGGTGAACCGGGCGTGGTTAGGCAGAGATGGCGCGACTTCCGGACACCCGCGAACGTAGGTGTGACGTATGCGCAATAACTTGTTTTTAAAACTATAGGAGCGATTCACGAATGCGTGCAGCGCGCACCAAGGCCAGCCACCGTTTTGTTCTATGAAGTATAAATATTTCCAAATTCATAAAATAGGGTCTAAAATTTTGTTGCTAGTTAGGCAGTATCTCGTGCTATAGACATACCCTACTGTTTGTATTGTGTATTTTAGATATCGTGTCGGTTGCTTCATCTACTTCATTGTTATTACACTATTGTCATATTATATTTATAATAGATTTGTATCTCGTGTCATGTGAGCGTTCTATCGCGTTTCGGTTCGCTTACTGATGGGATAAATCCACTTTCTAATACACATTTGTACATGGTTTAAACCGTTTGATTTGATGTTTGTTGACGCAAAACAGAAACAACTTCGTAGTATCATTTATAGCTGTAATACAGTAAGTAATTAAAAGCAACGACCATTGGTAAAATATTGACATAAGCATTAGAACCTGTATTATTATTTTTTCTCTGTTGGAATTCCAAAATATAGATTTTTTTATGTTAGTGCATCGTGTGACAAGCTAGTCGTTCACCTGATGTTAAGCGACACAGCTGCCCATAACAGCACAGTGTCACTCGGAACTCTAAAACATAAAGTTTCGCGTGACCCTGCACATCAAACTGCATCCTGAGACATCAGCACAGTTTCGTAATAATATTACTCGACTGTGAGATCTATGAGAGATATTTTTAAGCTTACTAGAGAATAAAGTAGGTAAAGTAGTTGGCTGGACTGCAGTCGCGACCCCTTCCCGCCCCCGGTACGGCGGATGAGGGCTCACGGGGGGTTTTAGTGGGTTCGAGTCCAACATATCGTTGACGTAGACGTTTTTAGGTTGCAAAAGCGTGCAGTCCGTGCAATTGCAAAAGTCCCTCGGGATACCTCGGCACGGCCGCACTTTAAGAGGCTTGGGATCCTGACATTACCAGCCATAGTTATTTACCAGGTAGCTGTATATGTACGATTAAACCAAGCCTCTTACACAAAGCACAGCAGCGTGCACTCCTATCACACGCGAAATAGAGACCAACTCAGAGCAGTGCCTCGTACTCTTACAAAATCTGCCAAAACGTCGCATGTTATGGGTCCGACGGTTTACAACAAGCTTCCAGAGCAGATCACATCTTCCCCGAGTATGAGCTGCTTTAGGGCACGGCTTAAACGCTGGCTTGTCGAACAAACGTTCTACAGCTTTGAAGAATTTGTAGAATATAAGTTATGTTAACATTTAAATTATTGTATGTATAATTGGGAACTCTTTATCTAAATAAGTTTTTATTTGACATTGACGTATTTGAAGAATACTTATAATTTTTTATTTTATTTATTATTTTTTATATTATTATTGACTTGTTTTAAATTTCTCATGACATGTTTTCATTTTTAATATTATTGTATTAATTAATGACATGTTAGTATAATTTATTAATTATTGTTGTAATGATTTTGAGAGCCTGACATGTAAATTTTTGTACCAATAAAATTTTATGATTTATGATTTATGATTTATCCCCTGCCACCACCCCCGTGGTAGCAAGGAAGTGCAGGGCATTTCCCCCCCACAAAAAAAAGGTAAAGGAACTTTCGGGGGCTGGACTGCCAACGCGACCCCTTCTCGCCCCGGTACGGCGGACGAGGGTTTTAGTGGTTTAGGGTCTTTAGTGGGGTCGAGTCCCATATACCCCGAGAAGTGCGGCGAATGCAATTTACCCCCCCCCCCCCCTCCCTCAAAAAAAAGGTAATGTAACTTTCTTTTTCATGCAGTAATAATCACAGTTTGATAACATCTACTACGAACGTACAGTTCTGGTCAATTTAACATCAGTTAGTTTAATAGTACTATGATTTCGGGTCATAATATCAATTCGGTACGAGATGAGTAATTACATAGAGTCAGTGGTCTTGACAAATTCGTTGTAAAATATGTACCGTGGAAATTTGATTGGACGCGGCACAAGTAACGAACATGGAGCTGAGAAAGAAGGAAAGTGGCTGCGGCATTTTCAGTTTTGTTTTAACGCGATTTACTTTAACAGCCCCGTATAGCGAGCTTTCAGCTTCACATACAGACAGATTTTGTAGTATGATCTATGTATACGCAAGTTCAAAGGTATAAACTATAATGTTGTAGTTTTATGAAAAGAAAAGATATTGCCTTGATTAGATATTCCAACTTAAATACTTCATATCTACTCCAAAAGATAATTTTGTCTTTTGTTTTATATTACGATGACAAGATGTTTTTATAAAGTGAGCCACACTCCACCATGACATAATTATTGTCATTGCCAAACGGCTGAAGTAAAACTTCATTAGTTGAGCTCCATCTATCGCCTGGTATACCTTTGTTTTTGATTTGTCTACTGGTAATGTCGCCATTTTGACAATGGTAAATTGTCATTTTACCGGTCATACCTACATAATAAAACAATTTTTTTACTTTGTTATGTTGACAATGGAGATCTACGTGGATCATCTTCCTTTCACGTCGCATTCACTAGCTTACTCATTAAGTGAAGAGTGCGTAAAGAAGTTTTACTTCAAAAAAATTTCAAACTAAAACTCGCCTCGTCCAAACATTGGTGCATCCAAAATGCCATACATTCCAAACCTCCGAAGTGGGGCGTCCAAATCTAAGATCACGCGTCCCCGATGTAAACACAATGCTGCACACACGAGCGGTTTGATTGCTGGGTATTACACACGTGTGTGGGTCTGAGCTTGATGCTGAGAAGTGACTGTTTACTAAAGGTTAAGGGGCTAAATTCTAGTATAATGTGGAAGAGAAGTATAATAGAGATATTATTTATTGCATCGCTTATTTCAACGTATATATAAATAAATTAAATATACCTAACGAGTTAAACTAAATTAAATCTAAACCTAAATAAACTAAGTACCTATCTATATCTAAAACTGTTAACTCTAAAGTTATAAATAAAAAATTCAGTTTTGAGCAAACTTTATTACTAAAGTTTCTCTGGAAAACTATTACATTATGTCATCATCATTGGCATCTACCCACTGCAAGACTTATGCTTTATGCCTTGCAATGAGTAGTTGGGAAGAGGTTATCCTCTTCCCTCTTACGCCATTCATGCCTTTCTTGAGCAGCTCTTGGCCAGGTCTTTTTTTGCAAGAGCTCCGATTTCTTCTACCCATCTTGCAAGTGGTTTTCCACGGCTGCGCATCTCTACTCGTGGGTTAATGCTTAAAGGTTGTAACAACCCACGCCCGATCGGGGGCGCGTTGGCTGGACTGCAGTCGCGACCCCTTCTCGCCCCAGTACGGCGGACGAGGGCTCACGGAGGGATTTTAGTGGGTTCGAGTCCCACATACCCCCTGCCACCACCCCCGTTGTGGCAAGAAAGTGCGAGGGTATTTCCCCCCTCAAAAAAAAGACCAGCGCAATAGGCGTGATCTCGTCGATATGTTTTAACATTAAATGGTGTGAATTCACGCAAACTTAGTTTTTTATTGCAACAGTAACCGCTTCTTATTAAAGAAATCGGCCACAAATTATCTGAAATTGTTGTCAAGTAAAGTCTAAACGCTCCAGTTTGCGATGAACAATTGTTTTGAATTGCCTCTATCAACGGCTAATGGATGCGATTATTTTTAAGTGCCTCACGATTTTTGAACTAACAAACTGAACGCTTAAAATTACTGAGAAATCATTTTTAGTGCCCTAAATTCAATAGAAGCGAACAATCTTTATTATAGATACAAATAGTGTAAAATGGTTTGACTGCATTTCTGCACTCCTACATTTGAGCTCTCTTTTAATCTTGACTTGTAACGAGTCGAGTATGCCGTTTTAAAATTTAGAACCCAAAAACAGTAAGAAACTAGTATAAATAATCAAATGACGATAAAAATGGTTTTGTCATCAACGTTTTATACTTGCCTTGAAATCACATGAATGAGTAAATTTTTTGGGTTAATCCAAATGCTAATTATCCATATAATATTCATAAGAAGGTATAATACAAATTCCAACAAGATGCCAGATGCTCCAGGATACATAAAAATACACACATAAAATTAAGGTACTTAGAAACTGTTCATTCCTAAGCCTCCTGTGATCTGATCGGCAATTACCCCCGACTTATTGTTATCTACCACAATTGGAATTTAAACAGGACATTACATCCGTGAAAAGTGTCACTTTAGTGACCACCACCTGCTGCGACTATATTGCTTGGAAATAACGCGATGGTTGCATAGAGTAGAAACCCAATAGATGCGGCTGCATCGTTCTTGCACAAATAAATATGAAGTTTTTGAAACTAGGAAAGTGACTGAATATTATTTATAGCAGCTGATTATATAATAGATAATATATTTAATCGACTTACAGCTTAAACCCATTTGAAGGTAAAATTTATATTTTTTCATTCACATTAATTTTCTGAAAAATCTTTATGTAGTTGTAATTGACAAGAGATAATTTAGTCAGATATAGATAAAATTGTATCAAATTAAAAAGTAATAAAAGGAAAAAAAGACTGCAAAGGACTTTTCTGCAATGTTCGTCTAAGTAGATACCACTGCTTAGACAGTTATTCTGTCACCAAGCAATAGTGCTTACGCTTATACTGTTTTTCTTGTCATACACGTCACGTGTTTCATCATCAAGTTTTTTGCGTCTACTGCTGCGCAATTATCACCACGTTTGGCAACGTCTCGATGATGTATGCAGTGGATGGTAATTCAGACCCAGGATATTGCTGCTGTTCATAATCCCCTTATATTCCCGACGACTTCCACGGGAAGATATGAGGTCCTATTCTTCACTGACCGCGAGTGTTTAAGTGGTTTGTGGTTGGCCAGTAGAAGTTCAAATGTATGTCCTTTAGCAACGTGATGCCTTTTAAAAGAATGCATGACTAAAAGATAGGCACTTGACCAAGACTGGATTTACCAAAATACCGTTACGAAAACCAAATTTACAAACTAAGATAGAATAACTTATTCTCCTTCTTACCAAATCAACAAGAAAAACCCTTTAATCCACCTGTATTTTTTTCCATCCACGAGACCGTGTTCAGGAACCGGTCGTAATTTCGTTCGGTCAGAGAACAATTTCGGTAAATTTGTTTGCATGTACAAAGTTTTGTTTGAACATTTACGTCGATCGAATTATGAATGCGATCTTAAATAACAGTGATTGCGTGTCCGGGCGTATGAGCATCGCGATTGGCATGTCGGGCCTGTATTTAAACAGTTTTAAAGAACATTGTTCATGTTCTTTATGGACGTTATTGGTATTTATATGGCATTTATTGGCAGTTTTTTGTGGTGAGCAATTGGGGTCCAATTTGGGTGAATCAATATGAGTGTAGACGATTGAACAAAGGTCGATAATCTGTTCTAAGTTCAAGTTATTATTCCTTCAATCAAGCCACTAATGCCTTTATTGTCATGGAATAAATAGTACATGTTTTTATTAGCTACGTAAGGAATTACTATTTTTGTCAAATTAGTACATGTATTTGGAATGAAGATGGGAATGAGAATGCTTGTAATTATTTAAGTTTTAAATAGAAATGGTGAAATATTGTTGTTTTCATTAAGCGTATGATTAATGTCTTAATTTACATCCTACGAATTACCATTGACGCAAAAGTTTACTCTTCAGTACCAAAACTGCTATACAGGTGTTGATTAAATTTGTAGATATTTTAAATGCTAGAGTAACTAATGTAAGAAAGTACCTACAATTTTGTATTTGAGAAAAAAGTTGGAGGATGTATAGCTCAGCCTTGTCGTTTAAACGTCAAATGATCACATTATTCCTTGAAACACACAACTTTCTAGAGTAATAAGTTCTCTATATCGATACACAAAAAACAACTGATAAGTCAAAAACGGGGGGACCAATTTTTATGATTTTTGCTTTTTTGGATTTATCTTCGTCCGAAATAGGATAATAAGTAACAAAATTGATGTCAATCAATAAAAAAGAATTTAATCATAAACATGCACATTCATTGACTGTTACGCGGAACGAAGTTTAAAAGTTTGTCAAAATGTTACAATATTGTAGGTACTTCCTTTGATTCCATATGATAATGTACATATAAAACGATGCATTGTATTATAATGTCCCACGCTTATTTAAATCAGATTGAGAGGAAGAATTATCCATCCATCATGTGACGATAATGATATTTGACGGTTCTTACGATACTGTATTTGATAAATTATATATACAGATTTTTTAAATAAATACTTACTTAAATACAAATAATAACCTTCTTAAAATTTTCATTAAAATTTGTGTTTTTTTATGCCTAAAGTTATACAAACAGACAATGTCTTATGCTTATATAAAGGTTTATATTTATATGCAATCTGGCAGTAACGATAAGGTCAAAGAATACCAATTAACTTGACGGTTTCAACGAACTTATCTTGTTGGTCTCTACCAATCTTTATAGCTTCAACGCCAGATCGGCCAGCGACGATGATGGAGTTTGCTCGCTTCTAAAAACCTGTTGTCTCTTCACAAAGACTTTAAAACGTAGATGATAAAAAACACCGCAACAAAGTTATCAAAATGACTATAAAATTCTTTAATTATGTTATAAATAAAACGGTATTTAAAAAAATATTAATTACTTAAATAAATCCCAACTAATCATTTTTTTATACCCTAAAATGACTTTTATGCTTTAAGCAATGAAATGATGAGCTAGTCGTTCCTGATGTTAAGCGACACGGCTGCCCATCAGTTGCAGTGTTTAGTCAGAACTCTTAAATTATAGAGTTTCACGTGATATTGCACCGCGGACGTCATCTTGAGTAATAAGATTATTAGACTGCTGATGTCGCTCGATGACGCGCGTATGAAATTAGGTCATATAAAGTCTCATTTTCTCAGTAATTTCACTAGCTACAGTGTCGAAACTGATTAGGGTGAAATTTTGGATACTGATTGCTTATGTCACCTGAGTACTCTTAAGATACTTTTATCCCTGAAATTTGAGATTCTCTCGATAAGTAGCGGGTGAAGCTGCGGGAAGCCCGTATAGTAAATAGACCTCATCTAAAAAATCTCATGAAAATGTTATTCATACAAAATGTAGGCATCAAATGTATTTGGGACCTCATAAAAGAGTTTGCCGACTTGACTAAAAGATATTTTACGATCCATAAAATCACAAACAAGCCTTAAACAAAATGTATCCTTCGCTTGAAGGCAATAGAATAATAAAAGTTCTACTTATGTAGGTATGTCTGTTTTTTTAAATGGACTCGATTATTGGTATGGTTATTCGTTGCCTTATGCGTTTTATGGGCAACTTACTTTTATCGATTTGAAGAGAATGTCCAAAACTGTATAATAATGTGACCCGTTTTAGATTTTTTGTTGTTTTTATAGATGGGAATTGAATGAAAACGATTTCTGTGTTTGGATAGAGCAAACATAAAACATAAATATTCAAGATTACTGCGTACAGATGCGTCCCATGTCGTTTAGTGTCGTTCATGTGATGTCTATGAACAGCGCAAATAATCACTGTACAAAGTTTTATTCCAATCGGTTTAGTCGCATGCCTTGTTGTCGCACACAAACGAACTAATAACTAAGACTATTTAACTCTTTAGGTTAATAGGGATTGTGGTTCAATCCGATTTCATTCAATACATAAAACGCTGATTCCTAAATACCTTCCTTTTTTCTTTCCCTTGCAGCCATTATTGTTGTGATGTAGAGCCGAATTATTGCAACTATTGACTAAACCGATAGCTCAGTTGGTAAGTTTAAGTTTAAGTTTAGTTTGGTATAAGCAAGAACTTATGAACTGTAGGTTGTAGGTTTAAATCCCACCAAGCGCAAAGATTTGTGTGATGAACATCGACTTTTGTTCTATGTCTAGGTGTTATATTGTATTTATGTATGTTTATACATACAAAAACTATCTAAGTATGTATCGTTCCTTGGTTCCCATAGCACAAGCTTTGCTTAGTTTGGGGCTAGATGACGCTGTGTGAAATGTCCACAAATATTTATTATTATTATTACTATTTCTTAGTTAAAATATAATAAATATGCTAGGAGATGTATTGTAAATTTTCAATTGTTGACCTACGTCCTCATAGTTAAGTCCAACCTGTGATGGGTACAACATAAGATACATCAGGCACTTACAGTTTCATTTTCACGACATTTTATTAAGTGATACTAAAAAATATGGAATTCAGAGTGTCATTAAATTGGATAGTTCTGTTTATGTACGCATACATAAATATGTATCAAGTACATGAAAATAAGTTAAATAAATAACTATACAAGAGATCTTGATGGTTACGTAAATGTAAAGTCAAGTCATTACAAACTTAAGCTTTATTAAAATAATCTCGAACATTTAAACCACATTAGACTCAATGACACCCGTCACGCATCAGCCCAAAAAAAAGTTAAAAAGCAAATGCCTGCTACCGATGTCGTCTTACGATAATGTCGTCCGAAATGATGGGTTAATTCGATAGGCTAGGCTATAAGCTTTGTGCCACTACCGAACGTGAATTCGAACTGACAAGACTGACGTATCGGACAAATGACAGATGCGCCTTTGATAGGGAAATGCGTGAAGGCTGGTGACAAGATTCCTACGTTGATTTTGGATGGGGTAAGTGGTTGAAGAAGAAAAACGGGAAGCGTTCGTTAACAGTTACAACACTCACGACAGAGTAAAGTCAGCTGTAATCCATGTAACGTAAGGTACATTTTAGTACCGTTACCGTACATTTTAGTTTATTTGGGCTTGCATTTGACAACAACTCACCTGATGGTAAGTGACGAAGTTGCCTAAGATGGAGCACGCTTGCCCATGAAATGCCCATTCACTCTTAACTTAAAAAGACCCAGGTACCCAGGAAGAAACACTGTTGTTGGAAGAGCATTCCATTCCTTGGCCGCTCGGACCATAAATGACCCAGCAAAACGCTTAGTGTGGACTTTGGGTACACTAATGACGTAAGGATGTGAAGAATCACCAAATCTTGGAGTTCTATGATGGAAAGGGGATGACGTAATGAGTTGATGAAGGGCATGCGCACACTCCCCAAAATGTAGTCGATAGAAGATCGACAGACCGTCGACCTTGCGTCTGTGTTCCAGGCTATATTATAGCAATCTCGGTAGCGGTTACAAATTGGAGCCGTTTGGTGTTGAGACCCTGAGTGCGTGGGGACCGGGCGTTTTCCATAGATAATCACAACGACTGGTCGATGCGACTCGAAACCAAAATGTTGTCACTTATTTGGCACAACGAATCAACATTGCAATTCAACGGGGCAATGCGGCCAGCAGACTCCGATGTATTTCCTCTTTTTATTTTGTTATTCATTGACGTCTGTGCCTAATCCATTCGTTTCTTTATTTTTTGGCCTAGGAAAAGAGTTATTAATACACGCTCACAGCAAAAAGGGTTGATATTGACGATGATCTGGAATGGTGTTGGAGGTGAAATCGAAAATCTAAAATCAACCCTATAATAAAAACTTAACCTAGTCGTAGCTTAAAATTCATAAAATGGAGTTTATAAAGTTTGATCCAACAGAGTATATTATTAAAAAAAATACCATTTATTTACATAGAAAACATACATTACACAAATGTAAAACAAAAACAAATTATGAACCGCAATACTTGGTAATAATTCATGTACTTTCGGATCGCCTTTTATTCACACCGCTGGTACGTATCCCTGCACATTGAGGCGTTATTGATTGTAAGCGATGTGAAAATTGACACTAAATCCTGGCAAGACAAATACCTTGACGATATTACTGCACCGGCAGGGGGCTTAAAAAATAATTGAGCTTCCCATCCGCACATATTTTATCGCGAAGGAATTACTTGGGAATTTATAGCACTTTTTATCATTATCATTGACGTTTAATGTGATTACTTTAGCCGTTTGATTCCGTTGCTAGTATTCATTATTTATTTAAATTGTAAAATTTACAGATATTAATATTTCAATCGAGCGACGTGATAATCACAGTCTAGTAATAAGATTACTTAATTGTGAGACCTAATAAAATTACTGGGCAAATGAGACTATATGGCTTGATCTTACACTGACTGACGTCTCAGTGTTCAGAATTCCACATTATGTGCGCAGTGCATTATCACGCAAAACTTTATAATTTTTGAGTTCCGAATACACTGTGTATAGGCAGCCGTGTCGCTTTACATCAGACGAACGCCCGCATTACATAAAAAATGTGATTTTATCATTAATTTCTAGGCTGCAAAAGTAGCTTTGACAGTAAAATACTGCAAAATTAGAACCTCGACTATTAGACAAATAATTACACTGGACGCAAAACATAAACGTTAGATCGCGTGAACGGTTGAAAGCGTGACCGCCTTCCGTCTTCTGAATCCCCTGAGAATAATAACGAGGCAAATATTTGACCCAACCTTACCGATGAAGATTATGATTGATACTATTTTGTTAACGGTAAACCACACAGTGAAATTGAAAACACTTAATGCATGCCTGTGGGTAAGCGGCACCATAAAATTGACGATTCAAATTATACACTTGATAACACTGTAATGGATTTTGCGACTGATACCGTCTCTAATGTAATTTGGAGAAATGGCCATAAGCATACACTATGAGATGAAACATTTGGAATAAAAAAATTATGCTGTGTAATGTGAAATAATATGATCTTCTTAACCGGAAGCATCCAAGATGAAACGTTCATTTTGTTCTTTAGATGAGATACGTATAGCCCAAAAATACTATTACATAATATATTGTGAATTATTTTGTTTTATATTTTCCTGTTATCGTTTGGCTATACACTGTTCATCATTAAGCATAATTATAGAGCTAAATAATAGACATAACGAACTGGACATAATTAGCTACTATTTAAACAACTACCTAAAATATTTTATCATTAATATTGATAGATTTTTTTAATAAATCATTTGTATATAGATTTACAGATAAAGTTATATTAAGCTATAATCGAATCACTTACTGGAACCTAGAGTTAAATTATGGCATATTAAATAATCTTCAAAACTTAAGCTTAACAGAGCTTCCAAGAAATAATGTGAGCGAAGACAATTAATTTAACATTCCGCAAAAAACATCAACTGACTGTTACTATTTTTTATTAACGCGTGAGAATGGGATTTCAAGTATTAAAAATATTTGATACTTTTACAGCTTTTGTTATGCTATCTGCATTAATTCGAAGAACTGACCGTTCAGGTTCTGTGATTTAATGCAGTGTCACTAGCGAATTTAATTTAACACGGTCACATAGTCTAACGTCATCGCCGTTAAATTCTTTGGCAACAAAATCAATGATTGCGATCTAGCAATGTATTTCTTTGTCTATAGTTTCGATATCTTGTTTAATTCTTTAAGTTGGTTTTGTAGACAGATTTTCTTTTGTTTTAATGACCGAACTATATTTTGACACACATTTTATTTTTACACTCTAATCTTATATGTTATTTTGGTTCGTAATCATGGTATTATTATCACATTTTTCCATTGACATAACTTAACTTGATACAAAACTGAAATCTGTGTATGAATTTATCAACAATGGACAAACATAAGTTCCATTTTTTAAAGATAAAAATACATATATTCGATATGATCTTGAGCACGTTTATCCTTTGACATGGGAATCTCATCTAAAGTGGACAGCGGTTGATAGATTTTATCCGTCGGATATCACACGACGTCGAGTGATTGCTTATTCTAAAACCAGTTTTATTTACATTAAATCAACGTTGTATCAACGATAACAGTACCGCAATTAAATTGCAAGATCCAAACGGTAGCTGTCTACCCTTAGATTAGACGTTACATGCCGTGTATTTAATCCTTGAGGCTAGGAGTCGATAGTCTTAAAATTACATACCTAATTTATGTAGGTAACTATACAAAATGATACAGGAATATTTAGTGTAGCCAAGTGGCTAAAACCGCGCGTCACCTATAGCGGAATTACACTACATATTTCTAATCGCTGGATTCAATTGATTTTCATGTAACTATTATTATTATTTATATATATAAAAGGGTAAATCTTTCAACTGCACGTGACATCAACGAAATAGAAAATTACAATCATAGTTGCAAGAACGATGAAATAAATTATACAATAAAAATAATTGACAGACACTAAAGTAACAGATTGGAATAACATTTGTCCATTGTGTGAAGCATTCAAAAATGTGCAGCGTTTTGTGCAGGATAACAATCTCACGTAGATATTTTAGTTTAAATAGTTTTAAAAGTTATAATTACTTTTGTCTTCATATTTCAACAACCTCTATGGTGTGGTGCTAGAGCAGGTCGGCTCATAACCCAGTGGCGGCGGGTTTGATTGCCGCGACAGGACAAATATTTGAACACAGAAAAAAAGCCCAAATATTTTTTTTTATTATTCTGAGTCTGGGTGTTGTACCATGGTCCTCGTAGTTCCTGGGTTCCTAGACACAAGAAATCCTAGTTAAGGTCCAGGATCTATGTATATGATTTAAAAATTATTCATTTACATTAAAATTTATTTGTAACATTATTAATTGACCTAATTTAATTTTACCCACGAAATTTGTTGACATATAATTAAAAATGTTTTCGAGTAACGTATACTTATCTTGAACTCCCTTAAATTAATTTATCAAATAAAACTAATCTTTTATATTGGCAGCTCTCAGTTTATCTACGGGGCTACCTTGCCATCAGCAAACCGGTTCCAAACATTAAGCGTTAACCATTGGCTTTACGTTAATGATTTAGTTGTAAGAAGTTCTTATGGGAACGATAATATCATACGAAGATGCGAAGTTGTTTTTAGAAGATTTAAAACCAAATAAAATATGATTCTGATGCTGAACATTTGAAAGAGTTCGATTTTATGCTTTTAAAGTATTTTTAATTGTATTGTATATTTAATTAACATTTATAATACCTTTACTTACTTTACTTTAATACCCAGATTTAAAAAAAAATAGATTCGATTTATTGTGACAGGCTAATATAAAGTAAAAATAAGTCAAAAGATCATCCAGCAGTTTGAAAGTCATTAATAAGTTTTTCCATTTTTGGGTAAAAACAAACAGAAATATATCATTTGCAAATGAGATTTTAGATAATATAGCGCTCATAGCAAAGCTTTTTTTTTTTTTTTTTGAACGAGCTAATGCTGTTGGTCTCTATCGACCTTTACAGCGTCACCGGGCGGGAGGGCGGGCGCTTAGGGCGCCCAGCCGTCAAAAGTGGGAGGCAACTAGCTCAAGGGCACCCCTGGGGTGCGAGCCTCGGCTTGGGCCGTTGCCGGGATAAGAGGATCGAGAAGACTACGTCCACTGGAAGAGTGGACCCTATTGAAAGTCGCGACCGTTCTAGCTAACCTACGGGGGGTACGTCGACCTCGCCGGCGGGGTCGGTGTCTGATTGTGTTACGCTGGTATCCTATACCGGTGCCGAAAGCGGTACCTGAGCCAGAAGGGCTAGACTGGTCTGGTGATCCTAGCGCAGCCGATACTACGGCTGCTATAGGATCATCCGGGTCGCTCAAGACGTGTCTCGGGCGGCGACGACGGGGTGAAAGCTAGTAGTGCTTTGCTCATAGCAAAGCACTACTAGCTGTTCCTAAGAGATCGTAAAGTCAAGCAACGTTCCTTACGGTCACTACTTTGACGGGTGAACGCTACAAAAAAGTGGTATTTACAACTGAGCGCTACCGTGATTTGGAGGGTACGTCAAGCCGTCGTTTCTGGATATGGTCATAAGATAATAGTCTTTAATTCAGAAGCCTAAGCCCTTTGGGTGGCCTAAAAATTGTGACACCAGCACCCCTACCGCGTAACCGTTCTGAGAATTGGCTTCGCCTGCCATCCCGCACGAGCCAATTAACAAGTCCACGAGAGCGAGCAAGAGAGAATACGATTACTATCTCCACCAGACTTACGCGGTAAGACCCCAGGGCTGAGTCAGGCATCTGCCTCATCGAGAGAAAACGATGATATTCATATATATCAGAAATACATTTAAAATTATAATTAGTAGCTATCTCATTAATTATGTTGACATTAATTATCTTTATTAGTATTAAATAAGTCACGCCAAACGTCTCATGTTTCGTAATTTATATCAGCTGTTGACGCTACTTCAAAAGTGGCGCTGATATTAATTTACATTACGATATTAGACTAAAGTGATAAATATATGACACTTTATGTCTGACCAGTGAAATATACAATACGCAAAAATAAAATAAATCTTATATACTAGTGCAATAATGGATGGTCTTACCGCTGGCAGTGATCTCTTCCAGACAACCTTAAGAATAATGAAAGGGTAAGCAAAGAAAGAAACACGGAAATATCAGCAGTGAAGCAGCTGCTTTTAACAATTAACTACTGAATTACTACACACTATTAAAACTGAGTAATACAAATGCATGTTTAAAGTAATGGCGGATTTTTACTTCATATTTTTGTTAAACCAAAATAGATTAGACTTCGGTAGAGCTAACATAGAGGTACCTCAGTAATGAGGTACTATGAAGGACTAGTAACCGACGACACTGCTAACCTTATTAATAGACGGGTATTAGTCTCGGATTAGATACTTCAGCTTTTGTCCTTTTTATGCTACTGGAATACTTAGCTGGTTCGAAAGAGACAAAAGATGGTGTAACTAGTCTAAAGCTAGTTCGTGTTTATTAATAAGGCTGTGCATGTTTAAGCTGTCTCTTCATATTCCTGTATGTATTTTAAAATGCCTGTAACATTGTAATTTTTTGAGATATGATATGATAACACGGCTGTTTAGTTTTCGAGGAATATTTATTGGTATATGCAATATAAATATAGCAGTCAAGAATCCTTCTACTTTTCATCTTATTTGTATAAGAAAACGAAATTTTTGCTGATATTGACGTATGTCTACATAGTTCACATAACCAAGATTTCTTCAAGTTTCAAATTAAACAGCGTTATTTAGCTGACGTCGTTTCCCTCGGGATTCCATCTCGTCGCGTCATAGCTCGCTGCTCCTTCCTACGATTAAATTGATCTCAATGCTCGTAGCCAATCGACTCGCCACGGAAATGACTGACACGGCCAGTTGAATCATCGCTGTGACTTACATTGTGTAATAGATTTGGTAAGACCTACTTACTGCGTTAATATATAAAACGTTTCATGAATTAACATTTCATAGCTTAGTTCTTATGTTCTTAGGTAAACAAAATCGCAGTTTGATGAATCTAACCCTCAAGCAGAAAATATATAGTATTACCCTCAAGAACTCAAACAATATCGTCTTCAAATACCCCAAGACTTATGATAATTATCGTCATGGCAATCATGAAAGGTTTTGACAGATGCATTTTAGAACCAATCAATTCTTTCGAGTCTATTCTTAATACGATGGCAAAGTAGCGCCATCTTTTGGCCAAACAATTACTTAGCGAAGTAAAAGACCGTAACCTAGAATTTTTTGAAGTGTTATTGACGTCCAAGTAGTTAACATCGTGATTCAGTTGACATGAAATATGGTTAAAAGGCGTACAAATTTTGTCTAACTTAAAAAAAATTAACTACCAAGCTTTAGGCCCACTCCATAATAATAGCTTACATACCCATGCGCGGTGTCTCTTAAAGCAGCGATCAGGCAGGTGCAATAAAACGTGCGGATAGCGGAATTACTTTACAGTAAGTGAATAAATCGGCACCAAGTTAAGCCACACCGCGAAGAATTCATCGAATTATTGTACTGCCAATAGCTTTACCCTTTATTTTTCGGCCGCGACGTGAAGTACCTCAAGGCATTTTAATGTGACATCTGAACACATAACAGCACTTAATTTTGTCCTAATGCGAGCATCCGGCAAGGAATTCTCGTCTTTCGTACTCTGCTTTTCTCCAGAGAAATATCTGTGAACGGAATCGCCGATGAGCCAGATAAGGCGAGCGTTTCTTTAAATATGCAAAGTGCAAACTTTGTGGTACCCTTCCGACAGGACGCTGAATAATTTTACACGGTCGTAATGGTTGCGTGTCTTTAATTCACCTTCTGTGTCGCATTGACACGCTTTAATCGTAACTTAAATGATTTCGTAAATCAGATTTAAACTGCTGATAAGGTTACCTTCCGTGCCGAAGTTATAATCCCATAGAATAAATTTGAGGTAGGATTAATCACGCTGCAAATATCCTGGCCATTGTTTCCTTGGAAGGCAATAAAATCTATGGAATCAGTAGATAATGAACTAGGATGTTCGAGCCGCGCCAACTGCCGTGTCGCGGTGAACGTTGCCAGCACTCTGAACATAATTCAGCACCGGAGCTTCCAGGTACTAAGGCATTTTTCTAAAGACAATACAAGACTCTCCACCGATGGAATATTCAGAGTGCCTGAAGAATTCTCATTCTCGCACCCGCTAATGAATAGCTATTCTTTGAGCATTTTAACTATGGACCGCGGAATGGAATTTGAGTGTACAGGTTTCTTAAAAGGTCCTTCGATATGCGTCGGACCCTTTCCGCTTGACTTAATTTATGGCATTCGTTTCTGTTTTATTTGTATTAATTATGGCCAGAATTAAGTTTTGCGTCGACAGAAATGTTTGTTCCTTATTCAGTTTGAGACGTCGTATCTAATTCTTATAATCAGTCATGTAGCTCGTCTTCGGTACAAAAATTGGGTTTCATTGTTCCGTAATAGAAAACAATCATAATAAGGCTATAAATCCTGTATTAGATACGGCCGTCTATCATCTGTTTTCGTTTTAAGCATGAATTATTAGGAAAGGTTTTTTAGTTCTCGCTAATTTACATTCATGGTATGTAGTCGTACGTACTTATAATGAGTGTTTTAGATTTTTAAGAGTCCTCGCTGTGACGGTCACCACCGTGTCCAGAATATATGAATGAATAATTAGGTTTTTGAATGTAATTATATAGTCTTTTATGTTCCAGTCTTTTGATATCTTTATGTTATTTAGTATCTCAATATTAAAGCTATCTAAGTAGTCTTGTGTCTTGATAAAATAAAAATATTGATGCTATTATCTATACCAACACTCATATAACGCATTTTGCGCTTAGTCAGAATAATAATTGAGTTACTTATTGAAATGATAGTATCTAATCTTCATTTGTTCATACCTGCACTTTTACTAGGTGGTAGGGCTTTATTGCAAAGGTCGTCTAGGTAGGTACCACCGCTTTGCCAGTTATTCTACCGCCAAGCCGTAGTGCCTAAGCCCTGCTGTGTTCTGGTTTGAAGGGCACTGTAGCTAGTGAAATTACTGGGCAAATGAGACTTTATGATATGATCTCACAGTTTAGTAATCTTATTACTAGATTGTGCTGATGTCTCAGGATGACGTGCGCAGCGCAGTGTCACGCAAACCTCTATACTTTAGAGTTCCGAGTGACACTGCAGCTGGTATGGGCAGCCGTGTCGTTTAACATCAGGCGAACGGCTAGCTCGTCACGTCATTCCTTAACATAAAAAAAACCTGCATGCTACGTCATATTTAGATTCATATGAGCAAAAAAAGTACTTAGATATACTAATAATTTTTCATTTCAAGGAACAGACATGAAAAACCCATTTCATACCCACTACGTAACGATGATCCATAATACACCGTAAACTCTCCCGGATTGTACAAACACAATGTAATCTCTTCCGAGAATTTGTTCATGATTTATTAAACAAAATCCACATTCGAATTTCGTCTTTAACGGTACAAGAAACAATCTATATTTTACGACCTTAGGGTAATTTAAAATTCTTATAACAATTAACAATGTATGCGTTGTGGGTATCCATGAGCTTTAAGTTTAGTACTCGTAATTGTAACTCATGATGAGTAAATTCTTCTATGTTAATTAGCTCTTAGGTTTATGTGTGAAGCAAATCGTGATGCTCTCGCAATAAAATAAAGGATCTTATGTGAGAGAGAGTTATTTAAAGGTACCTAATGATCATAATACAAAACCTTATACTTCAGCAGACTACAAACCAAATATTGAAAGTTGTATAACACTTACTTATTGACTGGCCCGATAGCTCAGTTGGTAGTAACCCTGCCTTCTGAACTGTGGGTTGTGGGTTCGATTCCCACCAAGAACAAACATTTGTGTGACGAACATCGATATTTGTTCTGTGTCTGGGTGTTATATAATATACACATAGAATACTATGTGTACATATATTTAATCTCACGACACAGGTCATCCTAAATTGAAATTCAGAGTTCAGCATTATTTTTGTTATTAGCTTCTTTCGTTCATAATATTCTTAGATGTATAATTCTGTGTGCTTTATTTTATATATAAATAATTTTTTTTTTTATTTACAAACAAAAAGTATCGAAGTATTGTATCAGTTATCTGGTTTTTATAATACAAGTTTTGCTTATTTTGGAGCTAGATGGCGCTGTGTGTGAAATGTCCACACATATTTATTATTTACTTAGTGGCGTAATATCTAGAAAGCAATAATAATAGTAGTAGTAGAACTGCCCACAAAAGAACTCTTGCAGAAAAGACCTACCGCTTAGTCATACGAGTAGCAACAAATAGATATTTTCATACTTATTGTGTAAATGTTCTACAATGTTTGGTGTTAATTGCACCAGTGTCCAGTTAAACGCGAACTCAAGATGTGCATCACGTAACTCCATTTATTATTCCGAGAAGCAAGACCGGATGCGATATTACTGCCTATAAACTCTTAACCCGGCCCCTTAACTGGCGATTAAACCTACAAATAACCTATTCACTTCACCACAATTTATAAACAAGCCATACCAATATTGTTGTAAATGAATGGCACATTGTAGTATTTAACTTTTGCTGGTCTCTCTCTGACTCTGAGTTTTGTTAATAGATCATTTCGTTTTACCATGTGATTTACAGGTTAGGCTTGATTTCTTTTTTGTGTTGTTTTGGCTCCACACTTTTGTGTATTTAGCCAGTGTCAAGTAATTCATTTTTCAAGTTAATTTATAATATACATGTATGTTGTGTATATCAAGTCACGTCACAGTCCAAGTCATCAAGTCATAGTCTAGTCTAGTCAAGTCATACTCCTAGTAAATTGGTGGAAACTTTACCAGAAGCTTCTATGGAGTTTTGGAAACAACACGAAAAGAAACGTTTCACCATCATTATACCACTTTCCCACACTTATGCCTGTAATCCAGCACTTAACGAATAAAATGCCACCAATTTTATGCACTAACACTGAAAATAACACAAGTTCTGGAAAATAATACGATGCGGTGACGCAATCTTTTTCACGTTCCCGCCAAAACTCCTACTTTGACTTAGGACATCTATTTTACTAAGGTTTTGGAAAATAATACAATGCGGTGACACGATCTTTTTCGTTTTCCCGCCAAAACTCTTAGGCTTGATTCAACTTTATAATTCTATTATATTATATAAATTTGCGATATCTCGTTAATTGTCACATGCGAGATTACGTCAAAACTCACAATAGATATAATTACGCCGTTTTTGTTACAGAAAAAGATACATTCAAATACTTTTCTGATACTGGATCTCTGTTCAATATTTATAGATTTTTCGATCAATGTTATAACCACTAGTTACTGTACTTTATCCTTTCTTCACTATTATTAAAGTGAATAGTTGCTAATTTTTTTTTTTATAACTACACTGCTGTGATAAACGCGTCCGCGTCCGCGCAAAAGTTGGGTTAAAACCGCGAGGTGCCACTTAAAATAAACATTATATTTATAATACAATTATAATACAGTAATAAAATATTCATCGCATTATGTTCAACCCTTTAAACGCTTCACTGCAGCAAACGAACAAAGAGCAAGATCGTTGTCTTAACATCCGAAGCCTCATTAACCGTTTGTCATACAATTTATCTATCAGTATTTACAGGCAATACAACATACAATGGGTTACAACATACAAAGGTAGCCGCTTTGGTCTGTAAGTCATGCTACAGACGCTAGCAGAGACTCTGCAGAAGAAGTATGATAAAGGTTACAAAATAGAGATGCGCGCAAATATGTATATCGAGTTTACAAAAACGGGGATATGATGACAGTAAAGCTAAAAACGCAATATAGGTACGATAAATATCCGTTGCAAAAAAATTACAAGTCAAGCAACAATCAATATAAATACTACAATCCGCGCTGTGCGAAGCCAATCGATTGCGATTTTTACTTCAAACTTAAAAATCGCACCTAATAAAAATCGTGGTGAGCGCTTAGTCTAAATCTATTTACACCAAATGTATATGTATTAATATAAAAGGTTTTTTCTGAACATAGCCATTGATTAAGTAGTCATATTTTAAGTATAGAGTTTTATGTGAATGGTATTGTGGTATACTTATGTCTATTGACGTTTAGTGAGTGTATTTGTTTTCATGTACAATGCATTTAAGGTCTATACAAAAAAAAATTCTGACGTATACATTTAAATACAGACCGTAGGACTAAGTAGACTTAATTAATAATAGAGTGTTAATAGAGTCACCGTTTGGTAATATTTAATTTCCAACTCTACTAATGTGTAATTTTCAATCCAATCCATATATAATCCAAATTATATACTGCTATTTCATCTCATTTACTCGTATAACAAAATGCAAGAAAGGTACAAACCAATTAAATATCGACATAGTTATGGACTACCTTTTCCCATCTCTATTTTACCTTATTTCGCCCCGTCTGCCACCGACTATATTCAAATGAAGTTTTACACACGTTTCAGTGGTGGACAGTGGACGTATTCGTTAATTTATAGTTGGACAAGCGACAGAAAGGAATCCTAGGGTAACCTTACTGTCGGTAAAGCAGGCGACGGCTGGTCGAGCACTGACCATTTGCGTAGTGCCATCTTTGAATCTTCAACGCTGTTCCGTTGGCATTCTATTGTCACTCTAGTTGGAGAATTCAATTTTATTATATTTAGTACGGTATCATTATATTCTTTGCTTTATTAGTAGTATTTATTTTTAGTTTAGATTTTTTTTAAATTTTTTTTTTAGTATTTTCAATAATGTTAACTCAAATTCTAAATATTCATACCTTCTTTTTTTATATTTACATGCGTTTTAGGTTATTATATTTTATTTTCTTTTTTTTTTTGGATTTTTAGATTATTTTAATGAGTTTTATTTTAAGTGATTATAGGCTCATACTGACAAGAGTCAGTATAAAATTTGGATGCTGTGATAGCAAATAACATATACGGAACAAATTATTTAAGTACTTCCCATCTGTATAAAAAATGTCAAATTGGTTTTCGATCCAAACCAAATAAACTCTTCGGATTTGGATCATAAACCAATTTGACATTTTTCACTTCATTACTGTTTAAATTATCTAATAATATTTAATACTATGACTTAAATTTAATTCGTCTAAAGCTCTGATTAATTTTAAAGTCGTATTTTATTCAAACCTATAATTTGTCAACACTTCCTTTTTAGTTTTATAGTTACCGAATACCAATGTTATGAAATTGTACAACGCATGAACGATCCGAAAATTGGGAGATTTCTACAAACTCAACCAAGTGTGATCGTTTTATCGGTCATGGTGCTCGACAACTAATTTTAGTTCAAGCGTTCAAAAATAAGACCGAGTTTAATTACCATTACATCTGCTTTATTAAAAGGCCTTTCCCAACTAAAAGTTTTATCAGACGTTCCGCTGCTCCTGAAACCGGTAAAATGTAGTAATAATACCATGCCGAATTAAAATCCTCCACAAGCCTACATACACTCCAATTACATGGATTCTAGCCCGACCCGTATTTAATAATAACTATGTAACAAAAATGAAATGAAATTAAATGAATCTATATGAATAAAAATTAATCTTTATTTCTCTTGGTCATCGCATCACGTGTGAACGGATGGAACATTTTCGGTTATTCTTTGTTAATGTAAAGAACAAAATAAAAAAAATTACACCATGAAAAAAACCGCCGCGGGTGAAACCGCGGGGCGCAGCTAGTTAACAATAATGATGTAGCAGAAATGAAATTAAATAGTGTATGAAATATTTATAAACATCGGTTTAAACGTGAAAACAGTATATACGAATAATCCAAATCAGTTTACTCCTGGTAAGAAAACATTGGTACCCAAACTAAGAAAATCTGTGTTTTGGCATACCAATGCCCTCCACCGGACAAAATGTTTAAGTAAAAAAGGTAAAAACCTATTGACAATTTAGATTTTTAAAACTTATTATACACTAGGTGGTAGGACTTTTCTGCAAAGTTCGTCTAGGTAGGTACCACTGCTTTGCCAGTTATTCTGCCGCCAAGCAGTAGTGCGCAAGCACTGCTGTGTTCCGGTTTGAAGGGCACTGTAGCTAGTGAAATTACTGGGCAAATGAGACTTTATGATCTGATCTGACAGTTTAGTAATCTTATTACTAGATTGTGCTGATGTCTCAGGATGACGTGCGCAGTGCAGTGTCACGCGAAACTCTATACTTTAGAGTTCCGAGTGACACTGCAGCTGATATGGGCAGCCGTGTCGTTTAACATCAGGCGAACGGCTAGCTCGTCACGTCATTCCTTAACATAAAAAAAAGTTATTATAAATAGTTGTACATATATAAAATTGTAAATAACACATGCGATGATTATGAAAATTAACATAGCAGTAAGTAAATATATTAAAATAAAGGTTGTTTATAGTGTTGGTGATGAGTACCATAATATTATAGAAACTGACGTGAGTCTGACGCCGCCGCGCGTACTCCTTGAGGATGGGCATCTTGCCCGAACACCGGTCGAGTCGAATAGACTGTATATCTCGTGAGCCCTGTAATAGTTGTAGTTATAATGTGCACCATGTTGGTAATAAAAGATGGTGCTGCGGTGCACAAGTTTATTGTTCGGCTTCTACATGCTAACTATTCTAACTTAGTACTAACTTACATGTTACGTCGGCTAAACTATATAGGTCGGGCGTGTTCATACACTGCAATTGATGATGATGATTGAATTGATGCTTAGATTTTTTTAATTCGTTTCTATACCACATCATTAATTTACGGCGACATGGCCATTAATGTATAACCATGATCCCACAACACCCAGACTATGAACAAGTATTTGCGTTTTTTTTCTGTGCAAATACTTGTCCTGCCGCGGGAATCGAACCCGCTGCCTCGGAGCTATGAGCCGACCTGCTCAACCACCACACCAGAGACTGTCAAAACTGAAATGTGAATGGAATTGGAATGTGATGCATAAATAATTGATGAATTTGCTACTGAATGGTGCAAGCCCTACTTAATCTCATGTAACGAACACACAGGGTAACTAGACAATGTCGGAGCTCGTTAATTGTGTCCGATCGTGAACTATGTAACCAATAGAGTATTTTATTTTTGTTTATTTTATTTTATTCTCAAAGGAAAATTTACAGCTACATACAAACACATAAATATCACACTAATAGGTATGGCAAGCTACTTACCTAAAAGTTTTCACAAATATAAATACTGTGAATAGAATATTACTTAGCGGAAAAATCTAACAACCCTACAGCATAATGAATGTGAAGTGAAGTTCTAAGATTGACATTCTGAAAAACAGTCACAGATCAATACACAATTCGGTTTAAAAAAAAAATTGCTCTTATTTGTCGACGCACTTTTGAAATTGGATAACACGACAGTTACAACTTTATTGTGATACTCGAATTTCTAGGTTATGATTAGAAGAAGCATACGCTAAATTTTGCCTGTTTTTCGTGATAGTGGAGTGACCGTGTGAGCAGTCAAGAGACTTAGTCGTTTGCGTCAGAACGTGTGCCGGATGGTGGGATTACAATCCCGGGCTTCGTTAACGCGGGATTAAGCTCTTTGATTCGCGTTCGATGTACTTGACGAATACGTGATTTGGGAAACAAGGCTTTATTATTTCTGTGATTTTATTTGTGAAGTTAAATTATTATGAATACTTTTTGATAAGGCAAACGGTATGTCACTCGAGTTATCGACAGCCTGAAGATGTCTACTGCTGAATACAGTCCTCCCCATAAATCACAACTTTGAGCATACACTTGCCTCTTGCATTTATCGGCTCCTCGTGGTTTAGACCAGGGGTGTGATCACGGAACTTTGATTGCAATGCAACAGAAGAAATTTCTATACTAACTATGCACATAAACTGCGTATGAAAACTGACAAATCCTTAATAATAAAATATTGTGTTTCTATCTGTTGCAATTGAGTTATGGATCGCCCAGGGGTGTGATCACGGAATTATTGCAATGCAACAGGAGAAACTAGATTCTTAATTTGAAAATGTCCATACTAACTATGCACATAAGCTGCGTATTGAAACTGTCAAATCCATACAAATTATGGTTTCTATTGGCTGCATTCTAGTTACGTGATCCTAGTTGGTCTTCGGTCCACTTTATAGTGGGGGGACAAGCCTACGCTGCGTCTTCCCATTCGTAGTCACCCCTCGAGATTGTTACTTCATCGGTTGTCGGTTCATCGAGCGTTGTTGCTTGCCCAATTCCATTTCAACTTGCTAATTCTAAGAGCTATATCGATAATTTTATTTCTCGAGGAGATCTTCTCATTCAAATCTTCCTCTTTATCTTGCAGGGCAACTTCATTTTCATAGCTCGTCACTCGTACTCACCTACAAAGTTAAAGCCTTTATTTAACCTTTGTCAAATATCGTATCAAGGTTTTGACGATTATGCCTGTAAAGTATAGTTACAAAATAAATAGTAGTAGGTACTACACAGTATCATTTTCAAGTCTTATAATCTAATATGTATCCAGGATAAGGTACTACAATTGAAGGGTTGAGAATAAAAAGGGTTTAACTGACAAATTGACAGTTTCGAGAAAATTGACTTTAAACGTCAACGGCGTCATTTTAATGTAGAGTGCTTATAAGGTAATAGAAAAGGTTTATGTAAGATTCAGTTGCTTGAAAATGTTTTAATTCTATTTTAAATACTAAATATAGTACTAATTCATACAATTACTGTAAAAATATAATGTAATATAATAAATATAGTAATGTTTTTATGCTAAGCAAACTGTATTCCTGTGACAGATAAACCATTTTTACACTCAAAATCTCGAGATTTATACCTCATTTCGGTATTTTGAGAATGTATTATTGAAGATAATTTCACGCTGAATCCAACGATACCCATAAGTCATTTTGTCAAAAAAATCAGTTAAATCCTTCTTATTCTCACCCCTTCAATTAGTAAAATTACGTTTACCTATCCTTACTCTCTATAAAAATGCAACGCCGTTTGTTTGTCACTATATTTTACACCAAACCGTCGATACCAATGTTGTAAATACACTGATTACTGAGACTACTTCTATACAGTGCTATTATTTATTCGGTTCTATTAGACTACTTTTTATCCTAGAATTTAAAATATTTCCGATTGAAAACAAGAATGAAACCACAGGGCACCTCTGTAAAAATATTCCCTATTAAACCAAACAAGTACGGCTTCGGATCCAACTTGTATCTAATAAGCATCCGTTTTAGTTTGAACACCCATTAGAAACCAATTCCAAATTACAGAACCATCATCATTATGAAACCGTCCAAGAGATTCACACAGTTACTTTCAAATCAACCTGACGGCCGACGCCGGTTGGCTTACGAGGGATCAACAAAACTGATCTTCTGTAAGCTACCTATAACCATTTTGACTTAGCGACGGATTACAAGAGAACTACTTTAAGTAGCTGATATACTACTGATAGTGCACAGCTTTACGTGCCATAGGTAATGAATGGTTAAATAAAAATAATAATAACGCCCTACTATCACATACATACATAAATCATTGACGACATAATAGTTCTGCATCAAGAAATTTTCTTCATTGAAGGCTCAAGTATCAAAATTAGGACAGATACTTTGCAGTATTTATCTCAACAAAAGTTCTGTTTATACCTACACAATTTACTCATTTATTTAAAACTCACAGCGTGGAACATCGGTTTTACTATAACAGAAGACGCAAGCACATCTCTTGCAGTCGTCGCGTCGTCGTCGTTTAGTCTGTCGGTCAGTCGTCACATCACAAACTGTGACGTCTAATTACTCGCCAAATTAAGTACAGAATGTGAGACTTTTCTTTTGGAAGTGGTAATGAAGATTAATTTCCTGAGGCTGAAATTTAAACCAACCGTATATATCTTGGTAAATTTTTGGAAATCACACAAATAACTCGGCATTTTTCGGTGCAGAAGCTGCGCAATTAAAATTTTACTTAGTGCATCAGTCGAGTTTATTAATTTGTTTTAATATTACTGCATAACGCTTAATAAATAATAAATTAAGTTACTTTACCGCTAATAAAATGGGTTGACATTAACAGTGGTAATAATCAAAGTTGGTAACATTAACATTGGTAATGTTATGACAACAGAATAGGCAGCATTCTCTTGAGTACATTAAAATCTTTTGCGATTACCAAGCCGCCTGCCAAACGAAGTGATTACGACAAACCCCAATGATGAGCGTCCAAAGTGGTGTTTTGGGGAGAGCCCTGTGTTCAGCAGTGGACGTTTCCTGGCTGTAATATGGATGTGACCGTAACATTACCAATGTTAATGATATCAGCTTTGAGTATGAGCACTGGTAATGAAAACCCATCCTATCAAAAATTGAAGCGAGAAAATTACTTTATATCCAAATTTGAGTTTTAATCGGTTCAATTATTCTCATGGGTAAGGTCGTTTTATCAGTGAGTACTTACTTTTAACTAAACACCAGCCATAGCCGACGGAGCCGACAAAATGTTTCCATTCTGTAATCTGTCAGCTGACACTTATCTAATTAAAAGCGAAGTTCGATACACTTTTGTTGTAATAGAAGGAGGTCCATAGGTTTGCTGAATTAATGATATGCCGATTGACTTTGTATAAGATATATTAATTAAAAAGATATTTACAAAAACCAAAATGCGGAAAATAAAATTTTCTCTAATGTGAAGTCTATATCAACAACATTCGTTGCCCCTAGCAACTAGCTGGAAAGTTTATCTATGAGATTGGTATAGAAACTTTTTCGTGGGCCAGCACGCCACATCACCCCCCTCCAGAGACCGTCCTACGGGCGATAATATTCTGGAAAACGCACTGTTCGTCCTGATCGAGTGGTGGTCACTGGAGCGTCTCGGGTCTCGGGTGCTGCCACGACGGGAGAATGGTCCAACTCACGAAGTATGTAGGCAGGTTTAATGCGGTCGACTGATACAGTGACTTCTTTGCCTTTTATGCGGAGCTTAAAAACTTTATCCCCTCGTTCTATCACCTCATGCGGCCCTGTGTAAGCTGCTTGAAAAGATGGGTGCGAGGTGTCATCTCTGAGAAAGACGTGGGATGCTGTTTCTAAATCTTTGAAAATGAATATGGAGCGGTTATTCCCATGGTGAGAAGTTGGTAATGGCAACAAATTTTTGGCGAATGTGCGCAGTCTTTCAGTGTATACTGTCAAGTCCTCTGTGCCATCAGCCGATTGACAAAAAATGTCCCCTGGGAGTCGTAGTGTCTCTCCATATACGAGCTCAGCTGGAGTCGCTTGTAAGTCTTCCTTAAATGCCGCCCGGATTCCCAGTAGAACAAGTGGAAGTGTTTCAAGCCAGCTGCTGGTCGCGTGACATGTAATAGCGGCTTTAAGCTGTCTGTGGAATCTTTCGACGAGTCCATTGCATGCTGGATGGTAGGCTGTAGTTCGTCTGCGTTGAAATCCGATGATGTGGGACAGATGCTTAAAAAGTTCTGATTCAAACTGTCGACCACGATCAGTGACGATATCTTCAGGGCAGCCGAATCTGGATATCCATCCGTGAACTAAAGCTTTTGCCACTGTTTCAGCTGTTATCTCCTGTAATGGTATAGCCTCGGGCCATCGTGTGAAGCGATCTACACATGTGAGACAGTAACGATACCCCTGTGAAAGAGGTAAAGGTCCGATCAAATCTATGTGGATTTTCATGAATCTGGCTCGAGGTAAGTTGAATGATGCTAATGGAGATGAGACATGACGTGTTATTTTTGATCGTTGGCATGCTAGGCAGGAACGAGTCCACTCTCTGCAAACTTTTCGCATAGTAGGCCATACATAGCGTTCCGATATCAGTTTCGTCGTCGCATTTGTGCCAGGGTGGCTAAAAGAATGCAAGTTTTTGAATACTTGCCGTCGCATGTCTTTGGTCACATAAGGTCTGGCCACATTGCTGCTCTTGTCACAATAGATTTCTGTGTGAGATCCAGGCAGTTTGATTTTTGTCAAGCGCAGAGAAGTATCGCTATCCAAAAGTTGTTCTAGTTCAGGATCTGTGCTTTGTGCTTGAGCAAGCTTGGATAGATCGATGGGCTGAGTAATATCTTCGATGCGTGATAAACTGTCAGCCACAACGTTATCCTTTCCTGAAATATGCCTGATATCTGTGGAAAACTGTGAAATAAAATCCAGATGTCTGAACTGTCTTGGTGAGCACTTTTCTTTTCGTGAATGAAATGCGAAAGTTATGGGCTTATGGTCAGTGTAAATAATGAAATCTCTCGCCTCCACCATGTGACGAAAGTATTTTATTGCTTCGTAGATGGCGAGAAGTTCCCTGTCGTAAGGCGAGTATTTCTGTTGACATGGCGAAAGTTTTCGAGAGAAAAATGCTAAAGGTTCCCACAGGCCGTCTCTATGCTGTTGTAAAGCTGCGCCCATTGCTGTGTCTGAAGCATCAGTGACTATAGCGAGCTTCGCTTGGCAGTCTGGATGAGCAAGTAGTGCTGCTTGGCAGAGACTTTCCTTGCAGGTGATGAATGCTTTAGTAGCTTCTTCTGATAAATGCACGGGATGTGAACCTTTAACTGATCCTGTGAGCAGTGCATTCAGAGGCGCTTGATGCCGCGCTGCGTCAGGAATAAACCTTCTGTAAAAGTTCACCATTCCTAGGAATCTTCGCAGTTCTCTGACGGTTTTCGGTGGTGGGTAATTTGCAACCGCTTCTACCTTCGATGGTAATGGTTTAGTCCCAGCTGCTGAGATGCTGTGTCCTAAAAACGTTACCTCTGATACACCGAATATGCACTTGTTCGTGTTGATTACCATGCCGTATTCCTTGAGTCTGTTGAAGAGCAGATGAAGGTGCTTCTTGTGTGATTCTTCATCAGGTGAGAAGATCAAAAAATCGTCCAGAAACGGGAAGCAGAACTCCTCAAGGCCCCTAAGCATCTCGTCCACAAATCGTTGAAACGTTTGACTGGCATTACGTAGTCCGAACGTCATGAACGGAAATTCGTATAAACCAAACGGCGTCGTGATTGCGGTCTTTGGAATATCCTCAGGGCAGACAGGAATTTGATTATAAGCTTTTACGAGATCGATAACCGAGTATACTTGACAGCCGGAGAGACAATGTGCAAAGTCATGTATGTGCCGAATGGGATAGCTGTCTGGTACGGTTCTAGCGTTGAGCATTCTGTAGTCACCGCATGGACGCCAGCCGTTATCTTTTTTAGGCGCAAGATGAAGTGGTGATGACCATGGTGACTTTGAAGGTCTGGCTGTTCCGTTCCTCAACATATCTGCAAAATCGTCTTTTGCGATTTTTAATTTATCCGGTGCTAGTCTTCGTGGTGTGCTGCTTATTGGCGGCCCTGCAGTAGTTTGTATATGATGCATGGTATTATGCTTCGGAACACGGTGGACACCGGAAGGTCTAGTAATCTCAGGGTATTCGCTTAGTATGTTATGATATACGGAATTTCCAGAAATAACTTTTACCGATGAAATGTTCCCAGTTGACTGTGCAGGTGAAGCTGGGGACGTAAGGCTTGTAGTGTTGTCGATTAAACGTTGATTTCGACAATCCACGATGAGGTTGTAAAATGATAAAAAATCTACACCTATTATGGCCTTTGTAACGTCCGCTACGATGAATCGCCAAGTGAAGTCACGGCGCAAGCCTAGGTTCAGCACTAAATGAGCGTAGCCGTAAGTAGAAATGGGTGTACCGTTTGCCGCACACAGCTCATAATTTGTTTTCTCACGACGTTCCTTGAGTGCCGATCGGGGGAAGACACATACGTCACTGCCAGTATCGATGAGAAACTGCATCTTCGTAGCGCCGTCCGTGACAAATAGGCGACCGGAAGTTTGGCAATCGGTCGTCGCCATTACCGACTGCTGTTCGCGTTTCCCGCATGGTAGTCGCACGGTTTTACGCACTTACTTGCTTCATTGCCGAACTTATTATGATACCAGCACACAGGAAATTTTCTATAGTTCGACTGTGATCGTGTGGAGCTAGAACGACCGCGCGTTTTCTTGTTTGAACGATTCGGTGCACGTGAATGCCGGTTCACCTGCGCAGTTAGAGCTTGCACTTGTTTGGTAAGTTCAGCAATCTGTTGGTTCATGGCGTCTAAAGAGCTTCCTGGTATGGCACTTGATGTTGATGCTACGTGCGCTGTAGGCGAAACAACGTCATGTATGCGGTCAGCGAGATCTGCGAGCGCTTCCAGTGAAGACATCATCTGCGAAGCGATTATCGTTTGCGTGCTACTTGGTAGGCGACTGGTCCATATAGTACGTAGAAAATCTTCGGGAACTCCAGGTCCAGCCAAATGTTGCAAATGTCTTAGAAACTGAGATGGCTTACGGTCTCCAAGTTCTGCGTGCATAAGTAATTGCTTGACCTTCTTTTCTCGTGACGCGGACAGTCGTTTGATAAGTTCCGACTTCAATTTTTCATACCTGTTGGTGTCGGGCGGGTTGATGATTATATCTTCCACCTCAGAAGCATACTGCGGGTCTAGTTGGCCGATAACGTAGAAAAACTTCGTATTGTCCGTAGTAATGTTCGATATCGCGAATTGGCCCTCGATCTGCGCGAACCAAATGGCCGGCTTTTCAGGCCAAAACGGCGGAATGCGCACGCCCACACGACAAATATCTTCGTTCTTATCGGTTGAGAGCGACATCTTTATGTGAATCAGTATCAGAATTATCGCAATCAGCAACAAAATCAAAATCACACACATTTACTGCAAACGTGGACTTTCGGTTCAAAACAGGTCACCAGTAAAGCGAAGTTCGATACACTTTTGTTGTAATAGAAGGAGGTCCATAGGTTTGCTGAATTAATGATATGCCGATTGACTTTGTATAAGATATATTAATTAAAAAGATATTTACAAAAACCAAAATGCGGAAAATAAAATTTTCTCTAATGTGAAGTCTATATCAACAACATTCGTTGCCCCTAGCAACTAGCTGGAAAGTTTATCTATGAGATTGGTATAGAAACTTTTTCGTGGGCCAGCACGCCACAACAACATTCTTCATAAGCCGTATTGGTTCCAAAATTAAGCTTTCGCCTCTCACAGACAAATAGCGGTCGAGACCTTAACCACAGATAACATAATACTACCTCAACTAAAAATACGGTACTGAATTGTCGACTCCGATTAATGATTCTCAAAGCCACGAAAACTCTACCTTATCTGAGTATCGGAGCTCAGCCGTTGTTTGCCTTCTCTAATTGGCTAATTGGCATACGAGTACCGATAGATCAACGGACGCGATCTCTTCCTAGTAAAAGCTGATAATGCCCTCCCCTGTCGCCCTGATGATACGCCCGATCGATATCAACACACCCATTGAAATCTCCAACGGTAATTCTAATAAACTGCACTGGTAATTTAATATCTGTTTTGTAAACGTTAAGCTGGGGTCATTAGAAATTGTAGGCGCAAAAACGACGCCGCGTGTGGTCGTTAGATTCCGTTCTGACAAGACTCTTATAAGGTTCGCTTGAGATGATGTGTAGTTTGTAAAGGCTTGTTGATTGGAAGAGGAAACGAGATAGTGTACTGTTATGGCTGTGCTCTGGTTTTTGTGGCCATTAATGATTTCGCTTCAATTATTATTGTGTTGCATGAATATTGTTATTTAAGGTTAATTGATTAGATAATAAATATCAGTTGCTTGGTATTCTTTTTTATTTTTAAAAACGACAACCTTAATTTATACTTACATGGAACGATTTATTTGTAGTCATTTTAAAATGTTATTATGAGCCGTTTTTAACAAACGCGGTTTCCACATAAACGGTGACGGCTCAGTAAAAGGGCATTAAATATTTTTTTCATATTATGATACTGGAACCTCTCTGGGTTACGTAAGTGTCTGAAAAATTCTTTACTCTATAATTTAATCATACCGATGTTTTTACTCCCACAGCTTTGATCGCTTTGTTCGGTCGATCGGAAACCAAACGAAGGAAAACACAAAAACTAGACGTTCTTGAATAATTCCTTTACATATCTCCGTATTGCCGAAGCCCCTTCACGGAGATACATTTTTAAAGCTCTGCGCACATAAAAGGGAATACAGAAGTGTTATTCGAAAGTGCGGAAATGCGTCCCATACATCAACCGGGACAAATAGAAAAACAGAGGTAAGATAAAATGTGAGTACATTGCTGTGAAATGTTGCTACTATTTGGAAAGAGACAAATAGCCCTTTGACAGCAAGAGCATATTTTATATGCAAGTGTATCATCTCGTTGTTTATTTAGGACAATGTATGGCGTCACAATTGGAGGGAATATAAGAAGTTCTTATACCCTTTGTTATGTCTTGAGAGGTTCTTTGAAGTAATACTATTTTGCTACTGAGTTTTATGAGAACCAATTTACACAAATAGCCAGCCAGCCACAATATTAAACAATGCTTTCAGTACAAGATTTTTTTTATAATAATGAATGACGTGACGAGTTAGTCGTTCACCTGATGTTAAGCGACACGACCGTACTACCGACTCGTAATAGTTGCAGCGTCACTTGAAACTCTAATGTAAAGTTTCGCGTGCCACTGCACTGCGCACGCATGTCGTCTTCACCAATTTTGCTATCCAGAATTACTGCTCCAAAAGTCTACCTGACAAAAATTACAGTTTAATTAGGACTCAAAAAGTTCAAATACAAAACGAATGCAGCTAAAAGGCGGGTACTAAACGAACTCACGTTGCACCAGACACAAAATAAAATGACATTTAGTGTCGATCGCATTTGCACCCCTTGTTTGCGACTCTTGCCGAGTATTTCCGTTTCGTCGGTCAAATTGCCCCGGACAGTTCACTCAGCCGTGAGTGCGACTTACTTTGAACTCACTTCATTATGTCGATTCCTAGTGTCACCTGTGATGTAGGGCTTTAGGAAGGGTCATGTCAAACACTGATGTTTTAGTTTTAAAGTTTATATATTAGTAGAAGAGATAAAAGAAGAGCTAGGGAAAGAAAATGACCCACAGAATTGAGTATTACGGTCGCTTTGTTTTTAATTGGTAAATATTTGGTAAATAATTGGTAAATACAAGGAGGATGGCGGTTTTATTTTAGCTTCAGAAAACATATTTAGGGTGCTTTGAATACATATTTATTTTACTTGTTAACTTGTTTTTTCACAGGTTATTAAAGTAGGTATAATATGGCATTTGTAGGCGAATTTTTGGAGTAAACTTCTTTACGCACGCCTGACTTGGAGAGTAAGCTGTTGAGTGCGTAACGAGGCGAACGAAAGTTGAAAGTTGTTGGTTCACGTATATCACCATAGTCAACATAACAAAGTTCAAAATTACTTAAGATTTGTAGTATTATGTTGGTATGTCCGGCAAAATGACAATTTACAGTTGTCAAGATGGCGACATTAACAATAAACAAAGCAAAAACAAAGTTATATTAGACCGATAGATGGAGCTAAAGAAGTTTTACTTCAGTCGTGTGATTACACGTTCACACTCGTTTTTGGTGTGTTTGTTGTTAATTTATCCTTATGTCAAGGCGCGATGGATCTGTGTAACTTTTTCATCACACTATCACATCACACTAATATTATAAAGGCGAAAGTTTGTATGTGTGTATGTTTGTTACTCCTTCACGCTCAAATGGCTGAATGGATTTGAATGGAATTCAGTACCAAGATAGCTTATACACTGGATTAACATATAAGCTACATTTTATCCCGGAAAAGTGAAATTTTCTCGTGGGATGAGCAAAAATACCTTTTATCCGCGGGTGAAACCGCGGGGCGCAACTAGTAAGTGATATAATTTTTTAGAAAAAAATGTGTACTTGTTTACAAAATAGTAAAACAGTGGAAAATTGGGTAAGTTTTACAAAATTTCATTCAACTTTCAAGCCGCACATTGCCTCACTGAGTCACGATTTAAATACACCTACAGCTAAAAGTTGTTAACAAACATGTCCGTAATTATATCAAGCATTAATCGTAATAGGCCGCGTTGAGTATCAGATCATTATGTTTTATTTGTGTTATACGATGTTTCTTAAACTATGATTGCCTCGAGCTTTATGACGATAGTAGGCGCCCGCCTATCGGATGCCTTTGAGACTTCCAATAAAACATTAAAGACGTTGAATAAATTTTTAAATGATAAACTGTATCGGGATTTTACTGTTATTATGAACATGCACAAAATACATTAATAAATCAATTTTTAAGCAGAGTGAAATTGATTATTCATCACCCGATATTCAGTTAAAGTATACATAGGCTTTTTCTTCGACTGGCCGATAGCTCAGTTGGTATCCTGCCTCCCAGGCAGCTGTTTCCTTCTTCCTTTTACCTGCTTCCTTCTTGCCTGCTACAGCTCAGAAGCTGTGGGTTGTGGGTTCGATTCTGACCCAGGAAAAACATTTGTGTGATGATATTTATGCAAACAAATACTGTATAACTTCAGACAGCCGTTTGAAGTTCCCGCGCGCTAATCTACGTCTGCAACTTCACGGCATTAGCCATCGACAGCGACCGGCAAAAACGTAACCTCAAATATTAATTTAAAATTTATTGTAAAAGCCGAAATAAAAGGCATTTTGTTTTTTTTGTTTTGTGACTGGGTGTTATACTGTATTCTATGTATGTATTTACAAACAAAAAGTATTTAAGTATTGTATCAGTTATCGGTTCCTATAATACAATACAAAAATTAGTTTGGGGCTAGATTTACTAGGTGGTAGGATTTTATTGCAAAGTTCGTCTAGGTACCACCGCTTTGCCAGTTATTCTGCCGCCAAGCAGTAGTGCGCAAGCACTCTGGATGACGTGCGCAGTGCAGTGTCACGCGAACCTCTATACTTTAGAGTTCCGAGTGACACTGCAGCTGATATGGGCAGCCGTGTCGTTTAACATCAGGCGAACGGCTAGCTCGTCATGTCATTCCTTAATATAAAAAAAAAAAAAAAAAAAAATAGATGGCGTGGTGTCCACGCATACTCGTATTATTATTATTATTATTTTTATAATGCTAATCAATAAGCAAAGGTGTTGCTCTTTGTAACCTAGTAGCAATGTGTCGTATAGTACCTACCACACTTTATTTCTAGTTCTCGCATTGTTCTTTTAAAACATAGAGGCACGCTGCCATTTCCCCGATTTACCGGTTTTCCCATGAAAATTATAAATTTCCCGGAATTATAGTCGATCTTGACAGCATCAGCTATCTGTTCGCAAAATATTATCAAAATTGTTTAACCGTTTTATCTAGAAGGCAACACAAACAACATCAAACATAACCTGTATTTGGTTTAGGAGTATTTATTATCCCATTTTCATATTATTTTGTAAGAAATCTTTTGGTTTTTTTTGTTAGTTGTTGTTAGATGTGACGAGCTAGTCGTTCATCTGATTTTAAGCGCCACGGCCGCCCATTACAGTACAGTCACTCGGAACTCTAAAACATAGTTTCGCGCGACACTGCACTGCCACTCGACTGTGAGATCAGATCATAAAGTCTCAATTGCCCAGTAATTTCACTAGCCAAATAAAATAACATTTCATTTTCATTCACAAGTAAGTTTATTCCCATGTTACTTCTCGATATATGCAACAACTTTCTACATGGCTATTGAAAACTTGATTTAAAAACTTGATTAAAAATTGATTTGATAGTATCAGATCATAATTTGATTAAGGTAGGACCCTATTAGATCTACTATAAGTTCTTAATTCTCAGCAGCAGGATCTTGCGAAACTCGAGATCAGCGCGTGCGTGCCCTGAAGCGCCTTAATATCGTAATAAAATAATGCTAGGTGGATGCGTGGTCATTGCAGGTTGTACACAGGGTGCTTGCTTTAGCTGACACTGTATTTTCTACTGGTTAAAATTACTTAAGCAATCGCTGAGCGCTATTATTATTAATATTATGATTATAATATTATAGAAACTGACGTGAGTAGTACTCATAACTACAACTATTACACGGCTAAAACTCACGAGATGCAGTCGAATAACTCGACCGGTGTTCGGGCAATATAGATAGATGCCCATCTTCAAGGAGTACGCGCGGCGGCGGTGGCGGCTCGGCGCTGACTCCTTGAGGATGGGCATCTATATTGCCCGAACACCGGTCGAGTTATTCGACTGTATCTCGTGAGTTTTAGCCGTGTAATAGTTGTAGTTATTAATATTATGATTATTAAATCATAATATTAATATATTAATATTATTTTATCATTATATTAATATTATGATTATTAAACCATAATATTAATAATAATAGCGCTCAACGATTATACATAGATCCTGGACCCTAACTAGGATTCCCTGTGTCTAGGGACTCAAGAACTAAGAGGACCATGGTCCCACAACACCCAGACTCAAAACAAGTATTTGGATTTTTTTCTGTGCACAAATACTTATCCTGGCGCGGGAATCGAACCCGCTGTCTCCGGGTTTTGATCTGACCTGCTCAACCATCATACCACAAAGGCTGACTGAATAGACAATGTATTTGTGGTTTCAAAAGTTCTCGAGTGGTGACCACAAATCGGAAGACGCAATGTAGGCCAGCCCCTACTAGGTGGACCAACGATCTGGTCAAAAGCTTGGGGACCCGATAGATGCAGGAGACAAGTAGCCACTTTGTAAGGAATGCCTGAGTGGCCGTTTTCAGGCTTTAGATGATGATGTGCCACAGTATACACATTCATCCATTAGTTGTCCGCAAGGTGGTCGGGGCTCGCTGGTACCAGCGAAACTCCGACCTCCACTGCGATCTCGAACTCCCATCCATCCGTCAATTTATGAAGGATGCATCCCGCCGCTATTTTGATGCGGCACCTCATCACCCCAACCCTCTCGTAGTCAGAGCTTCAAACTACTGTACAGACACGACAGACTCGCCACCCCGTCGTCGCCGCCCGAGACACGTCTTGAGCGACCCGGATGATCCTATAGCAGCCGTAGTATCGGCTGCGCTAGGATCACCGGACCAGTCTAGCCCTTCTGGCTCAGGTACCGCTTTCGGCACCGGTATAGGATACCAGCGTAACACAATCAGACACCGACCCCGCCGGCGAGGTCGACGTACCCCCCGTAGGTTAGCTAGAACGGTCGCGACTTTCAATAGGGTCCACTCTTCCAGTGGACGTAGTCTTCTCGATCCTCTCATCCCGGCAACGGCCCAAGCCGAGGCTCGCACCCCAGGGGTGCCCTTGAGCTAGTTGCCTCCCACTTTTGACGGCTGGGCGCCCTAAGCGCCCGCCCTCCCGCCCGGTGACGCTGTAAAGGTCGATAGAGACCAACAGCATTAGCTCGATCAAAAAAAAAAAAAAAAAAATTCATCCATTAGTACAGCGTCTACAGCCTTTTACGGCGTAAGCGATTTAGATGAATCAGTATTGATAATTAAGTGCCTAAAGAACATATAGAATTGGTCAATTACTCTTATTGGATGTTTTTTTTTAAATTTGTTTTATGAGCTTTGTCGCTGTGCGACCACATCGCCCAGTAAGAAAATGCATACCAAAAAAAATTACAATATTATTTGATTAAGCCCAAATCCGTTAATTTATACAATAAAAGGGCCTGATACGATATAGGACAACTCAGAGTACTATTACAAAATCCTACTTCTAACATATTATGTCTACTAAGCCAAGCTCTCCTGTGTACCTTATTGGATGTTATCGAACCTTTTCAGCCAAACCATACAACCCAAAAAAAAAATTAATATTATTTTTCAGTTCCAAAAGAGCACAGGTCTGTGTTTTGGTTTTAGTACGTGTTTGAATACTTAACTTACGCGTTTTTTTTCTGCTGCAATTTATTAATACTTTTTAAGTAATTTTCTTTCAAGTTATTATATGAATGCCTATATATTATATGAGGCCTATTAGAGAACGTTGCTTATGTTTACGCCCTTGTCAAATAGTTTTAACAAAATTATGAACATAATTTTAGAGCATTCTGTATATAAATCAACGTATTGAGCAATTATATTAGATTGTTCGTTATTACACAACACAATTAGATATAGCCTCAGACAATAACTTCGCCAAGGTCGGGGAAAGTTAGGTACGTATATTTATGTTTCGATTCGCTATGCGATTGAATCGTTATGTCTTGGAGTTATAGATGCGATGTAAGATAACTACGTCCTGTATGGCCGGATTAAGTGTGTTAATACATATAAATTGATGGGGTAAGAATAAAAAGGGTTTAACTGATTTTTTTTACAAAATGACTTATGGGTGTCGTTGGATTCAGCGTGAAATTATCATCAATAATACATTCTCAAAATACCGAAATGAGGCTTAAATCTTGAGATTTTGAGTCTAAAAACGGTTTATCTGTCACAGGATTACAGTTCGCTTAACATAAAAATATTATTATATTTATTTTATTATACTATATTTTTACAGTAATTGTATGAATTATTACTATATTTAGTATTATAAAATAGAATTAAAACATTTTTAAGCAACTGAAACATACATAAACCTTTTTTATTACCTTATAAGCACTCCTACATTAAAATGACGCCGTTGAAGTTTAAAGTCAATTTTCTCGAAACTGTCAATTTGACAGTTAAACCCTTTTTATTCTCAACCCTTCAATTGTAGTAGTCACGACTTTATTTTAACCAACAAGAGATGGTAGGGCTACATCCTCACTCAGCACAATCCTGATTCGGCACGAATATATAAAATAACTATTTAAAACTATACAATGGTTTGGATATGCAATGGCTGGCTATTGAAACCATATACAGCGAAAATTTATTTCATTACATCCTAGAAAATTTGGCCAAGTCCAATTGGATCTTAACTATAAACCGTGTCGAAAAATAGCATAGAAATTATAAAATGCATGCATAAGAAAAGCCAAGACTGAGTACAGTGATATAAAATAATAAGGGACTTCAAATCCCGTTGTCGCGCTTTATGTCATTTCTACAGGAAGTAGGCAAGTCGTCATCGAATTACATCATTAACTACTTTTTGGGCATACTATCTTATACGCTTTTAAAAAAGTCTTTACCAAAATAAATATTAATACCAAAATATCTCGCCACCGCAATTAAAGCTGATCAAATATTATTAAGTCGTGATAATCGACTCGAGTCAATTCATGTCATTCAATTCTTCATTCTTGATCTGGAATGAGCTCCAACTGCGGTCTTTCCACAAAATTACAACACCGTTTCCCATCAGGTAGACCATTGTTGGTTTATCTTTAACATTACTGGCCCGATAGCTCAGTTGGTAATAACCCTGCCTTCTGAACTGTGGGTTGTGGGTTCGATTCCCACCCAGGACGAACACTTGTGTGATGAACATAGGTGTTTGTTCTGTGTCTGGGTGTTATATCATATTATATGTATGTATTTACAAACAAAAAAGTATTTAAGTATTGTATCAGTTATCTGGTTCCATTATACAAACTTTGCTTAGTTTGGGGCTAGATGGCGTCGTGTGAGATGTCCACACATATTATTATTATTATTTATTAAAAAATAATCTTCCGTCTACTTAAAAGGAACGGTTTTAACATACTGAGATACTATGGCTTTAAAAATAAACCCCAACAGGCGCAGTAAAATCACAAAACCAACGTCCAGCGGTATCGTACAAACACAAACGGTCGCGGGTTTCCGTTTCCTCTATACACCGCAAGTTCCTTCTAACCGTGTGACTCTGTGACTCATTGACGTCGCGTCACTCATGCAAACGAAGGTGATACGGTACCTACATGTTTGACATCGCTAATTTAAACTGTTGTACTTGTTTTATAGTTTGTACCTTATTTACTGTTGTTACACTTGTTAGTGGGTTTTTGGAATTTATGCTTTTGTTTTTAGGAGGCAGCTTACAAGAAACTTGAAGGAATCGTGATAAGTAAAGTTTGTGGGTATTAGCGTTGATGGTTGATGATATCGACTGTTGTGATCAACAACACATACACACATACTCTCTATTATATATCAACGTTGCAGTTTTTGATGCAAATTACAAACGAAACGTAGGATTTGATTGCACCGCTTTCTCGGAAATAATCGACAGCTGTAATGCACTATCGCGGTAGCGTTCATTTGTTACTTAATTATAAAACACCGTCCATTTAAAAACCATATAAAATATTGAATTGCAATCAATTACGGTTTTAAATAGGGAGGTGAAATTGGACCCAAAAATTCAGTAATCAAAACTCAATTCGTCCCTTTGTCGGCTAACTCTTAATTTTTATTGTTCGTAATAAAAATCGTTTATCCTCTTATCTCTAATGAATTTTTACATCTTGGAGAAGCCCCACAGAGTTCGGAAAACAGTTGCAATTATAATACTGTATATTATTTTTCAGAGTTTGTATTAAATTTCAGTTGTTGAAGAACCAGTAAAAATATTGTATAACAGCGAAAATTACAAATAATTAAAATTTGTTCGATATGATTATGCGAAATAATTATTCGTCGCCAAATTAAATAAAGTATACCATAACGCCTAATGGAATAAGTGTATTAAGATCTCCGCGAACTGTCAGTTGATGTATTTTTAATATTCATTTTATTGGAGCCTTCTCAAAACAAGGGTCGGGTCCAAGACGATACATTTAATGGCATCGTCCACGTGTACTTGCTGTCAAATAAATCACTAACTCAATAAAAAGACAATTTTACAAAGTTAACGAACGAATTTCAATAAGATTAAGAGGCAAGGTGATGCATTAAGCATTAAATTTATGCCTCTATGGCATTTGTTTTGCGTGTTGCTTAAATTAAACATTTCAATTTCTCATCACTTGCGTCACACGTGTTTGTTTTAATATTCTATTAAAATATGATAGTGTATAAATAAACAACTGATTATAACATAAATTATTGGGCATTAACGTGTTCGGTTGAAAGTTACGCGGTCGAAAGTTAACAAACTAAGAATCCATATTTTAGGAAGAGCGATGTGGGCGTACGACATTATTTCCGTACTAAAGGTTGGGTTTCGTAATATCGAGTTTTATTGGTGCGATGCGCATTCTTTCAAGCCACTTAACACATGTCTACGAATTGTAAAACGTATGGAGAGGTCGTCGACAAGGTAATGCGAAATTCGGACCACACACATGAAGTGCATTATACACTGCTATGTGCAAGATAACACAAAGTAAGCATCAATCATAAAATCTAAATCCTATCAACAAGGTTTATATACTCACATAATTAGCCGTCAGTATAATTGAATTAAATTACGATTCCAATATTATTTTTGAAAAAAGATTAGCCAAATAGTTACAAACAAATCTACACGATAGTCACATTATTCACGACAAAAAATAGAAAAACAAATGAAAACGAATTTAAAAATCATTTCCATGGCTTAAAATGCGTAAATCAAACAAACACTGATTATGATTGTGACAAAAGTAAAAGCGAAATCAACAATTCGAAAATGAAAGTCGTGAAATTAGAAACAATTTACTTCAAAACTGACGACAATGACAGCACATCAAAAGCGCAGATTTACAGGATTACCGTTGGAACAAAACCCAACAAAAGGATTAAAAGATTTTGTCTCAATTTGGCAATGCCACGTTTAAATTAAAAACTGGCAAGTGTCACTCAAAAACATAACAAGTCTGTTGAAAAATTAATCCTCACGCCTGCAGCGTTGAAATAAAATCATTTCAACAATAAGGGAATCTTCAATATAGTGGACAATAATCTTTTGTGCACAAAGTCGCACTTAAAATTAACTTCCTTTAGTACGTCTTGATATTCTTTGGTGTTTAAAACTGATTCTTGTTTCAGATAGTGTAGAGTCTCTTTTAGATAGATTGGAGTTAATTCAAAGCGAATGCGACATATTTATTTTACGAAATCCAATTTTCTGCTGACATCTCATCTGTCGACTTTAAACGTTCTGGACTATAGGACTGTCTCTTCGGTTTCACGCTTATTCTTCACATGCTATCGTTCGTAAGTGATTATCGAATTAAAATACTTCGTTTGAATTTATATTGTCGACTTAAACACTTTTATTTTTCGCATGTGTAAGTATTGCTAATATCAGTTTATTTTCTAAGCTTATGATGTTCATTGCTATGATTAAAGGCAAATGTCTTACTTTATCCTTAACTCCATTTCTGAATCGCATCCAAAATTCGGCACAATTAATTTTGATGAAAGAAAGAAAGAAGAAAGAAAATACATTTATTCAAGACATCATACAACATTACATTTTTACAAATAGGCATTTACACAAGACAAATCACACGAAAAAAAGAGAAACTAAAATATATAATGTTATGACGTCATGATGTACGTCCCGACTCAGCATTGATGCTGTCATTTTCATTTAAAAATAATTTAATAAATATTGTTTTCGTGAAATCGGTTAATTAATTTACATTCATCTATTTGTTCTTCTCTACAAGTTCAGGGAAAATTCAAATCAATTATATAAAACCCTGGATAGCTTGACCTTGCTAAGCCACATCGTAGGAAAGCAGCTCCGATGACGTATGTACGTGTCCGAGGGAACGGTACATTTTATTTATGGCGCCATAAGTCACATAAAACTAAGCTCCCGATACAATCTCGAATGGCTGTTCGTCGCCACTGCAATGCTGATAGTGACTATACAGGGTATTAATAGTTTTAAATGGTTCTCATTTACTGTTAATTTGGTTTTCTTTGTTAATTCATTTGATAACGACATGTTTTTTTTTATTAGGGTTCTGTTTTGGAATATGAGTTGATCTTCGAAAACTATTATAAATTTACTGAACTATTTAATATTTTGGATTTTTTTTCATAACATGTCACAAGCAGTAGCAGCAGTAGTAAACAGAAGTGGAGGACGTTGAATATAATCCGTATATGGCGTGTGTGAATTTTGTTGTTTTTTCCATAACCCGTGTATTTTTGAATTTTAATGTGTGATAAGGATGGATTTAAATCCGTTAAGTGTTCGTAAACGTGCACGAGTGTTGGCAAATGGTTCCAAGATTTAAAACCATGCCTTTTCGTTTTCTCTTCAAGGCTTCCTAGAGCCTACCAGTAAAAATGGTGTTAGTCAGTCAAAATGGTGGAGTAACATATCCACCATTTTGACTGACAAAATAACACTTTGACATGACATAACCGTACGATAATTCGTTACTTGACAGAATTATCGCTAAAAAGCGATAGCAAGCCATTAAATGAAGAGAAGAAGAAGTAAAGCTGTTAAACGAAGAGAAGATTAAGAAGTAAACAGAAATGGAAGCTGTATGTGGTTGAGCATGTCAGATCGGAATCCTGGAGGGTGCGGGTTCGTGAATATTTGTAGACACGAAATCGAGTATAATAAAGCGTTAAATCAACAGGTTATACTATAATGGGAATAATTTTACAATACACACATTGAATCAATTAATTTTCAATTGTATTCAAAAAGATAAGGAAAAGGGGAACTTATGAAAAGAAATCAAGCTGTATAATGTTTACAAAGAATGAGAATCATCCACGTAAAAGCCGCTTAGCTTAATTTAACGAGACACAGTTATTGTGAATCAAATATTTTGAATTACTATTCAAATTAGTTTCTTGAAAACTTGCGTTGTGTTCCTTTAACGTTCTAAACAGTGAATTCGATCTTTGTTTTGATAAGTGTTTATTTAAAACCAAAATTAGTAGGATAAAAATGTTTGTAATAAACTATTTGAACTGAACAGAACACACACGTGGTTAATTTATTATGTATTAACGGCTGAGAAATTTTATTTAGTTATCTCTGTTAGCGTAAGTACCGTGTGCTCCCTAGCTCATAACCTTCTGCTATGTACTTGGAAGCGTACCCAGAAAGTTGCGTGTTGCAAGTACCATTTTCCATCCCAAACGTTATTTCGTGGGGCTATCACAGATAATAATATTCCTGGAAGTTTATGATTTATAATAAGAATGGTCAAATAATATATTAATATATATCATGAGTCACATCACCAACAGAGTTTTTAATATGAATGATGATGGTAAAAAAGGTAGAAAGTGTAGTTGGGCTGTGTGAAAACTGATAAAGTGAATGTTGAGGTAAAGTTTGACAGAAATTAGTGGAAGAGAAAATTATGCTGCATCGATCCCATTCAAATGGGGCAAAGGTAGACAGATGATGGTGATGATGAACGGTATCACTTACCCTGTAAGTTAGTTATAAACGGTGGAGGATACAAACGATACGAATCTGAACGAGATCATTTGTTACAATAGCTTTAAAAAGCATGCAATAGCTTTCGGGAGGGCAGGGCAGGTTAAAATTCCACACGCGATTCAAATTTTACCATAACAAATTAAAATATAAGTCAAAAAAATTGATCTTGTTTGGGCAAATTTTTGAGAAGAGAAATACTTTTCATTTTTAAGTTTTATTTCATTTTCTACGATAATTTCGCCATCAAAGTTGTAATAGCTATAATATATATATAGAATATGACTTACAAAATATCAAAGCGCAGCACATATGGCAGTTCAACACCTAGACTAATTTAAAATTTTTATTCCATCATACACTTTTAATTTAATCCTATGCCGCACTTACATTGAGATTATATAATTGAACTTCAAAAGGTACCGACAGATATAGCTTCACCTTGTTGAGAAGTAAACTAAACATTATAAAAGTATTTCCTGTCCAAAATAGCAATATGTTCCTTGCAAAAGACAAAAGCACACTATATATAAAACATACATTTTTAATATATCTGAAACACATCGCAAATAGTAAATTTAACTTATCACCGTGTTGAAACCTGTTCAAAGTGTTAAAGCGTAAATAGAGACTCTACATCACTAATTAGTAAATATTTTAGAGTGTAAAGTAAATAAAATAATATCATACAGAAAGTCAGAATTAAATTACAGTTGCTATTACAATCAAACTCTACTTCAATACTTGCTCAACCAGATTACAAGCGACAATTCCTTGCCAGTAGAGTAGGTAGAGCAATGATTGACAGTGAAATACGTTCGTTATGGTAGAGCATAGAGCCGATCAGTGGTAACCGTGACCGTGATTATGGACAGTTAGTAATCAACATTTGATTCGTGCGGGTCATGTGATTGTTGTAGAGAAAGAAAAAAAATTAAAAACCGAAAAAAATGCAAAAAAAAAATAATGAAGAAAACTTTAGAGATAAAATATCACGGCGTAGCTGCAAATGTCCAAAATTTTTAGATACAACTTTATCAGTTTAATTTTATTTTACAAAATCTATAAAAATGTGGAATTCCCAACCCTTAGTGGGTAGTATCCATTAAACAGTTTCCACTCCATATCAAGGGAGCCGTAATAGCGATTTTAAAAAAATAAAAAGGAACGAAAGTAGAGGGCATAAATAGTAAAACAAAGTGACATAAAAGTAAATTATGTAACTGTCATACGCACATAGGCAAAACAAAAATAAAGAAGGGCTTCGTTGAAATCTAATACGAAAAATATTTATCTCTCAAATTATAAAACCTTAGTGATACGCAGACAATTACTCCCATATCCCCATACCTACATTTAGAGTAGAACAAAATCTATTTAATAGGTACCATGATATATAATGGCTGATCCAACTTAGGTGCCCCGCAAATTACGTATACTACCGAAGCCAAAATAGGGTAATTCTTATCCCGCTCCCGCAATAATTCTCTCAGGAAAACGGGTAAATTGTCAAAATCCAAAGTCAAAGACAAAAGATTTATTGAAAATAGGCTATTTTTAGCACTTTTACGAGTACTTTTGTTGGAGAAAGCTCTACTTTTGAATTTATCAAAATACACACAAACCCTAAGAAATTGTAAATTCGGTAAAACACAAACGGGTTTTTATAATAGTCCCCCCAACCTTCTCATATTCTCAAAATCTAATAACCGATACTTACTACCCCTGAACATGGGACTAGTTTGTATTCCTTCGCTTTGACGAATTAAATCGGGAGATACGTTACTAAAATCGAATTGAGTTAAACTATATAATAAGATATTTTTATTGGTTCTACGAAATACGAAGGTAGAATAGTGAGTTAAGTAAAGTTAAGGACCTCGTTTGTAATGTTTGCGCTATCTCTATTCTATTCTACTCTATTTTATTCTACTTACTCTATACTAGTCTATTCAGCAGGTGCCTTTTTTGTAGTGAATTATAGTCAATTCTAATGGCAAAAGTTCCGCGCTGGTCACATTGCCGTAGTATCTGAAATTACTTTCACGTTGTGTGCAATACACACTTTTTGTATAGAGAGGGTGAAGGAATAACGCGTGATATGTTACGCATCTTTTTTAGTATTACTCAAAGCCCCCAATTTTAAAAGTTCTAAAGAAACATATGACGCCACCACGCACACCGCATACAGAGTGAGTATAAAAATACAATGATGCCTATTTGTAACGTAAATATAGTTAGATGTTTGGAAGAAGGCTCAAACTCCTTCAGTGCGTCGTCACAGAATAAAACGTAGTATAACGTGGCCTACAGAAGAAGGTTGGGTTGCATACAAAGCGGAAGCTTTTATAACATTGGCCCTTGTTGTTTGCAGTGACGTCCGAAACGAGAGTAATAAATAAATATTATCATATTATCGACAAGTAATTCAGTTTATACATTTTACTTAAATCAGTAACTTGATCATTATACAAGAAAACATCGTGTATTTTTTTGTGAATATATATAACATACCGTCTTCTTTGCCCAGTAACCAAATTAACCATATCCTAAAGTGAGTTATAACACGCAAACACAGAACAAGCATCGATGTTCATCACACAAATGTTAGTCATGGGTGGGAATCAAACCCACAACCTACAGTTCAGAAGGCAGGGTCACTACCAACTGAGCTATCGGGCTGAGTCGAGATTGTATGTAGGTTGCAGTTACTTTGTTTATTTTATATTTTTTCATAGACGAAAACATGTTATTTTGAAACGAGTATAATGTGTCTAAAAATATTTCGTTTTATGATTGTGGTTACTGCTTTGATTAATCAGTATTGGCACTAATTGTCTAATCAACTTCGCGTCCAATTACCAAAAAAGATATAAAAAATTCCATTAGTTTTCAAAGAAATTGAGTAATCTCTCTAATTTCACGGTGAATAGTAATCTATTTCATAGGCGTGGTACTTCATCTGTATTTAATTCATATATTATTTATATATATGTTTTATTTTATCGTAAACAAAAGAAAAATAGTTACTTATATAATTGAACTAAGGAGAAAGAAAAAACTAAACTATACATAAGAATATAAAATAAATTATAATTGAAGAAAAAGTAGTATTTTGGGTCAAAAGAAGGTCATAAATAAAACATAGAATTTAGATCACCTTCTGCAGGAAGCGTTCCCAAAAAGCTGGCAACATTTCCTCGTTGAATAGCTAGACTAATTCGTTGGCCGAGGTATGTGCCAGCCTGTTGGTTGCGTGTCAGCTCAACCAGAGAGCCTAGTCCGAGTTTATTTAATAGTTTTCACGTCTCACAGTGAAGGATGAGAGATGCGTTTTTGTATGGTGTCACGATAAGCGCCTCTAGTGGGCGAATTGTGAACCTCAGAATGCAAGTCTGAGTTATTTGTAAAACGATGAGGCAAGGTCCGTGAGTTCCTCGTTACCGACAACTCACGAGTCGTTGTGCGTTCGAAATGTGTTCGAAAAGCGTTCGAAATGTCGAGTAAACTCATAGGTTCTCACCTATTTTTTGCCATTTAGCTAGTCCGAGTTACAAATTTGACTGATGACATGCTCGAAATTCGATTACACCCATCGAATGCGAGCTATTCGCCCGTCACTTGTGTTTTTGACAGTGAAAGTATTGAAATACTCAGTGTGCTGTGTGACTAGCATCACGTTTGTATCTAATTATCAATAATTAAGTGACTTTTGAAAAAATGTCTGCGAGATACTATTTCGGTTTGCAATTATTGGAAGAAGAACGGACCCAACACCGACGTAGCCAGTTTCTTCAGCTCATGAAAATGCGGGCCCAGCTCCGAGAGCTTTTCAACCCTGTGGAAGATCTCCCGGAGTCTGAATTTAGACTTAGATACCGGCTCTCAAAAGCAGCTTTCCACTTTTTATGTGAAGAGCTGCGACGTTACACGGACCTACGATCTACGCAGCGTGTGACCCTTGAGATGAAAGTGAGTACCAACCTATTTACCAAAGTACAACAGTGTACAAAGATTTTAGTCCCAATTTCATTGCAATCTATTATACAGATATATATAGGTACATATATATGATCTACTGAACCAAGGTTTCCCATTATAACGATATTGTGTTTTTCAGGTTCTTACTGCGCTCGTTTTTTATGCTACTGGCTCATACCAGAAACCTGTTGGAGGATCGGAAAATTTTTCCCAAAAATCTTGTAGCAGGTACTGCTTTCTTCATTACATACTCAGCAAGCATTGCCTCAAAGTAATAGTATTTTAAGTTAATAAATTAATCATTGCATTTAAGTCTATCGAGTAGAAAATAGTTTAATCCTAATATTATTTATATTTGTCTACATTATTCAAAAAGAATTTCCATAACCTTAGGTTTATGGAGTAGATATGTATAATAGAGGATATGTAGATAATCGTCTGCATCTATTATGCACCTATCAGTTATTTGTTATTTTACAGATTCATAGCTGAGGTTACCGAAGCTCTCATTCACCCGAACATTATGTCAAAGTACATAGTGTTTCCCCAAACATTAACAAACAGAAGAGCCGTTAGCCAAAAGTAAGTTCATAGTGTAAGTAAATATAAACATTACTGTATATCAATTTAGTTTTACATCAGAAACCTATGGAATATACAGTTATGTACCTATCTACTTAATAGAGAATGTCTCCATCCACTTGGCTCCCCTAGCTTGGGTCTACTGTGGGATTCAATTGAAATTTTTCTCCACACAGATCCTCTGGGAGTTGTAGCTAGGCAAGAAATCAGTTGAATAATAAAATTATAAGCTTACCTATATTATGAGTATATAGTGAAAATGTGAAAATGACTGCCTATTTTACATGCTAATGATCAAACCCAATGAAATAGTATAAAATAATTATGTCCATAAATGTAATTTCCATTTTAGATTCTATGAAAAGTATGGGATTGCAGGAATCGTTGGCTGTATTGATTGCAGCCACATAAAATGTGTTAAGCCTGCCACAGACGAACATCTCTTCTTCTGTCGCAAAAATTACCACTCAATGAATGTGCAAATGGTAAGAGATACAGTAATACTAAATTGCAATGTATTTAATTCTATTGTTTACCTATATTGTGTTTATTAGAGGCGATCCATGGCATAGAAATCTTAACTTTAATGTAAAATGTATCCTATGTTGTTTTTGGTAGTGTAAGCAATTTATGTGAAAATTTCAAAATTTCATCAAAATCAGTCAAATCAGCCTTTTTGGCCACACTAACAATAACACATATTTTAATTTTAAATAATGTTGTTATTAGTGTTATTAACTTTTGTTTTCAGATCTGTGATAGTGATCTCAGGATCATAAATGTAAATCCAAAGTTTGGAGGTGCTAACCATGATGCCTTCATATGGGAAAATAGCGCCATCAATGGTTATATACAAACTCTACACCAGAATGGAGAAATGGTGTGGCTGCTTGGTAATGATTGATTAAAGATTTATGATTAACAGTATTATTGCCTACTAGGAAAATTCTGAACTCCATCTGCTGATGAAAGATAATTTTGTCTAATCTTTTATCATGGTACTTTACAAAAAGCATGTCCGAGCTTTAGTAGCTTTCATTAATTACTTTATATTATATAAAAGATGCCTGAATAATGATTTGTAAATTGCATTTACCTAATTATAACTACCTACTCAATTTACTTTATTAGGTGACAGTGGATACCCCCAGCGTCCATGGATGATGACACCATATCCGCAAGAGTCTGTTGCTGCTGACCCTTCAGCAGCTTTATATAACCAAAAGCACATGACAGCACGGGTGCTCATCGAAAACGTATTTGGAAGGCTTAAAAACCGCTGGAGATGTGTATCTAAAGATAGGGTTCTCCATTATACTCCAAAAAAGTGTGCTCAAATCATAGAGGCTTGTTGTGTACTTCACAACATAGCACTAGATTTTGGAGTACCGGATCCATTGGGGGATATAGAGCAGAGTGATGTACCAGACCAAGTATATACTCTGTCCGAACATGGACGCGAGTCAGACCTCATAAGAGGAAGAGTCTATAGGGACCAGTTAGCACGAAGAATTTTTTCAGGACAAGTCTGGTGAGTTACGTTTCACCTATGTCTAAATATTATAAAAGGAATGTAGGATAGTTTGGGTTGTTCCTTTTCTCCCCACTGTAAAATATTGTTTCATAGTGGGGAAGTAGAGATATTTACTTTTTATTTTTCTTCCTTTTCTTTTGACTGGTGGAACAGAGCGGGTGGGGAGAAAAGGAACGACCCGATGGTTTTCGCCCTTAACTGAGACCACACTATTTCAGTGTACAAAATTTATTATTATTATTATTTATTTACAAGACCTTTCATTTTGATACCTATCTATTTTGGTACCATGTACTTGACTTTGATGCAATCACTTGTTCATAAGCCTTCTTTCACATGGCACTAAACATTAAACATTTTTTTGCAGAATATTCAAATGGGGTATGGAATCAAGAGAGAAAAAGTTTTTTATCTTATAAATATACACTTGATTACTATTTTTATTTGGTTTCTTTTTTAGGCATTTTCTTTTATCAATGACTATTAGCAGTTACCACAATATCATCTGATAATTCCCGCTTGTCTTAAATAGCTGCAGTTTAATTATAATTAGTTTTATATAGATAGGTAGGTTTTGAAGTTATAATGTAAAAAATAAAAAAAGTTAAACATGTAACAATTTTAATACCTAGATCAATCGTGAGAAGTAGGTTGACTCGGCACAACTAGCATTTTACCATAAATTCCGCATTTATTCTAGCATTAAAGTTATGAATCTCGCAATAGTGTTAATAAGCAATTTATACAATCAATAAAATTTTGCCTTCACTGGGATCTGCGGGTGCACGGGGAGTAGTTTTGTATGGTAAAAGTTGGATATATTGGAGCAATATATTACACGTAATAACTGATTTATAGGTAATCAGCTATTACGTTTAATAGCTGATTACCTATAAATCAGTTAGTAAAGTAGTATATAAGTCAGTCAGTAATAACTGATTTATAGGTAATCAAATAGCTGATTACCTATAAATCAGTTATTACTGACTGACTTATATACGTTTAATAGCTGATTACCTATAAATCAGTTAGTAAAGTAGTATATAAGTCAGTCAGTTATTACGTGTAATATATTGCTCCAATATATCCAGCGCCCTACTGGTTATTTGTTGCCATCTGGAGGTTATTTCCAACTCCCTTTCTCTAGCTTCCAGCTCTCTTTCCCTTAGCTGAATTTCACGGGACTCCCTTTCTTCCTGCCTATGAGCCCTTTCTCTTTCAAACGCCCTATAGGCAGCGTCAGCTTCTAAAAATGACGCTGCCGCCGCCGCCGTCGTTTGGTCGAGAGGGGTTTGCTGACTGCGAGGTGAAATTGTACGCATACGGTCGCTGGGCGCAGTGCGGCGACGCCTTTGTGGGGTAAGAATAAAGCGCCTCCCGCGCCGCCTATTCATGTTGGATGGACCCGCGATGACGTCTGCTGCACCTACGACGTCAGCTGAGCCCACGACGTCTGCTGAGCCCGCGACGTCTGTTGAAACCACAGCGTCAGCAAGACCAACCGGTGCATCGTTACCAACTTCCGTTAAAATATCTGAAATAATTATTAAATTGCATTTTTGTCATGGTATAAGTACTAGGGCGCTAACAATGGCTGAGTGGAGCAGAGACCGAGTGGCTGCTTGCCTCCTGCATCCATCGGCTTACCGCGCGCTAGGCATCTTCGTCAAACTATATGATAATATTTTTTTTTTTTTTTTTTTTTTTTTTTTTACTTCAAACTTGTCTAGCATTTGACCACGCTCTCACCTGATGGGAAGTGACGATGCGATCGAAGGTGTAGCATGCTAGCCAAGTAAATACCTATTCACTCTTCTCTTGAACACGCCCGGGTCATATTTCGCCGGAAACACAGACGCTGGCAGGGCATTCCATTCCTTAGCCGTTCTAATTAAGAACGTTGAGTCAAATCGCTTGGTACGAATGGGTGGTATTTCGACCACAAAAGGATGGCGCTTAGCCGAGCGTCTAGTAGTCCGGTAGTGGAATGGTGATGGGAGAATTAGATCATGCAGTTCTTGAGCGCATTCACCGTGGTGTAATCTGTAAAAAACCGACAGACTTGCCACCTTACGTCGATGTGCAAGGCTCTGGAGCCTTTCACCAACCAAAGTGTCGTCGTCAATGAGCTTTTTGGCACGCCGTTCAATCGAGTCCAGAGCCTCAAGCTGGTACTTGGCAGACCCGTCCCACAGGTGGCAGCAGTACTCCATACACGATCGGACTTGTGCTTGATACAGATTTAGAAGCTGTCCAGGTGTGAAGTACCGCCTTACCTTGGACAATATGCCGAGTTTTTTTGAAGCGACTTTGGCTTTGGACTCGATGTAGGATCCAAAGTTTAGGTTTGACGTGAGATCAACACCCAAAAGCTCAAGATGGTTTCCTAAACTTACAGATACACCACGGAATGAAGGAGCCAGACGGAGTGGGCTCTTTTTAGCAGTGAATAAACACGCCTGTGTTTTTGCAGCATTGAACCTAACCAAGTTAGCATCGCCCCAATCGGACACGGCTTTCAAAGCCAGGTTCATGCGCTCAACCATAGCCTCTCTCTCAATCCGGACGTCGTCACCACTGGCTCGGGCACTGGATGTGTATCTTTCAACAACAGTACTATCATCTGCATACCCAAAGGTACCGGGCTTTAGCAAATCATTGATGTGGAGTAAGAATAGTGTTGCTGAAAGAACTGACCCCTGAGGTACACCAGCATTAATAGCTAATTGATCGGAAGAGCAGCCATTAAGAACTACTCTAAGCGATCGTTCCCTCAAAAAGTCTGATATCCAAGTGCACAAACCAGCAGGTAGTCCGTAAGATGGAAGCTTATTCAGAAGACCGTCGTGCCAGACCCGATCAAATGCCTTAGAGACGTCTAGAGATACAGCAAGTGCCTCTCCATGCATCTCTAAGGCTTCGCTCAATATGTGAGTGGCATACGCGAGAAGATCCCCAGTGGACCGGTTTCGGCGAAATCCGTATTGCCGGTCACTGAGGAGATCATTGTCTTCAAGGTATGCCAAGAGCTTGTTGTTAATTATACGCTCCATACTCTTACAGAGAATGGAGGTAATTGAGATGGGTCGATAGTTGGCAGGATCAGCACGACTGCCCTTCTTAGGTACAGGTTGTACGTTGGCTAGCTTCCAACTCATAGGGACTATTCCGGTGTCCAGAGAGAGGCGAAATAGGCGTGTTAGAATGGGAGACAACTCAGGTGCACAGTTCTTAAGTACAATTGCAGGTATACCATCGGGACCACTGGCTTTGTTCACGTCTAGACTGCGTAATGTTTTTAGTACTTCCTTCTGACGTATGCGTATTTCCGGCATGAAAACACCGCATTGTGGAAGGCAGGGAGGTACCTCATTAGCAGTATCTAAACGCGAAGCTTCTGCAAAGAGAGTGGCAAACAAGTTTGCTTTTTCTTTTGCAGTGTGAGCCAGCGATCCGTCTGGTTTCAATAATGGAGGCAGTGAGGATCGACAGAAGTTCGCTTCAACCGATTTGGCTAGGGACCAAAAAGCCTTACTACCCGCTGGGTAGGAAGCAAGTTTAGTCCCTATTCGACCAATATGATTGAAACGAGCCTTCCTTAATTCCTTCTTACAGGCCTTGGCGGCAACGTTAAAGGCTTTCTTCTTAGCTCGAGTGTCCGAGGCCTTGCGTTTTCGAGCGTCAGCCCATGCCAGATATGCCGCATGCTTCTGCGCTTCAGCACGTGCACATTCGGCTCCAAACCATGGGCTGGCTTTGCTGGTCACGGGTTTATCGGAAAATGGAATATAATATTCCATAGCCCGACATACTACCTCAGTAACCGCATTCGCGCAGACCGTCGGATCTCCAGAAGAAAAACACGTTTGCCGCCAAGGATATGAAGCGAAGAAATGTCGCATCTCGTCCCAGTCTGCTAAGTTGTATCTCCAGACACGCCGATTGCTCTTAGGGCTTGGGTCAGGCGGGGAGTATACTGAAACAGACTTGACCAGACAGTGATCGGAACTACCAATGGGTGAGGATACCGCCACAGAGTATCGGTCTGGTTCAGTTGTGAGCAGAAGGTCGAGGCAGTTAGCAGTGTGGCTATCAATATCAGGCACTCGCGTTGGCTCTTTAACAATCTGCGTTAAATTGAGCGCCAAAGCGAGCTTACGCGTTTCTCTCCCAGCGTGGTCCGTGATCCGGTGTGGGACTAACCACTCCTGGTGGTGAGCATTAAAGTCCCCCAGAACAACAAGCTGAGCCGAAGGATAGCGTTGCTGAGCCACATCTGCCGTTTCACTGAGATACTCCATTAGAAGAGTTGTCTCCCGGTCACCGCTATGTGATCTGTACACACCAGCATAGAGAATTTTCTCAATGCCGGTGTCCACAAGCACCCAAATCACCGAAAAGTGGGGATGTTCAAGGTTTCGGAGACGCAAACAGCAAATGTCATCACGGATGTAAACGCAGATACCAGCGCGTGGAAGGAAGCGGTTTTCCAAGATGAATCCTGGATAGTCCAGATATGCCATGTCTGATGGACATCCTATTTGCGTCTCAGTCAAGAAGAGCAAGTGCGGTTTGTTGGTCTCCAGATGATGATGGACCGCTTGCAGATTTGAGTGCAGCCCACGAATATTTGTGAGGTGCACTTTAAGAGTGAGGACGTGCATCTGCCGTTTAAACTTGCGTTAAAACGTTTTAACTTAATATAGACATTTGCCATTGTTATGCTAAAATACTCACCCTGTGGTGGTTCCACATCTGGGCAAAACGTCTCATCGCTTATCACTGTAACAAACAAAATAAAATTACTTATTTAAGATGAGTAGGTACTTTGTACTACGATGTTGTTTATGCATGTACTACACTCTATGGCTTCACCCATCTGATGGAAAAACATTGATATGTTTATAATAGTAATTAGGCATTTCATCACCAAGTGTTAACATACAAATGCATACACACAAACTTTTGCATTTATAATTATGATTCTCCAAAATGGTTTAATATACTTATAATAAGGACAGAAATGATTGCATGTATGTATTTGGATGTATTTAAATTATTGCATTTTAATTTACATATTACCTACCAACATTGATAACCGGCAGCAATGGAGATGGAGGGGCCGGTAGTGGGGCAGATGGTGGATCAAGTGCTGATTCTTCCATCTGTAAGACACATTAATTTGACTCTGCTGTTGGATTGGAAATGGAATAAAACACAGAGAGGTTTTTATGATTGAGCAGGTCCTAAGGCAGTTCACCCGTATTTTTCATTGGCATGCATAGATTGGAGCTCCCCCACACTTCTCCATATGGCACAGTATGAGGATGTACCTACATGCTACTATAAATTCTATATTTAAGGAGACAGGTTGCTGGATTGCTTCACACAATGAAAATAATTATTGACCATGGTCCTCTTAGTTCCTGGATCCCTAGATACAGTGGATCCTAGTTAGAGTCCAGTATCTATGTATGTGATCGTTGGGCGTTATTATTATTTATTAGTAATATTAATAAGTAAAAAGTCAGGGTTGCCTGGAAAAGATCATTAGCAATAAGACCTTGTTCCTATAATGTGATGTTTCAATTAAGAGTTTGATCTATCTATTAATTACAAGGTATATATAACATATAAAAAGTGCAAGTAAAAATACTAACCTGTTGCAAGCCAGCCTCTACTATGTTAGCAACGCCGGTTGCAGCTTGCGTACCTATTATTTGCAGCACTCGATCCTCCAATGCTGTTAACTTCAAGCCAGAGCTAGGCCCACCACCCGTGCCATTGATGGCACGGCTAATCCGGGCAGCTTTTTTTTTTGTGTTTAATTTGAAGTCACTCCATACCTTAAAAAATTGATTAAGCGTGTAGTGATTTATCATGTAAGTGGAATTTGTACCTACGCATAGAATATTATATTATGGGTGCTATAGCTTTTTCACAAAAACCAGCATAGCGGTTAATGCAGCTTTCTTTTTCATGTTTTGAAGTCGCTCCAGACCTTAACCTCTGGTTAGTGCAGAAGCATAGATCTCTATCTCGCATAAAGCTGGTATTCTACGAATTAAATCATTAATTAAACATGTAGCCATTTATCAGGCCCGCGAAAAAAGTAAAACACAAAAACAGCCTAGCATAATGGCCAACACAAACAAATAAGACTCAATGGTATACTTTTATATATTCAGGAATAAGTACCTTTTTCCACCGGTCCACGGGCCTAGGATCGCCAATAGGGTCTGCGTTCAACATACAGCGCAACTCCTCCCACTGCTGTATGGTTCTCACTCGCCCCATTGCCGAACCCGTGGGTTTTGTTAGGTCGCCGTTCCTAAGTTGTAGGAAAATATTAGTAACATGTTAATTAATGTTGATAACCGATAGTCAGTCATTGAGATCGGTTGGACCTACAATGAACATGAAGATGGATAAGTATTAATAATATAATTTAGTTATTGTATAAATAGTATTGTTTGTGTTTTACTCACATCTCCATATACATAACGAGCGTTTGAAATTGAGACGCACTAGTTCGCATTTTGGATTTTCAATGAAAGTTTGAATCGTATTGAATCTTAGCAGCTTCTGCGGAAATTTTACCACATAGCCAAAATTCAAAAATCAACGGCAGACCAACAAAATACCAAAAATGACATTGACTTTGACAGTTATAAAATATTAACAATGACACTGACAGCTGTCCAACACAAATTCCATAGAGAATAGTGTTATGTTTTTGATTTCGCCAACCTTCTAAAATAAAATTTTTTCACACCGTCGCAAGTGACCAGTGAGCAGTCGATCGGCCGACAAATGGTTCTCACGGCATGTGTTTCAAACTTGGACTCGTCCGAGAATCGTCACGTACACGTCTCGCAATTCGATTGCGAGCGCTCGATCGTGAGCTCGTCACTTTTCGATGGTTTTTACTGCAAAACTCGGACTAGGCTCTCTGGCATCTGGAAAGCTGTTAAGATAATTTTTTTCAATTTTATGACATAAGACATTGAGTTGTACAACAAAGTTTGATGACCTACAAGTATGTATAGAGCATTGCAAATCTCTTTGCAATGTTCTATACACAAAATCCACTTATACCGTATCAAGCTGAACTTTTCCAGTTAAATAATTTGTGTTGTTAATTTTATGCTACAAAAACCTTGTCGCTGACTCTATGACCGCATCCAATCGCATCCCGTAGGATACGCGTGACAAGAATGGCGACGAAGCCAAGATTCACAGGAATAAGGCGCGACATCGAGATGCGACGAGCATAATCTCTTACTTTGTTCTATATAACATATTGTGTTATCGATATTCTGCCTAAAAGATTTCTAGAAATATCTGGTGGCGCTTCAAATAGAATACGTAACAAGTTTATTTAATGGAATGTTCTGAATGTTTTACTAGGTGGTAGGACTTTTCTGCAAAGTTCATCTAGGTAGGTACCACCGCTTTGTCAGTTATTCTGCCGCCAAGCAGTAGTGTGCAAGCACTACTGTGTTCCGGTTTGAAGGGCAATGTAGCTAGTGAAATTACTGGGCAAATGAGATTTTATGATCTGATCTCACAGTCGAGTAATCTTATTACCAGACTGTGTTGATGTCTCAGGATGATGTGCGCAGTGCAGCAATCATGCGAAACTTTACATGTTGGAGTTCCGACTGACACTGAGTAAGCTGGTGAATTGGAGGTGAACGGAAGTTGAAGTTGATTTACGTAGATTTCCATTGTCAACATAAAAGTAAAAAAATTGTATTATGTTGGTATGTCCGGTAAAATGGTCAAGATCAAGACCGGCCGTTAGATGGAGCTAAACTAAAGAAGTTTTACCTCAGTCGTGTGGCCTAAAGCACACTCGTTTTATTTAAATACAATTTACATACGCTACTATTCTGCGTTAATAAAATATAAGAGGTATTTGAGGTATTGATCCATAAAACATGTATTCAGTACGAGAATTTAGAGTACAAGCAGCCAAATTTCTTTTTCATCGTAGAAATGCATGAGGCTACATCTTTTTAATTCCATTCAGATATTATCTTTGCACTATGACCAACGAACAACTATAACTTACCACAGTAGAGAAAATAAATTAACTTAATTACAGAGCCTGATTAACGAACGATTATCCTTTTTACTAGCCACTGAGATGGGCGGACTATAAATAAGATCGCAAGTCGTGTAAGCCGAGCTTACACGTTGCAATGGGGCTGCCGGTTTGCTCGTACATGTGTATGTGGTATAAGCAAAACTTATCACTCATAATTATATTGTATTCTATGTATGTATTTACAAACAAAAAATTATCTAAGTATTGTATCAGTTATCTGGTTCCCATAGCACAAGCTTTGCTTAGTTTGGGGCTGGGTGGCGTTGTGTGAGATGTCCACACATATCATTATTATTATAAAGCTTCTATATAGCTTAAGTTATAGCTGAGAGTTGCAGAAAAACTTGCTAATATTTTTTTAATACAGTATTAAAATATTCTCTCTGAAAAGCACTTTCCGCATAATATCCAATAGAATCCCTAAAAAGGTATCTATTGATTTTATTCAAAACTGCAGTAAAAACAGTTTTTTAAGAAACTTGTCAATGTGACCCAAATTAATTAAATATTAATTATCCTCATAATAATTTAATTACCTAACCCTAATCGTTTACGGTTTCCAATTAGTACACGCTTGTAAGATATGTGTAGTAAGCTTTAATAAATTGTTTTATCAAAGATACAAAAGTCCAAGTCAATAAAAAAATTTCAAAAAATTATGTATTTAAAAATTAATATCCTCTAAGTGCACAGCCCCCTTAAACTTGACTCTGTTAAAACATAATTACGCGCATAATACAACAAATGGAAAGCGCAACCGGGCACACGTACCGACGATGTCTGTGGGATTATTTATTGCCGTTTTATCTGGCTGCGACCGTCCGCGATAAAATAAAAGAAACGTCAGTAGGCCGTGATCGCGATTATCGCTACAAGATCACTGAATTGCCCCCGCATAATTCACACCACTGTTTTCGTTAAAACAGCAACCATTGCGGCTTTCCTATTCATATTCAAAAAACTCGTTGAAAAGACGGCGATGGGCGATGAAGTTTGTCAAGATCCGCTCGTTGGGTGGATGGCATAAAGCAAAATGTTCTCTGTAAGGAGTTTAAGAGGCTACTTTACAGCGTCGTAGTATTGGTAGTCAGTCATTGACTGTAAGAAAGGTTCGCATGCCGGTTGCCATTCAAATCGGTAGAGAGGACAGCCAGGATCATTGTTCCGGAGAATGTCCTTAATTAGCACATGTAAAGCGAGATTATCAACCGACAATGTCGGCTCCTGGTGACAACTGAATAATGACGTTGCTATTTATACGTGGATAATTATTTTTAAATGAATTGCCAGTAATTAAGCCACGATGGGAATTTACATGAAATCATAGCAGATTACACAAAGGAAATGTTAAAAAAATACAAGAACTACCACCACTCTTGTCGTTGATATAATGAGGCGAAGACAACACGCAGTTTTTTAAAATGAATACTGCAATTAATTACCATACCACCTATCAGTTTCTAAAGTAAATGTAATTATCAGCTAATTCGTAACTGTTGGCGTATATGACGAAGCACCCAATAGCATCAAACGTAAATTTTGAAATAGTTTAATTTTAAATTGTCAAGTGTAACGCGCACTGTGCGTGGAAAAGTCGCTAACGGCGATTTTGAAGGCGGGTAGGTAGCCTTCACCTCAGCACGCATTCGTGCCTACAATTTAAAATACAATATTTTTCAAAGTCAGCGAAAACCACTTGTTTGTGGCGCATCGCCGTCAGTAATGTAATTTTATTAAAACGATTTTTATATATTTTTTTCAATTCGATTGATTTGTATCAAATCATAATTAATTATAGTTATTAATTTCGTTACCATAGTGATAATGACTTGTAAACTTAGTTTACCAATATGTGAGTAGAGATTTTGGCGGGAAAACGAAAAAGATCACGTTACCGCATTATATTATTTTCCAAAACTTGTGTTATTTTCAGTATTAGTGCATAAAATTGGTGGCATTTTATTCGTTAAGTGCTGGATTACAGGCATAAGTGTGGGAAAGTGGTATAATGATGGTGAAACATTTCTATTCGTGTTGTTTCCAAAACTCCATAGAAGCTTCTGGTAAAGTTGCCACCACTTTACTAGGAGTATGACTTGACTAGACTAGACTATGACTTGACTTGATGAATTTGACTGTGACCTGACTCATATTAACTTGAAATATCATTAACTTGATAAATTATCAATAACTTGACACTGGCTAAATACACAAAGGGATGGAGCCAAAACACAAAAAAAAGTGAGTATTTGAGTATTCAACATTAACAAATAATAAACAAATCAAAACGACATGCCAAAGACAAACCACTGATAACTTTTACAGCAACAAAGATTGAAGTAGCGTGCCAAGAGCATACGAATATCCCGTGCGAGGCGCAGCCAAACGATCTCTGGTTGCCAAATAAGCTCAATCCACCTGGATGATAAAGGGAACAAGCCAAATCCTTAAACGTCAGCTCTAAATTGGAGCCAACTTTTAAATTAGCTGAGAAACATTATGGACGTTGAGAAATCGACGGAAAGGTTGTAGGCATACTAAACTGTACGTACCTATGGTACTACTTGTAAATACTGTGAATATATCGCAGTAAATGGTAGTGCCTGTTTGTTAGAGCCTTAATTCTAAAAGTAATAATAATAATAAACAATTTAATTTTTAATTTTCAATAATTTGTCTGGCCCGATAGCTTAGTTGGTAGTAACCCTGCCTTCTAAACTGTGGGTTGTGGGTTCGATTCCCACCCAGGATAAACATTTGTGTGATGAACATCGATTTTTGTTCTGTGTCTGGGTGTGTTAAATTGTATTCTATGTATGTATTTACAAACAAAAAGTATCTAAGTATTGTATCAGTTATCTGGTTCCCATAATACAAGCTTTGCTTAGTTTGGGGCTAGATGGCGTTGTGTGAGGTGTCCACACATGGGGCCACTGGTGGAGAGTCGGGGGACTCTCCGCCGGCTTGCACGGCCCCACACGTCTGGTGGGTGACCTTGGTGAGCAAGGTCACCCATCTATTGGCGCGGAGGGGACCGAAAGGGCCTGCCGCCGGGGGCGAGTTGGCTGGACTACAGTCGCGACCCCTTCTCGCCCCGGTACGGCGGACGAGGGCTCACGGGGGGGTTTTAGTGGGTTCGAGTCCCACATACCCCCTGCCACCACCCCCGTGGTGGCAGGGAAGTGCGAGGGCATTTCCCCACCTCAAAAAAAAAAAGGTGTCCACACATATTATTATTATTATTTATTATAAACACTCCACGATCACATACATAGATCCTGGACCTTAACTGTGATTCCTTGTGTCAAATTGTTGTTTTTGTCAAAAATGTTGAAAATAAATTAAAGGTGATTGGTATTTTCTGCAAAGTTCGTCTAGGTAGGTACCACCGCTTTGCCAGTTATTCTGCCGCCAAGCAGTAGTGCCCAAGCACAACTTTATTCAAGTTTTTAAGGGTATTATTGAAATCACTGGGCAAATGAGATTATGACCTAATCTCAGAGTCTAGTAATCTTATTAGTAGACTGTACTCAGGGTGACGTGCGCAGTGCAGTGTCACGCAAAATTCTATTTAGAGTTCCAAATGACACTGCAACCGCACTGCTGCCGTATCGCTTAACCTTAGGTGAACGAAGACCTAGTCATATCATTCCTTAACATAACAATTTTTTTTGTTTACATTAAAATTAGTACAGACGATTAGACGTTGTATAAGTAGGTACTTAATAATTGTTTATTACTCAATACTGACACGCATCTCCGCTTTCTATTTCTTGTGATTTACGTACAAACTCACTTCCACTATTTACTAACATTCCCATAGAACTCAAATATATTATTACCCTGCATTGAGTAATCTTAACAAAATAACTTCATTAACATGCCACACAAACAGTAGCCTAAGCACAAAATCCGACTAAACTTGGAATTCATGGGAGCGTGCCTTCAAAACCTCACGTTTATGAAATGTTAAATCTAGTTATATCTGTAAGGGGAATCTCTACCGAGAAAGATAGACAAGAGGCGAGCAGGTGCGCCGCAGAGCACCCACACGTTCCGAGGCAGAAAACAATTATCATTCCATGGTTGCAAAACATGCTCCGTCACTATCTGTCGACCCATCATCACGACTCCACAATTTACATATAATGACTTACTAACAATAAACAACAAAATGTGCGAGACCGCCTCTACTCTGCTTACGACATAATTTCTTTTTTGTTATCAAAATTATAAAGGAAATCACGTCTTATAGACACGACAGCTTAATGACTTGTAAAAGTGCTAAAATTAGCCTATTTGCAATAAATCTTTTGACTTTGACTTTGACTTTGAATGAACGCTTGGTTTGAGCTAAGATTTTGCGAAAGCATTAACATACGAGTAGTTCAAAGCATCTTTTAAGTTTTAAACCTCTTAAACTTTTAAATTCTTTTTTATTTTTATTTAGTTTTTTTTTCGCTGGAACAACACTCATAACGCAGTCAGTGAGTGACCGTGTCATGAAATTTTGCAGAATTCCAAGAATCCAATTGTGATATTGGCCCAATAGGCTATTTGACTACTATTAAAAATTAACAAGTAAATATTATTTTCATAAAGTAGGTTAAAAATGAATGTAATCATTGTTAAAATAAGTAAAATCGGTAAATTAATCACGGAGTAGTACGCTTTTAAAGTTTCATCGCCTGTCCCTTTCTCGCAAAACAGAGATCGTGTTGAGCTTCCTCACAGCTACTATGAAGGCATGGCTTGTGACGTCACATGCTAAAAAGATTGTATGTAGAGCTACCACAGCCTAGTAATGAGTTACTATGAGAACTGGTAACTGACGTCATTGCGTGTTTGAGTTGTCTCTTTCTATTTTTGTATTTTAAAATGCTTGTAACTTAGTCATTTTTTGAGATATTCAAGTTTTGTTTTCACAGTTATCTATTTTGTGAGGTATATTATTTATGTATGTAATAAAAATATAGTAGTCAAATAGCCTATTGGCCCACGTGCTAGCCAACCGGTTAAAACAGGCCACTCATCCAACAACGTTTGATATGTATATAGACTATACATTAACAATTTTTATTACATATTGACAAAACTTTAATATAAATAAAGGTACAGTGATATTTCACTTGAAACATAGGACCTAATATAAAAAAGCTATGTAAAAAGAATACACACAGAGGAAGATCAAAATGAGAAAGAGCTCATAAAACATTTCAAGAAACAGCACAAATTGCTAACACAGACATGACATAGCTTAGAGTTTCCAATTATAATAAATTCCTTTTCTGACCGACAACTTCAAAACTACGGGACAGTATACAAAAGTTTCACAAAATAAACACGATGAATTATCTATATGCCTGACAGTTAAAACCCGCGACTTAAATCTTAAGACGACACATTTAATTTACAAAAACACTTGTACCAAAATTTAAAGGACATGTTTGGTTTTATGCATTTACACATACAGGTACCGGGCACCAAGTTTCTTTGGAAAAGAATAATATTACTCTGTTCGTTGTTCGTGTCGGGGTCTTCCTTGCGTTGAGGCATGTCTAAAGAAATAAATTAACTTTGACCTCACAATGGACGCCGTAAACATGTAGGTTTATGTATGACAAGCTTAAATTTATGGCTCTTCAAGGCAAACTTTTTAGCGTAACAAGCAGTGCGGTGATAGCCGCTTAGAATATTTGCTTAGAAAATACCTATACGGCCGCACCCGATTCGTGTAACATACGAAAATTAATTCATTAACTTGACAGATAAGATAAACAAAACACGCTTGACTTGATTCTATCGATTCCTGCTTATAACTAGCCAACGGCTACATTTTGTCGTCACTAATAATTAAACTTTAGGTTAACTACAAAATTAATTATTGGTGTTAATCTTTCGGTTAATGATACTGTAATAATGATTGCGGTAACTTCCTTCTATATACAGAGAACTGTAATTTAAGATGTCCCTACTTATGCTTCGTGAACTAGCAAATGATTATTTTGATAGCGGAAGCCATGACCTAATTAATATAGATTGATATTAGACAAAGTTACTTCTTAATTTCCAATCCTACCTAAATCTAATTAAATGAACTTGATACTTCCCTCATGCTAATTAAAACAAGAATACCAAGCGGAGGCGGCCGCTAACAATGAATAAGTTGAAATTAAAACACAAAGAACAACCAAATTGAATTAAAACGATGGAATCTCGGCAACTTACCGTCTAATTATCATCTTAATTCCTTATAACGAATCAGAGATTGCTACCGTGTTTCCAAGAACACCTTAACTGTTGAAAATTTTAAATTAGGTGGTTTGTATTCGCTAAATAGCATTTTTCTACTATACTTATACCGTAGAATATAAAATATCGGTGATAGAAGTCATAACACCGAAAAGACTCGGTTCGGTCGCAGTGGTGGCCATTAATGAAGAAAAATTGGTCATTGAAATCAATAATCTAACATTCGCTCAGCGCAACCATAAAGGGGATTACATAAATTCGAGAATTTATTTCTACTTAATACATCCGTCGGGCATTAGACTCTGCATCTTAAGGTAATTTCTATTCAAGAACTATTAGTATCCGATCTTCTATACAAGCGTCGATTGTAATACCATTTTTGTATATTGAAATATGACCCATTAAGTAGATTCGTTTTAAAATATAAATTATGTAAGCAAATATCTCAAAAATCTTCTTTAGAAAGCTTTGCATGTTGTATCGGTATTTAATTCTGAATTATTGATTTAAGCCAGCATACCTTGCATCTTTTCGAAGGTGCTACGACATAAGAATGGTAAAGAATAATTTTATTGTAATCAGTTGTCAAAAATCTTATTTTATTGCTCGAGCTATTGTAATAATTTGGAATAACGATATCATCATCAGAAGCTGTAAAGATAAAAAAGGCTTTAATAAAAATAAAATGAATTGTTATGAGGTCGGTCCAATAGAAACCAATTTACGTTATTCTATATCCTTTTAGTTCATTAGCTGGAAAAATGTAGCATCGTGCTGCCCGTTTCTTACTCGTTAAGTTTTTTTTTGGAGAAAAAAAGGTTTACTGGTTAATAACGGTTCGGGAAGAAATTTAGTCTAAAACACACGAACCTTCCTCATAACATGGTACAAATTACGTCAAATCATGTGGATATTATTTTTTATTTGGTACGAGACCAACATGTGGTAAATTGGAGTCCCTAAAGAAATAAACAACTTAACGACTCCACACAGTTTCTTGTGTAGAAAAAATGTAACAACTTTCCGAACTGGGTGTCGCGCTCATCACAAATTGTCGGCTTGGAATTTCGATTTACTTTTCCATTTTTAATGATACTTAAAAAGGGTCTATAATAATTCAAAATTAATGGCAATGAGTTGCATAACGACGATGAAATAACTGTCATCTATCGACACAATGATATTGAATTATTGGTATTTTATTTAACGTTTCGAGTAAAATGATATTAAGTCGTTGTGATTTTGGCACACTTATTATTATTGCAATTTTTATATTTATAAATTTGACACACTCTAATAAAAATAACCTAATTATTTGCATTGACAAAATTCCACTTGATATTTTTGTATCGTTTTGCGTCTGTATAATTATAAAATTCTTTTCGTGTGGATTTAATTTTTTTCGTTCATACGTATCTAGACTTTTTAATTTTGGTTATTTAAGTATATTTCAGAAAATATTTGTTTCATTCTGTACCACTTGCAGTTACGAAATCTACCATTAGATATGGATGTATAGATCTCCTTTTTATATTACCATGTTTTTCCTGTTCTTATCTCATGGTTTAATTTTTTTTTATTACAATATCCTATTACAAAGGGTAGAGTTTTTAAGCGTTATAACTCTTTTAATCTCAATAAACGCTCTCGTAGGCTTTCCAATAAATATTACGTTAACGAGTAGTACCAGATCATCAATCATCATTCCAAGGTATCGGTGAATCTCAACCAGTGCACCATTTCCGTAGTCATCGCTTAAACGGTTATCCCGTGAAGTATCTGGTACGTTGCATCGTTGTTAAACACGATAGTAAAATAGCTTAAAATGGTAGTACGAGTAGGCACTTTAGATTATACTTATAGTACTATTGTCACTATACACCTCTGTATACTTGAACATGTGCAATGAACTTTTCTTTAAGAAAAGTTCACTAGGTGGTATTCAGTTTTACTAGATGGTAGGACTTTTCTGTAAAGTTCGTCTAGGTAGGTACCACCGCTTTGCCAGTTATTCTGTCGTCAAGCAGTAGTGCGCAAGCACTGCTGTGTTCCGGATTGAAGGGCACAGTAGCTAGTGAAATTACTGGGCAAATGAGACTTTATGACCTAATCTCACAGTCTAGTAATCTTATTGCTAGAATGTGCTGATGTCTCAGAATGACGTGCGCAGTGCAGTGTCACGCGAAACTATACTTTTGAGTTTCAAGTATCACTGCAACTGATATGGGCAGTCGTGTAGCTTAACATCAGGCGAGCGACTAGCTCGTCATGTCATTTCATAACATTAAAAAAAAACTGCATGGCAGTGAAACGGCATATTATTTTATAATTAATGAAGAACGATAACAAAGTTAGATTTGTTGGCCAAAACGTCAAAATGACACAGAATATATAGATGTTATTTAGATGATTCCAACAAAAAATGAAAACATTAGTTACTCCTAAATATGTAGAGCCTTTGTAGAACATATGAAGATTAGGAAAATGTTTCATTAAGTTTTTTGTAAGATAAATAACGGCTTAATTCAAGTCAGTTAAAAAGTCGAAATTACTCCGACCAGCTTTCAGACATGTTGCACGTCCTTCTACTGGGAGCCAGTTACTAACACACGCCGCGGCGGCTTTCGCGAGCTTCAGTACATAACTAAAACTAAAAATTTTCAAACTTAAATGTTTCAGTAATTTTTTTTTTCGTATTTATGAGTAATAAACTTGTTGAGTGTTCATCAACCTATATTTTACTAATATTATAAAAAGAGATAATCGTATATGTTTTACGAGGTCTCTTAAATACACATTTGACACATAAATATATAAATATATAATATATATATAAATAGTGTTAAATATAATTATTATGTGACACAATTCTAACTACACAAAACTATGTGACAAGCCAAATGAAAGCGCATTAGCGTGTAAAAGCGAGCTTTACCATTCGCGAATGATGACAAACGCATCGATCGGATAAACCTGGGATTATGCAACTCCGCTGTTCATTTCGCAAAATAATGCAGATTAGCTTGTGTACACTGTTACTAGAACTGCCCTACTGACCCATTTTCCAAAAGCAAAATAAGTCTTCTACAATGAAAATTGCGAGATTAGAGAAAGTTGATTAATATATTAAACTTTACAGTTTTTTTTCTATCTGCATTACCATAGACACTTAAGTCCGTGCTTTTTGTAAAATTAATTTAAATTTATTGCTTTAGCTTATTACGAGCTTCTGCCCGCAGCTTCGCCCGCGGCGTGGCCTATGGGAAAATAAATAATCGAAAAATCCTTTCTTAGCGTCTGCCTACGTCATAACATCCACCTGCATGCCAAATTTTAGCCCGATTCGCCCAGTGATTTGGGCTGTGCGTTGATAGGTCACTATGTCAGTCAGTCAGTCACTTTGAGTTATTTCACCTTGAGTTTGAGTTATATTTACATTAACATGATTATGCTTGTCTTACAGGGAATGTCTGTCGGAGCGAAGAACTACCTTACAGCTGGACAACCTCTTCTATCCGTCTTTGATGGATTTATTATGTCATAGTGATAACCCATTATTGAAATACGATTCACTTCCAGCAACTTTACAATCATAAAACCCGGTATCGGATAGATTTACAGAGCGCGGTCGCCAGCGGGATTAGAGTTGGCATGTTATCACTCTGCTGCAGTTCACAGGAACTTAGTATAATTTAGCTGGAGGGGTAAAACTGTTTCCACTACTATTAACCATTTTCCCCTTATTTTGATTAAAGAGAATTCTATCTTACAGCCACAGTCACCCTCATAGCCTCTGTGGTGTAGTGATTGAGCAGGTCGGACCCGGAGGCGGCGAGTTTGATTCTCGCGGCAGGACAAGTATTTGTGCACAGATAAACTAAAATACTTGTTCTGAGTCTGGGTGTTGTGGGAGACACACTACAGAGAATCCTAGTTAGGGTTCAAGATCTATGTATGTGATAGTTGCGCGTTATTATTATTATTATTTAACGAATTTCGTATGATATTTTTCTGCAAAGCAAAGGTAAATTGTTATCTAAAATAATCGCATTTTTGGTGTTTAGTTCTGTTACCAAAATTAAACGTATTTTCGAAGGTAAATGCGCCTTTATTATTTCAACGAAATACTACAATGATATAATAACTACTACAAAAAAAAACATTTGGACTATATACTAGCCGCGATGAAATATACAGTCCAAATGCTTCAGCCTACTACCAGTAGGTAGCGTGCCCAATATGCTAGCAGCATTACCTTGTTGAATTGCAATGCTGTGCCAGTTCCAGCACTTTGGTCACGCGTAGCATCGACCAGGCGCTCTGATAAACTATTGAAAACACGATGAACTCACGGGCCTAGGGTCTCAACACCAAACGGCTCAAATATGTAACCGCTGCCGAGATTACTATGTATCTGCAACCTCGGAGTCTTCAAATCGGGAGTGAACAGGTATCTTCTAGGCAACCGTGTTACATCCTAGACCGCATCATCACTTCATCATCTTCTCACCATCAGGTGAGAGAGTAGTCAAACGCAAACCTATCAACTAATGATTATTATGTAAATAATAGAACTTCCGAAACTAAAGAAACAGTTGAGACTGGCCCGATAGCTCAGTTGGTAGTAACCCTGAACTGTGGGTTGTGGGTTCGATTCCCACCCAGGACAAACAAATTTGTGTGATGTACATTGATGTTTGTTCTGTCTCTGGGTGTTATATTGTATTCTATGTATGCATTTACATACAAAAAGTATTTAAGTATTGTATCAGTTATCTGGTTCCCATAGTACAAGCTATGCTTAGTTTGGGACTAGATGGCGCTGTGTGAAATGTCCATAGATATGATTATTATTATTAGTTCTTTTAACATCAAACCTTTTTAAATTGAGGTATAGTTCGGTACTTACTCTGATACAGATACTTTCTTATACACTCTATAAATTTTTATACACACTCGTTATGCTGTGTTGAAACTCGTCCCCGTTTTTCAAGTCGATAGGAAGCCAGACGTCCAATCACAATCATTATCTACAACAATAGCAATATCTCCATCTATTAGTCACAATCAGAATATCCAATTTCGTCACGTCTAACGCAAATCGTCTACAAATTGTACCACATTGCGACCGGTCACGACACTGGGTGACCGGCACCCTACTGTGATACAGTACCTATCTAGAGTTGTGAACACGGACCGAAAACTGTTCATTAATAATTGATAATATTGTAAAGCGGTATTAAATAATCTACTAATTTGTACATATAAAACTTGAAGTCCTGACTGACTGACTGACTTTACATCAACGTACAATCTAAACCGCTAGTCCTAGAGAATCCTTGAAATTTGGAGGGTATGTTCTTTGTAAAGTGTAGGTATTATTAAGAAAGATATGCCATTCTTTTTCTTTAGGCCATGCGGGCAAAGCCGTGGGTAGCAGCTAGTAATCTATATTGCCTACAAATATATGGAAAAAAACCTTGTATTTGTCTGTTTCTAATGGCAGTCTATACTAGTTAGTAGTTCTAGAACGTCAAAGTTTTAGAACGTCTTCTACGCATCTAAGTTAAAATTTATAGAGGAAGAAATATTTGACTACTATGCAATGTGACTTTATGTGACACAAATTTAAATAAACATAGTCCTTCAGTGTAATGAGTGATATTTTTTTACAGAACTTTAGAGCCGTAAAATAAATTATTCGGTTATTCTTTAAATTAATCATATTTTTAGGTTACTTGGTCCTTCGCGACTAAGCCTAGTGTCCCATTGTCTCTGCAGATAGCAGACGTTACGTAACCAGTGTCTTCTATAATTACCCTGAATCATTGTTCTATGTTTATAGATTTCGCAAACTATACCTAAATTCGAAATAGAGAACTGGTTATAAACTGTTGTTCCTTTATCTATCTGTCTTTTGTAATGCCAGACTTTTAAATTGCCTAAATTACATTATTTTGGTTTAATAAATGAATATGAAGCAAGTATAATTTGTATAGTTACTTATTTCTCGTAACGAACTTGATAGATAACTTTTAGATGGACCAGCCATTTTAAAATATTTAACATATGTATTTATTTTCATAGTCAATTACTATTGCCATATATATCATGATTTTATCACTGCACCATTATTGAGGCACATTATCAAATAAGCCCGTGTCAACATTACTTGCAATGTACTGAACAAAAAGCGATTCGTCGCTCTAAATATCAAACAAAATTACTGACAACAAACTAACTACGTCAATCACTTTGGCTAATGGCGCACAAAGCGATCTTATCTGAGGAACCATAAGCGTTGTTGTCAGCGAAGCGGAGTAGAAAAAAGGCTCATTGAAAAATTATGAATTTGATGCAGTAGCTAGTGGGACCGGTCTTAGAGCAAACAAATGATGCGACTGGCTTTTGAGAGATACGGACATCCGTGCTTGAGGGGCCACAACTGTTACTTGCCTTACCAGTAGTACTGCGGTCCGTTAACCAGCTTGATATTAATCATAATTTGGTATGACGAGATCCGCTCAAGTGTTTTAGATGGGCGTCATTATCTAAAACACTTTGAGGAAACTTTCCTACGAGTACGCCATCGTGGATAATGCAACGCGAAAATTGCTGGAGATCAAATCCCTTATATTGTATGTATAATATTCTAGAGGCTAGTCAGCTGAAAAAAGGTTAAAATGAAAAAAGAAAATATACCTACACACCAGACACCACCTATATATTAATAAAAATACGTAAATAGTTCTTTATATAAATAAATGAAAGCTGCTGCACACGGGTTCATCTGCACGTATGAACTACAGTTTATTGCGATATACGGGATCCTACCTTTTTTATACTACCTAACCTATCCCTGGATGCAAATTATCTGCATACTAAATTAGGTACATTAAAACATCTTCAGCCGTTTAGTAACACTACTCAGAGCTACCTTTTACTTTGAATTAATAAATCAATATTAGCATAGGGAGTGTTAACGAAAAATGCTTACAAGAATATAATCATGTTTTTTTTATCCCTATGAGTTGAGTCAATAATAATGAAAAGTTAGCTAAATCTTATAAGAATGTAGCAAGTAAATAGATGATTATTTAGCAGCTTAATAAACAAATATCAACCACGTTCATTCCAATCTGATGCATTCCGCAAAGGCCACTTTTATGGTTAACCATTACAAGTCTTCAATTTGCTGAACAATATACCTGTCAAAAGTAGGTAATGATCAAACATATCAGCTGTTAACCACGCTATTTTATGTTGCAAATTGAATAATTGGATAGCAGATTCCCACACCGTGCTCTTACCATTCCCTAAGTAATGTATGGACAAATAGGGCCTATGATTGATTGATAGGCTGCTATTATAGGTTTTGGCTTCTGTTATTTTTGTTTCTATTTTAGTATGCGTTTAATTTTATTTTATTCGGAGTAGAATATCAATATATATATATAGTTGAGGTTAACGAAAATATACCGCTTTTTATTAAAAAAATAGTCTACTTAAGCATCCATACTTTTCGCTTTTGATTTCACTCATAAAATATTTTAATCCTAAAATAACATTTTTATTGTATAACTAGCTGCGCCCCGCGGTTTTACCCGCGGATAAAAAGTATTTTAATTATTTACTCGTCCCACGGGAACATTTCACTTTTCTGGGATAAAATGTAAGCCTGTATGTTAATCCAGTGTATAAGCTATGTTGGTACCGAATTTCATTCAAATCCATTTAACCGTTTGAGCATGAAGAAGTAACAAACATACACACATACAAACTTTCGCCTTTATAATATTAGTGTGATTTACATTCTTTGCCACATGGCGTCCAACAAACTAACCATTATCCTTAAAAAAATATTCAGTTTAATAAAATTCATTAGTTTCTATTGAAGAGTGATTGACAGTTTGTACGGGCACCCATCCAAATTTGTTCAGAGACCGATCAATGTGGAAGGCACTCCAGCTACCCTTATGGTCAACAAGCCCTGTTTCACCACAGTCACAAGTCTTGTGAGTATAATAATAATTTATACACAAATGTTAGGGCTACTTCTTTCACCAATCTCTGTTTCTTGACTTGTCAGTAACTAATTTTGTCAAAAAGTGCACAGGTAAAATAATTCACAATTTGTACAGCTCTGTAATTTTCATGGGCTCCACGGCCGACCAGCATATGTTTTACTTGTGGCTACAATCATCTGTCCTGACTACCTTGACTGGTCCAGCTCGGTGACGCTGTAAAAGTTGGCGAAGACCAACAGTAAAATACCGTTCAAAAAAAATTACTGGGCATGGAAATTAAAATATTTATCAAAATATATTCAATTCGCCATCATAATTCGACAACGCACCTTAAATAAACCTGCACTATTATACCTAATGTAGTCATACTGTTTTATTTTTATTAATAAGCAATTTTAATTTAACTTTAACTTCTAAAAACCTAATTTCTAAGATTGTGTCCATTAACACTAATTTTATTGTCTCTATTAAGGCGAAGACACTTTGTTCATGTTTTTTTCTTTAAAAAAAAGTCAAGTTCCTCGATTAAGTACATACCTACTGAAAAAAGTTAAACATAGCCTATTTTCTTTTTTCTTTTTAGATTTTATAATATTTTTAGTTTATTTTATCTTACAAATTTTGGAAAACTAGCAGCTAGGTAACAGTACCAGTACCTAAATAAACAAATTTAATTGAAGTGTTGTATTATTTCCTAACTATGAATTCTTGCAGTTGCAATACGATAAACCACAATAAAGTTCCACCGTTTTACAAGACTTGTATTTTGGAAACGGACCGAAGGATGACTATGCATATAGCCCGGCGTTGTTTTCCATGAGTGGCCCTTTCGGTAGTGCACAGTTTGAGTTTTTTGAATGCTGTCGTGACTGTTTTTGTGTACTTATTGGTGGAGTCATTTTGTTGAACTTTCGAGACTGACTTGCTTAATAAAATGGATTATTTGGAAATGCGACGCAAAACTTACTTGAGTTAAAAATTAACTCGTACATTTTTCTGGTAATAATTAATTAATTTATTTATTTATTAAAAGACCAACAGCATTAGGATAATATAGATAGTAATTACATAAAAGCAGAATATTAATGTAGCCAATAATAGGTATCGATAGTAATACAAGTTTTATAATCAAAGAGACACAGCTCGCACTGCATTACGCATGTTTTAAAGAGTGATAATGAGGGTGTGCTAAGGTTGTAGGGTTAGGTGTATGATAATTAGTAGTAACGTTTAATTAATTAATAATAGGTAATTTATGCACGCGTGTTGGGTGTTTGTTAATGTGTGTGTGTGTGTGTGTGTGTGTTTGTGTGTGTGTGTGTGTGTGTGTGTGTGTGTGTGTGTGTGTGTGTGTGTGTGTGTGTGTGTGTGTGTTTGTGTGTGTGTGTGTGTGTAACTTATTCCGTACCCAGTAACTGTTGGAATACCTTGTTTTTGAAGGTATTTTTGGATATATTAAAGATATCGAGATCCGAAAATTTCTTATTGTATGTTGAGCTGATACGTGAAATATACTATTATATCGTATAATACGTTGCTTGCATATTTCGTATTTTGAAAAGGGGGTAAAAATAATGTTGTATGCCGTGTACGCTTTCTAGGGACATTAATATTAATATTAGATAATAAAACCGGAGCATCCAGGTGACCGTTAACTATGTTATACAACAACATTACGTCTAGTAATGTACGTCTATCTACTAAAGGCATAATTTTGTGACGAGTGCAGCCTATGCTATAATCAGAATAGGTATGAACTCTGTAATTCGGGTGTTTAATAAATTTGGCTTGAATTTTTTCTATACGTTGTATATACGTTATATAATAAGGAGACCAGATACAACTCGCATACTCAAGCACACTTCGGACATATGCATAATAGACGCTTTTGACGCAACTCAGTACAAACCCAAGGTTTTTGTAGGCCTTGTCCACAATGTAATTAATATTACATAAATAAAAATAGTTCCCAACGATCACATACATAGATCCTGGACTTTAACTAGAATTCCGTGTCTAGGGACCCAGGAACTACGAGAACTATGGTTCTACTACACCCAGACGCAGGACAAGTATTTGCGTTTTTTTTCTGTGCACAAGTATGTCCTGCCGCGGGAATTGAACCCGCCGCCTAAGGGCTGACCTGCTCAACTACGACACCACAGAGACTGTCTTTGGGTTGAAAACCTACACTTTAGATAGAGCAGATGTTAATTCTATACAATGAGCATTCTGTCACCAAACTAGGTTTAACGCACAACAATGTTTATGTTAAGAGACTCTTATAATTCGTACTGAAAAGGGCACTGTTCCAACTTTAAGAACTGATAAAGTTCCTGAAACCAAGCCTGCGAGGTCGTTGACCGACCTTATCTCCAGTGCTGAACTTAGGTAACAAACGTAATGAATCATTAACTAATCTCGCGACAATAGGCCCAATGTTCGACAGAGGAAGCGATAACGCCACTGCATTGTCACAATATTTTGTTAGACAGTGACTAAGAATGCATGCACATCTGGTTGCTTTGAACTGATCTCTTCTAGACGATAACTACCATGAGGAAGCTGTAATAAAATTCAGAGGACGGCGGCGATAAATTAGAATTGCTATTGAATGTAGTAATTTAATTATGTAATCATTTTAATTATTCGTTAGCTACATTACAAATGTACAATAGTGCTTAGGTATTGTTATTTTGGAACGCGGAAAAATCAATATCGTTGACTAAGCCCTACTTACTTTTTATCCTTCCCCATCAAAAAGATGTAAGTTTTAAGACCATATATACCATTTGTGTGAAGCACATTCACTGTCCCACATATCCATGAGTATACAAAATACATGTAAGCCTATAGTTAGTACGTAGTTACGTACTTTGCCCAAAAAGAATCGTTGTTAAGTATAATCTTATCAGTCGAGCACCGAAGTGTTTCCTACAATGTTTTTGAGATAAAACTTATGAGGAAGCATTTGTCAGATATTGTTAATGATAGTTTTACATGAGCAACAGCTATAAGATAAACAAACATGTTTTTTTTAATGTTAATAATTGACGGGACGAGCTAGTCGTTCACCTGATGTTAAGAGACACGGCCGCCCGTAACATTTGCAGTATCACAACTCTAAAGTTTCGCGTGACACTGCACTGCGCACGTCTTGAGGCATAAGCACAGTCTGGTAATAAAATGATCTAGTAATCTGATTACGAAACAGATCAGATCATAAAGACTCATTGCCCAGTAACTTCACTAGCTACCTTTGCCTTTCAAACCGGAACACAGTAGTATTTGCACGAGTGTGTACTAGTGTGCAAACACGACTGTGTTAGTAGTTTGCAAAATAACTGGCAAAACTGGTGGTACCTACCTAGACGGTATTTGCAGAAAAATTCTACCAACTAGTATGGCGGTGAAATATAGTTCTCTCTCTCTCTCTCTCTCTCTCTCTCTCTCTCTCTCTCTCTCTCTCTACCACAGAATTACTAATAGTGTAGCGTATACTTCTACTGCATATTTTCTCGGTTTCATTCTACTCTAATACTTTCTAATTAATTTCTACTAGAAAATATAACTAATGCTGCCAAAATTTGTATCAGTCTGCGCATTTATAATCTTCAGTGTTTCGGCTTTCTTATTATTTGATTTTTTCTATATTTATTCATAGCGTGTTTTGTTTATGCAAGCATATATAACGTGCAAATGTGTTTGACTTGCGCTTGAGTTCAGTGTGTGTGTTTAAAACATTCTTGATTTTTCCAATCACTATAGGTCTGGTCTTCAATATTAAAATTCCAACAATCGACAATGTTAAACGCCTTAACCAGTATAGAACCATCCATCGTAGTCACTCCCTTTCAACCCATTGTTTTTTAACAATTGTTCGTTATTGAGTCACTTTCCTCACATTAGGAGAGTCGCGTGAAATTCCTCACGCAGCTATTCAAACTGATTATGACATTCTATTGGAGCATTAGGACAATGTATTCAGGTGTTCCTCAAGAGTATGTAGCTCAAGAAGTGATGGTTGGTAAAATTAGTGTGCCTTTTATTTATTTGCCGGCTGGTAGGATCAGAATAGCCTTTGGGCTAGGCTACTCGACTTAAATCTATTTACTATTAAAATGCAAAGTTGGGACGCTCCACGACGCGTTTGTCAGTCCGCAGACATATGAAGTATATTAACGTAAGACAAAAACGGGAAATACTAACACACCATTGCTCTGCATCATAAGACTACAAATTCAAACAAAATTCACGGACTGAACACCGTATTTTCTTGGAATCTTGTTAAAAAATTGCTAGAACATCCAATCATAGCGGCAAGTGATTAAAATTGTAACACCCTCCTTGAGTAGTTTGTAAGGCTAATTTCCAGGCTACGTCAGTGACAAAGAGCAGCCCGGAACGGCTCTAGTGTCTTGCAGTAATGACGTCATTAAATATGGACCGCACTCAGGTGGACCGGATACTGAATGTGGCTATCAAGTGCGAAAGTATGTGCTTTATTCTCTAGTTGTAATAAAGTGAGATATTTTTGTCTTGTAAAAATCATGAAATCGTATTGTAATTTCTTTTCCACGTATCTTTTCTACATTGTGTATTATTTTTACCTTTAAAGGCACAATGAATCGTGGAGTACCTTATCATGTTTCAATTAATATGTGAAGGAGAACATAGTGGTTTACATGTTAGGCAGCCTATTAGATGTAGCCCACATCTAATGGGCTACATAAGATAGGCATGTACTTGTGGTTGTAATCAGGCAGGGACTTGATTGCTAAATCACGACACAGCTGGTAGGTACTAAAGCTTGTAGAGACATTGCAGACATAGTTGTTTATTGTCATTGTCAGTATTGTCACCCCACACCACACAGCTAGATTTGAATATAGGTGTGTCACAGGGCGTAGGCAGACCAAAGATAATACGAAACAAAAGAATGGATAAGCCAAGCAAATCCGATAAGGGAACCCAAACGTAACCCACAAAGTGTAGTTATTTCTTTGTTATGCAACACCATAAAGTGCATTCCATGGTTATCGCTTCTTTTGTATTCAATTAACCTTGCGTTTCGATTGCTGGTGCCTTTCACAGGGACAGTGGTAACGAGAATGGTCAGCTGTCAAAACGTCCAAATAATCAGCCAGCTGCACCTCAAGTCATTTATACATTGACATTTATAAATGTTTGCATCTCCATATCTACCCCCATTAACCGCTCTGAAAAGGTTATTTAGTTTTTAACACTTTCAAAAGCTGCAGTAGTTCAGTAGCTATTTTACAGCTATAAAGTCTTGTATTTTAACAACGATAGAATTGAAATTGATGAACATTGTTCAGTCTATTAAAGTATTACAGAGGTCGGTCATTTTGGACAAGAGGTGATATTTATGCAATAAGAGATATTTTGTATCCATGTAGGACCTTAAACATGACGTGAATCATTAAATTCATGTTAGCAAGAACTTTTTGATATGACATCTACAAGCTCTGTAAAGTTTGAATAATTGATTCCCGCTGCAAGAAAAAACTGACACATGAAGTAAACTTCTTATTCGTTTGTTTTCTTACATTTGTTTCTTTTTAAGCCAAACAGGGATCTTTTCTGTCATAAAAATTATCAATATATTCCATTTTTATTTTGAAAGTCTTTATATAAAATTACAACAATGATAACTTGGTTGATTGATTGTGGCTGACATTCCGCTAAAGATTGCTTTGTTTTTTTTTCCTTTTAACCGATTTTTTTATTTTGTTCAGACCGATATCATAAGAAACTTTATTAAAAGATAGTACATAACATACTGTAGAGAGATGGAAAAACAGGTACGTATATTTTTGGAACCATGCATTCTCTTACACAGCCTGTTGATGAGGCAGATGACCTACAGACTCCGCAATCACAGCAACACATCTCAACAAGTTATATCAATTGCCTAACATAAGTACGTAATGTGTTACATTCGAATGATCGCCGCCCGACAGCCAGCCAACAAAGATAGGTATCGGACATTACCACCATGGCTATACACAACATGGTCGCAACTCTCAGAACCGAGAGCCACGAGTTCGATTCAATCGAGTAATCAAAGCGCCATGTCTATATCGATTCAACAACTGCTAAGGCTATCTCTCCGACGATCGATATTTGTTACATTCGAATTGAACAACACCTTTTTGCCGGCGATGCATTCATTACCACGTAACGTTTATAGAAATGTACACCTTGTGCTTACAGTTACAAAGACGCTGTTAAATTTCACGAATTATGTTTCAAATGTGTCGTAAGTTGGCCAATTTAAACTTTTCAAATTGATTCACTGTCAAAATCGACACAATCGATTCAATGTCCAATGTTTGCGATAATATTGAATTCTTTTATAAGAGTTGACCTTTTGCTGACACTGCTGTGGTTAACGACAATCAAATACGTTAACACGTATGGTAATCTTTTTATGCAAGCTATACAATTAGCAGTCGGTGCAAAGTATGATCGATTACAAATTAGACAAGTCTCATATTGATTATTCATGTCCGGTGCGTGCAATTACCAGTCGTTGCATTGATGACTAAAGTATTTTGTCCTTCAAAAGAGATTTAAAGTAACACTAAATCACAGAATAAATACAAATACTAAGCCTTTTCTGAATACCGTTGATATTGGTAAGCATAAACCTATGTTCGGCAGAGGATGTCTTATGGCTGATAATGTAGGTGAATAGACACATATAGTAAGACACTGACCGTGTTAATTGTAAGATAAACCATAGTCAACATGTTTTAGTCGAGTACCTTTTTATTCATAAGCATGAACTTGAACTGGATAGTAAAGCTTGATTCAGTATTAATATAGAACTGGAGAAATCAAGATAATTTTTATAATAATAATTATAATAACGCCCAACGATCACATACATATATCCTGGACCCTAACTAGGATTCCCTGTATCTAGGGACCCAGAAACTACGAGGACCATGGTCCCACAATATCCAGAATTAGAGCAAATAATCGCGCTTTTTTTTCTGTGCACAAATACATGTCTTGCTGCGGGAATAGAACCCGCTGCCACCGGGTTATGAGCTGAGCTGCTCAAACAGCACACCACAGAGGCTGTCTAGTTAATAGAAAGAGAATAAAGCTTATAGTCATGCTTGTTGAAAGCATAACACTCTAGAACCTGTGTATAATAACACTAATTAATTTTAATGATTCAATGGATTTAATAAATAAGCTAATCTTATCATTGCGGCAGACTCTCCAATCGATCTCACTTCGACATGAACAAGCCTCCATTATCAGCGACGATGCGTAATCGATCTGAGTGTGAACTTAAATAATCTTTTCTTACTTTGTAGCTATCGGGTGCTTCATCACTTCTGTTGTTTAATTTATGGTATGGACATTATTATCTTTGAATGTACGTTTTGCGACACTGCGCGATGCAAGGCCTTTATTAAATGTAGACTACATTTTTTAAATCATACTTAGTTGGATTGGATTAAGCAAGTAGGTAAGTAAGATTGGAGCTGTTTAATTTTTGGATACTTAGATTTTAGGATTTATATAAACACCCGCCAGATTTCTCTTTTGTTGAGTGTGATGAAAGTAAGGAAATATTGTTTCCAAACATATATCATTAGCTTTAGTGAAGTGGCAATGAGATAGCAATAAAAATGTCTGCTGTTATGAGATATTTTGTTTATTAAATCACATTTAAAAAAAATAAAGACAACAATATCGTTACAAACTTTTATTAGTAAATGCACTCAAGACATGTTATACCTACTCACCTAAAAGGAGTTCCAAAAGTTTTCATTCACTTACTACGTGACTCAAATAATAAGAAAAGTATAGAGGAAACGATCAGTATTAAAACTGAAGCGAAAAAACGAATGCATAAAATTCATACCACATAATTTGATTTTTGTTCGAATTCGACTTTTTGCAAGTCTTTATTGGTTAAATCGATAATCTAGAAGGAACCAGAGTCCACTTTCCCGCCGCGTCCTTTCCAACACGTTAACCTTACTTCTCTAACCTTTCCCTATAGTTTACCTAAATATTATAATTCTTTATTGCACTAAAAATACAAAACAAAACGGAGAATTTAATGCTAAAGCATTTTCTACTAGTATCCTAATAAATATTTAAAAGTGAAATTGCTTGTTTGATGGTTTATGTGGCCTTATATAAAATTGTACATACAACAATGGTAGAAAATCGTGCATGGTTTTTTAAAAATCTAATCCAAGGTTCAGACGTACAGACCTGATCATGTGAAATATTATGATATTGCTTTTCGCATTCCTTTTTTTGGCTTCACTTTATTGACTACACTATAGACTATCTATATTGTTCCTCGTTTCAGCTACGTGAGAAGTCGTAAGAAGAACTCCAAGCAATTCGAGCACATTCTAAATAGGCTCACGCACTTACGACACGCAAATCTACTTACTCCGTGCCTCGACTTTGCAACTTCGCCAAGTTATTTGTTGTTGGCTTTATGATTTATGGCAAAATTAAAACAATGCTAGAATGTTTTATGACCACCACCTCCACCACCTTTACAGATCATCGTCATCATCCATCCTTTTTGCTATGAGCATGTATTAATAACTCTTTTCATAGGTCAAGAAGAATAATGAATTGTTTTGAGACAGACGACAATCAATATAAGGAAAAAAGAACAAAAAAGAGGAGGTTTTTGGCGGGAAAACGAAATGATCGCGTCGCCTCATTGTATTATTTTCCAAAACTTGTGTTATTTTCCGTGTTAGTGCATAAAATTGGTGGCATTTTGTTCGTTAAGTGCTGAATCACAGGCATGAGTGCGGAAAAGTGGTATAATGATGGTGAAACGTTTCTTTTCGTGTTGTTTACAGAACTCCATAGAAACTTCTGGTAAAATTGCCACCACTTTACTAGAAGTATGACTTGACTAGACTAGACTAGACTATGACTTAACTTGATGACTTGGACTGTGACTTGACTTGACACATTATATAATATTAATTAACTTGAGAAATTATCAATTACTTAACACTGGCTAAATACACATAAGTGTGGAGCCAAAACAAAACAAAAAAAAAACAAGAAAGAGAGACATTGGAGTAGAGATTAACTATAAATATTCCTTGCATCAGAGGCTGCTGGCTCAAAGTGATCTGCTTGAAGAAAGCTTTTCTATGAGCTCTATTTTTGTTTGAGACATTGGCATACAGACTCCTAAAAATACTGTGGTGTTGGACTACCTACCTCTACTTAAATTACTTATTTAAAATCCAAAACGTCCAACACTGTTCCTTGAAGGTCAAGGAATAATCCGGAATTACTGCAGTGAACTATCTCCCCAGGTGTCGAGGCACAGCAAGCTCACCTACGAGTCGACACCAGACACAAGACTTCAGTTCTGCTTCAGTTACGTAGTATTTCTCATATAATCTACATTTTGCTTATCCTTTTCTCCTTGCTACTGTGTTTGTGCCGTGCTATTAGAGACTTGTTCTTTTTTATCAATTTCTGTTATTTCTCCCTTTAAGTATATTGCGAACTAACATGTCTTTCCTTCCAGCTCCATTCTATTCTTCGTACCTCATGTCACCGTCTCCCTCCAGGGTCTGATTAGATAAAAGATTGGATCAGGATCTAGCTATCCTATCCTAAAACTCTGAAACAGCATTTCTGACTCTGACGAACTCTTTTGACACCCATCTTGAGACAGCATTGCATTTTGTAGCGCTACAGAAAAATTTGTGAATTCTAGCTAGCGTTCACAAACGAAAACTAGCGCTACAGAAAAGCTCTCCACATTTTTTATGTATGTTAAAAACAAGAGTGCACTATCGAGTGCTTGGATCAACCGATTTTGGGCTTAGTTCAATAGAAGAGAATATAGACTGTTCTATGGTGATGACCATGAACGTCTTTTAAATTTGTATAGTTCAGTTCTATTTTTAAATAACATGGCATTATAATGCAACGGAAACATGCGTCGTAATTTCTTGGCAAAATCCGGTGCGTGCCATCGATCGAGCTCATAGTCATGCGTCTTATGCGTCTATAACAATTGACAATCAATTGATACTACTCTGATGTCATATGCGTGCCGTGCATGTTGCGGAAGAGCATAATACGCGTGTTTAAATAAGAATTAGTTTGTGGACTTTGACACTATTCATTTTATATTACTTATATGTCCGGCCGATACGATTATAATCTGCTTTCAGAAAAAAATCCTTAAGATAATAAAATATTTTTAGCACGTGACCTCCCTTTGATTACGCTAATCAAGCCAAAACCACATTAGTTATCATGAATAGGGGTAATGAATAAACTTTTGTTATCAACATTAATCTAGTTTTGACGACCATAATTTTTTTTTAATGAGCTAATGCTGTTGGTCTCTATCGACCTTTACAGCGTCACCGGGCGGGAGGGCGGGCGCTTAAGGCGCCCAGCCGTCAAAAGTGGGAGGCAACTAGCTCAAGGGCACCCCTGGGATGCGAGCCTCGGCTTGGGCCGTTGCCGGGATAAGAGGATCGAGAAAACTACGTACACTGGAAGAGTGGACCCTATTGAAAGTCGCGACCGTTCTAGCTAACCTACGGGGGGTATGTCGACCTCGCTGGCGGGGTCGGTGTCTGATTGTGTTACGCTGGTATACTTTACCGGTGCCGAAAGCGGTACCTGAGCCAGAAGGGCTAGACTGGTCCGGCGATACTACGGCTATCATCCGGGTTGCTCAAGACGTGTCTCGGGCGGCGACGATGGGGTGTAAACGACCACCATCATGATACCTCTCAGTAGTATTCAATAAAAATCACTTCCAATGCACGACACTGCAGTGAGGTTGATTTTCTTCGATATACTTCTCCTTATTGCCAGCCTGCATCTGTCGTCATTCAATTTATTATTTACTGGATGATTTACACTATCCTATCATATCGATACCGTATAGCGTCATTTTAGCAATTTATTCTAAGGAAAATTTTAATCTTTGTCATCACTGCGTTGATAATTTGAACACGTCATAAATAATTAATCGCTACTGGAAGCTGTGACTTATCTGAAGGACGGTAAAAAATAGTAAACACCGGAAGTTTGTCTAATGGATCATCAAAGACTTCTCCAAGAGTTGTTGTTTGGTATTCCTTACGATAATCTTTGCCATAAATCAATCCATTAATCATCAGTGCCACGGGCCACGTAAGCATTGATTCCATTTACTTGATAAATACGTGGGTGGGTGCGTACCAATCTTTTGAAGTAATAGATTCGAACCTATGCATGAGAAAACCTTTTGATTTATCGTTATTTTATTAAATGTTTGTATTTTATGAAATGTTTGTAAACAAAAGTTATAATAATATAATAACGCCCAACGATCACATACATAGATCCTGGACCCTAAATAGGATTCCCTATGTCTAGGGACCCAGGAACTACGAATAAGAAATAACACGAAAGAAATAATACGAGTAATATCTACTATATACTGAAACAGGTTGAGACAGAAAACTGTTTTTAAAAAAAAACACTCTTGAGAGTATTTTAAGACATCTGTAGAAAAACCTCATTATCATTACCCATACAAATATTTCTCACCGCTCCAATATATCAAATCGGCGTTCTAAGAAGCCGTAGCGAGACGGCGAACTAGTCAAACATAATATATAGAATGCTTTATTAATATTCATAGGCAGCCATTTGTTAATATACACACGCTTGACAGCTCAATTTCACTTGCAATATAGCGGGGAAGTTCCCATGCTATCCCGGCTAATTAAGACTGTGTATGAGTTGTTTGATTTTGATGTAGAAAATTGGTTGTATTACTTTAGTTTTTATAGTGGACAAATGCTGCCATTCTTATGAAACTTGCAGTAAGTAGGTAAAACAAGATTTCGAGAAAAATTCGAGAACCAAAAAAATATTTCGTATTTATTGTAGCTTCACAACTATAAAAGTCGTTAAGACATGCAATATGCCAAATATGCTGCACTCTTGCTTCCTGAGTTTTGGGTTCCAGGTGGAATTTCAGTACGTGAGAAAGAACAGAATATAGTCTTTTTTTTGGCGATTTTGAATATGTATCTTACTTAATTTTGCAAAAATGTTAGTTACTGCACTACGAGGGCTGAGTGACGGCCCACGATTTTTCATACAATCCTCAATACCCTATTTTGAGCTCCAAAAGAATTAATTTAAAAAACTATACTTCCCATAAAATAAAAACATCCTCCAAATAACTCTATGTCCGGATGTTTGGGTTGTACGTTGTCAGTCAGTTAAAAATATGGCTGAAAATGATATTGGAGAAACAACAGAAACTAATCAATATCTCTAATTCCATTAACATTATTAGCATATCACGTGATAGTGTAAAAAATTCAATATTTTGTGAATGTTGAGTGTGCTCTATCCTATTGCCGTTGAAACGCTGTTATACCATTTTAACTCCTCTACATTTTTATCTGCTACAAATAATGTTATTAAATAAACTATAAGATTGAATTCATATCTACAAATCAATTTTAGCAATGTAGCGGGCGTAATAGAACCCGTTGCGTTACGAATCGCTTTAACAAAACACGATTTCAATTTCTCACCACGTTTATTTTATATTTTGTGTGAATGTCATTTATGTATCATAAAAACTCATCAAAAGCCACAGCTTATCAAAGCGGGAATTAGAATAAGTTCTGATGGTAGCGTACATCAGTCGGAAAGGTAGATTTTGTGGCTAACTTTTAGGCAGTGAATTTTTCGAAAGAAGTTGAGGACCTACGCTTCGACAGATTATAACGTCTTCTTCTTTTTATGATTTCTAATGGAAACTCCGAATTTGGTAATCGGTATAGCTGTTCTTACTGAACTAAAATACCCATCAATAAAGCGCATCATACACGGACATATTAACATCTCCATTGCGACCAAAACCTGTGTGTTTATGCACATTCTGCTGTAGCTGACCCGCCCTAAGATTGTACGGACTAATTAATTTAATTTTACTCCAAAATGTTTCCTCCTTATTATAATTCAGGGTTGTATATATTTTTTGATGTCCAATCATAAAAAAATAAAAATAAAAATATTTACCTAAAAATAAAAATTAAATTTTGGTGTGGACCACTCTTATCACTTAGGGATACGAAAAATTGTTTACGTATTCTCAGACCAGATTGTACACACAAAATGTCATAAGAATCAAGTCAAGCCGTTCCGGAGGAGTTTTATTTCAAACACTTTGATACAAGAATTTTATATATTAGATTATATTGGCCTAATACGGCATAGTAAGATTTTCAAAAATATGCTGAATTAAGTAAAAAACCTCAAAACGAAAACAATCATATTTCGAATTTTCATCCGAAATCTACCTAATCAGTATTTTCTTTCACAATCCGAAGCAATTTCTTACCAGTTCATTTTTAATTGCTTTTTTGGGCATAACAATCGGCGAAGTGGAGAGCAAAGCAGCGGGTGGCCGCCGGCTTCTTTGCTCCTCATATAATTATAATTATTCCATTAACTTGTACCCACTGCAATTATTACGTGAAATTCCATCTCATTCCGGGCCCGCTACTAATTTTCATTTCCCTTTGCGTTGAGAAAAATATATTTGAACAATGTAATTTTCAGAGCAGATTTTTTGTTTAGGCGTACTTAGCTAAGTAATTTCTTTGTATTTATTAAATAGAGTTTGTTTCCAATTACAACCTTTGTGGAGCGGTTTTAAAATAAACAGTGAACACAGTCAAATTTAATATAATATTTTAATTAAAATAACTCTGCACGTCACCACTTCATCACTATATTTATCTTATATTAAATATAGTGTCGAATATAAGAAAAATCTATAAATATAAAATTCAAAGTCCTGACTGACTGACTGACTTATATACTAACGCACAGACTTGAAATTTGGAGGGAGTGTTCTTTGTAAAGTGTAGGTATCCACTAAGAAAGTGTTTTTCGAAATTCCATCCCTAGAAGGGTGAAATGCGTGGTTGAATTGGTTATTATTCTTTATTCTTATATAAAAGCAAGCTTATCAACGCAGGCTGCTGTCAGTTTAAATACAATCATTTAATCATATCAAATAATATAAAAATATTAGTGTAATCTTACGTCTTAAAAGCTACTTTAGTATATAGCAGAATATACTTGGAGCTAGTTGCGTTATTGAGAATAAGAATATAAATATTGTTTTAACAGTATTGACGTTGATTTATAAAAAATGACAATGAATAAAATGTTACAAATAAAAAACATTATTTACAATATTAATACACCATCCAACTCACCATCGCGTGGTAAGGTTCCCAGAACTTGATGTTAATATACTGTAAATACTCTAAAATAGGCGTAGCGCTGTCATTGATTATGTTTACATTCTGCACCAAAGTTTGAAAGCTCTTAAGTTTGCACGTTTGCTAGGGCGTACCCAAATGCGTTGCATTAAGTACGTGACAGAATGATACGTGCATACTTAGAAGCTGTCAAACTTAAGAACTTAGAAGCTGTCAAACTTAAGAACTTAGAAGCTGTCAAACTTAAGAACTTAGAAGCTGTCAAACTTAAGAACTTAGAAGCTGTCAAACTTAAGAACTTAGAAGCTGTCAAACTTAAGAACTTAGAAGCTGTCAAACTTAAGAACTTAGAAGCTGTCAAACTTAATCGCAGATAGGTATTAGATACTTTATTATTAATGTAACAAGTACACCCAGACAGAACAAAGACTTATTTTCATCACACTAATGTTTCTTCTGGGTGAGAATCAAACCCACAACCTAGCTCAGAAGGCAGAGCTACTTACTATAACAACTAAGCTATCAGGCCAGGTTTCAATTTCAAATGTTACCCTGTTTGATGTTAAAACCTGACCTGTTGCTAATACGTGATTTAAAATAAAGTATTGAAGATAAATCAGCCATTATCATTATTTAAAATTTATTTGAATCAGGACCGTGTTTATTTAATTACACGCATCCTAAAGAGCAGCTGAGCCAAAACTCTCCGAAACCACATAAATTCGACCAACTCATTGTCATGTAAGCAATCATTAGTAAATTATTGGCTACACTAAAAACTAAACAATGCATGCAAAAAACGGACTTAATTTTTAACAATCTCATAAACAAAGACGAGATCTTGCCGATCGCCATATGACGTCTTCGAACATTCACCAAACGATGTTCCCGAAGATTTATGGAGACAATTTTTACGATGTTAATTGTACCTTATACATTGCTCGTTATTTACCATTACTCTTTAATTTTGGAAGGTTTAAAGCAGAAATGTATTATATTCTTACTTTTATTCACTGAATGCATGCCCAGTAATACGAAATTCATTTTTTTCGATGGGAGTGTGAGTTCAGGGATCACCAACAATTTTCTCTAAAACCACAATAAAACATCGCGCAATTAAAGGCAATTTACGAGTATAACTGCTCATAATTTCAAGATCGTTTGCTGTCATTAGACTGGAATGGGACTTTATGATCTCATTATTTATTTAGAGTTTTGGTATCGTTTTTATATTCCTTGGGAAGGCCGAATTGTTATTATTAAATTTAAATATACACACTATAGGTAATATGTCCGTATGTCGTATATGTCTGTAACATAAAACATATAGTGTAATCAATCATTGTACACAATAATTTTAGAATCTACTGAACTAATAGTGAAGTGAATTTAAGAACACGATCTCGCATCAGAAACTTCTGAAGTGAAGAGTTTGACTATTTACGCCTTCTATTCACTACTATATCCATAATAGCACTATTATTTGACAGCGGCAACACCATGGTCTGGACGTAAAACGTGTATAGGTCACATCAATTTTTCACATAAAAAAGACAAAAAAACGTATGCTTTAGACTACACGACTGAAGTAAAACTTCTTTAGCTCTTTCTATCAGCCGGTATAACTTTGTTTAACGCTAATGTCGCCATCTTGACAATTGTAAATTTTCATTTTACCGGACATACCAACATAATAATATAAATTTTAATTAATTTTTAACTTCATTATATTGACAATAGAGATCTACGTGAACCGAAAACTTTCAACCTCCGTTTACCTGTCAGTTTACTCCCCTCAAACATGTGTAAAGAAGTTTTACTTAAAAATTAACCAATTTTCGATACTAACACTAAAAAGGCTGCCAGCCTCTGTAAGCTTCAAGATGAAAGCCGTATAAAAACAATGTTTGCGGTGAGCATCAACTTTTTTCTAAAACACGAAATTCCGAAAATCCGCACTCGAACGCAGGTAGCAATCGAATTTTAAAGCTATTTGTATTTCCGAAAAAGAAACACCAAACAATGGAGTTTACGTTTTACCTGACGCCAATATTAATAAGGCACGAGAAATATGAGGACACATGTTGTTTTTCGGGAAAAAAAACAGTTTTTTTAAGTTTGGTTTGCCATTCGTTAGAGATACGATTAGAATTTTGTGGATGCCGCTTCTTTTGTCGTCTCTTCAAGCGGAAAAGAAATTTCTACTTCGGTTGGCTTTTTGAAACGGATTTTCTATAATTAGAGGCATTAGAAGATCGTTGCGTGTTGCAATAGGGGTGTTTTTTTTTTTAATATCTTTTGTTGTAGTAGCTAGTTCCGAATATACGTGGATTTGTCCATTTGTTATGCTTACACACTTACAACGTAATAATAACACTCTTAATAATAGGTCTTTACCTATGAAATTGCCGTCTTGCAGTACAGACTTTTTCAAACAAAAAAAAGTGTTGATTGACTATGAATTCTAAATTCAAATCAATTTTGTTTTAAAAATATGACATTCTATTTACAATATAAGTCTTTTGTTTATTGATTAGCGTTGTATTTTCATTACATTTCAACATTTTTCCTCATAATGGATACTTTGAAATTTCGTGTAATTATGGAATATGAGTTCCGTCGTGGCACCAACGCGGCACAAACGACACGTAACATCAACGACGTTTACGGAGAGAACTGTACAAACGAACGTACAACCCATTATTGGTTTGCTCGGTTCCGTTCTGGGAATTTTGACTTGAAAAATGAACCTCGTGGTCGTCCGGAAACTTTGGTCAACAATGATGAATTAAAGGCGATTGTGGAAGCTGATGAATCTCAATCTACAGCTGAGCTGGCAGCAGCTTTCGATGTTAGCATCAAAACAATATTGGTCCATTTGTGACAGATTGGCAAGATAAGAAAGCTTGATAGATGGGTGCCCCACGAACTTAACGATCGCCAGCGCAACGAGACTTGCCTTGCGCTGCTTAACAGGCACAGAAATGAAGGAATTTTGAACCGAATTGTTACGTGCGACAAAAAATGGATTCTTTTTGACAATCGAAAGCGCTCAGCAAGTTGGTTAGATCCTGGTTCGGTACCAAAGCAATGTGCAAAACGAAAAATGACCCCTAGAAAGGTGATGGTCACAGTTTGGTGGTCTAGTGCTGGTGTGATTCATCATAGCTTTTTACAAAACGGCGAGAGCATTATTGCAGATGTGTACATTGAAGAACTGACCACAATGATGGCGAAACTCGCACGTCTGCAACCAGCTTTGGTCAATCGGTCGTCTCCACTGCTACTTCACGACAACGCGCGACCCCATACTGCACAACAGACCGTCTCTAAGCTGCATGAGTTGGATTTGGAAGCTCTCCCTCATCCGCCATACTCACCAGATCTTGCGCGCCTACCGACTATTACTTTTTCCAAAATTTGGACAACTTTTTAGCGGGAAAAAAATTCAATTCCCGAGAGGGAGTACAAAACGCCTTTGAAGAGTTTGTTGTCTACCGTCCTGCTGATTTTTTCAAGAAGGGCATCCATAAACTGCCACAGCGTTGGCAAAGATGCATTGATTGCAGGGGTGATTACTTTGAATAAAAGAAATAAATAAGTTCGAAAAAAAAATACCTTAACTTTTTTCAAACAAAACGGCAATTTCATAGGTAAAGACCTAATATATGTAGTAGTATGTATATACTGAGTAAAGAAATAGTGGTGGGGATCTCAACGAGTCCCGCCGATACGATATAAATTGAGGCCATGAGAGCCAATGTGACTTAACTGCATTTTTTCAATTTACATCTTTTTATTGCTATCTATATAATATATATCTGCTCGAAATGGTAAAAGCTATAGCGCAATAAATAAATCCATCAATAAAAGGCTTCCAATAAATAGGAATTAAAATAGGGTGAAAGAATAAGTGAGAAAATGGATCCTCCCTTTATTATAATGTACATAGAATACAATATAATAAAGGTATTTAAAAATCTCTCTCATGGCCTCAATTGTAACCGAAATAGCCGATTGGAAAACTGTGTACTTATAGTCAAAAAATTATCGAACCACTAGTTGCGCCCCGCAGGTAAAAAGTATTAATGTGTTAATCCAGCGTATAAGCTATAGCATACCAAGTTTTATTAAAATCCATTCAGTAGTTTTTGCGTGACAGAGTAACAAACATCCATCGTACCTCCCGTAGGTTAGCTAGAACGGTCGCGACCTTCAACAGGGTCCGCTCTTCCAGTGGAGGTAGTCTTCTCGATCCTCTTATCCCGGCAACGGCGCAAGCCGAGACTCGCACCCCAGGGGTGCCCTTGAGCTAGTTGCCTCCCATTTTTGACGGCTGGGCGCCTTAAGCACCTGCCCTCCCGCACGGTGACGCTGTAAAGGTCGGTAGAGACCAACAGCATTAGCCCGCTCAAAAAAAAGAAAACATCCATAAATAGAAACTATATGTACGCGTTTACATATAATATTAACTAAGGATTTATTGTAACTGCTGCTTACATATATAGAAAGAAAGGCAGCGAGCGAGTCTCGTAGAGTCGGCAAAACAAATCAGGTAGAAAATAAACACGATACTTCATTTTAAACTTGCCTCTTTACTACAGTCCGCAATAAACAGAAGATCAAATTGCCCTAAAATAAAACAAAAGTATTCCCTTCACAAATTGCAAGTTTAATTAAAATTGTCAAACCATTATTATTTAAAAAAATGAAACTATTTATCAAGCCACAATTCCATCCCTCATTACCTTGACGGGTCAAGACTCCAGTCAATGATAATAATAAGCAGTTATTATTTCTCTCCACTCGTATAATAATTATTAACTTTTTTCCTACGTTTCCGTCAAAATTATACTCGACCGTTTGACACAGTGAACCAACAACAGTGTGGGAACTTTTTGTCATTAACTTTTAGTTAGTACCTTGATATGTTTTAACTAATAAGATATTATTATATATCATATCGTTAAACATAATTTGAAAACTATGAATTTAAGTAAATATTTCAACTTTTGGCTGTTAAATAATACACTACTAATCCACAAATATTTATTTTTTTAATTTGTTTATGTGTTTGACCCTAAACCAATTAAATAAATAAATATTTGTGGACATTTCACATAACACCATCTAGCCCTTTACTAAGCAAAGTAAGTATTATGGGACCGGACAACTGATAGAATACTTATAGACTTTTTCTTTGTACATGGTAATATGTACATAGAATACAATACAGATTACACCATAAATATTACTGATTAAGCATTGTAGCATTAAGGTCAATATTTTAAGTAAAAACTTTTATTTTGTTCATCGTTTTACGCCAGTTTCAATGTGAAAAAATGTACATCTGTTTTAAAGTTTACCCTGCCGTTTTAAACTAAAAACGCTTTTCTGTTACTAATTCCACTGTGACATAGGTAGCAAACCGACAAGTTTTACACAACTTGATGATTACCTGTGCCGTTACAGTATAATTACCAAATAAGTCGTTTATTAATGCCGATAGAACAACATTTAAATTAATCAAGGGAAATAATAACTTCATTCCAATCGGTCATCATTTTTGCGGAACGCTTGAACTTCAACGGTCTTTAGTGATCTAAGTTTACTCGCTCAAGGCAAATGTGTAGATTGATTTTTTATTAAAATCTGGGAATAATTTATCGTTATTATCTATTATTCAATCGGAATGACTGCGGGCGATGCGATAGTCATAAATTTAATAATTACAAATGTTAGTCCAATAATAGCTTACGTTCACGGCTCTGCCAACCCTGTAGTATCTTTTATTGCCCATATTATAGTCCTAGACTTTCGCATCTAAGAAATTAATAATATAGTGCATATTGCCAAGTAGAAACGCCTCCTCGACAGTGAGTGATTCGACGGGGAGAAGGAAGCTCTCATTTCTTCCACAGACCACAATACACCTGATGACATCGTCCAAAAATGGAAGGGAAATAATTTAATTAGTGTCCTGTTGGACGCTGATGATTCATTAATCTCGATGATCTGGTTTTATTATGATTTCGTATAATTTTGAACCTTATTATCTACATTTGATTTTTACAGGTACATTGCTTTTGATTCAAATTCGAAATAATGTCGAACTTTATTTGCACGTACGGCGTATTGAAATCTTCATAATATCCCCGTTAATAAAACAAAGCATAACATTCGCCGAAATAAAATTTAATATTTATACCTACATTGAATCGAAAACTTAATGATAGCAAAAAACTCGGTCAATTTGCCCTTTATGTGTTTTCGGCCGCTATACGGTCTACATTATTTTTGATTACATTCTTATCAATTTAACTGCCTGTACTTTGTGCTTTACAGAGGAGTTTGAACCACAAGTTGTTTTTAAATGGTTGTAAAAGATATCGTGACTAATTTACGATGTAATTAACAAGATTATATTCGAAGGTGAAATCAGTGTGTGGTCATTAAGGACGAATACCATATTTTTATTATTTAAAATGAGAGTTTTAACCGATAACTTGAGATGAACTTGTTTTTTAATACAAAATGTGTGTGGTTCATGGTTTACCTAGATGGTACATATAAAATTCAAAGTCCTGTCTGACTGACTTATATATCAACACACAGCCTAAACCACTGGTCCTAGAGACTTGAAATTTGGAGGATGTGTTCTTTGTAAAGTGTAGGTATCCACTAAGAAAGGGTTTTTCGAAATTCCATCCCTAAGAGGATGAAATGAGTGTTTGAATTATCTATGAAATTTTTTCTTCTTCGTTTCCTATAGGCGACGCGGGCGAAGCCACGGGCAGAAACTAGTTAAATACATGGGATTTAAAAATAAATTTGATCTTAAATCATATGAAGATGAATAAGATATAACAATAGACATAAAATGTTCTAAATAGTTTTCCATTGAATGCTCTTCAACAATTAAAATTCCTGAATTAACTTCTTGAATAGTCCTACCGGACGCTTTAATTGGCGTATAGCTAAAACCATGATAGTTTTTATATAATTAAGCACAAGCTATGGTACACAATTGGTATCTCTAACTGTTTTATTCTAAACAAACCTGGTTAGGTATTTCTTTTTTATATAGTACTAGCTGCGCCCTGCGGTTTCACTTGCGTTGTGATGAAAAACGGTAATAATGATGATGATGAAAAGTAGATAACTCATGAGTGCCAGCATGTCGACGTATTTAACGATAACCTAAGAACTATATGTTTAAATAACATTAGATATACTAAGTAAGTAGTCATTAAAATAGTCAGCGTTTTGGTCATAAATGTAAGCTAAATATTATAAATTGAATAATAATAACTAAATAGTAATAAATAAACAAATAACAACCCATTCTCAGACTTACCAAGTGTGAATACAAAATTTCATCAAAATCGGTTCAGCCGTTTCGGAGGGGTGTGGTAACAAACACGGAGACATGAAATTTATTTTAATACCTAAAACTTTAAGTGAGTCATATAAAATTTAAATTACAAATTTTCATTACAAAGGCATAATTTTAAGACGCGAGCAGATTCATGCAATTCCCTCCAACCGCCACGCTTTGTTAAACGAGGAGCATTCTTATACGGAGGAGACACGCTTGACTTAGCTCGGATGCAGTTTTTCAAGCTCAGTGGTGCGGCTACCCAATATCTGGGATATTACATTCTATTCATCAATCTCCATTCATAGTCTATCAATTACCAGAAACTGCTACATTTTGTAAGATAAATAACGGCTAGAACTCACGTCAATTAAAAGTCGACATTATTTATGACATAACTTATGACATATCATATGTTTTTTATGTTATTGAACGATGTGACGAGCTAGTCGTTCACCTGATGTCAAGCGACACGGCTGCCCATAACAGGACACTGTCACTCGGAACTCCAAAATATAAAGTTTCGCGTGACACTGCACTGCGCACATCATCCTGAGACATCAGCACAGTCGTAATAAGATTACTCAACTGTGAGATCAGATCATAAAGTCTCATTTGCCCAGTAATTTCACTAGCTACAGTGCCCTTCAAACCGGAACACAGTAGTGCTTGCACACTACTGCTTGGCGGCAGAAAAACTGGCAAAGCGGTGGTACCTACCTAGACAAACTTTGCAGAAAAGTCCTACCACCTAGTAAAAATGGCTAAATTCAAGTCAGTAAAAAAGTCGAAATTACTCCGACCAGGTATATATTCGATGATATAGATCGGATATATTCGATGTCCTTCTTCTGGAAGCCAGTTACTAACGCAAGCCGCGAGCGCCAGCACGCAACTTTTTTAGTTTTCAAACTAAAAAAGAAACTGCTATAACGCATAATATTGATTTGATTTGATTTTGAAATTTCTTTATTTACATACAATTACATTTTATTTTGTAGGACTTAGCGTTAGTGTCTAAGTTATAAATTTATTCTAATTGTTTTGTAGGCTGAAGGCGCCTCTTAAAACTAATAATACTTAACAAAATTTATAAATAATAGGTCTTTACCTATGAAATTGCCGTATTGCAGTACAGACTTTTTCAAACAAAAAAAGTTGTGATTGGCTATGAATTCTAAATTCAAATTAATTTTGTTTTAAAAATATGACATTCTATTTACAATATAAGTCTTTTGTTTATTGATTAGCGTTGTATTTTCATTACATTTCAACATTTTTCCTCATAATGGATACTTTGAAATTTCGTGTAATTATGGAATATGAGTTCCGTCGTGGCACCAACGCGGCACAAACGACACGTAACATCAACGACGTTAACGGAGAGAACTGTACAAACGAACGTACAACCCGTTATTGGTTTGCTCGGTTCCGTTCTGGGAATTTCGACTTGAAAAATGAACCTCGTGGTCGTCCGGAAACTTGGTCAACAATGATGAATTAAAGGCGATTGTGGAAGCTGATGAATCTCAATCTACAGCTGAGCTGGCAGCAGCTTTTGATGTTAGCATCAAAACAATATTGGCCCATTTGCGACAGATTGGCAAGATAAAAAAGCTTGATAGATGGGTGCCCCACGAACTTAACGATCGCCAGCGCAACGTACGCGTCGAGACTTGCCTTGCGCTGCTTAACAGGCACAGAAATGAAGGAATTTTGAACCGAATTGTTACGTGCGACGAAAAATGGATTCTTTTTGACAATCGAAAGCGCTCAGCAAGTTGGTTAGATCCTGGTTCGGTACCAAAGCAATGTGCAAAACGAAAAATGACCCCTAGAAAGGTGATGGTCACAGTTTGGTGGTCTAGTGCTGGTGTGATTCATCATAGCTTTTTACAAAACGGCGAGAGCATTACTGCCGATGTGTACATTGAAGAACTGACCACAATGATGGCGAAACTCGCACGTCTGCAACCAGCTTTGGTCAATCGGTCGTCTCCACTGCTACTTCACGACAACGCGCGACCCCATACTGCACAACAGACCGTCTCTAAGCTGCATGAGTTGGGTTTGGAAGCTCTCCCTCATCCGCCATACTCACCAGATCTTGCGCCTACTGACTATTACTTTTTCCAAAATTTGGACAACTTTTTAGCGGGAAAAAAATTCAATTCCCGAGAGGCAGTACAAAACGCCTTTGAAGAGTTTGTTGTCTCCCGTCCTGCTGATTTTTTCAAGAAGGGCATCCATAAACTGCCACAGCGTTGGCAAAGATGCATTGATTGCAGGGGTGATTACTTTGAATAAAAGAAATAAATAAGTTCGAAAAAAAAATACTTTAACTTTTTTCTAACAAAACGGCAATTTCATAGGTAAAGACCTAATATACAGTTCTATTTAAATCAATAATTTTAGGGTAGATGGAAAAAAAAATAAAATATTAACATTACGTATTACTTTGCTACTTGTAGTAGGTAGTGTTTAGTATTAGTTATTATATGATTGTATTATTTAGTTTAAATAATTTGCCGCTTAAAAAAACAACTTGAATGTAATTTTCTCTAATAGTATATATCATTTACAAGATTGGAAAAATGCATGTTAATATTTGTCACATCTTCTTTCCAACTGCGAAATTCAAAACTCGTTTACTAAAAAAAAATTAATAAATATATACGTTAAGTGACCTCTAAAAAAATTCAAATGCTAAGAAAATATTACATTATAATAACCGCATTTAAATAAATTATAGTGATGTATTTCAATGAATCCAACTAGAAACTATTTTTTATAACAATAAGTATTTCTTTCATACTTCATTTTTGCACCTCTGAATGGAAAAATCAACGCGCAATGCAACGTGACCGTCTTACTTCTACTCAAAATGCGACCCTATAGGATACAATTAAGTGCTCGCATTGGGGTTGTCATCGCGTGATATATAATTAAAATATAATTAGAAAATAACATTCCAGTAGAACTAATTTTATTTTTAGAGACGGGACAACTTCTACCACTACTATTACTACTACTCATACTACTACTACATAGATACTATATAGGTACTACTGTAGGCTCGCTATTAGTTCATTTTAATTATGCACTTTTTAACCACCCATAATTATATGCACTAAGGTTAAGCGGAGGTATTTATTAATTCCTGCAAAAATTGACGCTTGGGGTCTAATCACAATGGACATTAATTACCTATGTCTCTTACCCTTAGGCATCAGTTACTTGGAAGTAAGTAGCACATTGTAGAACTGATAACCGATGGGAAAGGAAGGTTCTCAAGTGGTGACCATGAACCGGAAAACGCAGCGTAAGCCAGCTCCCCATTATGTGGACTGACAACATGGTTAGAACTGCGGGAATCCGTTGGATGCCTGAGGCAAGTAGCCTCAAAGAGGCACTCTATGAAAGAGGCTTATGCTTAGAAGTGGACGTCAGACACTAAGGTCCGTATTACAGAACGATGCTCAATCATCGATCGGTGCGCAAGCAGAGATTACATTTACTAATTTATCCCTTTTTGAATGAAATCTCTGCTTGAACACCGATCAATGACTGAGCATCTTTCTGTAATACGGACCTAAGTTTCAGTGTAATGCAGTGTTTATTAGTATGGGAATAAACAGTAGGTGACTTTCAAACTGCCACAACACTAGCTTTGGCACCTAACAAAATATATAAGGGAAGCGGTGTTACTCAAACGATTACGCAGCAATTAGGTCAAAGGTTATGTAACCGTTAATATATACCTTTTACATAATAGAAGGCAGGATAATAATAATAATAGTGCCCAACGATTACATACATAGATACTGAATTCTAACTATAGGATTCCCTGTGTCTAGGGACCCAGGAACTACGAGGACCATGGTCCCACAACACCCAGACTCAGAACAAGTATTTGCGCTTTTTTTTCTGTGCCCAAATACGGGATATGTTCTGTCGCGGGAATCGAACCCGCCGCCTCCGGATTTTGAGCCGAGATGCTCAACCATCAAAGGCTGTCAAAGATGAAGTAATCCTTCATGTCCTTCTCGCATACAAAAATATTGCAAAGCGATAGAGATTTAAGTTTTTTTAAGTCAGCGGGTAGCCTCAATTTTAGCCCATTGATACAAGAAGCGAAGCATCAAAAGATTTTGAGTAATGTTACGGAACGGTCAGATGTTAATAAACTCCTGTCTTCATCACGTGTTTATTATCGTTACGGTTGAACGATCGTTCACATAACATTTAGGTTGGCGACCACTGGCGAGTTTCATCACTTGAACTTCCTTTTTGTTCACAGATTTTGTGATGTTAGTGAACATGTAACTAGTGTAATATTTGTTTTATATCATTAAATAAAATCACAAATTGATCTGCTAGGCGATCGCGTAGCTCGATTGCAACAAATAGAAACATATTTGTATGGATTTTACAGTTTCAATACGCAGCTTATGTGTATGTTAGTAATAACATTGTACCATTGATAGAACTGCAGTTATACGTTGAAATATGCAAAAAGCAAGTTCTGGTCTCCACAAGGAATCCTAGTGACAAAGGAGACCAGGGCTCGAATAATAATTTTATCTACTGTCGACTAAAATTATGACTTTGTTTTTGATTCATTTTTATAATGGATGATATTGTTATCGTTGGTGTTGTTTGCTGAAATAAATCTTATTCTTTATCTTCTTTGTCTCCTTGCTACATTGGGAGTCTTCAAATCAAGAGTGAACTGGTATCTTTGAGGCAAGCATGCACCATCGTTGACCACGTCATGTCGCCTAGACTTAAGTCATGACTTACATCAATAGGCACATTGGTCAAATAACTATACTAAATTAAAACAAAAAAAAATTAGTGATACCTACGCTGTTATTGTACTTGAAAATAAAAATAACAATGAAATATTATTTATGGAACTAGTAATTAAATTAAACCTGATATCCTAAACTAACACAAAAAGCAACATAAAAATTACGATTTGCCGCGTTTTATGCGACCAACACGAAACCGCAGCCACAAAGCTTTCGCAGACATTTCGCAGATAATCAAATTTGATTCGCATACATTAATCACTTTAACACATTTGCGCTGCGATCGCGATTGCGTGCGTTTAAAGCCTCACACATTACTTTTCGGCTAAATACAGGCAGCTTGATTTTTTGACGTATGAGCACATTTGGTTCATCACAAATATAGGTACCGCAGAACTTATTTTCACAGGATCAAATAATATTATAGAAACTGACGTGAGTAGTACTCATAACTACAACTATTACACGGCTAAAAATCACGAGATACAGTCGAATAACTCGACCGGTGTTCGGGCAATATAGATGACTTGACTTGATGACTTCGACTGTGACTTGACACATACTTGCGTGAAATATCGATAACTCAATAAATTATCAATTACTTGACACTGGCTAAACACACAAAAGTGTGGAGCCAAAACTAAAAAAAAATAAGGGTGTTTGATAGTCACAAACAAAATATATTTTACACACCCTGGATTGAATCCCGCCGAGTCTCGCACAAATGACTGGACGAGTTATGTTCGGAATTTGCACTTGTTCTTACCACGGTGAGGGGAAGATATTGAAGAATCAGGCGTGTTCAAGAATCTTAAAATTCAAGAATATTATGAATGTGTCATCCACTAACTCACATGTAGCCTCTACCACCAGCACCAGGAGTTCCCAACCAGTGGGGCACGCCTCCCAAGGGATATAGATAGATGTCGCGGGGGGGGCGAAAATCGTTTGCATTTTCTTTTTCTTTGTTTATACCACTAAGCTGGCAAACAGGCAAGAAAAAAATAAAATAAACGAACAATTGAATGAAAAGTACGCGCGGCGGCGGTGGCGGCTCGGCGCTGACTCCTTGAGGATGGGCATCTATATTGCCCGAACACCGGTCGAGTTATTCGACTGTATCTCGTGAGTTTTAGCCGTGTAATAGTTGTAGTTAGGATAAAATAACTTAGAATTCAATTGTTCGTTTATTTTTTTTTTTTCTTGCCTGTTTGCCACCTTAGTGGTATAAACAAAGAAAAAGAAAATGCAAACGATTTTCGCCCCCCCCGCGACATCTATCTATATCCCTTGGGAGGCGTGCCCCACTGGTTGGGAACTCCTGGTGCTGGTGGTAGAGGCTACATGTGAGTTAGTGGATGACACATTCATAATATTCTTGAATTTTAAGATTCTTGAACACGCCTGATTCTTCAATATCTTCCCCTCACCGTGGTAAGAACAAGTGCAAATTCCGAACATAACTCGTCCAGTCATTTGTGCGAGACTCGGCGGGATTCAATCCAGGGTGTGTAAAATATATTTTGTTTGTGACTATCAAACACCCTTATTTTTTTTTAGTTTTGGCTCCACACTTTTGTGTGTTTAGCCAGTGTCAAGTAATTGATAATTTATTGAGTTATCGATATTTCACGCAAGTATGTGTCAAGTCACAGTCGAAGTCATCAAGTCAAGTCATAGTCAAGTCAGTTTAGTCAAAGTCATACTCCTAGTAAAGTGGTGGCCACTTTACTTGAAGCTTCTATGGAGTTTTGGAAACAACACGAAAAGAAACGCTTCACCATCATTATACCATTTTCCCACACTCATGCCTGTAATTCAGCACTTAACGAATAAAATGCCACCAATTTTATGCACTAACACTGAAAATAACACAAGTTTTGGAATAAAATACAATGCGGTTACGCATTCTTTTCGCTTTCCCGCCAAACTTCAAAAAACACCCTTATTATTAGCAAATAATTTTAGTACATAATATTATTAATAAAAAAATATTACGTTCTCTTGAATCAACCTTTATCTCACGATTAATATAACCGGACGCGGGCAAACAAAATGATTAATTACAAGACAAGTAACGCTCACTTCAATCAAAATAATTAGAACCAATTCTGATACCGATTCAGTGCATTGTTTGAGATTGGGTCACGCTTTGAAACAGGTTTTTGGGGTTCCTTAACTCTGATTATGAGTGGCTGGCTACCAAGCAGATGGGCCTAGAGTTAAGTGGGCAAGTGGTAGCATACTTCTCTCTCTCTCCCTCTCTCTCTCTCTCCCTCTCTCTCTCTCTCTCCCCCCACACACACACACAATTAAAACAAATTAATTAAACACACAAATAAAATATAATAAAAGTACACGCAAATTAGGTACAAAAAATCAGAATAAACATTTAACTTTTGAATTAGTTATGAGAACATTTTCATTACTAGTAAGTATTTGTTTTTTTTTTTTTTAAAGCGAGTGTGCTTTAGACCAGTAAAACTTCTTTAGCTCCATCGATCGATCGGTATAACTTTGATTTTGCTTTGTTTCATATTAAGGTCACCGTCTTGACAACTGTAAATTGTCATTTCATCGGTCATACCAACATAATAATACAAATTTCAAGTAGTTTTTAACTTTGTTATGTTGGAGATCTACATGAACCAACAACTTTCAACTTCCGTTCGCCTCGTCACGCATTCACCAGCTTTCTCCCTAAGTTAAGCGTGCGTAAAGAAGGTTTACTTCAATAATAAAATAATCAAGATGTCATAGTAGAATAAGCTACGGAACTCTTACATTTATAGGTTAGATCGCACTTTATCGAAGCCTATTTAAATTTGCCATTTCGCAGTTATCTAACGTTGTACCGACTTAAGATTAAGTAATAATATACTATTGTAATGGGTTTGAGATTAGTTTTAAGTATTGTAATTGATTGCATGTTGTGAAACCTGCGTCTCAAAAGTAATTTTGCATCTGTAATTGTAGACACAACGTTAAAGTCAATTTTTACAATCAATTTTGACAGTCTCTATGGTGTGGTGGTTGAGCAGGTCGGCTGATAACCCGGAGGCAGTGGGTTCGACTCCCGCAGCAGGACAAGTATTTGTGCACATAAAAAACAAAGCGCAAATACTTGTGCTGTCTGTAAGTCTGGGTGTTGGGGGACCATGGTCCTCGTAGTTCTTGGGTGGTAGGGTTCCAGGATCTATGTATGTGATCGTTGGGCGCTATTATTATTATTATTATTACATGATACTTTGTATAAAACTTTAGCAAAATTGCAAAAGCCCTGATCATGATGATGAAAGATATCTACTACTTTTTTTTTTTAGTAATAAATAGGTTTTAAACAAAAAAAAATGACCAAATCGTTCCAGCCGTTCTCAAATGATGCGTTTACCAATGAAGAGCATTTAAAAGGACTGTCCTGGTATTTGCAATGTTAAAGCCGTCGCCGTTGCGTCCCACGTCGTTATGCACGTGCGATAGAGGACATAGCGCCCGGGAGTGAATTAACTTACATTTTTCTGTTTCAAGGGAAAATAGTCTTTACCCTAAAAGTCATATAAAACCTTTTGCTTTTTGCTTTTGGAGTCATTCAAACGAATGACCCCAAAAGCAAAACTTCCTATCATAATAAAGAATAAGGAACATTTCTTCCAACAGCTCTACGCTTAGAGGTAATTTTATTATGACAAAGGGTTAAGATTGTACAAATGCTTATACGTTTTGTTTTTCTTTTTAAAGGTCTTTCCTTCGTTATAATATCGACGCAAAATATTCGTCACTTTAGGTGAATATAACTACGAAAATATTGGGAATTTTTTTTTTTTTTTTAATATTTTTTCAGTTTAGATAACATAAAAAAATCATAGGTGTACACGGAAGATAAGGAATAAAATGATATACTCTCATCTTAATTTTTATTTATATGGATATATAAAACAAGACCAACTGATATACATAGATATAAAATGCTTTACTGCATAAACAACAAACGCATGTACACAGGCATGATATCAGTTTCTCTTCCTCATATAATAGGAATTCACATAATAGTTTAAAAAAGCTTATCCACTAATAGATCCTATTTACATCTACTATTCCAACTGTTGTGAAAGATTTGCGTCAAATTACACATTCAAAGAATAGTACAGAATGATACCTCTATATTATTTACACATTTACATTCACATTTCTCTCGTAACTATAAAAATAACACAAGAATAGCAAAGGTCATATTCTTTAAGCTTTTGATTGCATCACATCAAGATCAGCTTTCATGTAACCCGTAATATAAAGGCGTGAATTTTATTCATTGTGTAATATTCAAATCAAGGTGCACTCAGTTATTTGGACCTACCATCGAAACATCTTATCATAATAAGAAATTAGGAACGTTTCTTCCAACTGCTCAACGCGTAGAGGTAACTTTATTATGACAAGGGGTTAAAAGTATACAAATATTGAAGCTTTTAAAAGACCTTTGGCTTGATACCGATGGACACACACCCCACTGCGATTCAATGGTCATTACAATTTAAGAGAGTATTACAATATTGAATTGCAATGTGTGCATTGTATTATTTTGTAATCGATCAATTTATTTAGCATTGTTGTTATTAAGTATTTGTAGATTTTTTTGCTTTGTAATGTTATTTTTATAATTTTTATCATGATGACATTTGACCTGTAAAATTGCAATTACGTAGCCTTTATGAATAGTAAATTGTTCAATAAGGGACTAAAACAATCAAGTCAAGTCATAATCTAGTCAAAGTCATACTCCTAGTAAAGTTGTGGCAACTTTACTAGAAGCTTCTATGGAGTTTTGGAAACAACACGAAAAGAACGTTTCACGATCATTATACCACTTTCCCACAGACGTAACTAATAAAATGTCATCAATTTTATGCACTAACACAGAAAAAAGCACAAGTTTCAGAAAATAATACAATGCAATAACGCGATCCTTTTCGTTTTCCCGCCACAACTCCGTCGCTAATGTTACGTACCGCTTGTGCCGCGTTGTTGCCACGGCAGTTCGAATTTGAAATTCACTTTATTGTAATAACATACACAATAAATAAATAAGTTTAAAAAAATCCATGTTATAAATAAAATTAATTTAAAATTAGAATTCTTAACCAAATAAAAAATATTTTTTGTTTTGAAAGGGCCGGCCGCAAATGCTGCTGAACGGTATTTTCAATAAGTAAAAACTTATTACAATAAATAGGCTACGTTGCTTTTTCATATAAGTATATTAGTTAGTGATAGTTTTAGTAAAATTAAAACACATAAGTACTTAATATTCATGGAAAATAATATATAGGTAAACAGCCGTCCCGTTATTCAATTACATACAAAAAATCTACCACCAGTGTTCATTGACTAACAGATAAGGCTGCCTTCTAAGAACCAAAACGACTCACACAACATAAAATATGACTGGGCGTTGACTTAACAAGAATATAATAAAATCAACGTGAATCACATTTCATAGAGGATTTGCTTTCAATGATTTCATATCGGAAATATCGTGATTCCACATTTAAATCGTCACGAGCGATGTTTAAATCTAGAAAGTATACATTTTGTCTAGAGTAGACAAACTCGAAGTGTGGCAGTGAAAACTCTAAACCAGTCAAATGTACTCATAACTAGCAAAATCAGTTAAAAGTCTTTTAGTTAAATCAACTTTTATAACCGCAAATCATGCAGTCAAAAACACTAGTGGACCAATTATAATGTTTACAAAACTACCTATACTTTTTTTAGTGTAAAGTACTTTTGACTGGTTAAAAATTTTGAGTACAATATAATACACATACTGGCATCTAAATAGGCTCCTGGTTCATATAAAGGAAACTAAGTCAATGTCCCACTAAGTAAGTAAGTAATATGTCCCACTATAATACAGCTTGTATAAATAAATAATCGCTAAAAGACTTAACTATCCTTCAAAAATAGGTACTATTAGGTAATTAAAAAAGCTACTGTAGCGATTATCGAAAAATCGATTAACTCTAAATCGTAAAATTTAAGTTTTTCTGATAATAATCTCGTAATATATCGGTTTTCTATACAGGTTTGGCATAAACATACATAAATTAAGCTTAATACCACACTGTGTCTGTCTATTCTTGCACTGTGTGGGAGCGCCTGACAGCTCGACCCAAGATTTAGATATGCCGTGACCACGAAATGTCAAAATACGCATAATACGCGAATATTTAATTCAAATAACTCTATTAACATATCATTTTTAAGCTCATAAAACTATATTGGATCATATGATGCGAATATCCAATTAACTAAGTTTTAAAAGAATAAAGACACGCAAAGCCATAACTCGCAGAAACAACTTTCAAACTTGAATGGTTTTAATTATTCTATTAATCTGATTCAAAATTCTCAGACGTTGATTTGGTTTTAAAAATAGAGACAATAATCTGGAGCCATCGAAAAACAACAATTAATAAATAAATGAAAAAAATCCTCAGCAGTGTTTCAATTCATTCGAGGGGCGGAGTCGTTTTACATTCAAGGGGAGGGTATCTTTCGGAATCATTAACCGTGGAATGCCCCGAAAGTGAAGTTGGTCCATAATAATTTTCGTTGCCCTTCGTTGGACCCTGTGGGCGGGTATAGTCTTTGTCTTTAGTGAAAAAGTGACAAAAAAATTCAACAAATGTCAGCTGATAATATTTATTTGCCATGCTCGATATTACCATCGTGTAATTTCGTCCAGCATTGACCGAGTCGTGTTATTGTCCAGAGTGATGTATTAACAACATACGTTGAATTAAAATTTATATTTTCACAATTTGATGTGGAAAGGCGATGAATGATCAAATGGGATTAAAGTCAAAATGAATTAACGGTTTTTATTGCAATCGAATACGACATTAATTGACTCACCGGTGCTGTCTGTTCAAGCTTTATTTCGACGTTAATGTCAGTTGTCAATTGAAGTTTAATTTTATATATTATTAATCGCGGCAACAATTAGGCGTCAAGGCGTCCGTCGAACAAATATAACATCAACATTATAGCAATAATATTTTGTCCTTCTCTTATTGGCATTGGTAAGTTAATCTCGTAAACTGTGGTCAAAGCACACAGAATAACTAATAGTAAGTACTATCGTAGTCAAACCATATCATTGCCTTTATGCAGGACAACAATTTAAAAATCCCCAAATAGTTTCAAAGCACTGTCAATTAAAGAGAAAGCTATTTAGGTAAAGTTAAAATTTCAAATAGTAAATTTAAGTTTATCTTATCCAAAACAAGCCTGGCTAACGATGCACTTAAAACAAGAACGCATAACTTTATGAATACAACGGCAGTAAAAACAGTAATGAGATATTACGGGTTATTATACAAACAAGTCATTTCGAGTCTTATAACTTTATGAATGAGAGGTTATGTGCCCTTATTAGTCTTATTTTACAAGACTAGATTTAATTGGCCTGTGATAAAATGTTAATATTTTGAAAAAGTTTATGAAATCAGCCTTTTTATTAGTAAGAAAGTCACGATGTACGAATCTGATTATATCGAAAGCAATTTTTCATTTGGAGAGCGCGTTTGACATACGACGTTTTAGATATAGCAGAAAAGTCACCGATTTAATAAAAAAAAACCGCTTCTCTTTCCATTTGGAGGTAGTCCTTTTTAACTTATTTACAATTTGACAAACATTTGTATACCTACGGATTATCAATGATAATAACACGTAATAATTTAGTTTTTTTTTAAATAATACTAAACATTTTAACTATGAAACAAAGGTTCCAAGTTTCAACATAATATACTTTACTTACTTACTTTACGGACTATAAATGATAATAACACGTAATAATTTAGTTTTTGTTTTTTAATTAAACTAAACATTTAAACTTTAAAATAAAAAGTTCCAAGTTTCAACATAATATACTTTACTGCTTTCGTTTCCCATCTTTCATTCCATTCAAAACTTATTCTCCGTAATAATCAGGCTTCTTTAACAATGCAATGCGTTGCGAGGAAAAGCTATAAACACACACAACTTATCTGTATATCGACATTCCAATTACAATACCGTAAGATGTAATCTTACCTTATACTTTATTTAATTTACGCCCATTTACTTCTAATTATTCTACAGGCGCTATAGAACAGAGAAATTCAAACAGATTCAAGTAGCTAATGAGGCTAATTTACATGAGTACACAATTACTGTGGGCATTTGTAAATGAGCGATGGACGTCGAAGCAGCGTCGGACTGGTCATATATAGAGTCAGAGCGACGATTGTGACCTCCCGGGCCCTGAGCTGCGCGGGCCCCCCTAAAGGCCTACCATGTATATTTAAGCTTCTTACAAAAAATTAAACAAAAATTATAATAAGTATGGTTTTTGTATAGTGTATATAAAAGTAGGTGGAAGTCAACATTATCTAATAGGCTATTTGACTACTATATTTTTATTACATACATACATAATATACCTCAAAAAATAGATAGCTGTGAAAACAAAACTTGAATATCTCAAAAAATTACTAAATTACAGGCATTTTAAAATACAGAAATAGAAAGAGACAACTCAAACACGCAGTGACGTCAGTTACCAGTACTCACAGTAACTCATTACTAAGCTGTGGTAGCGCTACATACAATCTCTTTGGCATGTGACGTCACAAGCCATGCCTTCATAGCAGCTGTGAGGAAGCTCAACACGATCTCTGTTTTGCGAGAAAGGGACAGGCGATGAAACTTTAAAAGCATACTACTCCGTGATTAGTTTACCGATTTTACTTATTTTTACAATGATTACATTCATTTTTAACCTACTTTATGAAAATAATATTTACTTGTTCATTTTTAATAGTAGTCAAATAGCCTATTAAGGATGCCTAGATAGCAGATTTTAAGAATTCGTTATTTTTTAATAAATATTTATTTTATTGACTTAAAGTGGCGGGTCCTTAAATTTTGCTTCTTACACGAATAAAAATTAAACAAAAATATAATATGTAACCTTTTTTGTATGAATACGAAGGTAAAGTAGGTTGGAGGTCAACATTATTATCAAGGATGCCTAGGATAACAGATTCTACGAATTCGTTATTTTTTAACAAATATTTCCTTCATAGACCTGAAGTGGCGGGCCCCTAAAATCAAGCTATCCGGGCCCCTTAGATCCAGTCTGACGCTGCGTTATAGTAAAGCCTTGTTTGAGCTATAAAGAAAGCGAGTAGCGGAGTACCTGCTACTAACTACTTATCAATAATTGACAGGAGAAATCTAGCATTAATCTAATAGATACTATTTTGTTAGCATCTAAATTAAAACACATACGTTAGATAGAAAATAACAGTGAAGCAGTACTATCTTAAGTAAATCAATGCTCATAATTAAATGATGCCAATCAAAGCTCAGACTTTTATGAAATACAGCATCACTTGATAATCTTGATAAGCACCATGTTAAGCTAAGATTAATAATAATATAGATTTTATGCTATACTAGCTTCTGCCCGCGGCTTCGCCCGCATGGCCTATAGAAAATGAAGATTAATTTTTTTCATAGATAATTCAACCACCCATTTCACCCTCTTAGGGGTGGAATTTCGAAATATCCTTTGTAGTGGATACTACATTTTACAAAGAACATACCCTCAAAATTTCAAATCTCTAGGGTTAGCGGCTTAGGCTGTGCGTTGATATATAAATCAGTCAGTCACTTTGAATTTTATATGTATAGATATTGCAAACAAGCATAACGGTGCTCCTGGTGGGATGAGGTCACCGTAGCCTATGGACATCGTTCACTAGATGTGCCACTAAAGTGTTGCTTACCCTGGAATACTCCCACGTATATAAGCGAACTTTCATACCGTATCTAAGCATAGCTATAAAATATAGATTTCTTGGTATACCCAATCAATTTGAAGTACCTATAGGACTTTGTTGGAGATGAGGATCACGGAAGCGACAAGAAAAAGATAAAGGTTTAAAATGAGCGTATATACATCGAATGAAAGGGTAAAAAAAAATATAAAACAGAAAAATCACAGAAAATTGGCCGCCTGCTGGCTCTTAGTTTTGACAACGAACATATATGACAAAAACTTAAAATGGGAATACATAAAAATAAAAACCTAAGATACAGCCTTCATGAGCGCGTCGCTAATAAGTTCACACTTTTACTAGGTGGTAGGACTTTGTTGCAAAGTTCGTCTAGGTAGGTACCACCGCTTTGCCAGTTATTCTGCCGCCAAGCAGTAGTGTGCAAGCACTACTGTGTTCCGGTTTGAAGGGCACTGTAGCTAGTGAAATTACTGGGCAATTGAGACTTTATGATCTGATCTCACAGTCGAGTAATTTTATTACCAAACTGTGCTGATGTCTCAGGATGATGTGCGCAGTGCAGTGTCACGCGAAACTATGTTTTGGGTTCCGAGTGACACTGTTCTGTTATGGACGGCCGTGTCGCTTAACATCAGGTAAACGACTAGCTCGTCAAATCATTCACTAACAAAAAAAATATTTATAGACTACAGTAAAAATGTATGCATGTGTGCGAGTATATATGTTATTGGCAAAACGCTTTCCGCTGCTACCAAAACCCAACTATCTTGGTTTTAGCGGCCACTACAAATGCAACTTGATTTTTTTATTGCCTATTATGGTATAAACCGGCTTTGTGTTTGACGATGCGCCCACGCAGTAGTCATTTTTCTAAATTATTTAGTGTGTAATTCTCGGAGACAGTAACGGTGACAAAGCTGATTAACAAATATTTACGCCTTTGCACGTGGCAAACACCTCTTCAATAAGCTTCGTTGATTCATGGGGAAATGTAAAAACTTGATTTGGAATTATTCGAAATCGAAAAAGATTATTTTTCCGATACTTTAGACAAAATTATACTCTAGCCAATTTAGGATTTTAATCCAAGTTTAATTAGGTAATAAAAGAAAGGAAGGTTCTTCAATGGCAATTGTGGTAAACTTTCTCTTTCTTTTCAAAGGTCATTAACCAAGTCATTATTATTATTACTATTATTATTATTAATATAAAAAATATTGATTAATTTCCCAGTAGGGAGTTTGGCGGGAAAGCGAAAAAGATTGCGTCACCGCATTGTATTATTTTCCAAAACTTGTGTTATTTTTAGTGTTAGTGCATAAAATTGGTGGCATTTTATTCGTTAAGTGCTGGATTACAGGCGTGAGTGTGGGAAAATAGTATAATGATGGTGAAACGTTTCTTTTCGTGTTGTTTCCAAAACTCCATAGCAGCTTCTAAAAAGTGTGGAGCCAAAACAAAAAAAAAACAGTGTACGCATAGCTTAGGTATGTTAGCTCTAGACCATCTAGATTCTAAGCTATGTAGGTTAAAGTACTTCGGTTCCAGAATATGTTGGCTGAAGTGTCTTAATACAATACCCTCCTACACGTAGGCGGCGACAAGCGACAACGTTCTGTTAAAATCACTACAGACAAAATCTTTGAAGTACAGTGTACCCCCGTTAAAGAGGAGAGTCATAAAAATAAAACAGCCCGGTGACGCTGAGTAAAAAACAATAATAAAAACGAATTAATGAGCTTAATTTTGTACTTCGTTATTCGCAATACATTTTTAGGTTTTTTAAATAAGTCGCTATTTTCTTTACATGTGAAACTTACAATTCGACTATGTTAATAAGGTTATAGGTAATGAAAAATGTCATGTGATTCTATTTTATGTACCAAAAGTGTAAATTCTAATGCTCTAGTATTTACCGTATCCCTTTCATTTGTACGTTGACTTTTGAAATATTTCCCCTCGTCTGTTTCCGAGCCTCCAAAACCGCGCACCCTGTCTCCGCGCAGAAAGTGTAACGCCGGCTGAATTTCGCGGTGCCCTCACGACAGATCGCCCAGTTATTTACGAGCTCATAAACATGCCCGAAGCCGAGAGATCGCGAGGGACGATGGTGACATGCGACAACCATGTCCCTGGATAAACTGTTACAATAAAAAGCTTATATGGTTGAATTTGGAACAATTTTTGTCACGCCTGCTGTATATTTATATAATAATTAATATCCCAGATTTTTTTTTATTTGGGAGAAAGCTGGAGAATTTAAGGCGAACGGAATTTGATGTTGGTTCACGTAGATCTCCATTGTCAACATAACAATGTAAAAAAAATGTATTATTGTGTTGGTACGTCCAGTAAAATGACAAGTTACAATTGTCGAAATGGCGACATTAACATTAAAGAAAGTTATAGGTACCGGCCGATAGAAGGAGCTAAACTAAAGAAGTTTCACTTCACTCGTGTAGTCTAAAGCACACCAATTTTTTATTATTACTAAAGCATCTGTCTATTTTTGTTTTACTGTATATATTATTAAAACTAAACTTCATAGACATTTGCTGCACAATTAATAAATAACCTCCAGATATGTTTTCTGTTTCACAGTATATCGGCAATAGTTTCGTGTTATTCACTCCGCTGCCGAAGACCAACTGAACTCCCCTGAACAACGTTCTGCCCTTTTTAAAGAAGCGACGGAACAAGTTTCGGCCATGACAGTCGACAACGACGCCACCAAGTGGCAAGTCAACAAACCGTCCACAAGCCAATTACACTATTCAATACTACTTTTGACGATAAATATTGTAAATAACTTGACTAACTATAGCAACTCTTTTACATTTAATGTGTGTAATGTGTAAATAATCCTACATTGTTAACAATATATAGGTAAAAAGTTTACACAGGAGACAAACTAGGCTAGCCTATCTTGGGTACCTTAGTACAGTTATTTAGATAAATGGAGTGAAAAAGAAACCCACGAGTCGAAATAATAGTGTTTTCCCTTTCCCACTCGTTACCGATTCATTCCAACAAATGACATTATTTAAAAATAAACTTTTTTAACGTCGTTTTTTGTAAAGAATTCCACTTTCACGTTAGGACCGTTTTTTTGTATGTTGTTCTAAAGCTTAAACTCTAAACTCTTAAACTCTCGCATGCAGGCCTTTCATTGAAAAAAAAACAATAAAATTATCAAAATTCTAACCATATGTAAAATCCACACACGAATGTTACATCTTAATATCAATTTATTTAAACAAGACAAAAGTAGAGCTAAGAACAGAAATCTCAGCTTTTGTATTGTGTAGAGCAAGATTTGATGTGACCATCACATCACGAGAAACGCTATCATGTGACATGTAAACTGTCAAATAAACTGTACCAATTACATAAAATACAGTAATGGAAAGAAGGAAAGAACAAAAGATACACGCACAATACCCATTCTCATCGGATATCGAGCCAGCTTGCTTTTGTTTTATTTATTTATGTTTTGGCTCCACACTTTTGTGTATTTAGCCAGTGTCAAGTAATTGATAATTTATCAAGTTAATGATATTTCACGCAAATATGTGTCAAGTCACAGTCGAAGTCGTCATAGTCTAGTCAAAGTCATACTCCTAGTAAAGTGGTGGCAACTTGAAGCTTCTATGGAGTTTTGGAAACAACACGAAAAGAAACGTTTCACCATCATTATACCATTTTCCCACACTCACGTCTGTAATCCAGCACTTAACGATTAGAATGCCACCAATTTTATGCACTAACACTGAAAATAACACAAGTTTTGGAAAATAATACAATGCGGTGACGCAATCTTTTTCGCATTCCCGCCAAAACTCCGTCAAAAAAGTTTTTGCAGTCGCATTTCTTGCCTAACCTAAGACTTTTTTTTCTTCAAACTTGTCTAGCATATCACCACGCTCTCACCTACTTACGCCCAGTAAATACCTATTCACTCTTCTCTTGAACACGCCCGGGTCAAATTTCGCCGGAAACACAGACGCTGGCAGGGCATTCCATTCCTTAGCCGTTCTAATTGAGAACGTGGAATCAAATCGCTTGGTACGAATGGGTGCTATTTCGACCACAAAAGGATGGCGCTTAGCCGAGCATTTAGTAGTCCGGTAGTGGAATGGTGATGTAGATAATTCATTATTGTCTCACCAATGAAATATACATATAGAAATCAAATAAATATTACAAACACACTAGTGTAATAATACGCAATAAATAAATTAAACTTGTTTAATTAAAGCTATTATTGCTATATTAAAGCTAATGTTGATGTTCTAAAGACAGTTCAATACAATATTGTTTTCTTTTTAATGCTCCTTTTCCACAAACCCCTGGGTCTGTGCTCGTTTTTAATACATTACTTATTTGTTTATTGTATTTTTTCTAACAAAATCTATACATAAGGGAATACAGTTCGTTTGTGTGAGCGCTATAATAATAATAACGCCCAATGATCACGTACATAGATTATGGACCCTAACTAGGATTCCCTGTGTCTAAGGACCCGAGAACTGCGAGGACCATGGTCCCACAACACCCAGACTCAGAACAAGTATTTGCGCTTTTTTTTCCATGCACAAATATTTGTCCTGCCGCGGGAATCGAACCCGCCGTCTTCGGGCTGTGAAAGACCTGCTCAACCACCACACCACAGAAGCTATAAAACAACGCTTGCAAAATCATCGATTCAATCACTTAAAACGTACTAAATATTACAAAGAACAATAATAATTTAACTAAAGAACCTATAATGGAAATCGTTTTGTTCCGTTTGCTAAACAAAAACACTCGCCGCGCCGGCAGCTAAAATATTAAGAAAATTGTGGACGTTTTACTGCTTTAATATTTACTGCCAGTAAATACGAGTGCGGTGAACAAAATTAGCAAATGAATGACTGTACGTTGAACGCTACTATTTCGGCCGACGAATCCATGCCAATCACTCCCAACTCATAATAAATCAGTTTTACAACTTTTTTAATGATGACCCGTAATCGTAAAATATATTGAGACCGGCGAACACAATCGCGGATTGTGTGAATGGCAAGCCGCACTCCTGACCCATATCATCCCATCCTGTATTTACCAAATTAAAATATAATGCTTACAATGTCTGACGAACGTTATGAGGTTTTCGTCATTAACGAGTAAAATGTAAACAGCACTGCGCGAGTTACCGAGCACCGTTACAGAAAATATAAAATTAAAAACAATGGACAAGCGCAAGCGTTAACATTCACTAAATTAAAACACTCGAATAATTTATACCTTAAAAAATTATGCAAATATTGGACGTACGTGTTTGTTGAGTTTATTGAAAGCTAAATTATATGCTACCGCAAAAAATATCTTACTAGACTGGTTCGAGCAGCTTACTGGTAGCAAAATTTTGCTTTAAAAAATCTTCGTCTATCTCCGTTGTCTCAATAACTTGCATTTCAAATATATGTAGTATTTAGATGTAAATTACTAGAAAAGGAACAGTTTAGTAAATTACAGAGCTCATCAAACTAGAGTCGATACCTCCCACATAAAAAGTGCGCCTCACGAGCGTCGAGCGCCGTGACCAATAAAAAATGATTAACTCACTGCTCGGACATGCAAAGAATTAATATTTGTATAGAAGCGATCAAAGGTCGCCCGTGTTGTGGTGGTCTATTTCGTTATAAAAAATCTGTCAGTTTTTGCTCCCAACGAAGAACGTACAATAAAAGTGCCAGTGTGTTCTTACAAACGAGAATTTATGTTCGGTGTATGTAAATGAAGGCCGTTGACGCTCGCCCGCCGATATTTTTTGTGCTATCAACAACATTGCCGGTTACATGCGCGTAATCTCGCTATTGTAGAACAATAAAGGTAATGTATGCCGTGTTTGTTCCCGTCGATATAATTGCAGCGATAACGTTGGAAATATTTTAATGGATGCTATTTACATCATTATAAATATCGGATCTCTATCGGATAGCATTACGGTCCTTTCAATGAATAATTTCTTGTTCATCTGAATTTATTAGTTTATTTACATTCAGAATATTGACTCACAATAAGAGTTCACTCTTCGATTCATATTCAAGTATTTATTTCATTAATCGTGTTATACATTTTTAAAGTTAAAGATAATTATGAGATAGATATATAGATGAACTCTTTATTGTATACACCAAATAATAAAAATGACAAAGAAAAACAATTATTCAAATAAAGTGTAACAATGGGCGACCTTTTCGCTAAAAGCGATTTCTTCCAGGTGGCAAGACGAATTCTAGAATTACAATAAATACTTCTTTGTGTATTGTTTCAGTTTGGTTATTAAATAACACGGCTAAACCCACGTCAATTTATTGATTCTAATCTTGATTTTAATAGTGCGGCACTTATGCAACATAAAATTTCATAATATAACTTTAGTACATCCTCGTAATAGCTCCATAGTTTTTTTTTACGTTTTGGCTCCACACTTTTGTGTATTTAGCCAGTGTCAAGTAATTGATAATTTATCAAGTTAATGATATTTCACGCAAATATGTGTCAAGTCACAGTCGAAGTCATCAAGTCAAGTCATAGTCTAGTCAAAGTCATACTCCTAGTAAAGTGGTGGCAACTTTACTTGAAGCTTCTATGGAGTTTTGGAAACAACACGAAAAAAAACGTTTCACCATCATTATACCATTTTCCCACCCTCACGCCTGTAATCCAGCACTTAACGAATAAAATGCCACCAATTTTATGCACTAACACTGAAAATAACACAAGTTTTGGAAAATAATACAATGCGGTTATGCAATCTTTTTCGCTTTCCCGCCAAAACTCCAGCTCCATAGTTAATTAAAGCTATTATATTCAAAAAGCCAAGTTGGTAAATAAAGACCTTATTTCTTTACATTAACTGGTTTTTTGAAAAGGTCAAAGGATAGTTCTGTTAATAACTGAAACAGTACGACAGCAAAACATAGGTAAGTATCAAATTATTATCATAAACCTCATCTCCCGCATAAAATAAACCTCTGTTGACTTTCCGTCGCATTTGCGTACCATACACAATTTAATTCCATAAAAAAGATGTTTCATTATAATATATCAGCTGTTTGTACGAATGCGACAGTCACGGCAGCTATCGGCTATTAGGAGGCCCATCAGAGTCGACACGACACCGATTCCGAGTCGAGGTGAATGTGTTCCCATCACACAATTCAAATTCACGTATTTTCTCCAACATTGAATTAACATAATTTAATTTGAATGAGACAATCTATCGGGTGGTCGGTCTCTAAGCTTAGCTCACGTTGAGATGGTATCGCGGTGATGCGCAATCGTGCCAAAATATTTTGAAATTTTAAATTTATTATATCTTAAAAACACTTCCACTTTCGTAAGGTTCCCTGTATTCCGTTTTAATCATATTCCTTGGAATTTTAGTAAATCATCGTCATCATAAGCCTGAAGACGTTCACTGATGAATATAAGCGAATATAAGCGCGGCTGCTTGCTTCCTGCATCCATATTATATATCATATTATCTGCTTGTGGTTTTGACTGGTTGTCGGTCCACCTAGCTAATATAATAATAATAACGCCCAACGATCATACATGGATCCTGGATCCTAACTAGGATTCCCTGTGTCTAGGGGCCCAGGAACTACGAGGACCATGGTCCCACAACACCCAGACTCAGAACAAGTATTTGCTCTTTTGTTCTGTACACAAATACTTATCTTGACGCGGGAATCGAACCCTAACATAGATCTATCAAAGTCAATGTTAGAAACAGACGGTCAAGGCCTTCTTTAGATTTCTACATTAACCGCCACTACTGTCAGGGCAGTTATGTCATTTTAAACATAAATAAAAAAAAATAATGATACAGTCGACCCTTCCAACAAAAAAACATACATAGTTGTTTATTAAACTCTGCACATAACTTGAAGTCATTGGTCAAGGCCCAGTGGAATTTGAACAGATTTGCGTCAGTTTTATAGTTGCATTACCACTGGGCCATACTCGCTCTATCGCTGTATCTCTATCATATCGTACTACATGTCACGGAATAAATAATGGTGCTTCTATTCCATCTTACACGAAATTGAAACTTTTCGTGGATACATCTAAATGTGTTATATAATATCGCACTTTTTATTTCCATTTACCATCTCTCAACTTTAGCTTTTCTTGCGAAAATATGTCCAACGGTAATTCTATTATATACAGTATTTTATGGTAAAGTCGATAAACGCCGTGGAAAAACAAAGAGCACACACATATCGTGCAGTACTTAAGATTTTATTTATTTCATAGCCGTACGATTAAATCACGAAGCTAATAGTTTATAGACTGTACACGACAGCAATAACAAGCTGGTAATAACTTTCAGTTAACGAGAAAGAAATTTTTTAGAAATTTCTTAAGATAGTTTGTTAACTGCGTTATTTATGTAACATTTCCTTTAATAAGTGTTTGATAATTATACAATATTAACACGCATTCCAAAGTTCAAATTGAGTATTCATAGTTTTACGTAAGACGTGTGGCAGCGAAATAAAAAATTACCATTTCTTACCTTTGAATATTTTTATGGACCAGTCAATTTTGTTAGTACGATATAAATATTTAGTTCAATTCTTCTGTTATTTTGACTAAACCAGAAATACCGAAAACTTCTAGGCTTTCAGAATTATAAATTCAAAAATTTTACACTAAGTTCAAAAGGTGGTAGTAAAATGTGGTGAAAATAAATGGATTTATTTAATCTATGTTTGTACACCCACGACTTTCAAACCTTAAGGACTAACATTCACTCACTTTACACCTCCATAAAATCGTATATATACAAATTAGAAATTTCATTTCAATATGCAGCTTTTGTTGCTTGTAGAAATGACTCACAAGAAAATATGATTATCCATTCAGACCTACTCTTAAATTAATTTTGTAACGATGTTAAAAAGGCCAAAATAAAAGAACTAAAAAGAGATTTCACATTTCCATGGGTATGCAATTTAGTGTCAGTAAATTGACTGCAATGCAATTCAAAAATGCATTCTAGGCATGTCTTTGTTCAATCACTAAAAGGAGCTTGTTTAATGGATTTCTACCATTACTGAACAAATAATCGTAGTGGACTTGTTAGGGAGAGAACTTGGTGCTAAAAATCGGGAGAAAAGTCCTTAATATCTATTTGTAAAGAAAGTAGGGTTCTAGAAATATAAAATTCAAGTTAACGGGCATTAATATTAATTGGACAATACATGTTACACAACCATGATATCCAAATATAATTGTAACCTACTACTTCTTTCATTGTTTGTAAATGAGTACAATTTTTCCTGATTTTTGTTTTGGTATTGTTGATTATTAGATTCGTTTAAAATAATAGTGACCGTTATTTTAACGCAAATTAAGAATGTTTTTCATATTCAAATACATTCTTAGCGGTATATTTAATCTTCGCCTGCCTCAACGATGCTCATAATAATCTATGACTACCAAAACATAAAAACCAAAAAAGCTCACTGAAAAACTAAAACCATAAGTGAAAAAACAAAAAAATAATAAAAATAATACTTAATCTAACATTGAGTTAGTAAAAATTATAAATTATAGTTAATATATTTCTAATAGTGTTACCGGTCTTTGTTTCAGGATTACCATACGTGCTGAATCTCGCTGTCCGCTCCGCTCATGTCAAATGCTCGCTTCGCTCGTGCCGTCGCTCGCTCCGTACATCTGCTCGCCGCTGGCCCAGTCACGACGTGCCAGCCGCTGTGAACCGCCAATTTGTGGCCGGCCCATGTTGGTTTTGTTGAAACCACCATCTTCATACCTAAGGCTTTTTACACTTTTTGGTTGTCCACACGTAAACGTGAAAAAATGCTTGTATTGTGCATGATATGATATAAGCAATAATAAATTGCTGAATAGAATATCGTCTGCGAGAATGTGCGAACTAGTAAAAATGCAGTGCCACGTTATCTTTTCTGTCAGGTGCATACAATAGAGTAGGCACATAAACCAGCCTGTTTCAAGTAAAATCAAGTTTGTTACATGCTAGTTTTGCTACCGCTATCAAAAGTTGTATAAGGCCGTTAAGGTATCATATGTATGTATGGTAGGTATGTTTATTAAAGACGCTATAATTTACGTAATGTTTATTATCGTAAAACTAGCCTGAAATCTGACATCCTTGTCGACAAGACGTACGCTTATTAACTATAAACTGAAATTAACGAACGCAAGATAATAATTAGGTAGTAAACATTTTACTACATGCACCGTCAACTACGAAATTCCCAAAACACACAACACGGCCAGAAAAGGCTGACCTTTGACTGCACGTTTAATTCGCCCGCGGTCATAATTTTCTGGATAAGCCAATGAAGGGCATAGAGGGTCGCGCAACGGTGGACGCGCCTGTAATGACGGCCCGTCACTCGCCCCGTCACTCAACGGGTCCAAAGAATGAGTTCATTTCCTTCGAACACGCGAGATACGATTTTTAATTAAGTTTTTGTTGGAAATTCATTAAAGAGCAGAGACGATGGCGCGGGTGGCTTTTCAAGCTCTACATGCATAAATGACTATGTTATTAATGAGCGAACGTAACCGATTTTAATATGGAATGTAAAAGGTCGCTCTTACGTATACGTCAATTTAAAATAAAATGTGTATCGGAAAGAAAACAATCTCGGTCGATACCATTCGACGGTTGAGAATTTAAAATGTAAATCTCACGAAACAAAGAGGGCAAATATGAGCCGATGAATGTAAATGCCTATTTATTATACAAGGAGCTTCCGAATGTCAACTCGACGGTCAACTCGCTTTTTATTCAAGGAATAATAGTCAATGTGTCAGCACTTTGGGGAAACATTTGTGTTAACAACGTTTTGTTAGATACCGTTGTTTTACGTCCAACATTGTTTTGTTTTTTTTACTTCAATATGGTCTAGCATTTGCCCACGTACTTTGTTTTTACTTTTTTTTTCATTTACCATTGTGTAGAGTATGCGTGAGGTCAACGAAAATTTGCCAACATTTTTGACATTATTAATAGATTTCCTACTAATATTATAAACGCTAAAGTTTGTTTGTATGTTGGCTACTTTTTCACGCTCAAACGATTGGATGGATTTGGATGTTTGGTATATAGATATCTTATAATATAGTGGATTAACATATAAGCTACATTTTATCCACAGGCTAAACCGCGGGCCGGAGCTAGTCCCTTATAATCCTAATTCAAATTCTAAATTTGAAATGAATAACAGAACATCCATTTATTTACACTTTTTACATAAACGACTGTTTCTAGTTAATTTCCTTTTTTTTACTATACAAGATGCAAATACTTGTAAGTATTTTGGTTACGCAGCGCTTATCATAGTTGGCTCCACAGTACACACCTGTCAATGAAACAAACACAGTATCAAATATGAAAACATAAACGAGACATTATCGGACAGTCGGAGGCGATTCGTGTCGCCTCAGCATGCCTCATTTAAAACCCAGTCAGTTGGGAACATGCTCCTTTACATGCTTCGAGCGAATGGTATAAACAATTGACGAATACTAAGGCATCGCTCGTTTGGCTGCATTCTTTTAAGCTACCGACTTTAAACATTTAAATGAACGTTTAAGCGCTGCAAACTAATCTCACAGAGGTAACACATGGTTTGAGAGATGTGAAAAATTGTGCCGATCACAAATAGGTAAATAATAATAGGTAAATAATAATATAATAATAAACCTATGAAATTGCCGTATTGCAGTACAGACTTTTTCAAACAAAAAAAGTTTTGATTGGCTATGAATTCTAAATTCAAATTAATTTTGTTTTAAAAATATGACATTCTATTTACAATATAAGTCTTTTGTTTATTGATTAGCGTTGTATTTTCATTACATTTCAACATTTTTCCTCATAATGGATACTTTGAAATTTCGTGTAATTATGGAATATGAGTTCCGTCGTGGCACCAACGCGGCACAAACGACACGTAACATCAACGACGTTTACGGAGAGAACTGTACAAACGAACGTACAACCCGTTATTGGTTTGCTCGGTTCCGTTCTGGGAATTTTGACTTGAAAAATGAACCTCGTGGTCGTTCAGAAACTTTGGTCAACAATGATGAATTAAAGGCGATTGTGGAAGCTGATGAATCTCAATCTACAGCTGAGCTGGCAGCAGCTTTTGATGTTAGCATCAAAACAATATTGGTCCATTTGCGACAGATTGGCAAGATAAAAAAGCTTGATAGATGGGTGCCCCACGAACTTAACGATCGCCAGCGCAACGTACGCGTCGAGACTTGCCTTGCGCTGCTTAACAGGCACAGAAATGAAGGAATTTTGAACCGAGTTGTTACGTGCGACGAAAAATGGATTCTTTTTGACAATCGAAAGCGCTCAGCAAGTTGGTTAGATCCTGGTTCGGTACCAAAGCAATGTGCAAAACGAAAAATGACCCCTAGAAAGGTGATGGTCACAGTTTAGTGGTCTAGTGCTGGTGTGATTTATCATAGCTTTTTACAAAACGGCGAGAGCATTACTGCAGATGTGTACATTGAAGAACTGACCACAATGATGGCGAAACTCGCACGTCTGCAATCAGCTTTGGTCAATCGGTCGACTCCACTGCTACTTCACGACAACGCGCGACCCCATACTGCACAACAGACCGTCTCTAAGCTGCATGAGTTGGGTTTGTAAGCTCTCCCTCATCCGCCATACTTACCAGATCTTGCGCCTACCGACTATTACTTTTTCCAAAATTTGGACAACTTTTTAGCGGGAAAAAAATTCAATTCCCGAGAGGCAGTACAAAACGCCTTTGAAGAGTTTGTTGTCTCCCGTCCTGCTGATTTTTTCAAGAAGGGCATCCAGAAACTGCCACAGCGTTGGCAAAGATGCATTGATTGCAGGGGTGATAACTTTGAATAAAAGAAATAAATAAGTTCGAAAAAAAAATACTATAACTTTTTTCAAACAAAACGGCAATTTCATAGGTAAAGACCTAATATTTATAATCCCTTTTATAAAAATCTTTTTCCTATCTGCCCGCGGCCTCGCCCGCGTGGCCTATAGGAAAAAGATTTTTTAAATGATAATTCAACCACCCATTTCACCCTCTCAGGGGTGGAATTTCGAAAACTCTTAGTGGATACGTAGGTATCCACTAAGAAATCCAATTCCAATTTCTTAGTAGTAGTTTAATTTGAATTTGGAGGGTTAAAGTGCGTCTGCGTGAAATATCATTAACAAAAGTTAATGATATTTCACGCAGACGCACTATCAATACGCAATATCATTAAACTTTGTTAATGATATTTCACGCAGATAATTATGTGTCAAGTCACAGTCGTTAAGTCAAGTTATAGTAAAAATCTCCTACTCTTAGTAAATACTCCTAGTAAAGTAGTGGCAACTTTACTAAAAGCTTCTATGGAGTTTAGGAAACAACACGAAAAGAAACGTTTCACTATCATTATATTTCACCACTTTCCCACACTCATGCCTGTAATCCAGCACTTAACGAATAGAATGCCACCAATTTTATGCACTAACACTGAAAATAACACAAGCTTTGGAAAATCATACAATGCGGTGACGCAATCTTTTTCGCGTTCCCGCCAAAATTCCCTTTAGAAAACTTGCACAAGCTCTAACAATCTCAGATGTGTGTGTGTGTTTGTGAGAATACCGCGCTGTCACCACGCAATTTCCCGCCCATTTGTTACCACAGCTACTTGGACTATCAAACATTCTGTGTCACAGCTTCAAAGCGATCTTACTCCGGTAACGTATTGCTGTAGACATGGGAAGGAACGTTTGAACCGTGCGTTTGTATCGATATTGAAACGAGCACGTTTTTACATGGAATGTGATCTAAAATTGGACCCGTTGTTGAGCGGTAATGCGATTGCTTTGCTGCTTTTGTTTTGTACGATAAAATAGTAATGTGTAAACCGGATTTGAGTTTGGCTTCAAATTTGAAATGTGCAGAATTTCTGAAAAGACCTAACTTTCGCTCAGTAAGGGCTCACACAATAAAACATATTTTTTATTTTGACATTTTATATTATGAATATTGAATGTGTATTTTAATACCTGCCCATTTCTTACTTACCAAATTTTTTAGTATACATACATCATTAATCAATAATTGATGTGTAAATAATGATAACGCCCAAAGATCACATACATAGATCCTGGACCCTAAGATTCCCTGTCTAGGGACGCAGGAACTACGTGGACCATGGTCCCACAACACCCAGACTCAGAATAAGTATTTGCGCTTTTTTTCTGTACAGAAATACTTGTCCTACCGCGGGAATCGAACCCCCCGCCTCCGGGTTATGAGCCGACCTGCTCAACCACCAGACCACAGAGGCTGTCAATTTTAAGTATTATGATTAAATATATATTTTTTTTATGTTAAAGAATGACGTGACGAGCTAGCCGTTTGCCTGATGTTAAACGACACAGCTGCCCATATCAGCTCCAGTGTTACCCGGAACTCTGAAGTATAGAGTTTCGCGTGACACTGCACTGCGCACGTCATCCTGAGACATCAGCACAATCTAGTAATAAGATTACTAAACTGTGAGATCAGATCATAAAGTCTCATTTGCCCAGTAATTTCACTAGCTACAATGCCCTTCAAACCGGAACACAGCAGTGCTTGTGCACTACTACTTGGCGGCAGAATAACTGGCAAAGCGGTGGTACCTACCTAGATGAACTTTGCAGTAAAGTCCTACCACCTAGTAAAATATTAATATATGATTATTATTAAAGCATTCTCGGGAGACTTGTACAGCGGTATAATTTAGTAAGGGGAATAATGTTAGTAACTAATCTTCCTAAATATAACTACTTACTAATTATTTTTTATGGCAATGAATGACGTGACGAGTCGTCCACTCAGGTGACAGGCCCGTAACAGTTGTAGAATCACGCGGAACTCTACTCTAATGTAAAGTTCCACGTAACACTTCACCGCCGTCATCCTGAGACATAAGCACTAGTTCACTGGACTGAGATCAGATTACAAAGCCTCACTGTCCAGTCATTTCAATAACTACAGTGCCCTTCAAACCGGAACACTATAGTGTTTGCACACTACTACTTGGCGGCAGAATAACTGGCAAAGCGGTGCTACCTACCTAAACGAACTTTGCTGAAAATTTCTACTACTTAGTAGTGGAAGTGGAACCATTTTATAATAAAAATCAGTATGGATCCTACTAACAAAATCTACTAGGTGGTAGGACTTTTCTGCAAAGTTCGTCTAGGTAGGCCCCGCTTTGCCAGTTATTCTGCCACCAAGCAGTAGTGCACAATCACCACTGTGTTCCGGTTTGAAGGACACTGTAGCTAGTGAAATTACTGGGAAAATTAGACTTTATGACCTAATCTCACAGTCTAGTAATCTTATTGCTAGACTGTGCTGATGTCTCAGAATAACGTGCGCAGTGCAGTGTCACGCGAAACTATACTTAAGAGTTTCAAGAGTCACTGCAAATGATATGGACAGTCGTGTCGCTTAACATCAGGCGAGCTACTAGCTCGTCAAGTCATTTCGAAACATTAATATAAAAAAACAATGAAAAATGTCGTAACCTTCGTAACCTAAGACGGGTCTGTTTCGCCAAAGAAAAGACTTCAACGCGTGCTATTTCATAAGAACTAACAAACTTTATTGTTTGACGAAAGTAATTCTTTGTAAAGGTTTAGACTAAACTTGACCTTGATTTGATCCATTGTTTAAACCTTACCTAATTACTTACTATACTTACTTAATATACTTACAAACAATTTCTTCAAGTGCCTAAAATTAAGTAAACAATTTAATTGTTTTCCAATTTGTTAAATGTATAGTAATAAAATTTTAATGTCACCGATTCAATAATAAAGACATTTACGCAAAATAAAATTTATTTTGTAATAAAAAAAGACGTACTTATTTATAGCTTCATTTTGTGAATTTAACGAGGCGTTTCCTTTAATGCGGACGAAACGCGTAAACTCACAAGATTTTATTAGGCTTATTAATTTCATATCAGTATAACATCAATGAATATATAAAACTTAATACGTCTGTTTTGAAATAAGCATATGTTAATGTTACCATAAATCGTAGACAATTTATTGTGTTACTATTTAAAGTATTAAATTAACACCTCTTGAAATTTGATACCGGAGCCATATACATATACCTCGCACACTCACATACACAGTCTCAGAAACCCTTACACGCTATTTCTCACAATCACAGAATTCTGTTAGGGAGTTTTGGCGAAAAAAAGAAAAAGATCGCATCACCGCATTGTATTATTTTCCAAAACTTGTGTTATTTTCAGTATTAGTGCATAAACTTGGTGGCGTTTTATTCGTTAAGTGCTGGATTTACATGTATGAGTTTACGAAAGTGGTGTATAATGATGATGAAACGTTTTTTTTTTGTTTGGCTCCACACTTTTGTGTATTTAGCCAGTATCAAGTAATTAATAATTTTTCAAGTTAATTAATATATATTTATATGTGTCAAGTCAAATCACAGTCCAAGATATCAAGTAAAGTCAGAGTCAAGTCATAGTCTAGTCTAGTCAAGTCATACTCCTAGTAAAACTTTACCAGAAGCTTATATGGAGTTTCGGAAACAACACGAAAAAAAACGTTTCACCATAATTATACCACTTTCCCACACTGATGCATATAATCCAGCAATTAACGAATAAAATGCCAGCAATTTTATGCACTAACACTGAAAATAACACAAATTTTGGAAAATAATACAATGCGGTGACGCAATCTTTTTCGATTTCCCACACTCACGCCTGTAATCCAGCAATTAACGAATAAAATGCCAGCAATTTCATGCACTAACACTGAAAATAACACAAATTTTGGAAAATAATACAATGCGGTGACGCAATTTTTTTCGATTTCCCGCCAAAACTTCCTCAAAACGTTTCTTTTTCTTCGTGTTGTTTCCAAAACTCCATAGAAGCTTCTTGTAAAGTTGCCACCACTTTATTAGGAGTATGACTAGGCTTTATGACTTTGACTGTGACTTGACACATATCTGCGTGAAATATCATTAACTTAATAAAAATATCAATTACTTGACACTGGTTAAATACACATGAGTATAGAGCCAAAACAAAAAATGAAAACATGCGTTAGACTAGTATTAGCATGCGAATATTATTCACACAGTTAAATTTAATCTTTAATTTAAAATCATTTTTATTTGTTTAAATTTTTGTAACCTAGCTAGGTTAGGCATTTCCCATATTATTTCCGGCGGAAGAGGCCTGAACCTCATAGGGCTCTGGGCATAGTGTGGGCCCAGGTTTTTCTAGCCCAATCTAATGTCACTAACTAATTATATGCCTTTATCAGAGTACTTTTTGTTAATTTTTGTGCATATTATTTCAACATGAGGTACTTATTATTCCGGAAATTCTATACATGTAGAAAAAAAGCGCTAAGCGCTAGCGCTTTTTTTTTGCCTTTATCTATATACAATATAAAAGTTTGTTACTGTCTACGGCCTATCTCAATTCCATTATAACAGTAACAATAAGTAGGTATTTATAATGTACTCGACACAACTAACACCACTCGATGTGACAAAACCTCTACCAAACGGATTAGCTTATCCTTCACAAAAGTGACACCGAGAACACTTCGATGTCCATAAAGAGACCAGTGCCACCAATTTATCTGTTCAGGTCAAACTTTTCACCATCTCTTTCTAATAGTGCAGGGAACGACCTGATTAAAAAGAGAGGTTTGATATTCAGCTGAACATATAAATTTGTGGCACTGTATATTACTAATACTACTTCATTCAATTCTACGTGTAGGTAGCACAATGTTCCTTTTCAACGACACAGCCACCTAATGTTGTATTATTGGGAGTTAGGCGATAAATGTTTTAGGACACCAGTGTGAATGGAAGCCGTTGCGTTTTATTCTACTGAAGGTGTGGTTGGCCAGTTTTATGGCAGCAATTCTACGGTCTCCTTGTTTTGGTAGTGTGACCACGATTGGCACCACAGAGCAGGAAAAAAATTTGAGCCTTGATAGCGACGAATGTAATAATCCCGGTGGAGAGTATTTATGTTCCTAGTTAATTTAATAAGAATAATTTTTACTTGGCTAACATGCTATTCGATCGCATCGTCACTTCCCATCAGGTGAGAGCGTGGTCAAATGCTAGACAAGTTTGAAGTAAAGAAAAATATAATGAATATTTGTGGACATTTCACACAGCGCCGCACTAAACAAATCTTGTACCATGGAGACTAGATAACAGATACTAAGGTCCGTATTACAGAAAGATGCTCAGTTATCGATCGATGCTCAAGCACAGATTTCATTCACTAATTGATAACTTTATGAATGAAATCTCTGCTTGAGCACTGATCGATGACGAAGCGTCGTTCTATAATACGGACCTGAGTATTCTTAGATACGTTTCTGTTTGTAAATATATACCACAGATAATTTTCATAAAAAGAAGTAAGATATACTATCATTTCATTATTGAACTCTTCATCTCGCTTAATGTATATCATTTTCATGTCTTTGAATGTATAGGTACACGATGAAATTACAAAACTTGCGGTCCATATAAAACAACTGCCTTTGAACGTCGACGTTGATGTCTCTGAACAGATCCAGATCCAGAAAATCAGGCAATTCGTCGTCAAGTTTATCTTCTACTCCGATGATATTGTTCCTATCATACGCCTCTAATCTAAATGAAAAAAAAAGAGGAAAATGTATTAGAAATAAACATAACCTCCTAATAATAAACTAGATACTAAAGATAGCTTTAATTAGTTACCTTTCGATTAAAGCAGCTTTTTTTTCACTAGTAGACGCTTTTTAATTCAGCAACCGTTCTTTTAACTGCCTAACATGTTGAATACGTTTTTGTACTTAATAAAAACAAATTCGCCGCAACACAGAGAAAATGCAGAGAAACAAAATGAAATATGGCGGCGATTAGGATCATTCAACAGTGGCGCCACCTACGATTAGCTTTCAGTTTTTAACCCCATTAATACCTACTTTATAATTTATGTCATCTGCGCAGGTAAACCATAGAGGTTATATTCTAAAAAGTAGCAACGTTTGACTTCTAAGTGTTGAACAAGGCGTCTCTATAGGGATGTGAGTAGTTTTTTTTTCTACTCTGTAAGCTAATTAGTACGAGATATTATAGTAATCCCTACTATTTTTGTTGTATCACTCGTTTATTAGTCATCTGGCATTACCGTTCAATTTTGTTAAGCCAAGTCACAATTAGAAGCTTTCGGGTGGCGTAAATACTCGGACACGGAGTCTTACCATCACCTCTCAGAATTATTCAAATTAATATCTAAATGTTTTTATTCAAATGCTGCATTACCATACCACTGACACCTGGGTCCGTGCTTTTTGTTAAATTAGTTCAAATTTATTACTGTATCTCATTATTAATAATGAACATTGAATATTACCTAAAGGATTAATTCACTTAAGGTCTTCAATTTGATATAAAGGTGGTGGCTAAATGTTGATTACACGAGAAGTTTCATCCGGATCATCGGCTTGAGAGCTACAATATCTTAATATATATAAATCTCGTATCACAATGTTTGTCCTCAATGGACTCCTAAACCACTTAACCGATTATAATAAAATTCGCACACCATGTGCAGTTCGATCCAACTTGAGAGATAGGATAGTTGTAAGTTTATATATATCTCAATTTATAATAGACATATATAAAATACCCGTGCAAAGCCGGGGCGGGCTGCTAGTCACTTTATAAAAAAATACAAGACTTCTGTGTTAGCATTAAGAGTTAAAACTAAAAACCCCAACAATGTGCTTAATAAAAATTTTTCATGGTTCCTCTACTATAGGAAATAATTCTTCCATTTAGCATGTATATGCAACAGGCGCATCTGCTTGCTCCCCTCGACCTTCGGGGATATCTTCCAGGCATACTAAGTTTTTGTATGCAATAACACTTTAAAACTTACTGTCAGATAAATTATGATAATGAAATATACAATGGTTACATTATTTTACATTAATTTTACATTTTAATTAATGCTTTAAGATAATATGCTAAAATCATATATAGCGATGGTAAAGCCCTGAGCATTAGTATCACAGCTTTAGCTTGAGTTCTTCAGTACTTAGTTACCTAATATTATTTGCACAGGATGACGTGCGCAGTGCAGTGTCACGCGAAACTTTACGTTAGAGTTCCAGTGTCACTGCAACTGTTATGAGCGGCCGTGTCGCTTAACATGTTCGTCATTCGATCGTCACTTCCATTCGTCAGATGTCATTCTCATACGATCTATGTATGTGATCACACATCATATCATGACGTAGGCCTCACCAATAGCACGCCACTGATTCTTCAGCTCTCTGCATCCAGTCACTACCAACCGCTTTCCGCAAGCCGTCACTCGACCGGACAGCAGGGCGTCCTAATTACATGTGCCAAAACATGATCTTCACTCAAGAACTCGTCAGCGGCTAGCTCCAGGTTATCAGTTCTTCTAGAAATGTGGCCAGCACATGTTTCAATTTACTAATTCTCTGCTCCTCAGATAAATAAATAAATATGAGTGGACATTTCTAACAACGCCATCTAGCCCCAAACTAAGCAAAACTTGTACTATGAGAACCAGATAACTGATACAATACCTAGATACTTTTTGTTTGTAAATACATACATAGAATATAATATAACACCCAGACACAGAACAAATGCCTATGTTCACCACACAAATGTTTGTCCTGGGTAGGAATCGAACCCACAACCCACAGATCAGAAGGCGAAGGAAGGAAGGGATACTACCAACTGAGCTATCGGGTAGACATATGTGATTTGTGATCGTTGAGCACTAATTATTTTAATTTATAACATTAGTAGGGAAGTAAGGTTACAAAAAGTCGGAAACCTTTTTGAAGGTTTTCAAAGACGCGCCGATCAAAAACGTCGGAACATCAGAAGCTACTTCGCGATTACTGCCGAAAACAAACACGCCGTCAGCTTTACGACCACGTTAATTAATACGCGATCAATTCGGACCGCGCCCTGTGCTCGTACTGCCTAGAGTGTACCGAATTACTTGTGTAACATAGACTTTACACACGGCTTCACTTGTGATTTAGAATTAATAACAACAGGCACCTTTTTTTGAAGTCAAACTTTTTTATGCACGCTTGACTCGGGTATTAGGCTGAAGAATGCGAGGCGAACGGAAGTTGATCCATGTAGATCTCAATTGCCAACATAAACAAGATAAAAATTTGTATTATTATGTTGGTATATCCGGTAAAATGACAATTTACAATTGTCAAGATTTTACATAAACCAAAGCAAAAACAAAGCTATACCGGCCGATAGATGAAGCTAAACTAAAGCAGCCTTATTAATAAACACGAACTAGCTTTAGACTAGTTACACCCGCCGCCGCCGGTACCTATAACTTTGTTTTTGCTTTTTTTAATGTTAATGTCGCCACCTTGACAATCGTAAATTGTCATTTTACCGGTTATACCAAAATAAACAAATTTAAAACTTTGTTATGTTGACAATGTAGATCTACGTGAACCAATTTCAATTTCCGTTCGTCTCGCATTCACCAGCGTACTCCCCAAGTCAAGCGAGTGTAAATAATGTTTACTTCTAAAGAAATAAACAGCTGTGAAATAATTAATGTACAGACTGACATACCACCTTTTTCAATAGGTATATTGACAGTATAAAGAAACAACAATGCCGACTGACCGAGCCTAATTTCAATAATGAAAACAGTCTACATCGGCTCTCCTGTTGTCCGAATGCATTTTTCTACGAAGCAAATGTCAATATTGACCTCTCTTCTGTGAGCAGCACAAAGCCTGATGTTTGTCCCGACATTGCACTTCAGGTCCTGTGTAAACCCACCCTTAACGATCCTTACCCAATCCACTTTATACTCTAAACTGGTACATGTTAGGTAGTTTTTTGTGTGAATTATTATCGTTGTAGTTTAAAGACACAAAAAATATTATATTTTATGTGTATAGTAGCGGTTGGAAGCTTGAGGCGATTCTGCGGTTACTTTGTAAAGAGGTTAAGAAAGATTGGAGTAATTGTGCTACCTCAGCATAAGGCATTTGCATTTCTTAAGACGCTAAAGGAAAGTGTGTTTCTAAAAGAAACGCTAACCTAACCTAAATCTTCAAATCTTTGTAGTTGTCTCACAAGTCATGAAGTCCCAATTAGATAAGTACGTCCATTGCAAAAAGAGTTTTAAGATTTTTACTTTTAAATTTAAGTAGATTCAGATGACTCTAAAATCTGACGTCTATCAAGTAATTTCTTAATACTAAAGTTTGGTTATATACGTATGTTTGTTACTACTCGGTTCAGTATTAAAACGGCTGAATAGATTCTGATGAAATACCTTTCAATGAAATTAATAAAATACTTTTTTTACGTTTTTATTTATTTTTCTAATCTACCGATTAGATACCTCCTAAGTGCTGGACAGGTCATTGTAGTACCTTTTATCTCGGAACATAGTGGAGATATTTGGGTACCGCGACGTACAGCGGGTATTGAGTTAACAATTAACCTCTTAAATATTTTTTATCATACAAACTCGAAGAAAGGAACTTCTCCGAGCATAACTATATGTGACGAGTTTCTGCCCGCAGCTTCGCCCGCGGCGTGGCCTATGGGAAAATAATTCAACCACCCATTTCACCCTCTTAAGGGTGGAATTTCAAAAAATCCTTTCTTAGCGGATGCTTACGTCATAACCTGCATGCCAAATTTCAGCCCGATTCATCCAGTGGTTTAGGCTGTGCGTTGATAGATCACTATGTCAGTCAGTCAATCAGTCAGTCACCTTTGAATTATATATATTTAGGAGAAGAAGAAAATATTGGAACAAATTATTTTTGATGACAATTCCCAGTAATAAAACAGACTGTTATTACATCTAACACAAAGCCGGCTTTAGGATACAATAAAAAGCACAGAGATAGCTTTGAGAATTAACAATGAAACAATAGCTTGTAATATATCCTACAGACAAATAATAACACATGCCCGATGCCGTAGGAAAAACACGCGTTGTGCATTAGTCAGCGAATAAGAAATCTACGGTCACAGTAAATAATGACTTCGAAACATAAAATATGATAACATGTAGAAAATGTAGATTTTTACTTTGACATTTACCTTTCTAATTTCCCATAAGTCAATGACAACCCTAAATCTCTCTTTGCAATAAAATAAACACAAAATTCTAAAAACAGCCAATAAAAACATAAACCCTTTCCTCCAACAATATGACTGAAATGTCTACGGGGACAGTTTTTGCCAAACATCAACCAAAAAGTGCCTATAAAATCCCATACATTCAGCACACTCGTAAATCACGATATAACACAATAAAACTAACGGTCCAACTCTTTATTACCAGCTCTTCTGTTTTTCGCATTTGCAAATAGACGGCTATTTGAGCAATTGCGAAAGCAATAAACATTTTCGCGTTTAAGTCATTGTTTCATCAAAAACAAAGGGTTAGAGACTGTTGTTATTGTGTTCTGTAAACAATAACATAAACATCTTAGCTAGAAATGTGACAGGTAGTGCTTTAGCCGGAGTAGTAACCTGAGACAACACAAACAAAAATTGATTTGATTGATTATTTTTACAAGATAGTTTTGAAACTGGCTAGTCATAATAAATAAGACCGCTGTGAAAAGCTAATTAATGTTGACACGATCATTAAACTTTTTAGTTCCTTAAGACCTTACTTGCACAGATTTTACACAATATAACTATTCTTATTATTATTAAGTACTAGCTTCTGCCTGCGGCCTCGCCCGCGTGGCCTATAGAAAAAAGATTTTTTATAGATAATTCAACCACTCATTTCACTCTCTTAGGGGTGGAATTTCGAAAAACCCTTTCTTAGTGGATACTTACACTTTACAAAATTACACACCCTCCAAATTTCAAGTCTCTGGAACCAGTGGTTTAGGCTGTGCGTTGATATATAAGTCAGTCAGTCTGTCAGTCAGGACTTTGAATTTTATATGTATAAAAAACTATTCATATATGTTTTTTATTTGTCCGGAGTTTCAAAATTTTTAAATTTAGCCGGATATATCTGCCAACTCTATTTTTCACAAAGTACATTGTTAGTAGGAAATAGGCAACCCTTTGAAAGCTTTCGCGATGACTGATGAGATGACTCAGTAACCTATTAACTGAACGGTTGTCGGAGTGTTATCTAAATATTTGCTGTAGCATCAAGCCCCTATTGCCTCGTATAGAATTACAAAATACTTGTGTATTGTGTACTGCCTAGCCTACCGAGCAATTTTAATCCCAGTCGAACAACTCAAAAACGCTGTTTGTTTATCGTCCTTGAACCTCGTGGTCCGAATTGTCTGATAACTACCGACTCTATGGATTTTAATAAAGTCTCATTATCCAGTATTTAAATATAATTAAAAAACTTTATCTAGTACATACAGTTTCAGTTAGTTTTTTATAAATACCAAATATATTGAATAAACATTGCCTTTGTTATAAAATTTGGTGAATTCGTTTGAAATTAATCTAATTTTTTTTTATGTTCATCAGTTTACCTAAAACCTTCAGACTTAGAGTTCGTGGACTATGCCTTGTTCGGTGTTCTAATCATCAGTGTCAATAAATTTGATACAGCCCTGAGTCTATTGTGTAGCAATAGAAGTTATATTTACGTGTATTTTAAAGAGCACTTAAACAATAGAGCGTTTATTAAATCCTGGCTCCAACTTGGATGGCCATCGTCAGGCCAGTTCCAAAGTACGAGATGGAAAGCTCATGTCATCGGATTTACAACTCCATTCTAAATTTCAACTCTATCAGATGGCTGGAAGTCGTCCTAAAATCGTTTTCAAGATTTGTACCGTATAAACAAGTATGAAGCATAAGCTTGTAATGAATGCAGTGTTTTAGCGTTTTATCCTAGTAGAGACCGCAACGAACGATGCCTAACTGTATCGGTTAAGAACGGATAGTCGAGCTTCGCTATGAGCGCTATCAATTTCCCAAAAAGACCCGTTTGCTCTTTCACGGGAGTAAATATCGATCTGAGATGATAACGCAGGTGACAACAAGACCATTTGTATATGTACAGCGTGATCTGACAGTCGGTTAATGCGTTTACCGCGGCACGTTTGATTCGCCATTAGAAGTCCCCGGGGCTTGCGACACTGTCGGATTAAGCCACGGGCCACGGTCCTCTGCCCAGAGATTAGTTATTATGCCGATGGGTTTGATTGCACGCTCGGGTCGACGATGAAATTTGAGCGTTTGTCGCTAGTTATTCCAAAGCAAATTGGAGGATCTAATTCCCTGAAGTATTGTTGTGTTAGTTGAAAACAATCTATTATTCCTTAACACATAAAGTCAGGACAACAAAAATCCTTCATTATTCTACAATAAATTTTCAGTTCAAAATATACTTGGAATGGAACACTTTAACAGCGTCTTTGTTTCCTGAATTTTTTTATCTGAGAGTTTTCTGGGCAAGCATAATTCATAGTCGACTGCGTCATCGCTCACCATCACGTGAGATAGGAAGTGATAGTGGTCAAATGCAAGCAAAAACAAAAATTACAGCTAGTAAGAAGTACTAGTGTTGTTTATATTGTTGTTTATAGTGTTGTTTGTATTGTTTTGGTTGAAAACAATCCATTATAATTGCACCATAACTCTTAAAGTAAGGATAACGAAAGTCCTCGATTATTTTAAAAAACATTTTACGTTGAAAAATTATTTTCTTGTTGATAAACCTAAGAGTCGTATTTACTATGTTATTTACTATTATAGAGACTGACATGTTGAAAATGGCAAAAGTAGCTAGTTCTACAATAGCAATTCCAAAATAAATAAATGAATGATAATTTTAAGCATTTGCCTGCCTACCTACGGTAATATGTGAATTTTATTCCTAATAGCACTGCTGAGAATTGTTTCAAGCATTTCTAAACCTACCTATAAAGAATAATAGCGCAATAAAATGTTAAATATATTCAAAGACTAAACTTGGATTCAAATGGAATGGTCATGTTTTGAAAGTCATAAGAACATTGTGGTCGACCAAAATGCCACTCGTTCTTGATCATGAAGAATGCTTTGAGGGGAGCCAAACTCGTAAATTGGTAGCGAAGCAATCCCAGATTGTATCGTTTGTAGGCAATTTAGGCTTTAGCCGAATGCTTTATTACCGTATACGTTAAAGCCGAAACTAAATTAACGGTCCTAAACGTTTATGGAAAAAATAACTACCATTTTTAGAGATACGAAGAATAATTGTGTAACAAATGCTATTGGAGAGATTTAAGGCTTAAAGTTAGTTTTGTGTCTATTTTAGAAAAACTTTATGTCATGTTGAAGATAATTTGTTTATATTGAAATTATATGTTAATTCTAAATATGATTAGGTAGTATACTATTTAAGATGGTAAGAACTAAATATTGATTAATTGCGATCTATGGGAAAGTTTTTAAAGCTTTTTAGTAAGTATTTAGAGAATAACCGGCTTTTATATTAATACATAATTATGAGCGATAATCACATGAAGAACCTACCTATAAGTAGCACCCACTATAGCTGTACGTTAAAGTACTCTTAGAAAATTCAGTCAATTTGTTTGTCTGTTTTTGCTCTTGCAATCTTTAAATTTTGAGCAGCAAAACGTTATTTTTTACGAAAATCTAATCTATAGCCGTGTATATCTATCAAAATAAACCTATAACGAGTGAGGTACCCATAACCTTTCTAAATATAAAATCTAAGCACAAGGACACGCGACAATTCCTCTCATTTTATTTTCCATAATTCAGTCCCCAACCTCTTAAATAACATTATCTAAATGTCGTAAATATGGACCATTATCGAGGACCCTTCAAAATACCGTGCGGCGTTTTTGAACGTACGCGAGAGAATGACGCGTCAACTCCATCCGCCAAGAAAAATATTGAGACAACAGACCCGTGGAGTGCCCTCCGCGACATAATGGCTTTTCATTGAAATCCACTTGGTTTCTTTTGTTTATATCCCATAATGTTTCGATTGGGGCATGATGGAGGGCGGCCGTGATTACTTTAATAACAATGACGAAGAGCACAAAGGACGAGAGCTGAAATTATGTGCGGGGTCGGCCGATACAGTTCTCATGCCCCTCACGTACCAACCGTGCCCCGACTGTTACCTGCTGCATGTGACATTTAAATATTATCAACTAAGAAATAATGAGCGTTTCATAGGAACCCATTTTTACGGCCCGATAGCACCCGATAAGCGCAACCTCGGCGGATTATCCACGTCCTGTACCAGTAGACTAATTAGTCGAATTCAATATCTTATCAGATAAGATTAAAGTTTTTTGCAAATGAAAGGAACAAACGAAATAAGCAGATAAGATGCGCAGGATGTGACACGATAAGTCAGGAATCGGTGTGGCTATTTGTTCGCGTCAGGTATGCGGGGCGTGCTCCGTGAGGCATTAGGTATGGAAGCCTCGCCGCGGCGGAAACAAAACCCATTTCTTAACTTATTTTAATACAGAATAGAGTCTCGCCTGGCTATATGTATGCAACGCGGCAAAGGGACACGCTGTTTGATATGGTTATTACAGCCTTTGTGGCGAGGATAAAGGCTCCGGTGTGAGCGGCCGAGGATCCGTTGTGAGATTTGTCTTCATGATACGCTAAAAATTTTAAAAGTGCCCTGTCAAGAGGACGGATAGTCGGCTTCCTTGGAAATGGAAATTCGTCACGATCAAAACCTGTTGGGTGACAAGGAAACTGTAAAAGAATATAATTCAGTGTGACATGACCGGTTGCATTAAATCTTTAAATTGTCATCTATTCATTAGCTGAATGATTCATACACGTTTGCTTTACCTAACGATACTGTTTTTGAATAGGAATTTCTAATCATCTTTGATGGTTTGATATTCTTCACTTCTAACTTTGATTCATCTTACAAAAATCATTCTATTTTATTCCAAAAAATATAAAGTGCTGCTTTCTTAAATACTTACTTTTAAGAGAAAAAAGTATATCAGTTTATTGTATTTTTAGTTTATCAGTTTGCTTTGCGCAGCTTGGAGTAAGCTACACTGTAATTTATAGTTCACGTTTTCTCCTTGCAAGTCTTATCTTTATTCAATTATATTTTCCACTAATTGCTCCAATTTTGCCGAGTTTCAATACGTCCATCTTTCGAGCTTCTTACAGTCCATTCAGTAATCTAAGTTAATTGATCTGAAAGGTTTAGAATTAGCACATATTAAGTTCCTTACAGAATTACTTCAATAGTTATTCTATCATTATCACTTCAATATAAATCTTATTGGTCTTCTAGATGTCTTCTTCACAAGGCTTTTCTTTATTAAATCATCACTTATTCAATATTATTGTCTTCGGATTTTCATGATTGTCAATTTAACTTTAAAGCCATTTTATACTTAGGGTCTTTTGGTATAATGTTCACATCTACACATTCATACTGAACGTTAACCCCACGATGACATAGTGCTCATTCACAGGCTATTCACGTCTAAAAGAACCTCGGTACATCCTCAAAAGGTATGTGAAGTATAATGGGTGTTCACTGTCTCCTCCCCATAGCGAGCATATTTTATGAGAGTCCCAGTTGTGGCCCGAAGCGATTGCGACACGATAATCGCAGTACAGAAGATGTCTTGACATTTCTTTTCTTTCGGAGATATGAGGCAGTAAATATATCCTCGCGCCGACTGACACTGTGCTATTATATTGTTTGCGTAATTGCACCATGTTCCCTGGTCTAGAACACTTGAAATGCTAATGTATGCGAAATATTCAAAATTAGTAATTGTGATAAAAGATCCGCTGATGTGTTAAAGGAAGCTCTGGCGTTGAGTGATTGCATAATGCTGGTGGAAGAATTGCGATTGTTAGGAGACATTTTATGGTGGTTGAGAGCGGATCACTTTTATTTATTATAGCTGATGCCATGTAAGTTGTGTTTGGTTTTCTTACTCATATACATATACTGAGATATACTCAGTTCTATAACTTTATAGTAGCGCTCATAGCAATGCTCGGCCAATCGTTCTTAATCGAAAGTAACTTAGTAAAGTAGGTGTGGTCACAAAAAGTGATATTTACAACTGAATGCTACCGTGTTTCGGAGGGCACGATGAGCCGTCGATGTCAGTTGTAATTGTAAGACAGCAGTCGTTAGCCAAGTCAGTAGCCTTCGGGCGGCATAATAGTTCTGCCAACATGCTAAGGATGACCATTTGCCACCACGAAAAAGAAGAAAATCTTGATGGTGTGCTCTATTATAAAACAGAACAGTTTCAGTTTTATATCCTCTGTCTCTTTTAAACATTTAAAAGTTATGCAATGTGAAGCAAAAAGAGAGTTCAGGTAACTTATACATATCTGGTAACCTAAGTATACATCTCTGCTCTGCCTTGACCTCCCCACATTTGTACTATCGGTCACTGGATCTATGCAAAAATATAGCATTGAACCTAGGCCTCCGCATCCTGCTCTAAAACAAGAAATATCAGACTGATGAAAATCTAATCTTCAACATCTGCGCTTGTTTTGTATGTGTTTTGTTATTTATAGGGATGAGGCACAATAGACCCGGCACCTCTGTTCGAGACCTTGTCAATTCGCAATGTATCTTCTTACAGCCGTGAGTCCACGGCCTTATCGCCTTGATCTGAAATGCCACATTCTTGATTCAGGCCGATACCAAAGCCTTGTGTAGACCGCAATTTGAATATTACGCCTATTTTATATGAATTGTGCTTTGTTATCTTATAATGCATCTATTGATGCGATATGCAGAACATCTGCTTCATGATCCCACACTTATTTTGTTTTATATCAGGCATCGATCACAAACATTTATTCAAGGTTAAAAACTCTGGCTCGTTCCGAAAGCTATAAACATTTTTAGCGTGCAAATATTTAAGAATTCTTTGAAATAAAATTTGACTTAATTGCTTCTAAAAACTAACTTGCCAAACGGCAAAGCGCCGACTTTTATTGCACCCCGCTATTTCTATACTTAAAATTGTCGAAGGGTTGTCCAAAAGTAAAGAGTTGCAAACGAAAACAATGAACACAAAGAAAAGCCCCGTTTAGATCTGCACAAACCCGATAGTTGATTCTGAATTTTGAAACTGTTAAAGAAGGTTCCGTTAAGTGCTTATTTTTATTGCTGGGAATAAATCATGACATTTGCAAGATCTTTGCACACTTGTAGCAAACTTTCTCCTAATAAAAGAAAAACTCAAAGTAATAGAAGAATGCAAAAATGTTGTGAAAGAAGTGAATATTGGTGTCACAGAAAGGAACTATTGTTTTATTAGTGTTATTAAAGAAACGTTTACAAGACATTAGTTTACACAGATACAAGTTGCATTAGTGTCGTATAAGTCAGCCTAGCAGTAGAAGGTTTCAAATGTTTACAATACAAGTTTACAGCTATCAAAAGAACGTTCAAGTTTACGATACGCCATATACCCACCACATCTCTGCCTTGATCGCATTGTAAAGCAACTTCTGTATTAAAATTACAAAACATGTTTACTGAATTAAGTATTACAATGTCCAAAATTTAAAAACTCCCTTTATAAAAAGGTAAAGCTTCTACTGCCTTATTGATAAACACGAACTAGCTTTAGACTAGTTACACCATCTTTTGTCTCTTTCGATCCAGCTAAATATTCCAGTAGCAAAAAAAAGGACAAAAGCTGAAGTAACTAATCCGAGACTAATGCTCGTTTATTAATAAGGCTGCTAGTTCTTGCGTTATTTGAACGGGCTAACTCCGTTGATCTCTACCTATTTTTACACCGTTCAGATTCTTGCCTTTTTCTCGGTGCTTCTATAATTATGCAACCTTCTTGTTAGAGATTTAGGTCACTTGGATTTTAAGATAACAACAATCTGCGAGACTACTTTGGAAAAAAATCATATAACTCTTTGCAAAATTTGCAACTGATCATAGTGTTTGCATTGCGGATCACATGATTATAATGCTATTACTACTACCATCTTACCATACTATTTATTAAAAAAACATCCGTTCTTTACGACGCGCGACGCCGGCAAATTAAAACTATTTAAAGAGAAAGGATCTCGTACGTTTATTGCTATTGCTTAATTTTACAATATTTTCCAGGAACTTGTTCCAAACGATCATTCGCAATAAAAACCGAATTTTGAAGTTAATCAATTAACTTTTCGCGTGTACTTTCGAAGAATGATTGCCGGTGTTCATTTGATAATTGCCAACGGATCCGTCATCAAGTCAATGTTAATCACACACCGGGCTTTTACGACACCAGTTTTATTACCTCTGCTTATTCGCATTCATCAACCAAAACACTATTGTATCAACTCCATACAAAACTCACTCTTTGTACAACCAATAAAACCAAATATAAAAACTCTACCAAATTGAGATTGATTGCCTCGATTATTTATTTCCATCCCCATTCGATTATAACTAGTAGGCACCGATTTAATTAGTCATTCATAAAAAATATATGATAATTAATTCAAACCTATTATCTTAATTGCTTGAAGGCTCGCCAGTACACATAAAGGCACGACATTAAAAACCGCGATGTTATTGCTCCACATACCACCTATTTCGTCAACACTCAACAGTTAAATCGAAGTTCTATGCAAACATACAGCTTTATGCATGACATCGAATTTAGTGTTGTAAAGGTCGCTAAAGGCGCGTACAAAGAGCTACATTGTCGCAGTCTTCCAGTGCTTGTCCGACTCAGGCGCTTTGACTGACAGGCAAATAAAAGTAGACAAAAGGGCCATTCCACGTCGCCGGAGCGAGCGATTTTACTCAATATCGTACCCTACCAAATATGTTATTCTCACACTTTCCTAAATGTGACACCAAATTAGAACTTAGCGTAAATTATAATTTTTCATGTTGAAACAATGATAACAATGGAACAATGCATGATATGTCCGAGGGGAAGGCGATAGTTGAGCGAGTGTCCGAACGAGTCCGCACTCGTGAGTTCCCAGGTGTGGAGGAAGTTTCTATGGAGGGCGCGGGGGAGCGCGGGCGGCGGACCACCGGCGCTGCGCCCGCGCGCCCGCCGCATAATTACTGTGTACCTACACACACGCACACTTGCGGACTCACCCATCGATACAACTTTAAATTAAATTTTATCTGCTTTGTAAATTTCATGGGCATTGATTGAGCTTTTGTTATATGGGCTGTGGCCGATTTAGGATCTGCTAATACGCCCGGTAGCGTTATTCTAATAGACGCGGTAACGCAACGGGATTTATGACTGTCTCGCCGGCGATGATGGACGTTGCTCTTCGAACGTTGATAAAACGCAAATAAAATCAACTGTACATTTTTATCTCTATCGAATCTCCATATGAATGTGACCCCATGATCCCGCACGCAGACATTGGTGCATTGTCAAAACGCGATAAGGTGGATATATTTGCATTCCTTGCGTGTTTGACGAGCCGATCAAAAATGGCTTCTATATTTGTTCAGTGAAATGTCAAAATGTGTCGTGAGAACGTCAGTGGATGAGCGCATGGCGTGCGCGGGCGCGTCGTGTCGGTCCGGTCACGCGGAGTCCTAGTAACTGGCTACTAATCTTTGAAGCACGGTACACTTGTACTCATGTACTTACACTGCAACTGCACCACGAGCCCTCACTCTACTTGCAATTTCAGCCGCGGGATATTGAAACAGCCCCATGTTAGATCCACTTCCTTTTGAGGAAGGTTAACAAACAATAACCACAATTCGTATTTTGCTTTTGTTAATATCGTGAAATTCATGAGCTATGAATGGATGAATGATTAGCTTACTAACAATAACGATCAGTTTGATATTTTAAAGTCAAGCAAAAGTGGTTTTAAAAAACCATTTTACTTTTTCACATGACATGGGTATTTGGTTACCTAGGCACCCTTTTTAAAAAAATGTGTAATAAGAATAAAACAGTTGAACGATTGTAATTGCGGTACTAACTTTATTACCCAGCTTTTATTACAAATGTTAGCAAACAAAATGATCAATAAAACTCAATTTCATAGGAAGCGAATCGCTTACGAGAATGCTGATGTGAGGTGAACAAACTTAGAGCAAGGAACCATGATGATAGAGGACCGTTTCACATAACTCTCGATAATCGATGATTCATAATTGAGACTTCGAAGAGTTCTAAATCAATAGATAACTATGAAGCATGATCTCATAATTACTGGGACCAACGTCGGTACAAAACCAACAGAGCTGGAAGGAAGGCTGTAATTCAAGCCCATCTGTGGATGCGACCCAGTAATGGCCATCTAAATCACGGGACGTAATCGCAACAATGATTTTAAACAGAGGTCACGAAGCACTCCTATTGCCCAGTATTTATGGACGCAAAAAAGGACGGACGCTTCAGACACCATTTATCAATGTACTCTTAGTCAATTAGGTTCTCATGCCTAAACTTTTGTATCGTGTTCATCTAAATGCGACACTTAAACGTTTGTGCGATAATCTGAATTGAAAAACTCTGCTAAGCGGTATCTGAGCAAGGTGTCTCAATGGACATTAGGCAGATAATGCTGACAATACGTTCAACATAAATTTTGTAAAAGAGGCCGGCAACCGCGGCTCGGATCACGAGACTACTACAAATGACCGCGTATCCTTATCAGGAGCGCCGATGCCGACGGTGAAATATTTTTATAGCGTTTTAAGGCAATCGGCTTCCGTGTTCTTCGTAAGATCTAGTTACATTTTCTTATTACCCAGAGCCTTTGCTGCTTATCTTGTAAATCTTGTAAATGCTTTACGTCAAGTTTCATTTCATAACCATCCACATATCGGAACAAGGAGATCGTTTGTTTCAACCTCCATAGATACATATATATATATATATATATATATATATATTTATATGTTATTGAATTGAATATAAATTTCGTTGCCTATATATTGTTTCTTTTTTAATTAGAGTAAATTATACTTACGTTCATTGTGACCGCGCTAGTGCAGTTTGTGTTTAAAGACAATATTTGAGTGGCATACCAGAAATACAATAAATCAATAAAGGTAACGGCGATTTCTGTTATGAACCTCTTACAGAAACCGCCGTAAAATACCCGAGCAATTTGACATCGAGTGAGTAGAAGCGAGGCTTCGAGGGAACGGTTGTATTCTTGTGTTGTGTGCGTGCGCAAGCACACCTCTGACCGGGCGGACGAGCGGACGGGCGCGGGCGTAGGGAACAGGTAGTGTTGTGTATAAACAAATAACAAAATCGACTTGTCTTACTGAGCGCGCCAAGGTCGGTCCGCGCCTCGCCTCTCCGACCCGCTCCACCACAACCCATCCAGATAGTCCAACTTTTTTATTTTTTATTTTTCCAAAAGCCCTTATTTATTGTGTTGGCTGAGTATTTGGGCGCACAGTTTGTATAAGCAATCAATTTTATTCATTTAGACGGAGCCCGTTCCCTTGTACAAATAAATGAGTGAATTTAATAAATATCTTACAGGCTGGTGTGGTGCGGAGCTACTCGGAAGCGACGTGTCCATGTTTTCATTTGGAAAATAAACACATCAAATTGCGATAAAAAGTCTGTGCACACTAAGACGGTAGAATTTAACGGTATGACACAACAGACATCGAAAACGTGTCCGTGAAATCGATATCTCAAACATTTGGATCGATCGATTTCGTGATGAATGGTGGGTGATATTCGATCCTCGATCAATTTGTGAATGGTGGCCGGAAGTTCCGTACCCATCGGTCTATAGAAGCGTGGAGCAGAATCGAGAATCCACGACCGTAGGCTGTGACAAATCGCTGCGTGCCGTCATTCCTCTAATCGTTCTGCTTTGAGTCGACAATGATCCCAATTTAATTTAATTAACGCTTCAATGCACTCGAAGCCATGTGAACGAACTTAAGAAATTGTTTTTAATGACTTTCCTGTTTCTTTTTAATAGGTGCCACACTTTGTCACGTCTCTGGTTAATCTCGCCTCAGATCTTGCTGATGAATGTAGACAGAACACGATTTAAGTTTTATGAGAAAGACTACACAAATAAGAAGGTAGGCCAAAAGAAAGTTATATAGCTACCTACGTATTTTTAAAACAATCTGTTTTAATGTCCAATAGTATAAGGTTCAGAAAGATACGAGGTGATGTAAACTGAAACTACATAAAATCGTCCATAGATTTTTAGACGAAATATTGTATTACATTACCTAACGTACTCGTTATATACAATCACCATAAAGTAATTATATCAATAATAATAATGTTATATGATATGGCCTATGCCATGAGGCAAGAGGAAACTTAACTAAGGCTAAAGGTGGACAGTAGTTTGATGAGAAGAGCTTATAAAACCGGTCTCAACGGCATACCTTAGGAGAGCCCAGCTGTAGACTAACAAATGCTTGATAATAGTAATGATAATTAATAGACCAGAACAGGTCGATGCAATATAAAGAAATTTCTAATTATTCTATACCTAAACTGTTCTAAGTATCATGTAACCTCACGTTCTTGTAACTGCAGGTGACAACGAATCTAGAGTTACATAAACATAGAGTTCACCAGAACAATTCGTAGGGAAAATTCCCATACGTTCTTAGATTACTAGGAAACGTGGCTTTGAGTTATAGACTAGACTGCACTACATGGTTTAGAATTGGTTAAACAAATAAATGTGTTTGAGCGTTTGATTTAAAATTAATGGAACTCCTACCACTTCCACAATATTTATACCATTATATCTTAAGAATCAAATTCTTTTTGTATTCATTTGGGTAGTATGTATTAAAACAACGTTTTGAAAAGTACTATAGTTACTTAGTAAATCCAACTCCATGAACCCCGATTGGCATAATAATAATAAATTATAGAATATATACCCTACTTTACTATGTCTAATCTACTTGTTTTGATGTTTTTGTTTCATAGTTTTTTTAAGAAACCCTTCATTATAAACATCTCGGGACAATCACATTCTAAAAAATACATTTCATCATACATATATTATAGTTGTCGTGTCCCGAAAATTGCCTCTAATACTAACATTTCTTTCATCAAGAACCTCCTCCTCGTCTTGTTATAAACAGAAACAAGTTAGACGAAACAGTAGCTAGTATATTATTATTGCTCAAAAAAAACCTGTAAATCGAACCGTGGCACGCAACAGTAGCATGCAACTGCAACGATATATTTTTTACTTTAGACTCATTGTAATGTGGAGCTTTCGAAAGTCAAATGTTTGTTTTTGGTTTTGAACCCTTCTGTTTACGTATTTTTTTTTTTTAGTATAACAGCCACTAGCTTCAATATTTGTAATACTGGTCTGAATATACATATATTATGTACATATATTTGGATGATTGTAAAAAAATTATACGCACCATTTAGTGATAAGGATTTGTCTCCAAATTGGAAAATAAATTTGGAGTTTCAAATGCACATTGTTGTGTATAGACGAAAGCGTAGAACGCGGACAATAAATCTATATTAATGCAAAACCTAACCCAGTATGGGAAAGTTAATAGAACCAAAGTGCAATTCCAATTGTCTTACATACTACGCTCCAATGTCGAACATATCTGCTGTGGAGACAATGAGAAAAACATTGGGAACGTCAATTACAGCTTTAGCCAATATCGCTGTCTCAATCGATCGAACCGTAGAACAACAAGGCTGCTTGAGGACACAATTACAATCCATTATATTGGCCCAGACCATTTAGGGTTCGACGAATCTCATGGTTCTCAACGTTCGTTATTGGGGCCATTTTGAAATTGGAAAGCTACAAAGGAAAATCATAGCATTAAAAATTCTTTAAGTCCCTTATTTATAGGGAAACATCACATATATTTTGAGGAAAACTGCGTGACAATATTATATGATGCGACAGATACTAGCATACTATGCTATAGTCTCTCTCTCTCTCTCTTTCTCCTGAGAAACACGAAGTGAGTTTCAGGAGACAAATCTCTACTACTATATACCAGTGAAACATTGTTTATTTATGTTTGCTTGTTTATTTAAAACAGATGAACGAAATGTACACAGATTGATAATAACTACTTAAAGAAACTGACCCGCTCCGACGCAGGCGGGCTCGTCGGGGAGCGCTGAGGCCCGAAAGGGCCTACCCCGAAGTGAGATGGTGAATGCTAGCGCGACCCCATCTCGCCCTATCCTGGCAGCGGATGGATTAGGGAGGAGTTTAAGTGGGTTCGAGTCCCACATACTCCCGGCCATTACCATTGTTGTGGCAAAGAAGAACGAGGGTATTTCCTCCTTTTAAAAGGGGGGGATTTGCATTGATCACCACGCTTAGCAGGTGGCTTGGTGATCGAAGAAGATTTTTATGTACCCAGGTTAAAGATGCTGCCTATTCCTTAGATATTCCCTTAGTCGGCTCCGACGTCACTCACGGAAAGAGATGGGGTGCTCCTATTCGTAAATGAGACCTCATATCCGATTGTTATCATCTTGATAATATTTAAGCAATTTTTTACCCTTGACAATACTTCAAACAAGCTCTGAACGTTTGAAAACCTTTCCAATAAACTAAGTAACTACTAACCAGCCTACACGTACGGAATTGCAATGCGTATTATGCGTTCCAATCGGCAGAAGGCAGAAGCAGTGTCGAGGCACACGGGGCCACGGCATTATGTCCTACATCGCGTATTGTTTGTCACTCAGATGGATTTCATGGCGACAAATGGCCTCAGATCCAGGACAAGCTCGCCAGCACAAAGCCACTTGAAACAAATTAAAACGATCGTACTTCAGTTTCAAATTGCGATTCTAATTCACATTACATGCTCGGTATTGATCGTTCAGATAAGCAAATGTTAATTGAGCATCAGTTTCTCTAATTGCCAATATCTTTGACGATCATCAGCTGTGGGAACGCGTGAACGTTCATAGAGACTATAATACTATGTGTGTTACCTAATTTGTATATCAATAATGACCATTGCTGCAATCGATTGCGTAACACAAATTTGAAAGTACGAAATTACATTCAGCGTGAATGTAAAAGTGTATCGAATTGTAAAGAACTCATCATTAAAGAATATTGTGTACGACTACTCCACTGTTCTAGTGAAAACGTGAATAATCGTGATAGTGGCTATAAATATTGGGTGGGTATTCGGAATAGCCTATGGCCCGTCACCTTGCATTCATTATGCAATAAACCGTGACGATTTGCAAGCCAAAGGGCGAGCGAGTGCGTACGAAATAACGTCCAATTTTCCTCTCACTCACACAATTGTAGGATTAGAGGAAAATTTATATGTCTGGCTTTTTCAAATTAGAGGCAGGTCTGGGCTTTAATGGCGTCTGAGGACAGTGCGAGCCATTCCATTTGTCGCCTATCCCAAGGCCATCGGGAACAATGAGCTTACCTTAGGCTCAGCGCAATCCAGGCATTTAGTGACCATATCCTAGCAGTTCTTTTTGTTGAGTACGTAGAAGGTAGTAGACACTACCTACCTCATGTTGGCGAAATAAGTAAAATTAATCTTAAATGGAAATCGTTGGATTAGAATAGAACCCAGTGGTGCAATAGATGGGATTTGCTTCTTTTGTTTTTTTGTTTTCCAAGTCCTTCAAGACGTTGCCTTCAGATATTATATTTATTATATTCCTTAAGAAAAACGCAGATTTGAAGAAATAAATTAGAGAAGTTATTTCGTTATATTACAGGTATATTACATTTATAAAAACAATTTGTATTTGTATTTGTATTTCCGAATCCAAGAGTATCATACCACATTCGTTAATATTTGCTAGACTGCATAAAGAGATTAAGTCCCTTTTAATTTTGAAAGATACTGATTTTGAATCATTTGATAGATGTGCCTACATGCGCCGCAGCTAAGCCCACTTCAGTGGACATCACTTGGTCGATCACGAGCATCTATTTTTCTACGCTTCCATAGATTTTAAGATATTTCAGATACAATAATGTTGACAATGGCGCGTACATCACTAATTTTCGTTTTTCTGATGATATAGTCGTAATGGCGGAGTTACTCAAGGTCCTTGGCATCATGCTCAACGATGAGGTAGAGTCTCTCAATAATCAATATCAATATCTTAAGATAAACATGGACAAAACGGGAATCATGTTCCACCTATACCAGTAATTATTGGGAACGATACTCTCGACGTTATTGACGAATATGTCTACCTAGGACAGACTGGCCAATTAGGTAGGTAAACTTCCACAGAGGTCGCAACAAGAATCTTCTTCTATCTTTTCAACCGAAACACCGTAGAGGATGAAAACAAAGGTTTTAAATCATTGCCAGTGACTTATGACATAATTTCGAAGAAAAAGCATAGAGAAATGGCAATAGGCAGACCACATTGCTCGTAGAACTGACAGCCGAAGGGGAAGAAAGTTTCTCGAGTGGCGACCACGAACTAGGTCCGAACCGACGTAGATCTGGCCAAAATCGCGAGGAGACGATTAATGCAGAAGGCAAGCAGCCGCTCAAAGTGGCGCTCTGTGGGGGAGGCCTATGTTCAGCAATGGACGTCTTCAGGCGAGAGTTGTTAAATCATATAAATATGTGTCATTTCAGCCATATAAATTATATTTCTCTAAAGTTCAGTGAACTAGATTTCAAGATACTTTAGGTAAACAAACTCACTGCAAATCAGATGCAGATAGTAGGCATGTAGGCAATGTGGGCATACATGGCTCTAAGAGGCTGATAACCTCTATCTGAACCATATAATTATCCGAGATACCATTGCCCAAGACGACTAATCTCGTCTCAAACTTCCGACTGTACAGAGGAAATTAATCTTTAACATCGTAGTTATAAAGGTGGGGGATAGTGAAAGCTGGTCCGTCAAGTCACCGTTGGCACGAAGCTTGCGTCTCCGCCACGAATTGGTCTATAATTAAGAAATAAGTTAAGATACGGTTTTTAGCTGAGTTTTTACAAAGCGTCTTGCGGGCCAACGCAATTAACCCGCCTTGTAAATTGAATGTTTGCTTTATAGTGATTAGTAATTAACTTGAAAGTTTTTATAAGAGCCCACGACGGCATTGATCTTATTGATGCCCATTTGTTTTGTTTGTTGCCATGTTTGAGCCAATTCTATACGGTAAATATTAATTTAAAATAGGCTTTGGAGTTTTTATTGCGTACTTGTCAGTTTTGCAGTTAATTTTTCATGTTTTGTATTTGCATATGCTGTTTTTCAAATTCAATAATTGTATTCAGTTGTTTTTACGATCGCTATGTAGTTGGTAATTAAGCAATAACTTAGTGGAATCACATGTTCTTCTTTATGGCTTGCTTTGGTTTTTGCTACTTTAAATCGTTTGTAGTCCTGTATCTTTATATACTTAACTTACTAACGAACTTGTTCCAAGCAATTACTAAAACATTTATATGTATTATGTGGTTAATCTTCTTTTTTATTCACTAAATACAGACAGCTTGCTAATTTATACGCTTTAGTTTGTAGTCAAAACAGACACAGCTTACATTATATAAAAAAAATATAGGTAGTAACCTTTGTATAAAATCAATGAATATCGCAATGAGCGGCCCTATTATCAAAGCGACGATCTCTTCCACTCAAGTTTAAGATAGCACGAATCAAAAATGATAAATGTAAAATATTCACAAAACCCATACAACAACTTCATGAAATTATTCTCATGTTACAGTTAATTTATGATAATACCATCAATCGCCTTAATTTCATACTGGGAAATTCCAAAGGGAATCTAAAAAGACATGGTCAGGTTCGACAACCACTTTTAGGTCCCTAAATAACTATTAAAATAATCAATAATTGATAATACATTCGCTGTCATCCATTGAGAAGTTTCTGGTTTTTATTTCGCACTTCATCGTCAGATCCTCACTAATTTCTATTCCCCCTGGAAGAAGGGTACTATACAACACATTGACTATAAATCCATTTTTTTCCACATGGGGCTTTATTTTCTTTGATATAACATAAGAAAGTCATCCAAATAATAGATATAGACGAATACAAAAAATTGGCCTTTTAGAAGACCATAAAAAATACGATGAATTCTATTACATTTTTAATAAAATCGTCTATTGGTTAAAGAATAAAGTTCAACTCAATGCGGCAAATAACAGTAACAGCTGCAACAGCACGAGTTACAGCCATACTGCAATTGGACACTTATTAACAACGAGCTTCTTCCCGCAGCTTCGCCCGCGCCGTGGCCTATGGGAAAATAATTCAACCACCCATTTCACCCTCTTAAGGGAAGAATTTCAAAAAATTCTTTCTTAGCGGATGCCTACGTCATAACATCTACCTGCATGCTAAATTTCAGCCCGATCCGTCCAGTGGTTTGGGCTGTGCGTTGATAGTTCACTATGTCAGTCAGTCAATCAGTCAGTCACCTTTGAGTTATATATATTTAAAAGAAAAGATACATCCTATGTTTTCCTATATTATATTGTAGTTTTTACTAGATTAGAATCCACAACAAGTTAGTATGATCAACATAAAAAGTATATAGTAGGTCTACGTACCTACCGCTTAAGTACTCTATCGTTGCCAACGTCTTGTAAGTGCTCACCATACATACTAAAGATAGATACACCGTCTTTATAGTGACAAGAGCTTACATGATTTGATTCGAAGTCTACCAATTATCGATTGATTAAAACCAACCAAAATATTCTTAACAAGTATTTAAAGTATTTAAATTGATTTAAATACCGCACTAATTTAAATGTTGTAGCTGAACAGTACGTATCTTTAACACAGGATAAATAATAGTAGTTATATCAAGTAGATGTTCTTAAGGATTGTAATATTTGTATAAACTAAATACATGCATAGAAATTGCGGGAATTTAACACAAATAAGCTAGTAAATATTAGAAATATGTAGCTATTGCTTCAATCGAAGTATGTTTATTGTAGCATGGTACTAAATGCTCCACCTATTTTTGCAGTCAACCCTACGAATTTTCAATCAATTAGCAATAAACCATTTTGAAATGGTGTCACAATTCTGCATAAATTCAATCAAATCGGCTCGGCACAATCCCCAATATCTCAGACATGGCTAGATAGAATAATAGATGACTCAACACTGATATGCCTTGGAGACTGTGATACTCCAAATGTATACTGCATCAGCACTAGTAGAAAATGTAAAATAAAGTATTCAATAGAATAGAATCTCTTTTGTTGTCACACTCTTGTCATCCTCTATAGTTTTGTAACAGTACTAAGTATTTCATTAACTTCCTAAACAAAGGCGTTTTTAACTTGGATACTGATATTCATCACATCGTGCCATGTAGTGGCATACCAAGCATCTTTTTACATGAGTGCCGTAAGAACATCCAGGGGATGGCACTAGCATTCGACTCGATCTACAATACAATCTACTGCAACCACCAAGATGTCAGCCAAGCGTAATAAATTATGGCAACTCTTGAACATAGGCTTTTGCCATTATGAGAGAGTCCCTTAATGGGTAAGGTCTATGCTAGGTCTAGTTCAACAGTGGACGCAAAATAACTGATGATGTCATGTGATTCAATGCCTAAACTACTGAAGTGTTGACAGATGAAAATAAAGATGCGAGAAATACGTGGGATGATGCCATTTTATATCATTTAAAACCACTTCTCAAAACAGCTACGATGAATTTTAAATTGGACCATGAAAAAACATTTTCAAGTTGAACCAACATCGTACTATCGACTCGTGCATTTCTTTCCCATGTTAAAGCAAAACGAGTACCAAACTACATTACCTGCAGCGAACGAACCAAATAGCTCTATTTCAATGTTGTCTCGTACGAAAAAGGTAAACAAATACCTTACACGAGAGGAAGAGATTCTTCAATACGGCATAATCTGCCGCCCAGAGAGACTACTCCATTTATTTGTTTATGAAGATTATTATCGTGCGTAATAATTCACTAAGTTTCAATTGCATAATGACGGCAGACAGGACTACTAGTGCTCAGGGCGGACGCCGTACAGATAATCTACCTCGCGAAGACTATTATTAAATAGGGGCTGTCAGTAAACCTCGAGGCTGCGTCTCTAACCTAGGGTTTACCGAGTTTGTACCTATGATTGCTATGGACATACGTAATCCGTCTGAGGTGACGGATAGTGATTGATGGGATAAAAGTGCCTAAGCAGATGCAATCTGTGAATTGAGTACAGTAGGTATGTCATGTTGTCACGTAGCCAACATAAGAATACACACTTAAAAACTTAAAGTAAAATTCAAAGTTGAAGACTAAAAAGTTCTAAGTTAAAGAATTGAATCTATATAGCTTGTAAAGGTTAAAATGGACTGAATATGAATATTCGAATGATAAAAACTTATGTCCTCTCTAAAAGGTGAAAGAGATCTCAAACTACACAGACGTTTCATCCTATACACAATCTTATCATGTACATAAATCCTACAATTCAGCATTGTTTTCACAACTAGCTACTTTACCTAGTTTCCGTGAGCCATCGAAAGGTAAAGTTCAAGAATGCTTTCACCAGCCTGATAACCCTAGGCTCTGTTCTCAGACGGACCCAGTCGTGGCTGCAAATACAAACTAAGTAGAAATACACCGAACACTGAAGTTAAAAAGTGTTTTACAGGCCGAATTAACGTATTATCTACGCATATTGCCTTTTACTCACCAGTTTGACCACATTTTATTAAAATACTGGTATTATTATCATGTTTACCGTTTTTATCGATTTGAGATTTTCTATTGTTCATAAATTCGCATGAAGACATAAAACTACGCATATTATGAGAATCTTATCTTTAAAAGAATTATCTCAAGTGCTTATGTAAAATTGAGATCACAAATCTGTCATAGCTATCTGGTTTGTTATCGTTAGATTTCGGTGATCGCTTTTTACAATTGTTTGTGATGAAAGTAGGCGTAACTACTTTTTTATTCTATCAGATGTTTTATTAATGCCAACCAAAATCAAGATACCAAAGTTTCCTTATGAAAATTTTCCGTATATAGCAGACAGAGGTGTACGTACACTGCCAGCACTGAAAGGTCAATAGAATGATATTTTCGTTGTGCCCATTGTATCCCCATCAATGGGGACGAAATAGATCAAAGCAGACTCTCAAGGATCAAAATGTATAACAACAGCTAATTTATACAAACTCGTTGTGTTATTTCGTAGCAGATTTATATCATAACTTTTATTGAGCCATGAGCAGACCGAAACTACATCATTAAGATGTGGAATATATTAGCGTTTATGTGTTAACCAACATTGTTATCATGATAATAAGAGAAATGCCACAATCTAAGGCTTTGACAAAACAACGATAAGAAGCGTGACTTACTAACATTCTTTATGGATAAAAAACCTAAAATACCATTGAACAATGAAACAGCGAGAACGTGCGAATAAAATGGAAGTATTCCAGAAATCAACATTGAACTCATCAACTAATTGGGCCCTTTAGTTATTTCTTTAGAGCAGCACCGTGTAGTAGACAATAGTGCGGGAACGCAACCAGATTTACCTTTTATAACGCAGAGGTTCTCAGCGCAACAATCTGAAGTATACCGTTAGCTAAACAGATATTAATCATAATTTTCACTCGCGCGTCCTACTCAACTATTTGGATGATAGTTATTAGCTCTTTTTGGTTATAAACTCGATGCGTGTGGGCAGGAGTCGACCAGTGGAAAATTGCCGTGCGACAAGCACTGGTAATGGATTTAAAAGTGCTTTGTTGGGGACACCTTTGAATAGCAAAATAATCACTTCCATTGCAATTATCTGAGCATTAGGGCGAGTTGTCTTGCTACTTGACAACGTTTTGTATGGTGCCTCTTTAAGACTTGGAAAATTTTAGCATTTCTGTTTTTTGCGTCAAGAAAAGCCGTGGACAGCGGTTAAAAACACGTGAACAATAATCTGTTATGCTAAATCATAAATAACCTATTTTTCGGGATTAAAAGTATGTCAGGTACACCAGGACCAAAGTATCTTATGTTACTCCAGAACTAAAGTATTTCATTTTACTAACCAAACTTACCAAAGAAGTATCTCAACTGTTTTAACGCTAAGCGGTAAAAACATACACACATTGGTGTCGATTCTGTGTCGCATTCTCTAAAACTAAAGTAAATTTAAAGTTTGGCGGTACTCTTCTGATAAAGGGGAAATGAAAAAGACGGAAATATGTTAATTCCATTTAGCTTTAGAGAATGCGACACAGAATCGACACCATACACCAACTAAATAGGATGGATTAAACAGCTTTAATAACATGGAAAAGTCACCTTTGTGTAATATATAAAAAAAACTTGCATGCTCGCTATAAAGTTAAAACCGTATAGGTAACTTTATTATCAAACCGGAGACCAGGAGACCATGTCAAAGTAACTAGAACAGAAATATTATTTATTCTGTGCCAGAACCAACAAACAGCACTGCAACATTGTCTCAATGAATATTGACGTGACAAGGATTGCTCCAGATTTCTAGGGTCCGCACCAATTAGCGTAAAAGCAAAGTTGTCATCGCTAAATAGAAACAATTGCTCTCTACCGGAATTGGCCGATATTACCACTTGATCTAATCAAGGCAATCAATGGCAGTTGCGAGTTAACAAAAGACAAATTTAGATGCAGATTTCTGCTAATTTGTTAGGACATCTGTAGCAATTGTGAATAAGTATGACCCAGAATTGTAAGCGGGAATCGCTTGATTAAAAGATAGATGGAAACGAATGTGTCACCAACAAACATATACAATTGCCCGCAAACAGAATCATCTGATGTAACCACTTGATTTAATCAAGACAATCAACCAGTTGGCAATTCGCAAGGTCGAGATAGTTATCTTACAGGTTTGTAAGAATGTATTTATGGTGTCACGCCATAGCAAATTTTATCCAAAATGTTAATGTGTATTGTAACAGAAGCGACTTTGGCACCATCATACTTACTAGCAAATTACTGCGTGCTTCATAGACTGTTGAAAACATAGTCCAAAATAGACTATTGCTCATATCCCTACTGTTCCCGTAACAAAATAAAACTTCTCACAAAAACAAAGACAACAATCTTCGAAATGTTACCCAGTCATGTCAAGATTGTATCCACCTGACACCACAATGTCAGTCAATGTCAGCTAAAACATTGCGCTTTCTCTGATTGAAACATTTATAAATACAGCAAACATTTCAAGGTGTAACAGCTCATTCGGCTACGATGTATCTTTAATAACCCTCGGGCACTGATGTTCTCTCAGACTTATGTCTTGCGTTGCAGCTGCTGTTTTGTAATTGCTCACATTTTAATCTCAAAACCAAGTGATACTAAGTTCAATTCCAATTCGAAAAAAAAAACAAAAGCCGTACAAACAAAAGCAACTCGCTAGTCATTAACTAGTTTGTCTAAATTACTAGCGGTTAATTTTGTTTAAAGCGTATTAAAACAATAGAAATATGCAACTATAAAGATGTCGGTAAAAATAACGACGTCTTGCTAAGAACTCTCGTGGAGACATATCCGGGCAAATAGCTCTGTTCGAACCTTAAACTGAACAGATAAAAACATTACTCGCCGCCCTCAATAAATACACATTAATGTCCCAGGGCATTCTGGTTTACATTCCGTGCGGTTTGCAACGAGTTTTATAAAAGCTCCGTTCGGCCGCACACGCAATTACAAGCGCCTCTTTGCGGCACAATCAATATTTATCCTCTTGCGAGACAATGCGATACGCACTACTACATTACCGTGCCGGCTTCGAACTGCGAATCGGAGATGTTCGCCAGCTCTGCAACCAATTCAACTCGCGTCATTCCATCCTCGGCGCAAGTGTACCGATTTGGGTAAGGGTGGGCGCACACCACAATCGGCCCGCGGAGATCGTGTCCGTGCATAAATAACCCACCGTGCAATCTTCCAACTTAATGATATTACGATGCATTATCGCTGCCGTCACTTGATATCGCCCGTTCCGTTTTTCACATCTGATATAAAAATTATCATTCGGGCGACGCAATCGCGATCAAGTGAGAATTTTTCATCCAAAACCGAGAACCGCGCATCAATTATACAAATTGCGTTCGCGTTCGATTTCAATTAATATCGATTTAAGCCGTGCCGTGCGTCCGTGCCGGTTTATAACTAAAAGAGTAAAAAGCGAGATTAATTGCACCGACACAAGATAAAATAAAAGCAATCATAAAATAGTCGGTTGGATTTTATGGCGTGGAAAACAATGCGCTCGATCCGAACAATCGAAGTCGTCGATGCAATGCGAAGGGATGTTGAAGTGAAAGCGCATGCGCTGAAACAAGAAAAAGCCTTCGCAGCCAACCAGTTATTACACTAATCGCTGCGATATAATTCCCGAGTCAACTTAAACACAGGTTCCTTGCGGATCGAAATGCAAACATGGCGGCCGCTTTGAGCCGATAGCGCGGGAACCGGCGCGTGCGGCCTCGCTGAGACGAACGAGGAAATTAATTCCGTGTAATCTTTAATGCAAACAGATATTGCTTTGCTACTGTTAAATAGCAATAATGTTACCAACGGAGTATTCGTGTTATGGAATAGATCTATTATTACTACAAGCCGGTCAAATTACCTATGTAGACCCTCACTTAAAATTTAAAATATTACTAAAACTCATGGAGATGACAGTGTCATGTAAATAATTACAGCGACATCAACTTGCGCAAAAAAAAAAATGGGCATATATGATGCAACGGCTATCTCATGCGTGTAGCGTGATTCTTTTGTATATAAATACATGATGGTTTATTTTAATAATGCATGCTAATAATCTATGCATATAAAATTCAAAATCCTGACGGACTGACTTATATATCAACGCACAGCCTAAACCGCTGGTCCTACAGACTTGAAATTTGGAGAGTGTGTTCTTTGTAAAATGTAGTTATCCACTATGAAAAGATTTTTCGAAATTCCATCCCTAAGAAGGTGAAATGGATGGTTAAATTATCTATGAAAAATTTTCTTCTTCGTTTCCACGCCACGCCACGCGGGTGAAGCTGCGGGCATAAGCTAGTGATGCTATAAGCTACAATCTGATCTAAACATTTCCAAGGCAATTAAAACACTCAACTGTTAGCCACTTGCTTATCTTAATTGAAATGAAACCAGATGCTGTCATGCTCGATTCAACAAAACTGAACGGGTACCCGTGCCAAATTAAAGAAATCGCCAAAATAAAATAAAACACCACAAAAAGCTCAAGAAAAAAGTGTTAAATGTTTTCATCGGCACAAATTCGCATCAGCAAATCAACACCAAACAGTTTAGTTCAATCAAAAAGCGGCGCTAAATTTGCGAGCTCCATTTTATCGGTTTCGCGCCAGTTATCTCAGCGCGGGCGCATCGTTCGCATAAACAATTCCGTCAAACTGCGCCGTATGTATATAGCTTCATCTTTAACGTGTTATCGCGATCTTAGTGGGTGATGAATTTATGAGGGCTATAATATGAATATGATTATGAGTAACACAGGAGTAACAGAGACATTATATGGTAAGTTTAATAGGTAGAAAAACTGGTAGGTAGGATAATCCTACCTACCAGTTTTTCTACCTATTAAACGCCCAACGATCACATACATAAATCCTGGACCCTAACTAGGATTCCCTGTATCCTAAGGACCCAAGAACTACGAGAACCATAGTCCCACAAAACTCAAACTCGGAAGAAGTACTCGCTTTTTTTTTCTATGCACAAATATTTGTCCAACCGCGGGAATCGAACCCGCCACCTCCGGGCTATGAGCCGAACTGCTCCACCACCACACCACAGAGGCTGTCTAAAAATGATGGTCTTAAAATAATTATAAGTTAAAGTGATGATTTTAGTGATTTTTTACATACCATCTCACCTGCTCCGGCTACGCACAAGTTACTCGTAATTAATTCTACGCCCTAACCCGCTCAAGGGAATTAGAAGGTCGAGGGGAAAAGAATGAATGGATGACGATGAAAGGAGGTTGTTTCATCCATTCATCGTTTTCTCAATCTTTTTCCCTTTCTCTTCTTTCTTCCCTGGTACAAGATAAGGAGCAGTTTCATTGTCATTGCCGACGATTTTTTTCATAGTTTATGGATCACATTGCATGCTGTGTGTTCAGAATATTGGGATTATGTAATTTCTGAACAACAAAACCGTTGACTTTGAAATATTTACAGGACAAATTTTAAAGAATCTATTATCTAATAAAAAAGAATGAATGAAATCGGACTAAGCGTTAAAGAATTACAACTAAGTACACATATTGACTTTCTACCCAAAGGAGCCGTGCTGAATTTTAGGACAAAGTATCTTATGTCTTACCTCGTATGAACTCAAATCACGCCAAATTCATTTGAATTCATTCAGAAGTTTCAGCGTTATGCGTGGCCCAGATACAGACAAAAATTTAATTAATTACAATTTGGGCTTCAGGGTGAACCCTTGTGGTGGGTGGCCTTCAAAAAAAATGTTACGTGTCTTGTGTTGTTATGTGTCTTCAATATACAGAATTGTAACTGTTATAGTTTTATTATAAGTAGGTACAGCTAGAGTTATTAAAGTATAACGTTGGGGCCGTGGGGACCAAGTGCCCACAAAATTTACAAAGATCTTTCGGAACGACTGATCGAGGCAACACGTCACCAAAATGCTGGTCTTTATTTAGCCCAAAGACAAAGCATTGCCATTCAACGGGGCAATGCCGCCAGCATTTTGGGCACTCCTTGCCTACTGGTAGCGGCTTCTTAGATTAAGTATTGCTAATGCATAGTTTTTAATTTTATTGTTTAAAAACTTATTATTTGTTCTTGAATCAAACTAGATTCCAAGATTGATACCAATGGAATACAACGGCAGACTTTAATTTTGTCAAAATTTTGAAGAAACGATCACGAAAATACTAAGAAAAATTACCTTTGTCTTTTAACACCGAAATAAATAAAGCTAAATTATTTATTAGCCACAAGATCAAAAGACAAAGTGGCAATAGCTCTCGAGAATTTATTTTTAGCGACAAAACGTGAGTCAAACGTCTAAAATATAAATGTTTGTCATAAAACGTATGATATGATGACATGACGTACAGTTTTACGACAGCTTTTAAAGGAAACTTTATCTTCACCTGCCCACAAAAAGGCGGGGTTTTTTAAATTCGATAGCTTGTGATTGGTTTTAGATTTATGAACGATTTTTGTCTGTTAAATTTTTACGTATTGTAATGTAATTTCTGAACTACAAAACGGATGACTTTAGTTGTAATATAATCATCATCTTGTGGTTAAATTCGAATGTTTTTCAGCGATAAAACTTTCTTCAAAAATGGTATGTGTGCATATCATTATCAGTAATATAAGTACAGTGATAATTTTCTCTATTTATAAGAATAAGTATCTAAGGTTTACAAAAATATTTCTACACTATCGAATCGAGATTACCTACGTCTTTCCTACATGCAGTTTAGACATATTATATGATCGTATTGGATGTCAAAGGCAAACTCAAAGTCAAAGTAAAAATATTTTAAAAAATAAGCTATTTTTAGGTTTTTGGCGGGAAAACGAAAAAGATCGCGCCACCGCATTGTATTATTTTCCAAAACTTGTGTTATTTTCAGTGTTAGTGCATAAAATTGGTGGCATTTTATTCGTTAAGTGCTGAATTACAGACATGAGTGTGGGAAAGTGGTATAGTGATGGTGAAACGTTTCTTTTCGTGTTGTTTCCAAAACTCTATTAGAAGCTTCTGGTAAAGTTGCCACCACTTTACTAGGAGTATGACTTGACTAGACTATGACTTAACTTGATGACTTGGACTTAACTTGAGATATTATCAATTACTTGACACTGGCTAAATACACAAAAGCATGGAGCCAAAACCAAACAAAAATAAAAGCTATTTTTAGCACTTTTACAAGTCAAAATTTATTTCAGGTGCATGTAACATGACGCTAATTACACGGGTTCAAACTTTTCCTTGACATTCAATATTAATCTGTGACTACGCTAAGCAGGCAACACTGCTTAAATCATCAGTCTTTTTGTCAAATAAATTAATATACGTAATTATTTTAATAGGCTACTTCTAATAGTAATGAAAACTACAACAGAAATCTTAAAATTGCGACTAAAGCAACTTCTCTGAACTAAAATAACTGAACTATTATTTACAAACTGTCCATAAATTACACCTCTAATATTCCACGCGTAACACCTCCACGGCAAAGATGACTTTTATTACCCAACCGATATCCAAATATTTATTAGCTTAGAGCAAATTAAAAAGTATAAATTTAAATATTAGGGAACTAAATACTATTATGGCTCTGACACTTGACAACCAAATCCTGTATTTAATATTAGTATGAGCCCACTTGTCTCAGTCGCCCGGAGTGAATTTTAATGAATATCACCTTTACTACTTGAATATTTTCTTTCAAGACCATTCGGTGTCTTTAACGTGAGTTTTATAATAATCTCGTAGTATTTTACGATTAAATATTAATTTTGTAGTGTATACTATCTATTTGATAAACTGTAATAGTAAACGTGGATGATTTGAATAATTTCATTACAAGCTTTTGGAAATCTTTACTGGTTTTGAGACGTAACACGCAATGTTATTTTGTTTATTTTTACTTGTTTAAAGTATAATCTTAAAAATATAGTATGTGAACACTTGAGTAGGATTTGGCACAGTTACATCGCTATTTAGTCACGTAGCTGTGTTGTGGCTTCTTACATTACAAATTAGTACTATAATGGCGATTGTTGGGCCACATAAATGACCACAACTCTGTTATTGCGCAATTGTTTTATGTTCATTATTGTGCTATATATTGAAAAGGAGAGTACTTTTATAGAATGTTTTTCACGTGGACTGTGTAGTATATAATATTTACGAGGTATGTACTTTTGGTTTGAGGCACCAGTCTCTTCGGAGGCGTGGGTTCGTATCCCACCGCTGCCACCATGAAGTGAAACACACGCAAGTTGGCTGAACACTAAATTTATTGTCTATTAATTATTGAGGGTACCTGAAGTACCCTCGTAAATATTATATACTACAGACTGTAGTCTCGGTGTCTCATCAAATAAAAAAATCAATGCAAAAATCTTGTTAAGTAAATTGATGAAATAAGTGTTACTAGATAGCATGTTAAATGTTGTTACTATACTACTATACTATATATCACGATCGTGGCTCGTGAAATTTTGTGTTTTATCTTACGGCCAATTTTATTAGTGACTATAATTTTATCGATTAAGTATAATTTTTATTCAACAGAAACATTAATGTGTACAGGCACTCTATAAATAAAAAGTTACAAGTAATAAAACATATAAAGTAAAATAAAGTAAAAAATAAAAATATATTTAAAAAATGATGTCTCCAGAGTTTTATGGTAAACTGGCAGTTCTGCGAACGGTAGTCCTCGCGAGCACAAACGTTTTTGCAACAATATTCAATACCACAGAGGCTGTTTTATTCATGATATTACAAAACATTACATTTTTACAAGTAGGCAAATCACACAACAAAAGAAAAGGCAAAGGGTTCGAAAGACATTGACATTGAAAAGAATCATTGATCAGTACTTACTTATAAGTTACTATGAACTAGTTGACCTTTTCGCAGCGTGATATATATATATATATATGCAAGTTTTTTTTTTATGTTTTGGCTCTACATTGTTGTGTATTTAGCCAGTGTCAAGTAATTAATAATTTATCAAGTTAATGATATTTCACGCAAATATGTGTCAAGTCACAGTCGAAGTCATCAATCATAGTCAAGTCATAGTCTAGTCAAAGTCATACTCTTAGTAAAGTGGTGGCAACTTTACTTGAAGCTTCTATGGAGTTTTGGAAACAACACGAAAAGAAACGTTTCACAATCATTATACCATTTTTCCACACTCACGCCTGTAACCCAGCACTTAACGAATAGAATAGAATGCCACCAATTTTATGCACTAACACTGAAAATAACACAAGTTTTGGAAAATAATACAATGCGGTGATGCAATCTTTTTCGCATTCCCGCCAAAATTCTATGTGCAAGTTACTGATAATGATAAATATATAGGTAGTAATATCAGCACCTGTCCAATAAAGGCAACCAGCACAATCTACCGCGTATCATCTCACGGACCTTCTGCTCTGAAGTGAAACATTAGGCAATTAAAAATATGTTCTTTTAAGGGTAGCTATTAAATCTTAATATATGGCCGACTGAGCGGAGCATGATTCGCTTAAACCATTAACTTAACCCCCCACATAGCCCATTTGCAGCGTAGTTATGAAGTATGGTCGTTATGGATGCAGTATAACAAGTTGCGCGTATTTTGTATTACAAACTTTTGGAGGTGTCCGTCGCGAGCATTTGTTTGCGAACATTTAAATTGTTCACGGGATGTCATATTAATACAATGCTAAGGTCTTGAACAAATTAATAAATTGATCTCTACAGCAATAGTATTCTGTGCTTTACAGTTTACCTATTTTGTTTGCGATTGCTCGTAATTCGCCGTTTAAATGAAAGAAACAGCAAAGTTGAAGTGTAGTTATATACTAGTACTAAAGCTACCAGATTCACGCGCGTAGACTACAATAATAATAATAACGCCCAACGATCACATACATAGATCCTGGACCCTAACTAGGATTCCCTGTGTCTAGGGACCCAGGAACTACGAGGACCATGGTCCCACAACACCCAGACTCAGAACAAGTATTTGCACTTTACTTTACACTTACAATTTATCTTAATAACAAATACCTAATCTCTTTTCCATCCATCCTTTTAAAGTATCCACACATCAAACTACATTAATATTTGTTGAGTCGTTTAGGCGTGAGAAGGTATAAAAATTAACAGATTTTTATTTAATTTTTCTTTCTAATCTATATATTTTATATAAAAATGAATCACCATTCCACCATTTCTCTTGGTCATCGCATCACGGGTGAACGGATGCAACATTTTCGCCAATTATTTTTTTATTGTGTTTATTATTTTTAGGAGAAGGTTCTTATGCAAGAAAAAGTTAAGAAAGTAAGGAATTTTTCACCACTTGAGTGGATCCGCGGGGCACGGCTAGTTTATAATATTACATTAACATACATTTGTATTAATATTATTACACTATGATTTGGATTACACTTGTACTAACACACGCTTTAGGATATAGATAGAATGTGCAATGTTAGTTGTAAGTAATTAGATACTGTGGTGGCAATGGCGGTGTATCTATATTCACAAAGTAATAGTCACACTTCACACTATATAATATTATAAAGGTGAAAGTTTGTATGTGTGTATATGTGTATGTTTGTTACTCCTTCACGCTTAAACGGCTGAATGGGTTTGGATGAAATTCAGTACCAAGATAGCTTATACACTGGTTTAACATAAAGGCTACATTTCATCCCGGAAAAGATAAATTTACCCGTGGGATGAGCAAATAATTAAAATACTTTTTTACCGCGGGTGAAACCGCGGGGCGCAACTAGTAAGTAATAAGCATAATCATTCACAGAACAGTAACAGGTGATATTAGGCTATGTGAACATTAATGTGACGCATTAGAGAATGCTAACAAAATATAGTACCTACCTTCAAATAAAACACAAATTCGAATATCGAACACAAAACGTGTTGCCATTACCGATCAACATGCCTCTCATATTGCGACTCTAATTACCAACTTCGGCAATAAAATCCATGCACCAATTGTTATACTGTAATAAATTTTCATTATCTGCAAGGGATTGGTTATTATTCAACATAATAATATTGAACTTCATTATTTCACAAGATTGTAAAATGTAATCAGTGTCGATTCGGAGTCATTGTGGTATAGAAAGTTTAATCAAGAAGGTTATAAGAAAGAAGAGACGTTTGTTTACGCAAGATAACTGAACAGCCATGGAAATAACGGACTTAAAAATTGATTGTTTTATATCTATGTATGATACATGAGCAATTTGATCAGGCTGTTATTAATTATTTGTAGAGAGAACAAATGAAGTTAACTTCGCTATAGTACAAGGAAAACTTTGGAGTGCTAAAATTCGCTCATGGTCGTAAGTAGGTACCTACGTAGGCAGGTAAGAAAGTAATTAATAGTAATAAATTAATTAAAAAATTTCACACCATTTTCTTATTTTTCTTTATATTTTTGCCAGTTGTGCCACCGCTTTGCCAGTTATTCTACCGCCAAGCAGTACCGTGTGCAAGCACTACTGTGTTCCGGCTTGAATGGCACTACTAGGTGGTAGGACTTTTCTGCAAAGTTCGTCTAGCTAGGTACCACCGCTTTGCCAGTTATTCTGCCGCCAGCAGTAGTGTGCAAGCACTACTGTGTTCCAGCTTGAAGGGCACTTTAGCTAGTGAAATTACTGGGCAAATGAAACTTTATAATGTGATCTTACAGTCGAGTAATCTTACGACCAGACTGTGTTGATGTCTCAGGATGATCTGCGCAGTGCAGTGTCACGCGAAACTTTATATTTTGGAGTTCCGAGTGACACTGACTTGCTCTGCTATGGGCAGCCGTGTCGCTTAACATCAGGTGAACAACTAGCTCGTCACATCATTCACTAACATAAAAAAATATATTGCTTGGATCTAAGGCACTTTATATCCAATCAGCCAGACAATGATGTTTGTACAAAAAACGAAGACGGTAATTCAAAATGGAGGGTATCTGTAAATACCCACATAGTACATTTTTGACGCTGAAAATAAATAAATAATTCTACTATTCAATTTAATCTCAGCGCCCTCTGGTGATAACAGGCTATACGATTTCGTCCACTGAAACGGTTCACTGAAACTGAAAGGGTTCTTTCACGAAATGCCGACAGACTATACCAAATTAGTTAACTCTACCATTTTATTTAGCTCTCTCCGTGAGGTAATTAGCACTGGACTAATATAATCAGAAACGTCTAAAAGATAATATAGAGACCGCCACAATGAAAGGTTGCTTACTATGCTTACCTACTGTCGTACTGACGAACTCTTACAGAAAAGTCCTGTCAACTTAAAGCCTAACCAAATGTTCCGCCGCTGCTGACACCGACAAGATGTAATAATAATACCATGCCGGACAAAAATCCTCCCATGGATTGCCCGCTCGACAAATAATACTAATAATAATATGTGTGGACATCTCACGCAACAAATATCTAAATATATACACATAACTCAACGAGCTTCTGCCCGCAACTTCGCCCACGGCGTGGCCTATGAGAAAATAATTCAACCACCCATTTCACCCTCTTAAGGGTGGAATTTAAAAAAATCCTTTCTTAGCGGATGCCTACGTCATAACATCTACCTGCATGCCAAATTTCAGCCCGATCCGTCTAGTGGTTTGGGCTATGCGTTGATAGATCACTATGTCAGTCAGTCAGTCACCTTTGAGTTATATATATTATTATTTTTTATTTTTTTTTTTATTATTTGGCTCCACACTTCCGTGTATTTAGCCAGTGTCAAGTAATTGATAATTATCAAGTTAATGATATTTCACGCAAATATGTGTCAAGTCACAGTCGAAGCATTAAGTTAAGCCATAGTCAAGTCATGGTCAAAGTTATACTCCTAGTAAAGTGGTGGCAACTTTACTTGAAGCTTCTAAGGAGTTTTGGAAACAACACGAAAAGAAACGTTTCACCATCATTATACCATTTTCCCACACTCACGCCTGTAATCCAGCACTTAACGAATAGAATAGAATGCCACCAATTTTATGCACTAACACTGAAAATAACACAAGTTTTGGAAAATAATACGATGCGGTGACGCAATCTTTTTCGCGTTCCCGCCAAAACTCTTATATATATTTAGAAACTGTCCTAACCATCTATTAGGTATTTCACACACTGCTCCACACCATCAAATCTGCAATGCGATATGCTGGAATAGCCGCCAATCGAGCCGCAACACACCACACGATGCGATTTGACTTATTGAGTTTGACACTTTGTGAGCCAGATTGTATGGTGTGTAGAGTACTTAAATAAACACTGAATAACTGTAGAACAGTTAGACAGTGTTTTCTCTTGTATTATCTATGCCTATTTAAAAAAATTTAGATAAATAAAAACACATAGTAACTATTTTTATACATAATGTTTATTAGTAACGGGCCAGAATTTTAGAGAATTTCTTTGCTCGCAACAGGATAATAACGATGATTTTGTTCGTCTGTTGCAGCTGGTTATGAAACTTAGTTGTATTTATAGAAGATTTGCTTTCCGAGTCACTTATGATTGTCACAGATGACAAGTACTACAAGTTACTTAGTAGGCTTGTATTGTGCTATCGTCATCTATCCACTTTTCTAGAATTAGTCCATAAAACCAATCTATAAATAATATATTTAATAATTATTTGACCGGCCTGATAGCTCAGTTGGTAGTAACCCTGCCTTCGGTCGTAAGTTCGATTCCCACCCAGGACAAACATTTATGTGATGAATATCGATGTTTGTTCTATGTCTAGGTGTTATATTGTATTCTATGTATGTATTTACAAACAAAGTTATCTGGTTCCCATCGTACAAGCTTTGGTTAGTTTGGGGCTAGATGGCGTTGTGTCAAATGACCACATTTATTTTATTTATTATGTTTTTGTAGGTACCTATTGTTAATTGAAATTAGGGTTGATATTCCACTAGTCAATAATATTCTTAATCTAAGGTTAAAGTCTGTACAATCACACTAATATCACTCTAATATTATAAAGGCGAAAGTTTGTATGTGTATATATTTGTATGTTTGTTACTCCTTCACGCTCAAACGGCTGAATGAATTTGGATGAAATTCGGTACCAAGATAGCTTATACACTGGATTAACATATAGGCTACATTTCATCCCGGAAAAGTGAAATGTTCCCGTGGGAGGAGCAAATAATTAAAATACTTTTTATCCGCGGGTGAAACCGCGAGGTGCAATAGAGAAGAGAATAACCAAAGATTACTTAATACATATACATATAGACATAAATATATACATATATATCAGATATATATACATATTAGACAAAATCTATCCTGAAGTATGTTGTCGGATACGTATTCTATAGTTAGTTTTATATATGTAAGTAATTGTATTCATTATAATTATGTAAGTAGGTATATTATATTATTTTTTATATAATTAGTATATTATACGTAATATATATTTTTTATTATTATATACATAGACGTATTTTATTCTAATATCAATTTTACTGCAACGCTACCATTTCTTTTCTTGCACATCCAGGTTGACTGATAGATAATGCTTCATAGCATTAAGTCCTCCTTGTACATTATTTTGTGCTGAAGTATATATAAATAAATATTGCCGTAATAATAATAATCTGCATGCAATTAAAAAACTTACTTATATAGGCATGTAAATATTTTTGTTTTTGATTTACGCCAGTCCCCTAAAAACTAAAAACAACCAAAACAACTGCGTCTGCCTACACTTACATTTCCAGCAAACTTTATCAGTCATGAATAAAATTACCTTCATTTATTACATAGCTCGCGGTGGAAATTATTGTAATGTTCCACTAATTTAGACAGGCGCCACCTACTGTTCGCGACACTCCTAAAGTTTTACTCATAATTAGAGTTCCAGCTGTGATTTAAACTCTAATCGCATGCCCAAGGCCGGGCCAGAAATATCACCTTGTTCAAATATTCAAATGTATTCGAATTTCGAACGGTATGCTCATCACAGCAGATTACATATTTCGACATCGAGGTTTCATTACCTACCCTCACGTTACAGTACATACAGATAATCAGGATCTATGAAAATTGTTACAATTGCTTTATTTTTCTAAGATACCGAATCTAATAGTTGATATTGGTAAGCAGCTTTGTTTTTATTATAATAAGTACGTCAATTCCAATTACACTTATTATAATAAATATCAAACATGATTGACAAAAATATTTTTATTTTATTTATACAAGGTGGAATTTAATTCACTTCAATTCACAGTATGTACTTAGACCATGCTATTTACATGCGATTATTTGTTCAAGGTCCAATTTAAAAAAAAACTTTGTTTTAGTATTTAGTGCCCCCTAAAATAACTGCATGACGCCCGAAATTTCTATTTAACGGTACACACAGCGCGGGCACCAGCTGAGTGCTTTGTAAATGTTTCGTAGGCAAAACTTTGTTCAATGTTGCAAGGCTTTTTTTAAGAATTTAAATTTGCAGTATTTTGATAATACCTAGATTTAAGTTTTATTTCATAAGTACTTTTTTATTTAGTTATATGGGAGCGTTCTATAGCATGGACTGAATACATACATTAAAAGAAAAGAACGAATGAAATTCCGCCTTGTATATTCAAACCATAAGTAGATAGTCTAATAAATGAATAAATAAGCAATCAAATCAGAAGTCAATTTTACAATAGTAAAGACAATTAAACAGTCATAACAATAAAATACAGACATAGAAGTCAGATACAGACAGCAGTAATGTGGTGGTTGAGTTGGTCGGCTTATAACCCGTACACGACGGGTTCGATTCCCGTGGCAGAGCAAGAATTTGTGCACAGAAAAAAGGCGCAAACACTGGTTCTATGTCTGGGTGTTGTGGGACGAGAACCATTCCTCGTAGTTCCCTAGGCACGGGAATCCTAGTTAGGGTCCAGGATTCATGTATGGTATTTCTGTGCATTATTATTATTAGATATATCGTATTGACCTGAGTAATAAGTTCCCACTCACCAGAGAGATAGTCGTAACCCACCACACTGGCCTAGTGTGGATAGATGGATAACGAATGTTCTCGAATATTGTGATTCTTAAACGTGTCGTTTTCGTTCACCGTACTTAGAGCGAGTGCATACTTTGCACATAACTTGAAAAGTAATTGGTGCAAGGGCGGGATTCGAACCAGGTTGCGCTTGTTTGAAACTCGTATGGGCTGCTGCGCCGCATACTCGATCTCAACAGTAATACTGACAGTGACTAGTTTTCGAACTAAAATAAAACTGCACGTACCTAAGTAGTTAGTAGTAAACGTTCTGTAAGTTAAACATGCGTCAGTGAGCTCTGATGATGTTTTCAATGAGAGTACGATAACACTTTTGAAATAAATTTGGAATTTGATTAAAAAACTATAATACGAACTGTGTAGCAGTAGCGTGTAGCAGATTTAAGACCTAATGTTATTACTTTAGGCCTTAAATTCAACAATATCACTCAATTAAATCTCTGCAGATCTCTAAATGAGAGGCATAAAGCCTGACACAGGTGGGTCCACACGGCATCGTGTTTCAGTCGATTGTGCACCGATCGAAGCTTTCCGGTCGGAACTGCTGCCCGCCCATCGCTTCCATTGTGCAATCCGCATTAATTGGCCTCAGCCGCAGACATTTAATATCTCTTAATGCCGAAAAATATACTCTCCACCGTGGAGCTTAAACATCCGTGCGTTGAATGGCCCACTGTGCTGTAATTCGATATTTTCGTTACCGATTTGTTCGCAATAGCAGATGGGTGCGCCCCCAAACAGGAAATAATTTCAAACTTGTTGCCACTGACTGATCTATGGCGTTGTTTTCTTTTTGTGAGAAACCACGTGCGTTGGCCTTTTTTACTGCAAATTGTGAGTTTGAACTATGAATAGATACATGTCTACGTAGTTATTATATTGGAAGGTATGCGAGTGGAGTATTGGATGTCGAATTGACTGTAAATAAACACCAGCTGGTCGGTGCTCACGTTACATGAATCCGTTGTAGGCTACAATAATTTATGCTAGATAGTAATGCAGTACAGTTCCTAGAACTCGTTAGATATGTCTACGTATAGTTTAAGACTTTTTAAGCTTTCTTTGTGACTTACTGGTTACTTAATTGGTAGAGACAAAAATCGGCGATGTTTCTTTGTTAACTTCGGAGACATCATATGGTAGAGTAGAGTATTGTAGCCTAAGAACTATTTAAAAAGTAATTTACTAAATGGATAGGAAAAATAATTCCGACTGATATTCTAGTGATCATTTCAGTTTCACATCTCATTCTCGACTCTTATACCCATCTTTACTAAAGTCTGACAGCTCCCAAGCTCGCAATTATTACTCTGTAATATATCCAAATGCACTGCAGTAGGTGTGTCATAGAGGGGTAAGTGCAAATCTAGGATCTGTCTAGTATAGACAGGCATTTCTTTGCTTGTTAGCTTAGCTTTTTAGACCGCCGCTGTAGTGTGGTGGTTGAACCGCTCGGCTCATAACCCGGAAGCAGTGGGTTCTATTCCCGCGGCAGGACAAGTATATTTGTGCACAGCAAAAAAAACTAACATACTTATTATTACTATTATTCTTTATTGCACTAAAAACAGTACAAACGGAGGACTTAATACTAAAGCATTTTCTACCAGTCATCACTCATAGTTTGAGAAAAAGGGATGTAGGATGATAGAGGGATGAACTTGTTCTGAGTCTGGGTTTTGTGGGACCATGGTCCTCGTAATTTCTGGGTCCTAGACACAGGGAATTCTAGTCAGGGTCCTGGATCTGTGTATTTGCTCGTTGGGCACTATTATTATTTATTATTTGTCTAATTGTTCCTCTGTATTCTCATAAAAATCTAAGTTTGCATTATAATTATTTACTTAAGTAACAGGTAGTACAAGGGCTCCTAAGATACAGGTTATGCCTAGTTTTGGGCCCGTAGGTAATAAGTTATTATATTATGATAAATGTTATGCCATTTATAATCTTGTAATGTAGCTGTGGAGATATTAATAATGGTATTATTATTGTAAAATCATTAATTTCTTTCGGATAATAAATAATAATAATTATTATTATTATAGTTTGCATTATAATTATTTACTTAAGTAAAAGGTAATATAAGGGCTCCCAAGATATAGGTTATGCCTAGTCTTGGGCCCGATATGACATAACTTATAATCTAGTAATGTAAGCTATGGAAATATTAATAATGTTATTATTATTGTAAAATCATTAATTTCTTTCGGATAATAAATAATAATAATTATTATTATTACTTATTATCCTATATAAGTGCCGTTAATCTGTACAACTATTTCGGTTATTTGTTCAACAGAACGTTTCCAAAATTAGCCGAAATAGACCGTAATGCGTCAGCCAGGTATACAAAGTTGGAATATTTTTTCTAAAAACAAGAGCATCCTGGTTTCGTGCTCCCGCCGCCACGAAGGAGATTATACTATTTTAACGTAACATCTGTATGTGAAACATTAACTAGATACTATTAGATAAACCACGGATGTTTTTTATGCGATGCCGTTTTTTAATCTTTTGTATTCACTCGTTCACCAAATGTGCATTTTATTTATGGGGTCCTTTATGAATAGCGGTTGGGTACATCGTTATGAGAATTGAATGTGACAATGATATAGCTCACACTTGTGGCCACTTGTTATTAATTATTCTTTTAGTATAACGTAACAGGTTTGCTTTTAATCTGAGTGTATGTTGGATGTTAGCAGACTGACAAGGGCAGTTGAAGATAGAAGTGATCGTGAGAATGAAATGAAATGATATGAAATGAAATGATATTTATTTTCGGAAAATAAAAAATAGGTGACCACCTACTCAAACATCGTAGCAATTTTAAGAAATTTAGAGCTACATTAAATATACATACATATAAAAACTTGGATTTATATGTTTCGATATTAAAACTGTGTACTTTTGAAACTTTAACAGTTTATAGATGTAGGTGTAACTCGGCTCACATACAGATGACAGTATGGATTGATACACTATTAGTGGTATAAAATAATTCGAGTAGGTATAAATGTCTGAGCACTAACTCCTAACTAAGTTAACCTGTGTTTAGGATATTAGGTCCCCCACATCGACACATCCTCTATGATATTATTTATTAGTGTGTAGCCACTGCTAAATTTATAAGTGTAAGTACAATTTCTCTAAATTATTCTTACGATTTGTGAACTAACGTTAGTGTGCTTGTCTATAATAAATTAATCAACTAAAAATGTAATTGTAACTTATTTTTCATTACTCATACTCGGAAAGTAGGTCTGGAGTTGTCTGAGGAGCGGGTTAAAAGTAACACTTTTTAGCCCTGAAAAATCATTTTCCACTGACAACTGTCCAATTATAAAAAAACTAGTTTTATTTTCAAATTTCTATTGAACCATGTTCCAACTTTCGCTACAGCCACTCAATTACAGCGCGATGTAAACTTAAATGACTTTATTATAATATATAATAATAATAATAATTTAGCTGCAGCGATATCTTAAAAATAACATAGATTTGGGCAAAATATTTGCCATTTTCCAATGATGAAAAAGAAAAATTATGACTGGCTGGCCACAGAAAAAAAATTGGCGGGAAAGCGGCAACCTGATCTTCATTTGTTTTTCAAGCTGTAGAGTTTTGTTTATACTTCCATATAACAGAGATTTGTAATCACTCATTGTATCTTTATCCAATACATGTTTTTATTTTTACTTTCTTGGTATTCGTAATGAGTGTTTACCTCGGGTAAAATACTTATTTAGTCCCTCGAACTATTGAAACTCACGTCTTAGGACTAAATAAGTCACTTTCATCCCTAGGATAACAATGTACTATTTCGTGTTAGAACAGTCTAATGCTGTAAGTAAATTTTACTGAATAACCTACGACCTTTTAAGTTTTCAAAGTAAGTACATAATTGGATGCAGTTGCAGATAAAAGTGACCACATTGTGAGAATGTTTTACCCGTAACTTTTGAACTGAGTTGTATAGTATGGATGAAACAAAATAAACTTAACAAGGCTCAAAAACGGCCACCCAATTACGCCGGGAGACATAAATACTTCACGTTTATTATTCGACGGCGCACTCGATAGGATTGGAAAGCGACAGAACGCCCCAAAGTTCCAATAAGCTACCACTAATTACGTAATTCAAGCACCGTGACTGAAATAAAAAGATAGAGATTGCGGCGGCGAGACGAAAGGGAGACCCGGCGATGTAGAGGCTTGACTCCTTGGGGAACAGGAAAACCATACAGTGGTCTTTACTTTAAAAATCGGCTCTCGCTAAGAACATTTTGTCTTTCAAAAAATGACATGACAATTTGCTAAAAAGTCAGAGGTGAAGCTCCAAGAACTTTTCGGGGCATCTATATCTATAAAGAGCTTCTGCCCGCAGCTTCGCCTGCGGCGTGGCCTATGGGAAAATAATTCAACCACCCATTTCACTCTCTTAAGGGTGGAATTTCAAAAAATCCTTTCTTAGCGGATGCCTACGTCATAACATCTACCTGCATGCCAAATTTCAGCCCAATCCGTCCAGTGGTTTGGGCTGTGCGTCGATAGATCACTATGTCAGTCAGTCAGTCAGTCATTTACCTCTGAGTTATATATATTAAAAAAAGAAACATTAAATTGATAGATAATAAGAATCATAGACTGTTCTTCTTAATATTATCTACATCACGTCAACAGCCAGAAGACTTCCACTGCTGAACATAGGCCTCCCCCATAAAAAAAAGAATGTGCTTTAGAGTACACAACTGAAGTAAAATGATTCTTTAGCTCCATCTCTCTTACCCCTACAGTAATATACGAAACTTAACTCATTCTTTCTATTTTCACGTAGTGAGGGAGATATAAGTATATCTCCCTCTCAACTTCCATTTGCCTCACCAGTTTACCCCCAAGTTGAGCGTGCGTAAAGAAGTTTTTCCTCAAAAAACACTTTATAGACTGATCTCACAGTCGAGTAATTTTATTACTAGACTATGCTGATGTCTGAGGATGATGAGCGCAGTACAGTGTTACGCGAAACTTTATATTTCAGAGTTCCTGTTCATCTGTTATGGGTAGCCGTGTCACTCAACATCCAGTGAACGACTAGCTCGTCACATCATTCATGAACTTAATACATTACATGGTTAATTAATAATTATTAGTAATATTATTCTCTAGCTTAATACAGCTTAAATTAACAAACCTAGGTACCTAATCATGCATTGTACAAAATGGCCCAGTTATGACATTTTTATTTCTTTGGTAGGCTATGAAAATGGTCAGTCAGAGCCACTAGTTCACGAATTTTTTCAAAAGCAAGAATCTCTATGTCTTTTTGTTCCCTCGCGTATCCTGGGGTATTCTAATTTTAACTAGGCATTGTGTATTGTTGCCCGTGCCGCGACATTCTGCGCTCTAATCAGCATATACAATTTCATCCACTTATTATTTTTTATTATTATTTTTGACAAGTGCAACCCCCTGCTTACACATATGTCGCGGTGCGGCAACCCTTGTGGTTAGTTGATGTATTGGGCAAAATGTTAACATATTTAATAATATTTCAATTCAGTTATTTGGCATGAAAATGTGTGATTTGTGTTGAATGAAGTAGTTTGACGTTCGTTATTCTTGAAAGATATTTACGTATTATGCTTATGTAATGGAAATGCTACTATACTACTTTTACTGTACGACTCTTTTAACTTTTTTATATTTAACTTACTTTTTTGCTTTTGGCTCCACACTTTTGTGTATTTAGCCAGTGTCAAGTAATTAATTTTTCAAGTTAATTTATATTATACATATGTATGTTGTATGTGTCAAGTCAAGTCACAGTCCAAGTCATCAAGTCAAGTCATAGTCTAGTCTAGTCATACTCCTAGTAAAATGGTGGCACCTTTACCAGAAGTCTTTCTATGGAGTGTTGGAAACAACACGAAAAGAAACGTTTCACCATCATTATATTTCACCACTTTCCCACATTCAGGTCTGTAATCTGCACTTAACGAAATGCCACCAATTTTATGCACTAACACTGAAAATAACACAAGTTTTGGAAAATAATACAATGCGGTGACACGATCTTTTTCGTTTTCCCGCCAAATCTCGGTTTAACTTACTTTATCATAAGTCGTATCTCTAGAAACTAAACAGAAGCACGTTTTCACAAATTGTCTGCGTAAATCCGGCCCAAAATTACCAAAAAAATAATACCTCCAACTTAAAATACCGTTAAAGCTCAAAGGAAAACCTTAATACCCAGGATTCGTATATAATTATGATGACTAATAGCACACGTATGTTTTCTAATCTACCTACAATTACACAAATATTGCATTTTGAGTAGTAATTTGAATGATATAAGGTTCATTTTAAAAAGATGTATTAAGAGGTAGAGTGCATATATCAAAATAGAAATTAGGGGTTAGAAAGCGCACCCTTGATCAATGGTGATAATTAAAATTAGAATTTTATCCTAGTCCGATCTCGCAAGCCGCTTGAAGCCACCCAAGTGACGATACGGTCAATTAATAAAATATAATTGTAACATTTATTTTATTTAGTATTTGTTTTCAGTTATCACGCTTGATTTAACTTTGATGTTTTATACAAATTAAAAGAGAATCTATAAAAAATTGAAAATACCGTCTATTGAAAACGAGTTCCTTAGCTTATAACGCTACTATAGGACCGACAAAATCATTTTAAAGGTGCTCTAAAAATAAAATATTAAAAAGTCTAAAAATTAAAAGAATAAACCTAGTTATTATTCAGAGCAAATAGAGAAAAGACCAGCATCCCGATTCACAATCAATCGGAAAAGTCTTGATTCGGAATCTAGACATTAGGTATCCTTTATTTTCATTGGAGGTGAAAATGGCGGAGGTTATATTCTAAATTGGAAACTTTTCGATGAATGGGAAAAATAAGAAAACGTCACACAATATATTTTATCCAACGAAATTCATATTTAAGAAAACGGAAACAAAATATTTCCACAAAAAGCGCAGCAACTAAACGACCTCATTCCATTGCAAAACATATGCGATACATTCTACGCCTTCAACGTCGTGGTATTCCCTAGCGAATTTAAATTTGTAATTCTTCCCAATAGTGGGGGAACATTTATTAAAAAACGGCGTGACTCCGCCCATCGGCGGAAACAGCTGCAGACTAATTATTACAAACATGCCTCCTTAAGCATTGCCCCATAGCCACAGACTATGCCTTGCTACAGTTAATCTTCGATAGAAAACTATTATTACGCGACCACCTGGCTCGATAGGCAAATATACCGAAACATCACGAACTGGTAATTAAAATCAAACATAAGTTTATTTATTGGACGGTGTCAATGAAACAATTAAGCTCCAAACCCAATATTATATTAGAGAATATGATGGAGACTATAAAATATTCAATGACGTATCAACTATCATCTGTGCGGCTCGAATATTATTTGTTTATACGGATAAAGTCATAATGAATAGTTTTATTATGACATGGCGACTTCCTACGCTAGTATCTACTATAGACGTTTCTTTAAAACATTTCATTAGCCGGCCAGATATTTACGATTTTGGGTAGCTATGGGCGGTCACGATTACGATTATGAGGAAACGATACATTTAAAGTTGGCCGTTAATGGATACAATCTTCATTTACCCTCCTACATCTACAACGTTACTTGATTACAATAATCGTGAAGCATAAAAGCTGAAACAACATCGTTAATTTTTATCTCACTGTCTAAATAAATCATAAAAAATGTTATAATCAGACACATTCCCGTGGAATCTTAAAACGTAATGCATAACAATAAACTGATTTTTTTTCGCTAATGGACTTGCAAAATGCGTATCTAAAGTGTCACTCGTGTTTTATTGAGAGTACCATTTTCAGAGGTACTCAACAGTTTCGTAATAAACCTGTCCTGGATACAGATAACATCACAATCTCGATTCGAAAAGCTAAAAGGTCGTTTATAGTAACATAAACGTTTATAGAATCATAAAGCAGAACCAATCTATTGTTTCCTCTCGGCCTACGCGCCTGAGGGACATGACTAATCGAGCGATCCAGGTTTTTGTTTCTGTGAGGGACATTGGTAATCAATTGTCGCCTCGTGAAAATTTCCCACCTTAGTTCGATGTCTCTAATATATTTGGACCGGGCGCGGAACGGGTTTGGAATAGTCTGGAGACAATAAACGATCGGATATCGTATTGCGATAGGGAAATAAAGAAAAAAGGTGATGAGTGTGTTGTCTGCGTCGTCGTTGGCGCGAATAGATAGCTTTGTGTTGGAAGGCGGCGCATCGATGACAACGGTTTAAATCCATTTGACATTTGATTCTCTGACCGGATAGTATTACATGAGCATTCAATTAAGAAATTTTTGCCGTAATTGCAAAGAAATGTAATATTAATATACTATAAGATGCGCCATGAATTATGACACACCTATGAATGTCAGATAATTAAGAAAGGCCTATAATTTAGCATAATGCATATGATTCCTAATAAATAATTGTAAGTTTAAAGTTATGGATGTTTATCTGAATTAAATATTTATTGGTTTGATTTGAATTGAAGTAAGTATTTCTTTAATAGTTGAGTGGATCAATAAAAGAGAATCTTTGATAACAAATAGACTAGCCGCCATAAAATTACGGTCCGTATTACAGAACTATGCTCAGTCGTCGGTTGATACTTAAGTAGAGATTTCATTCACAATAATAAATAATAATATTAATAGCGCCCAACGATCACAATCATACATAGATCCTGGACCCTAAGACTCCCTGTGTCTAGGGACCCAGGAACTATGAGGATCATGGTCCCACAACACCCAGACTCAGAATACGTATTTGTGCTTTTTATATGTGCACAAATACTTGTCCTGCCGCGGGAATCGAACCCGCCGTCTCCAGGTAATCAGCCGACCTGCTCAACCACCACACCACAGAGCTGAACAATATGGTGATTTTGAATAAAATCTCCTATTGAGCAGAGATTCACGACTGAGCATAGTTCTGTAATACGGGATTTTGTGATAGTAAATCGTGATTATAAACATACGTTAACAGATTAGGTAAATTCATAACTCTACATTAAAATGAATAGGGATTTATAGTCTTTTAAAATGACTAATGAGATCTAATCTAAATTACCTTACATGACTAAAAACAATAATGATACACAAGAATTCCATACTTACCCTTTAGTGAACGTTGAATATTTGTTCTTATCTGGATTAGCTTCAAGCTAGTGCATGAGAAGTCATGCCCTGCACTCACTCGCGTGTACTTTAACAAAAATCCATTGCCGTGCGTCCACTCTACCTACTTTATAACAAAGATACATCTAATCCAATTGAAAGTCAATTAAACCACGGTGTATTAATCATCATTCCAATCCAAGTCTAAGGTGAGTATTCTAATCTGTGGCCCAAGGATGATTTATAGTTTCGCAGCGGGCTACAGAGCGTAGCGCGAGCGCACTGTCGCGGCCGCTTTCAAAATTAAAATCTTAAAGGCGCAACCGTGATCTTATCCACCTCGATCAATTTAGATAAAATAAATATTTATACACTCGACCGTAGATGGGCGAACAAAGCGCTCGGTAAATTGATTATGTCAATGAAGAACGCTTTTGACGTTCGCCCCTATTCGATCACCTGTCTCGATCCTAGATACGATTCGGATTCGGACACGTTCGATGCTAAGGCGAAGAATTAAATTCATAACGGTTATTCAAACGCTTTTTAGTAGTGAATTTCGAAGCGGTATTCTTTTCTATGCAATTCATACAAAAACTCTAGAATAATTTGTCTAATAAATTATCTCTAAAGATATTAATTTACTGATACTTATGACAAAAAATAATTATCAATTTATGCCTAATATATTTCTCTACCTAAATAATAAATTTTATTTGATTGGTGTCTTTTGTTTTTATGGAATAAAAATCTATAATGAAGTAGATAAAATATTGTTTAATTCATAGTTTGCATTTGGAAGCGTAATAAATACGAACAATTTCATATCCTAGCTAAAAGATAAATCACAAAGTTATGTACTTACCTACATACTTATTACTAACATGATAACATTTATTTACAAATTGACTAGGGTACATTTCAGTTCTTCGAAGACGTTTATTACAATATTTACAATATCTGTCGTGTAATCTGTAAAATATTACTAACAAATATATTCGTTTTAAGTAAACTCTTACCTACCACCTAATTACGTATCACAAATCATTAAGTATACTTAAGCTTTTCAGGACAGGACTTAATCAGGAACCTCATATTACAAGTTCAATGCTTGGTTGCAACATAAACAGTTTTGATAATCATACTAAACATATTGATTTGGACACTACAAGCAAAGGAATGTATAGCGAAAGGTAGGAAAAGATAAAACAGGTACGAAAGAAATTTCTTAGACAATATTACTAACATTTCAAACCTAACTCAGGCAATTGTTAGAGTTGAAATTAAGTTTTTTACATAAACTTGCTTAGACATAAATAAATGCAACTGCATATTATGTATGAGCACCAAAACAGAAAATAAAGACTACTTACAGGCTTAGAATTAATTTGGCTATTTACAGTTACTACCATCACAATAACATCGGTTACACAAAATAAGTCTTTCGGGTATGTGACGCGTTAGACATAGGAATCTGTTGAGGAGGCCTGAGCGGCCGCTCCTCGCACTGGTGGTTGTCTATGGAAACGTAGCTGTGGTGGTGCGGTAATCGATCGTCCCCACGACCCTCGCTGCTGGCTACAGAACACGTCTCGTCCTCGGTACTGCGGGCAGATACCTCCGCGCTCGCACTCGTCGAGTGCATAGGACTCGACATCATCAGTATAGGCGGAGACATCCCGTACTTGTACCAAGGGTCGTGAGACGTCGGCGACGCCGTATACCTCAGGTTCCCATGACGCCCAAACCCCTCCCTATTTCCACTTTTTAAATGATGCTCGTTATGTAGCGTCCGATTCGGCAACGTCACGTCCACGTCGGGTAGCCGAAAATTTAGCTTCTCCCAACAGTTCTTTTCACCCCACACTATCACTGTACACGTTTTAAGCAACACTTTTAAGTCCGGGTCTATATTTATGGCACTTAGGTCGGTCGTCACTAAAAATATTATCTTTTGACGCCTATGCCTAACGTTCACTGAGTTTATAGCACTTTGTATAGCCGCCTTTGATTCAGGCGAGTACCACTCTAATTCTAAAAACTTTATCGATAACACAATGATAAGTCTTTTAGAACTTTCCGATGCACTGACTAAACTATCACTCGTTCGCCTCTCTATCAGCTGTAAGTCTCTGTGTTGTAAACACAATGTATGTCCCGTATTTTCTAACTCGGAGCTCACCGCACGAGTCACGAAATCTTCATCACGCGGATTGTATACAAAAAATGCGTCGAAACGTTTATTTTTATTGTCATTCATATCTTTCGTCGTCGAACTGAATACTCTGATGCCATATCTAGAATGCAACCACAATTTGAAATCTTCTCTGTACATAAACGTCACAGCACACACCAGTAGTATTAAAACAGCTATTACAAGAACCGCTGCAATGTATGGAATGTAATTTTCAACGCTATCATTCGATTCAATAAATAATCGCTTTAAGGTTTCAGTCCCAGTTTCTTCAGTAGTAGTTTCCGATTTGCACTCCCTAGCGACAGCTGCCACTGTTTTATTCATTGGTAATCCATTAGGGAGAAAACACATGATAGTTTCGGAGTCTTTTGATTTTTTGGTAAGCCATTGATGCAACTGTGCCACATCCTTGCAGTCACACATCCAGTGGTTTCCATCCACTGACACTCGAAGGCGAGGGTCGTTCTCGGTAATGACTCTCCATGGCATGTAATCAACGTAACCGTTATTATCCAGATCCAGGAACTCTACAGAGGCCAGATAATTGAAGGTATCGTTTTCGATGACTTTGATTTTATTGTTACTCAAATAAAGCTCGATCAAGTTAGGTAATCGAGTGAATTGTGTATTTCTCAATAACTCCAAATTGTTGTTTTCCAAGTGTAGAACTCTCAATGACTCGATGCCGTTAAATGTTCTATTTTGTATTGTATTTATATTGCTGTTATTGAGATACAAAACTTGTAGCTTCTTTTTACCGATAAAAACGTGATTACCTAATTCTTTTAGATCGTTTCCATCCAAGTATATTTCGGTCGCGTCCATCGGTATTCGGTCTGGTACGTGATCGTAACCAGCGTTCGAACAATCGACTACGTTAACGGTGGTCCAAGTTTGATCATGATAACACGAACATCTATCTGGACAAGTCATCTTGCAATCGCAGGCGTCAAAGTCACAACAATGGCACACCGTGAAACAATGTGAATCATACTCGCACAAGAATTCTGAAGATCTCACTTCGAGCAGCCGCAACTCCGGTTTACGTGAATGGGTTAAAGAGCATTTTACACTTTCTAAATCCATTACACGTGGTCGCTGCTTCAGGTCGCTATATTGATTAATTGACTGCAGCCATTCCATTGTGCAATCGCAAACAAAAGGGTTCTCACTGATATAGAACTCTGGCAAATCTTTGTCTTCAGGAACAGATGGTATTGCAAAAGCTCCTAGCTCTAAAGTTTTTATCTTATTTGAGTAGAGCATAACTTTATTTAGATTATACTTCTGTAAGAATGTGCCGGGGCTGATTTTGTCAATGTTGTTATTATTCAGAATAATTGTCTCAATCCGACTGGGAAATGAAAGTTTGTCGATGCTTCGAATCTTATTGAAACTTACATCAAGCATCTTTATGTTACTAGACTCTTTTATTCCATACGTATCTTCTAGCTTTTCAATATTATTTTCATGCATGTCGAGCCATTCTAAATTTGTTGGTATGTGGCTGTAATCAAACCATAGCAGCTCATTGCTTGACACATTTAACCAAACAAGTGGTTGGGTGCTATTAAATATTCCTTTCAAGTCCACTAGTTTGTTGCCATCTAATCCAATTGCTTTCAACTGCTGATTTGAAGCAAAAGCTCCGTCATCTATTTGATCTATGTTGTTTGAAGCTAAATTTAATATTTGCAGAGATGGCAGCGCCGCGAATGTGTCCTTTGATATTTTCTCAATTTTGTTACCCACGAGACGTAAACCATATAAATCATCCAAGCCCTCAAAGTGCGTTGTTGTTACTTTTGTTATTCTATTCATACCCAAATCTAGGGACGTCAAGAATCTTAACGTTTTTATTGCTTCGGGCACCTCGGATAACTGGTTTCCACTGAGACCCAAATCGTGGAGTTTCGTAATATTTTCGAAAGAGCGTAAGTCAATCTTAGTTATTCGGTTTCCATCAAGGAACAACTGATTCAGCACATAAAGATTAGAGAAATGACCGCTATCTACTTCGATTATTTTATTGTGTGCTAACGAGAGTGAGTGAAGGTTCTTTAAGTTAGCAAATGCGCCATCAGCAATGCGCGCTACGTTATTAAACTCCAAACTCAAAAATTGAAGGTTGTTAAGATCTTGAAACAACAACGCATCTATTTTGGTAATCCGGTTGAAGGATAGATTCAAGACTATTAAACGAACTAATCCTGAAAACGTATCTCGATTCACCCATTCACTAGTCAGTTGGTTCACTGATAAGTCCAGTATTTGCAATTGGTCAAGGCCTTCTAACAATCCAGGTGCTAAAACGCTCAATGAGTTGTTATTCAAGTAGATTTGTTTTATATCTCTCGATGATTGAAACATTTCCGGAGGTAAAGCTGTCAATGCATTTGTAGATAAATTAAGAACTTGTAAGTCGCTTAAGCCAACGAAAGCACGATCTGCGACCTGTGATATTCTGTTATTTTGTAGGAACATTTTCTGTAACGCACGTAAACTAGACAGTCCGTTATCAGGTAGAATACTGATTTCATTATAAGACATATCCAACGTCTCTAGGACAGTGTTACAGGATTTTCCGGGAGCGGTTGGTCCATTGCCCCAATCTGAGAATCCTAAATTTGATATGTCTTGTAAGCGATTTCGCGTCACGTTCAATTCCTTCAAATTATACAACAGGCAAAATATCTCCGAAGGCAAGGTCCAAATGTTATTATCACCTAAGTCCAAAGTCCTGAGATCGGTGAGTCCACGGAACGTATCTCTATGAAACTCCATTGACATCGCCGACCAATCCGTATTATGAGTACGTATCGTTAAACTTCTTAATCCACTCAGTGGTGATAAGACTTCAGATGGCACATATCGAATCTTACAAGACTCTATGCTAAGTTCTTTGAGGTTACGAAAGCGGGACAAGAGTTGTGTGTTCTCCTCTTTTCTCCTGCCGAGGTCCAATGAGCTCTCAAAGAAGAGAACATCCGTGCAGTGAAGATTCAAGACTGTAATCCGCTGCGCCTGCGAGGCAGTGAGGCCGGCCAGTAGGTCGGTGGCGCCGGCGGCGGTGCGCAGAGAACACGCGAGCTGTACGCTCGTAGCCTCATTGCCGTCGGACACGCGCTGCAGCTCGCACTCCTGGGGAGCCTCTGCCACTCGGCTCGTCAGCGACGTCCCGCTAGCACAGACCCACATCCAGCACCAGGCCGCGTACCACACTACCAATGATCCCATAGATAACATCTCGAAAAATCACTTTTGAACTGTCACTTCAATTAAATCATCACCGTTTGATCCACTGTTATCGCGCACATCGCTACACTAGTCCGCACGCACTCGGAAAACTTTACGAATTTCCCGTCAAACTTGTTTCAAAGTACGTCGCATAACGGCCCGAGTTGACGCTGAGACGCAGCACGGCCGCTCGCGGAATCGTTTGAGAAGCGACTGAATGTGATCGTGAGGTGAGCGAGTTGAGCGACCGGTGGTGCGGCACGCTCCCCGCGCCGGTCGCTCCTCCCCCGACAGGGTCGTCCGATATCGGCTTCTCTTTCCCTTCAAAAGTTTACAACGGCAACAAGTTGCTCGCCGCAAGATTGGCATGAACAGGAGCGCGCTTCACGAGCTTTTATAAACATGGCGGTGCTTGCATTGTTTGTTTTGCCTAATCATAAAATTTCAATAGCTTCTCTACTGAAAGCCGTGTGAATAGATATTTTTTTAGGACAGTTGATATTAGTTTTATTATTAAATAGAATGCGTGAAATTAAACTTATTAACAAATATTTCTTCAGTTTGCTTAAAAATATTTATCCGTCATACTAAGTAAAATCAATATTGGCATTCTAATCGTTAAGTGCTGGATTACCAGGCGTGAGTGTGGGAAAATGGTATGATGATGTTGAAACGTTTCTTTTCGTGTTGTTTCCCAAACTCCATAGAAGCTTCAAGTAAAGTTGCCACCACTTACTACCACCACATACTAGGAGTATGACTTTGACTAGACTATGACTAGACTGACTTGACTTGATGACTTCGACTGTGACTTGACACATATTTGCGTGAAATATCATTAACTTGATTAATTATCAATCAGATTTTTTTTTTGTTTATTTTTAAGGATCAATGAACAGTATCACATACATTATTTTAGTTTACGGTATAAGTAAAAAGTCTAAGCAGATGTGCTACCAGCATTATTGACCACAAATTAGTAAATACATAAAACCATTACTTATATTGAGACAAGATACTTTTCTTACAATCATAAATATATATAACTCAAAGGTGACTGACATTGACTGACTAATATAGTGATCTATCAACGCACAGCCCAAACCACTGGACGGATCGGGCTGAAATTTGGAATGCAGTTAGATGTTATGACGTCCATAATATAGGCATCCGCTAAGAAAGGATTTTTCGAAATTCCATCCTTAAGAGGGTGAAATGGGTGGTTCAATTATTTTGCCATAGGCCACACCGTGGGCGAAGCTGCGGGCAGAAGCTCGTTATACAATAAAGAGAACGCCCAATGCAAACAAATTATTACTCCAAGTATAACCTAACCTAAGCATTTAAACATGTATAGGACTTTACTAATAAAAGTAAACATTATTAAACAAACAGCAGATAATTTGTTAAATAATACCTAGTAGTTGTTTAATCCTCACGCATTCTATCTAATATTATAATTAAATATCTAATATCCTAAGAAAAAGTCTATAAATCTATTCTTTTATGAGCTTAGTGCACATAATTGAGTTGGGCAATTTTGAATTAATAAAAATATACAAAAATATTATATTTTTTACAGTGTAGAGCCATGAGAGTTGTACCATAAGGTTCAGATCATTGCAACTTCCACTTTATTTATTTGTTTAACTTAATAATTTTTACCATCAGCTCTTATTCTGTATACAACAAATTACAATAAACATAATTTTTAGTTTTTATTTATTTAAAGTTCTTAGGTAAAGTTTTATTTTTTAGGTCTAGTTTAGTTTTGTATTAACGATTATTGAAATAAAAATAAATGTTCAAAACATAATCTCTACCTATAACAGCGAAACGCTGATGCTGCAGAGCAGCTGTACCTTGATTCAAAATCCATGCAAAAGGTTACATTTACAATCAAGTTCGGATAGGTACGTAATCTACACTTACTCTTCATCTCATTCTGAGTGTAGATATACGAGACAAAATATAGATTTTGAATATGATACGATTGTGATTGTAAAACGGGCTGCTAAACCGAGTGTGACAGGTGTGGCTCAGCGGCGGCCCGTGCGGCTTTCAAACTAACGCACCCAGGTTCAAATCCCGCTCGGCCCTGCACCAATTACTTTACAAGATATGTGCGAAATTACACACTCTACAAACTCTACACTCGCTTTTACAACGGTGAAGGAAACATCGTGAGGAAACCGCCAATCACAAAGTTAGAGGACATATCTGTCATCCAATGATACCAAACCCAACTGAGGATATCTACTTTAATACCGGAAAATTAACTGAAGATGACCTTGAAAGATTGCGCTCCACGTGCAGAAGTTCTAAACACTTTTCTATTATAAATCGAAGCCATGTCAATTCCAGACGTCTAACGCATGTTTCAAATGATGCAGAAAGTGGGCCAGCTTTTACACATTTTAATTTTCTGATTAGCACTTCAAGCAACGATTAACGATTACGAGAGTTTGATGATGCTGACCAGCAGCCCTGCCGCGTAACTGTTCTGGGAATCGGCTTCGCTTACCATCCTGCACGTGCCTATTAACAAGTCCACGAGTGTGAGCAAGAGAGAACACGATTACCATCTCCACCAGACTTACGTGGTAAAGCCCCTGGTACGAAGAGTCCTCGCCGGAAAACGGGTAAATAGCAGATGAAACCACGGTGCGCCTCTAGTAGTGAATTTAAATAAATTTGTGTAAATATCGAATTAAATTGGACACCTGTAAATATTTTACGACCGTAAATACCATACAATATTGAATTTCATTTGATATTAATGATCTGAATGAGAATCATATTACATTTCATATCATTATAATAAGTAGAGAAAGCTCATTATAAGTAGTATAGTAATTTTAATTTTAAGCAACTCGTACATATCGGGCATATTACTAAAGGTATTAAGCCCAAGTTTAGAAAAATATGGCTAATGGGTTCCGAATCACTTTTACAAGTTTTTAATAAAATAATAATAACGCCTAACGATCACATACATTGATCCTGAACGCCCTGTGTCTAGGGACCCAGGAACTATGAGGACCATGGTCCAACAACACCCAGACTCAGAACAAGTATTTGCGCTTTTTTCAAACCCGCCGCCTCCAGGTTATGAGCCGACCTGCTCAACCACCACACCACAGGGGCTGTCAACCTACACGACGACTTTATTTATTGTGAAACTGCATCTCACCTGAAGTTAAGTGACGATGCAACTGAGAATGTACCTGCGTGTTAATCAGGTGAACATTCACTATTATCTTAGAAAATCCCAGCTTGTATTTTTTAGGAAACAAGAGGAAGAAAATTCCTTTCACTAGCAATGCAGATCATATAAAAAAGGACAGCGAAACGCGGTGCGGCAAGTTAGCAAATCTGCTGGGATAGAATGACTCACCTCTTAATAATTGTGTGGCGGAATGGATGTACATAAAATAAAAGTAAATAAAAAAAAAAATATTTATTCTGCATCACTTAGAAAAATAGATTACAAGAATATAAATACTACCAAATAAAAACAGTACATACCTATTTAGGTATATATGAAAAGAGAAATAAAAGAGAAATAGTGAGAAAGAGAAAAAGTGCTTAACTCAGCATTCTAAGTTAAGCACTTTTAGACACCACTGTTAACTGCTCTACTATCTATCTACTCATCTATTTCTCATTTCATATATACCTAACTATTTAGGTATATATGTACATACCTATGTATGTACTATTCTTATTTAATTGTATTTATATATTTGTAATTTATTTTTCTAAGTAATGCAGAATTAATGTTTTGTTTTTTCTTTACTTTTATTTGACACTTTGAATCATCCTGGTGTACCTTCGAGCATTTATAGTTAGTAGTATGTAGTAGTAGTAGTTAGTAATAGTAGTTTCTAAATTCTCTAAGCAGTGTACGCCCTTTGGGTGACGGGTAAGTTATCAGGTGACCATAATAAAACAAATATTGAAATATATAGTCAGTCAAAATATATATTGAAATATGTATTTTGACTGACCCGATAGCTTAGTTGGTAGTAACCCTGCCTTCTGAACTGTGGGTTGTGGGTTCGATTCCCACCCAGGACAAACATTTGTGTGACGATCATAAGTGTTTGTTCTGTGTCTGGGTGTTATATTGAGTTCTATGTATGTATTTACAAACAAAAAAAAAAGTATTTAAGTATTGTATCAGCTATCTGGTTCCCATAGTACAGGCTTTGCTTAGTTTGGGGCTAGATGGCGTTGTGTGAGGTGTCCACACATATTATTATTATTATTTATAATAATATGTGTATATTATTACACAATACAAATTAAAAAGGATGTAATATAATTGACTCGTGCGAAATGAAACTGAAAGTAGAAAATTTACAGACACGACTTTCGTTGGTGTTCAAGTCTCTGCAGTCCCTCTCAAAGCTTGAGGTCCGTATTACAGAACGACGCTCAGTAATCGATCGGTGCCCAAGCAGAGATTTCATTCACTAATTGATCACTTTATGAATGAAATCTCTGCTTGAGCAGTGATCGATGACTGAGCATCGTTCTGTAATAAGGACCTGAGTTTCTAGGTAGCTCTAAGCTAGTGTTTCATAGAACTACCCCATTGTGTGGCTTATCTGCGCTTGATACAGCTGTAGTAGACACGTGCACAGAAACAATAAATGAAATCAAACAACTTAAACTCATTCTTATTGAAAAGCTTTAAAAGCTCAAGTTTCACCGGCAACATGTACGATTCATTTTTCTCACTACCAAATGACCTATATAATACACATTTCATATACATATAATAACGGCGACTAATTTACAAAATAATTAAATCGCGTGTTATTTTACAGTTTTATTATCTGTGTTGCAACCACAGACTATGGTTATAGTGCAGCCAACATTCAATCAAGAGGGAACGGAAGAAGAATATTTTTTATGCAAATATTTTATCGCGCAATCAATAATACAAAAGAGTATTGAACAAAAGCTTTCGGGAGGTGAAAAAGGCTTATTGGTATACTTCACAAAATGTCGGCGTATGTCAAAGTTTGTTGATCAAGAGAGTATTACTTTGAAATGTTTTAAATGAGTTGGCTGGTCGTCAAAGATGTCAGTGCTTTGTTTTTTTTTTTGCGCTCCTCACTTATGTGTATTTAGCCAGTGTCAAGTAATTGATAATTTATTAAGTTAATGATATTTCACGTAAATAATGTGTCGGGTCACAGTCGAAGTCATCAAGTCAAGTCAGAGTCAAGGCAGAGTCTAGTCTAGTCAAGTCATACTCCTAGTGAAGTGGTGGCAACTTTACCAGAAGCTTCTATGGAGTTTTGGAAACAACACGAAAAAAAACGCTTCACCATCATTATACCACTTTCCCACACTCATGCCTGTAATCCAGCACTTAACGAATAAAATGCCACCAATTTTATGCACTAGCACTGAAAATAACACAAATTTTGGAAAATATAGGTAGGTTAAATAGGTAAACCTAGTGATAAAATAAATTGCTTAAATATTTTTGCCTATAGGCATAGGATGATAGGCAATTTATTATATGAATAAATTGCCTATTATCAGCCAGGAAACATTTGCTGAAGTTGTATCCACACTCAAATGTACCTACTTAGAAGAAAAAAAACCATAATGCAGAACAATAGTAGGTAATTTATATTATTGTAAGCTATGGTACCTATCCCTTCAATAATATTACATAATATAAGGATATTGATAGGCATGTCCCTATCCCTAATTCCTTACTAACTATCTTAACAGTGTTCTAAAGTATCAAACTTGATATTTTTTAAACGAACCAATTTGCTGATCTCACAACTTTGAGGGAGAAAGTCTAAATTCAGGAACAATTTCATAATGCATGTCGCAGCGTCGTCGCAGCCATCAAGTGCAGTGCTAACGTGCCGCATGCTCAGGAAGTTGTAAATCAGAACGGCTACCCAGCTCGTCAGCCGATTCTTGTACCGACCAGCATCCATTGACCTGCCACACCCCTCGCCACTAAATATTAAAACGATTAAAAAGGAACAAGCTCCTGAAAAACTAAAGATCAAGCTTACCTGGTAACGTTCAGACAAGCCGCTGAAAAATGTTAAATCTACTTTTTATTACACGCGCATCCTGCGTTGCTGTTGTTGGAATGAGCGATGAGAAAATAAAATTTCCCGGATCTTTAGTGCTCTGTCGCGGTTGACATCCGAAATTAATCACCACCACAATACAGACCCATGCGTGTTCAAAAGGGCCTTGATTACGAAATATTGCTTAATGTTGACTCTTTAGGGAGCTATAACTCATTTCGTTTGATGGAAATTGTGTTGCGAAGACTTCACAGCTACTAAAATTACGGCTTCAAAGCATTAATTCGAGTTAATGACGTAGAATGAGACAACATGTGATTTTGATCACCATAACTAACCGCGTTACAAGTTGAATCGATTCTGGCCAACTGTTCGATGAATCCCTGCGTATCCATTCTATTATCTGTCAATAAATAGAGTCTATTGTGTGAATCCGCAAAAAACGCATAAATCGAATCGATCTTCGTTGCTGTCTGTACCATTGAGTGTATACAGTGCCTGCATGCGGCTAATGGCGGGATTCCCTGCGGACCCATACGTATGTGGTGGTAGAAAACGTCAAAATATTTTGTATCAGTGATCCTAATGGTGGTTTCTGAATACGGTGTTAAGGTCGCATTGTATTCAAGAATATTGTGACCAAATGACAATATTTTACGGTGGGTAAAATATATTTGCAAAAACTGTATGTTTAGACTTCCATTTTGATTCAACTGAAAGTTGGTGCAATACGTCATACTGTAGTTAGGCTTCCTGTTTAGGGGTTATAGGATTTAGGTAGATACTTTCGTAAGTAGGTCCTCCAACTTTTATAAGTCGATACAATAATGTCCATAATTTTCTTAGGTATCTGTTGATTTACAATAATGAATAAGCAGGAAAGGAATCTAAATTGAAATCCAGTTTAAATTACTCGAAATGCAATTTGAATGTCGATTTCCCCCCGTATAATCGAATCATCAAAATAATTCAAAATTCATTCGGCGATGTCATTCACACAATCAGCACACCGCATTTTTAAATTAGCAAGAAATCCACCCCTGATTAGATTAATGTTTTTAACGAGAAAACCATTCGGATCGGAGAAAAAAATTGATGCGATCTCGGGATACTTGACGAAATCCGGCGAATGAATGTAATGCCATTATGATTAGCATTATTAAGTGGAGGGTCCGCTGATTCCGGTTTTAGGGAATAAAAACGAATTTCGCTGTGACAATGGGAAAGCAAAGGAGCGTGTTTTTGATTTTTTTTACTATTTAATTCATCCCCAAACATCTGTGCAGTTCTCGTCAGTTGCGTAGACTGAGCTACAGTCCAACCGTTCGTTCCGCACCACGTTATTGATATCTGACTGGTTTTGTTTAATATTTTAATAGGCGACTGGGTAAGGTTCTGGTCCCTTGGTAACATTTCTTGCTACTACTAAAATCAAATGAAATTTTAAGGTAGGTATAGATGAAGTATAGCGAGAACTCCTTAAAAAACATAGGACGTAGCTGAGTGAATGTTTAAATCGACTCCAAAACTTTGGGAATCGCAAACACCACACCATCTTAAAATCAGTTAAAATAAAAATAAAACAACTATCACAGAGCAGATTATCTGTTTTGGTATCTATACTATAAGTACGTAGGACTATAATATCATAAAATATAAATCCGTATCACATGTTCACATATCACAAAATTGACATTTAGTTCTTTTTAAATAATAAAATATATTCTACGGATCTAAATAATTACAAACGCGGTCTGTAAACAAAGAAAGAAGCTTTTATTTTTATAGAACTAGCTAATCCGGTTACGTTTGTCACGCACCGTTTAGGGACGTTGCACTAAATATGAATCTTTATGTTATACTGTGACATTAATCACAATAGAACCAGTGATTTATGCTCACAACACCTCGTATCGGTTTACTGTTTAAAAATGAACGTGAACCAATGACGCTTTAATCGGTTGACTGCGGATATCGCTTTTCATAGAACACGTTGCTTTAACAGTCATATATACATAGCTATCTAGAAATTCATTTGCTACAGTGTAACTTACTAATCACAACAGTGTTCGGTGTTCCGATCCATTACAGCATATAAAAGCATGAGCAAATTTAGCATCAGCAATCCTCTCTCTTCCATTCAACATAACGTTTATTTTCTGTTAGCACAAACACCAGCCGTTACCACAAATACATAAACATGGCTTAGACAGACGTCCAACGTCTGTTTAACAATACAAAAAGGTAGGAAATTTGTCTAAGGCTTGTTGAAATCTTTTATGGTTACACCACAGCTCTTAAACTCGGTAAATCGTCATGTCTTGTTGCTAAGCACTTTTAGCATAGCAATTATAGTTCTCTACTGGTTTTTTCTTCTGCGTGTTTAATACTGTTAAGTAATATAGAAAACTTAGCTCTACATAAGGGACTATAACAATGCAGCCTTATTCTAAATTTACGAGCGCCAACGACCGCATAGATCTAGGTAGGTAGGTGTATTATGGAACTCATGATTTTTATGAGCAGTAAAATTATTTTATATGAAATGACGAAATCTTTCGACAATGAAGCCTTTATAATGTAACTTTAGATATGTATGACTCCAGTAACAGTTCGTCATCGTGGAATAATTAAAGCGGAATGACTCCAACGCATCGCGGTATGTCGGTGACCAGGACCTGAATGGGGTCTAATTTTTTTCAGCGCTTCGATTTGTGGGTTCTGGCTTTGTGATACAAAATTAATGATTTTTGGTCTGTGCTCCGCGGTACAATGGCTACAGTGACAATGGAGCCCCGCTGTCCAAGATATTGAGGAAGGCTCTCGGACCAAGCTACCTACGCTACTCTCGGCTACCCCAATGCCTTTGTCCACTGGAATTTTGGACACGTCACGAACGAAATAGAAGCTCATGAGAATAAATACGATATTTTATAAAAATGAATTTCTAATTATGCTGCGCTGCTAACCGCGTGATCTTACTATCTCTGATTTGTAAGCTACATGGCTGTAAATGATAACTGTGGATTGAAATATTTCCTACCTAGCTCACGAGTGTAAATTTTTTTTAAATAGTAGTTCGTCGTGAGATAGTCGCCAAACTATTCTACATAAGTATTTAATACAGTCATCCAAAAAACAGAAAATGATAGTTACACATTACCTTATATAATAGGGTTCTGACAAACACTTAGGTATCATCTCTTAAAGATAGGGGATACATAGTTACTGCCGGATTGCTTGCACCAGTAGTGAGAAAGAGAACTGTTTTTTTTTTCAAACTCATATATTAGGCTTGCTATATTATTTGACAATAAGCACTTTGTAATTTTATATGCTTAGTGAAATAACTTAATTTTAAGTACCTTATATAATTTTGACTTGTAAAAGTGCTAAAATTACCCTATTTGCAATAAATCTTTTGACTTTGACTGCATCATCTGCACATAAAAACAATGGTCAAAAATATCAATGTGAAAATTCCCCCTAAAGGTACGTTGTACATAAATTTTTCTTTATTAGATAATTCCCACCATTCTCAACATCATATAGGCGAGCTCTGATTAACAATGGTGACAATACCATCTCATAGCCTTTCGCCTCAAAATGACACCGCAGTTGTTGACCACATTACACCCAACATTAAGGGTGGTCTCCCACTATATTTAACCCAAATACGAGTAACTGCATTTATTGTGACTGGCCTCGTTGTGAACGCCCTTGCATTGTGGCCATATTTATGGCGATTCAATATCATTTCATTAGCAACTGGGTTAAAATTTTGCCGTATGTATACTCAATAACAGATACGTTTAATTATGATACTGTTATTTCTAAATAATGAAAAATACTTATTAACTTTTAAGATAGATAACATGCCAATATACTATGAGATTATAATAACTATGGTAGGTACTCGTGGATTAACATAACAGTAAATCTATACTCATAATAATACTTTAACAGGTTCAATACTGTGCATAGAAATATTTTTTTTTATCTGTGGGCATTATTTATGATTGATATAATAAAAATGATTTTTGTTTTTCGTTTTTGTCTGCATATCTGCCTGTCTAGGCTGCGTTTCATGCCGAAACTGATGAAATTAATTCAAATTGAATTTCGCCTAATATGAGGTCATACTACCAGGGTCTTACCGCGTGAGTCTGGTGGAGATCGTAATCGTGTTCTCTCTTGCTCACACTCGTGGACTTGTTAATTGGCGCGTACAGGATGGCAGGCAAAGCCGATTCCCAGAACGGTTACGCGGCAACCAAGATAAAACCACTCCTTATCCTGGATGAAAGACAGAAACAGACAAAACAGTCCTTGCACCGTCATCCATTCATCCTTTTTCCTTGTTTTCTTCCGTCTCCCTTCTTTCTGCCCTTGGAACAGGGTTTGGGCGTAAATCGTGCAAAGCCGAATATTAACTAGTATTAAAGTAAGTAATTAATATATAGATACCTACCTAATTAATATATTCCTACCTGAACCATGTACCTACTATTATTTATTCTGTTCCTAAACCTAGATAAGTACAGATAAAACCTTGTTTTGAGTATGTAATATCGAATAGTGATAGTGGGTATACAATATGGTATCGATGTGGTATTCAATAAAAATACTGATATCGATACTCACGTACGTACGAAGTATCAGTGAGTAACTGATACTTCGTACTCTACAAGGTACAAAATAAGTCAAAATGTTTATAAATCGGCACCACAATGTTAATGACACCCGGTTACGACCAATAAATTTTAGGATTACCTTGTCTCTGTCGTGATTAGCCATCAATGATATTTGAGGGAAAGGAAAGCCCGAAATTAAATCGGCTAAACCCAGTTAATAGTGGACGTATACAATGCCGTAAGAGTAATGATGAATTGCAGTAATGAAGTTAAACTGTTATAGCCTATCGTAAACACTGAATAGGACAGGATTTTATATATTTATTCATGGAACTTGTATAGATTGTAATATCATTTTAGAGAAACGCTGCTCTAACAAAATGGTTTGATATATTTTGACTGCCAAAAGTATTTTAGTATTTTGCTTAAGTAATACATATAAATCGATCCATAATTATTGTAAAACCAAACCTTCTTAAATTAGACACAATTAAATTTTAACTTTTCTCATGCTTCAATCCGGAACGCGAGATTTTTGCTATTTAAACGATTGCAGGCGCTATTTTTCTTTTTCACTATAAAGTTTGCCAAACATTTATTTGTCATAAAGTCAGTAGTTGAATTAACATTTTAAGGTGTTTGCACGTAGGTCGTTGACGGTAGCAGGTAGGATGTACCTACTGCTCAATACAAACGCTGGCCTAAAGCTTTTTATCTTTATTCTACTTTTGCCACCTAGGTACATTTGGCGGATAATCATAAAACCTAGGATTAATTAGGTTATCATAGCGAAATGGTCTTAATATAAAAGGTACCAACCCTAGCTGTAGTAATACAACTAATATGAGGTGCGCCTGTACATTCCCGGATATTACTTAGTAATTTCCCTTATATATAAATAGGTAGGTAAATTATACTTAGTAAGTATAGGCACTTAGTATTTATCCTATTTATACTTAGATTTATATAAATATAATTAGAAAATCATCATAATACAACACGTATAATCTCTATGTAAGTTTCTCGTTTCCCGTATTAGTAGTTGTATGCGAAACATGACGAAGGTTTAACATAAAACTTACGTAATTAGAAACCCCGGCGGTAATAAAAGTTTTAGATAGATTGTACCTACTTACATTGAATTGCTCTGAGCCTAGGTGTTGTGGGATCATGGACCTCGTAGTTCCTGGAACCGACATGGAATCCGAGTTAGGGTCCAGGCTCTATACATGGGATCGTTGGGCGTTATTGTTATAACTCTTATATAATACTAGCTTCTTATTTTCTTATAGGCCCGCAGCTTTGCCCGCGTGGCCTATAAGAAAATAATTCAACCACCCATTTCACCCTCTTAGGGGTGGAATTTCAAAAAAACTCTTTCTCAAGTACCTATATTTTACAGAGCACACACCCTCCTAATGTCAAGTCTCTAAAACCTATGATTTAGGCTATGCGTTGATATTTAAGGCAGTCAGTCAGTCAAGACTTTGAATTTTATATGTATAGATAATTCGATGATTTTTATTATTATGGGCTATTAAATGTATGTGGGAATTGCATTATTATATATGGTAATCATCGAGTCGCCTATGTAAATACGGCGAATTCTGTAATAAAACCTATAATTCAAGTTAGTCGCGTTGTTCGATTTCGATATCTGTGTATTAAACTCTGCAAAAAGATAGCTAAAGCGCCTTCAAGTAACCTACGGTTCGCAAAAAGCTTTGACCTGTTACTAAAATAGCAACAATAGTGGTCTCTACTTTTACAATCTCAAATACTCGTAATACCTTTGAGAATGCATGGGCTTTACCTTCACAAACTTCACATATAGACCCGCGATATATTGGTCCATGGAAAAGTATAAAAACCGTTGGTTTCCGTACACTTCAGTGATTGTGTATCTCATAGATTTTGGTAAATAGGGCGAATTCTGTGGTGTATTTGTTTTCATTAAATGAATGACATTCTTTAAAGTTTTTTTTTAAGTTTATCAAACTTATCTAGCATTTGACCACGCTCTCCCCCGATGGTGACGCGGCGAACGATAGATAGTAGCATGCTAGTTAAGTAAATACCTATGAATTCACTCTTCTCTTGAAAACACTCGGGTCATAGATATTTCGCCGAAACAGACGCTAGCAGGGCATTCCGTTCGTTACCCATTCTAATTATTATGAACGTGGCTTAAATCCCTTGGTACAAATGCGTGATTTTGCCCATGACGAGATGGCGTTTATCCGAGCGTCTGGTAGCCCGGCAGTGAAATGGTGATGGGGGAATGAGATCATGCAGGAAGCAGAATTTTTGACTCTATCAATGTAGGTATGTAAGCCCTTTAGCAAAGGTGGTAATGGAGTTATCAAGAGATCGAAATAGTTGTCACTGCAGAAATTATTGTTCTCATTAAAATTAACCGGTTCGTATATACTTAAATCGTCAATATAGTAATTACCGTGAGTCAGGGCTATTTCATTTTATTTTATGTGCCGTTAAATTTAACAACAATCGCCTTTTAGTGGCGGGAAAGTGGACAACTTTTATGTTTATATGTCGTTAAGATTAAAGCGTTTCTCGTGATGTGTCGGCCTTCGAGGCTGGATGTCTTGAGGTATCAGTACATTACCATAACTCAAAGCGTATCAACACATTTGGTGCGAGTAGACCTTTGTTGGAAGACTTGGAGGTAGGATGGACGGAAGATATTTTTATATAATGTCCTTTCTATTTAGGGAGGTTTTGTACTATAACCACAGATAACTAAATATTATGTTACTACAACAAATAAATCACTAGGTACATAAAAAACGCGCGTGACCTTGAAACCTTGGCGTTTATAGAAAGGGGCAACTTTGCTGGAAATTCGGTTAGTTGGGAGTATAAAAAATATAAATTTTATAGGCATATAATTATGTTGTTAGTTAGATACCTACATTGAAAAAAAAAACCAGTTAGCTAGTTATTTTTTTTTTATTTCTGCCCCCATTTCATTAGCCGCACACGATACATTTAAAGTGTACTAGCCGCGCCCCGCGGTTTCACCTGCCTATGTGTTAATCCACTATAATTATAAGCTATCTATATTCCAAAAAACTTTTAAAAAAACGGGATAACAAAGTATGCTATGTCCGGCTCCTGGTTCTAAGCTACTTCTCCGCCAATTTTCAGCAAAATCGGTTCCACCGTTCTTGAGTTATAAATAGTGTAACTAACACGACTTTCTTTTATATATATAGTTTTTAATATATTACGTTTTCACAGAAAAAAAACCATATTAGATAGGTACCGATTGTTACGGATTTCCAAAATTTCCATGTTCTAGACTTATATTATAGAATTATTAGTCTTTTCTTCAGATGCTTACCAAAAGAAGCAATTTCACGCGATACAAAAGCAAAAGTCAAATCAATTACAAACTTACATCCAGGTGTGATCGTAAGCACGTTGACTTTCGCCCTATATTAAAATCCAAGACCACACAAAAGCTATATTTACCGACTTTGCCGGCAAGGATCTCGCTTTGTCACAACAGATCTGTTACAATAAATCTTATTACTGTAGCCCGCCGCGGCCGCAGCGCTATTCAGGGCTTTGAATATTTGATCCTTGAAAAAATGGCTGTTTACTGAACGGACACGCATTGTGGTTTGCGTCTACATCTGCTCTGCGTGGTTTACCTGGAGTTCTTTTCTCGCAGTAGGTACATAAGCACTTATTTTTATGTTTTCTTGGTTGCAATTATTATTATGAATTTGAAAGTTTAGTTACCTACTAACCTAATACTTTCTTAAATATTTTCACACCTAAACAGCCATTTAGGGTGGAGTTCACCAAATCTATGATAACCGAACGTTGACGTAATCGGCCGATGAATTCCCAAACGTCGTTTAACCGATTGATTAAATATTTTCTGTTCACCACGCAAATTCGGACCATGATCACTAAATCGCCCGGTCAGTGCGGCATTCAGAGTGAATGAACGAACGTTGTAAGGCAACTTATTTGAAAAGTCATTTATCGGTACGTAGTCGATACCATGACGGGTTGTTTGTATTTAGCAGCATAAAATATAATACATTCAATTTTAAAAGTGCATTAGAACGTACGCATAGCACTATTGCACTACAGTTTCCAATTTGGGTAGGTAAACTGCCAGAGAATTATTTCTAGAAAAAATTTATTACATCATCTAGGTATAAAGACATACTTACTTACCTATGTAGGCACAATACTTCTCAGGCTGACATTATACGTATATAATAAGTACTTATGTTCATGATTAAAATTCGTTTAAAAAGGTTTGTTACCACCTAGGACAAACATTTGAGTGATGAACATCGATGTTTGTTCTGTGGCTGGGTGTTATATTGTATTCCATGTATATATTTACAAACAAAAAGTATCTAAGTATTTTATCAGTTATCCGGTTCTCATAGTACTTCGATACGAGCTTCCTTAGTTTCTGGATAGATGGCGCTATGTGAAATGTTCATAAACATTTTTTTATTTTTTATTATTTATTTCGTTATTAACTCCAGGGATATAATGACGTAACCAACTATGTTGCTCTGATCGCAAAAACAGCTCAGAAAAATGCACCATATGGCGTAACCGAGATTTAAACGACGTTGTCGAGGTCGGTTAAAATAATCGGGTGTTTATGGCATTCAACCGTCTGTTATGTTGTGGTGAACACCAAAAACGGTTTAACCGACCATTAAACTGATAATCGGCCGTTTAAAAATCAGGTGAACTCCACCCTCAGTACCTACCTGACCGATTACCCGTTTGATTTCGCTACCTCTTCCTTTTATGAAGATCAAGTCGATCTTCGTAAAAGGACGTAGGGGTAGAGTCACAGTCGAAGTCATCAAGTCAAGTCATAGTCTAGTCAAAGTCATACTCCCAGTAAAGTGGTGGCAACTTTACTTGAAGCTTCTATGGAGTTTTGGAAACACACGAAAAGAAACGTTTCACCGTCATTATACCATTTTCCCACACTCACGCCTGTATCCAGCACTTAAAGAATAGAATGCCAACAATTTTATGCACTAACACTGAAAATAACACAAGTTTTGGAAAATAATACAATGCGGTGACGCAATCGTTTTCGTTTTCCCGCCTAAAACTCCAAGTTACCGTTATTTGAGATTTGACAAATTAAACACAGTCATCTTAACCATTAACTTACATATCCAAATTGGAAACTGCAGGGCAGAAGCGCTATACATACGTTACTAAAACACTTCTAAAATCGAAAGCGTTATATTTTATACTGCTAAATACAAACAATCCGTCATGGTATCGACTACGTCCCGATAAATGACTTTGCAAATAAGTTGCCTTACAACGTTCGTTCATTCACTCTGAATGCCGCACTGACCGGGCGATTTAGTGATCATGGATCGAATTTGCGTGATGAACAGCAAATATTTAATCCTTTGGTTAAACGACGTTTAGGAATTCATCGGCCGATTACGTAAACGTTCGTTTATCATGGATTTGGTGAACTCCACCCTAACTGGAACAAGCACTTCAGACGGGAACGCGGTCCGAAGGAGATAGCGCCACAGGAGCCCATTTTTCCTTGTCAGTAGGGTAACAGAAAAACAAAAAATAATCCAGACATTTCTGTTATTTTATGTATCTCGAGCGTAAATTGTGATTTCTAATATAGTAAACTAGCTGTACCCCATGGTTTCATTATTTCTACATTGTCTCATTATTCATACTGCCCTCCAATTAGCTGTATTTAAAAAATCACGTCATTACATTAATCTGTTGCAACGTGAAAAAGACGAAAACAAACCAATAACCAAACAAACCACACTAAAGCATTTATAATAATAGTTGGGATAGTAGATTTGTTGTGATGTGTCTAAATATTGGACTAGTAAAACAACGAGAACGCGCTATCTAAAATCCCAATAGTTAACAGTGAAAAAAAAATCACTGGTTGTGGAACTTGCGTCTAAACATACTTACATACGTAGAATGTTAAACACATCAATTCGTTCAGTATATTCTACCGCCTCTAATTTCACTAAATATCATTCAATTTAGTTGAATATTTACGAAGTCTTAAAAAAGATGGCTTCTTGGGTACTATCTCCCTCGGACTTTCTCTCCAGACTTCCAGACTCATTCAGGTCCGTATTACAGAACGATGCTCAGTCATCGATCGGTGCTCAAGCAGAGATTTCATTCGCTAATTGATCACTTTATGAATGAAATCTCTGCTTGAGCACCGATCGATGACTGAGCATCGTCCTGTAATACGGATCTAAGGTTTAAATCAATTATAGTCTTTATAACTCTAAAGTTAAAGTTTAGTATTGTCTAATTTACAATACTATGAGCTTATTCGAGTTTGTATAGAATATACTATAGAACTTTCTTGCAAGTTTATATTAGTAATCTGTGGTGTTGTGGCAGTTATGAGTTTTGACTTTTGCTTGGTGAAAGAAATGTTATTGTCAGTGTCAAGTGTCCATTATATGATTTATGTGCACTGCAAGTGCATGGTGAATGCATCATGCATTTTTGCTTATAACAACTTTTAGTGAATATTCTGTGGTGAAAGACTGAGCTGCGTATATGTGTTTTGTGTTGCCTTCGTACATTTGTTCCATTATTCCGTTGGTGAAGTTACATTGGCGTGATATCTTGCTATTTGATTTGAAAAAGATCAAATACACGGTACGAAACACTATTTGTATCCCCTGTGAAGTGAACTGCATTGGTTGTGGGTTGTTTATACACGCTTTGTGGTAGGTACCTTTGTCTAAGTTCTAATAAATCTGTAAGGACTTATTTGATGGCTCCTGCGTGTCTTAGGTGATATTATAGTTTATGAAATAGCCATAATTATAGTCATAATTATTATATATTATATTATACAATTTGTGAAACCTAGAATCATATGTGAACCCGCTGACTGCTGCTGGTAAGTGTTTATAAAATATCCTTCTTTTTGCGGAAATTATGGAGACTAGAAAACTTCTTTTTACAGCTATTGAAACAAACAATAATTATTACGAACAAAACAAACTGGTGAAAATGTCTTAATTTAAAACCAAGAATTCTAATAATAATAAAATTGTGAAAAATGCTAAAAAAAATTATTGGTGGTTCATATCATTTGGGGCAACAACACACTAGGTTTTACGTTGATGACATGGTTGATGGATGATTTTGAGTTCCAGGATATAGCTAGCTGCTCTCTGAAACAAATCCTTCCTGTGCAAACACAAAAAGCTGACATTTTATTTAAAGCTCTTTTGGGTTCGCGAAGTCACCATGTCAACTATATCTTATCAATACATGGTTTCCACCAAAGATTATTTTAAGTAAATAATAAACATTTATTTAATGTTCAAGACTTTTGAAGACTTATTATTCCTAATGAGCCAATTCTTAAAAGTTCCTCAAGATTTTTATATGTGCCATAATGGGGTGATTATCAGAAAGTGCCTAAAAAATTATAATTTCTTTGCCGCAATTTTTTAATCATTAATTCCAAAAATTAAATAACATACTTTGTAGAGGCCTCTAAGATCTACATTTATATGTTATTCGCCCCAAAATCTATCGAGCCGATTCGAAGTTTTAACGATTTTAAACTATATTTGGTAAAAGAAATTAAATATGTACCAAATAAATTAGAAAAAGCACCAAATACATTAGGAAACATGCCAAAGAACTTAGATTTGTTAACAAAGAAATTAGAAATCATATCAAAGATATTAGTTTTATGGGAAAAATAAATAGTTTTAAATAAAATTACTTATAACTTTTGTTTATGTGACATTATTTTAATTATCACATGTATTAATAAACAATAATAGCATATACAAAAACTAAGGCACATTTAAAAATTGGGTTATTAGACACAATCAGTCTTCAAAAGTTCGATATTAATTACATTATTGATTGTATAATACATAACTTAAATATAAAACTTCAATATTAGCGTGGGTCTGACATAAGTATCTGTCATTCATGTGTGCTTTGCTATCCCGAATTTTAACCCAAAACTAGCAATGTCTGCAAAATGAAGTCTGCAAAAAGTTATTTTAGATTATACATTGGTCTTATTGTACACTTGATATAGATTATTTAAAGAATCGTTCAATCTCTTCTGTTTTCCACGGTTCCCAGTTTTGTAAATTCTTTTTTTCCTGGATAAACTCTGCTGTTCTCATCATCATCGTAAAATATTTCGATTTTTTTGCATTATTATTTATGTTCTCAAAGTATTTCCAGTTGTTTCATTATCTTCAACATTTTTCATTTTATTTTGAGACTGTACCTCCTATTTTTCATTCTTTCAAATCGTTTTCTAAATTATTTTTGGTTCATGTTGTAGCTGCTGTAAACTTGAGGCCAGGAACTGCGATTTCTTTTTCTTTCTCGTATTTGTATCGTTTTAAGACAACTTTATGCACTTTTTTGTGTATTTTTAAGTTTTATTTAATAGCAGACTTCTTACGTAGACTCTTTGCGTTTTGCCATTTATATTTACGTTGTGCTCTAAAACAAAAATTTTCTAAAACAAAATTAATGTGAAGCAGGTCTACCAATTTTTTTAGTCAGCCTGGCAGTAGCGATTATTATTTTTACAGCAGGATAGGTAAAGTAAGGCATAGAAATACATGTGGATAATATATGTATTCTGTCATGCCAAATTAATTAATTTTGGTTATGCATAATGGCTAGAATAAATCCAGTTTTGAAAAAAAAATTGTCATAAAACATTCGTATGAGTTAGAGTTAAGTTGTAATTGTTTGACCGCAAACGAGCGGAGCAAGCAAACTAAGCCGGCACTAGTTTAGGTAGAAAGAAAATTGTGTTATTCCGTTAAAGCTGAATAATAGTGTCAACTTAAATCAACATAAGCTTATTATAATAGACATTTGAATGCATTTAACGTTTTAATGTATGGTATTTACTATTTTATTGATATTTTTTATAATTTCTTTGTACTAACACTAATTTCATTGGCGCAATCTGCCAAAGAAATCCAAAGAAATTAGGGTCAAAGAAATTAGAAATCATCAATGATTATTTATTTTCACAAATGGCTGATGTACGATTATAACCTTTTATTGCCACGTGCGCACTGTTTGACTGAAGTAATGTGCACAAAAATATGCATGCACCAAAAACAAATAATAGCATGACAATAAACATAGAAGAAATTAGGCACTTACCGGGCGAAGCTCCGTTATGGGCGAGAAAAAAAAATATATCTTCTCACTTTGTAATGAATGGGCACTCTTCTCTTGGTGTTGAATAGAGCATAACTGACGGGTGCAGGGAAGGTCGGCAATATGTCCCTGTGGCCGTTTTAAGCAGAGTGGCTACACGGTTTCATTGCGCCAAAGTTATTAGTATTTTTTCTTCGGACAAAATTGTTTGTGTTATAATTTAAATACAAAACCTAATAATGAAGAGAAAACTATTGTACGAATACCGTAAGTATTTGTCATCAATATGACATATAAAATTAATGCTTGTTTTACTTATATAAGAGAGTTTTTCCTGATTTACATATACAGGTATGTGATGGACGCGCCAAAGAAATTATGATATTCAATTTCAAATAAATATTATCGATTTCTTTTATGCATTACACGGCTTATTACAAATCCATTGAAACACATGTATGATACATTTTCGGAAAAAAAATACACCAATATGGAAATCTAAGTTTTTTATGGATTCTCAGGCTTGGACGCTCCTAAATTGCATCGTTTGATAATCACCCTGCTTCATTATAATTCATACTGTGACTTTGTAATGTAATGTGATAATTAATATAATGTCAATGTATTTTTTTTTATTTTACAATATTACTAGTATATCTAGAAAATTAATTTCTTTGTAATATTTTCTTATTTGTTCACAAATCTGAATTCTTTGGCATGATAGCTAACTTCTTTGGTACATGAAGTCTAATTTCCATGGCTGAATATAGTTTAAAATGGCTAAAACATCAAAATGACTTGATAACTTTTAGGACCAATGTACCACCTACATATAACTGTAGGTTTTGAGACCTCTAGTAGGAAGAAAGTTATTTAATTTTCAGAAATTATGAAAAATAAATTATGCCAAAGAAAGTATGTTATTTAGACACTTTTTGCAAATGCCTGGACTTGAAATGGTTCTGATTTCGAGGGTTCAAATTACAGTAATATATAAGTAGGTGAAGATTCTGTTTCACATTCTCTAAAGCTTATTGTCACTTAGACACAAAATCGACACTATTACCTACTTATTTATAACTGTAATTGGGCATGTACAGACTTGTAACAACTTGTTGAGATATTATGATACCCATATTAAATTTTTTGATATTCAGCTGAATTTATTGTGACAATGATATAAATATTGCAACTAGTTTTTGTATATAGTGAACACTCTTCTAGTGACCGTGATTTTTAAACAGCATTGCTATTTCCATTTGTTAATAACTTTACCATTGTCTTTTGGTGAAATTGGTATTATAAATAAAATAAAATAAATATTATCAAAAAAGACAATGGTATATATTTTACCAAAAAAGACAATGGTAAAGTTATTAATCACCACCATGTGTGTATACCTGAAATATTGGTCTTACATAGACATAACACTATATAATATATAAATAGGGTGAATTCTATGAGTATTGCAGTATAATTTTTTTTTTTTTTTTTTTACTTCAAACTTGTCTAGCATTTGACCACGCTCTCACCTGATGGGAAGTGACGATGCGATCGAAGGTGTAGCATGCTAGCCAAGTAAATACCTATTCACTCTTCTCTTGAACACGCCCGGGTCATATTTCGCCGGAAACACAGACGCTGGCAGGGCATTCCATTCCTTAGCCGTTCTAATTAAGAACGTTGAGTCAAATCGCTTGGTACGAATGGGTGGTATTTCGACCACAAAAGGATGGCGCTTAGCCGAGCGTCTAGTAGTCCGGTAGTGGAATGGTGATGGGAGAATTAGATCATGCAGTTCTTGAGCGCATTCACCGTGGTGTAATCTGTAAAAAACCGACAGACTTGCCACCTTACGTCGATGTGCAAGGCTCTGGAGCCTTTCACCAACCAAAGTGTCGTCGTCAATGAGCCTTTTGGCACGCCGTTCAATCGAGTCCAGAGCCTCAAGCTGGTACTTGGCAGACCCGTCCCACAGGTGGCAGCAGTACTCCATACACGATCGGACTTGTGCTTGATACAGATTTAGAAGCTGTCCAGGTGTGAAGTACCGCCTTACCTTGGACAATATATATATTAAATGGTTTCATAATCTGTAGATCTATAGTTTACATTGATTTGATAGTTTTTAAACTTTTTTGATCAAGCCTTGGTCCTTGAGTGTTGGCTTTTGATCATCAACAGTGAAACATTGGACTCAAAGCTCTTTGATCTTAATTTTATTGGTTTTTAGTTGTTTTATAAAAATCACAGGTACAATTCATGTTGAAACTTATTACCAAATTACATTTAAAGTTAATAGGATAAAAATAAATTGATATGAACAAATTACAGTTGTGAGGTTTTTCACTACTTTAGGTTTATTTTTAAAAGGTGAACTGAATTATGAGGCACACAATAAATTATATAACAACACTGCTGGTTGTTTCAGCTATTAGAACACCACTGATGTACCTATCTAAAGTTTTATAAATACTGATTTCATAACAAAAACTTGCCTTTGTTATTGTTTTTGCAAGGGTTAATATAAAGGCAATATCCAACAACCATACCATTATACTTGCATACTCCCTTGTCTTACCTATGCTTGCAAGACTTGGATATATAACCAAGAGGTACAACACAAAATACAAGTCTGTCAAAGGGCCATGGAGAGTATTTTAAATATAAAGTTACGTGACAAAAACCGAAATAAATAAATCAGAGAAACAACAAAAATTATAGATGCATTAACACATGCAATTAAATACATTTATCGACTATGTATATCAGTGACTGATACAGAATATGACTGGTTCTCAATATCTATCTATCCCTGTTCCTATTTGCTCACATAAGAAATTACTTTTTTTTGTTGAGACAACAAAGTAGCTTTGTTTTGTGTTCTAATGAATAATGACCCGAACAAGTTCGTGATTTATCGACAAACATCAAATTAAGAAACATTACAATTCATACAAACGATGATTCACCTTACTTTGCTTGGTCCATAAACACTATGTGGTAGAACTTTTATTTTGTGTGTTGGGAGAGGCTTATGTTATGTCCAGCTGTGGACTAATATAAGCTGATGATGATGATGATGATGAACAACTTTTCTGCAAAGTTCGTCTAGGTTTCTTTGCCGTTAAGCAGTAGTGTACAAGCACTACTGTGTTCCGGTTTGCTAGCTAGTAAAATTACTGGGCAATTGAGACTATGATCTGATCTCACAGTCGAGTAATCTTATTACCAGACTGTGCTGATGTGTCAGGATGATGTGCGCAGTAGTGTCACGCGAAACTTTTTATTTTGGTGTTCTGTTATGGGCGGCCGTGTCGCTTAACATCAGGTGAACGACTAGCTCATCACATCATTAATTAACATTTAAAAATTAATTGGTAGGTAAAGAGGTATAATTAATATCAATAATAATAATAAATTGAGGATATAATAAGTAATTCCAATAAAACAAAAAGTACATCGTTATTTAGTAATTTTACATGCCGTAAATTATTGTTTGCGATATCGAGGACGAGGCATTTAACAAACTTCCTGTTAACTACTTATTAATATAGGTAATGACTAGAGCACTTCAATAGATAACGGATGTCCCTGACATAAAAAATAAACTCATTGGTCTAACTAAAGAATAGTTACACCAGTACTGGTACATCGAGAGCGCTTCTAGTAGGGTTACGTCCGCAGGCGACGGTAACAAACTGACCATTAGCTGGTTTCCTACTTTTGTCTCTCTTCTCATAATATACAAAAATAAAGTGTTGCGGTGGTGTTCTTAAATTGGAACAAAACTCGGTGTTCCAGTGTGAACGTAAAATGAACTCGATCGCTTCTATCCACTGTAAGACATGGGCCTTTTTATTGCGATACAGTTCAGTTGTTGTCTGGATGTCTGGAGACTAGAATCTTGGAGGGTTAACTACTCAATTGGTAATAATTACCAAAGAAGATTGAATAAGTATTACGTCTTTACTTTAATTTACTGTACTTTATTACTAAGTGACTATTGCACTGTGCAGTGTGCACTAGTTCAGTTTATTGGAAAGCATTATTCTAGTGATTCTGCTTAAAAGCTGCGTGATTTCGTTTAATAATTCAAATTCAAATTTTTTATTGCAAAACACTTAATTAGATTACATGATAAAGTGAGCTCTTTGAGCTCTTTGATTGAATCTTATAATTTATTAATTTAAATTTTTTGTCACTCAAAGACAAAAAAAATTTTGCTTTGCTTTCGTTTTACCTAAACGTCGTAATTACTGGGAAAATAAACCAACATGATTATGTAATTTAAGAAACATTTAATAAATAATATTAATAATATCTCTCTTCCACAATAAAATTATGTCATCTTCTGAACGTATAAAAATAGCTTCACCTTCAAAACTCCATCCAGGCTGAGGACGTACTCGTAGTTCGCCACGCAAGCAGAGTAGACAAGACTATAATACGTACCTATTTCTTTAGCTAAATATATATTTAGGTTTTCTGTGACGTAGGTCAGTAGTAGTGTCAATGAACCCAAGGTGATGATTTATGTGTTTACTTATCGTGTTATGTAGGTGGTATGTAATACTCAAGGTCAGAAATCAACGAAGTCAGACCACAATGACCTGTCTTTAGTTGATTTCGGTATTAACACGTAGTCAGGCGTGTGATCGATGTGCTTCATTTTTATTACTTTGATATTTTTGGTGCTGGCATATTGTCTGTGGATTTTGTTTGTGTCGAATATTAACTTCAAAAGAAAAAGTAAGTAGATACCTACTTACTTTACCATTTTCCTGTGGACGTTGTGAGCTTACATAACTAATTTAAAAATGTTTTCTTCATCTCAGATGATTTTAAGTGAATGTAGAAGTATAAGTAATGGAAATTGTTCTCATCATTTAGATATTTTATGCATCTCATTGGATGACATATTGATACAGTTTTAATTGATTAATCTAGCAAAAGCTTTACACTGTTTTCAACCACCATTCAACTAAATTGTTAAGAATAAATCAACTAATACAATAAAACAAAAACTTCATAAAGGCAGAAGAGATTTTTTTTTTATAAATACTATACAGATTCTCATGCCTCACTGTTAAATCAGATGAGATTTTGTACATAAAACAAAGACCTAGTTTTTACAAAAAATTAAAGTGTGGGCGGCTTTTCCAAGAAAACTTTGTACTTTTGAAGCTTTTGTACTTTTAGGCACAACTTACGGGGCCAGTCACATGTCATTGTGGGACTGTAGGTATCAAACCGTTGCCTTTATCTATCTTTAGACATTTCATAATTAAATTTATTCTCGAATCATGCAGAAAGGTATTGCACGATTTGATCCATTTGCACCAATTAACTTTTTAGTTGGTTTGATGATGCTATATCCAAAATAACCATTATCTTTGTTAGAAATAGCGTTGATCCACAATGCACGTGTAGGAAGGATTAACGAATAATCATACACGATTTTTTACTTGCGGTTCCTTCACACCATTTCGACCCTCTTAAGCGTTGAATTTTCTAAAACCCTTTTCTTAGTAAACTACTACCACATAAAGACACCCTCCAGATGTAAAGTTTCTACGTCCAGTTGTTTACGATTGTACGGTCAGTCAGACAGTACAAATTTTTTAATTATAGTAGATGAGTGAACTAAAGTATTTGGGTGTATGTAAAGTATTTACATGGCTTAAATAAAGGCTTTAGGCCCAATAGGATTAAAACGCTTATTGACGTTGTAAATAGCGTCTAAAATCCTCAAAATGTTTTGATGAGAATGTCATATTTCCTCTATTACAGACACTCATGGCACGATGGATGCCAAGTACAAAAGGCTGCTCCAGCAGCAATACGAGGCAATAATTAAAGATCTCGACGTCTCGGACATCCAAGATCGTCTCTACGAGAAAGGATATTTCTCTTCAGCAGAATATGAGTGGGCCAATGCTACAAACAAGGTAGGAAACTAACAGATTCAACAAACAAACGAATATTCAGACGTATAATAAGATGACACTTTACAAAACATGCATTCACCCAATCATGACCTACGCATCTGTCGCGTTTGCTCATACGTCCACTGTTTAGCTGCATGGATTCACTTTACGTGATCCAGAACCGCTTCATTCGCAGAGCAGTCGAGGCTCGCCTGCCTGGTATCAGCGTAACTTAAATCTCCACTGCGATCCTGAACTCTGGTCGATCCGGCAGTTTATGAAGATCACATCTTGCCGTTATATTGCCGTCACTCCATCATGCCGAACCCTCTTCTAGTCGAAGCGTCAAGCCACTCTACAAACACGACAGACTCAGCCCGTCGTGCTTGGGCAATACGAGTGAGTCTTATTGCCAGCCGTAGTATCAACTGTGTTAGGATGTTTGGACCAGTCTAGCTCTTCTGGCCCAAGTACCGTTCTTGGCGCCGGGATAGGATCACAGCGTAACACAATTAGACATGCGAGGTTGACGAACTCCCGTGATTTTCCATAGTGGTAGGGCATCTTCCAACGCTTGGCTAGCTACCGTCCATTAAAGTGAAGATTCAATCGCACTTAACTGTCCCGGCTCCCTCAATTGAGAGCTAGTTCCTTATACAAGCGTAGTGTGACTCCACCTTCGGCCATATTGTCACTTAAAACACATGGTAAGTGGACAAATCTTACCATGTCCAATATATAAAAAAATCAGCCTTAGAGGAGGAGTTGTTTTTCGTTCGTACGTACAATAAATGCGTTTAAATTCCGTCTATTACATGTTCCTCCTCACATACCTGTATTATATTGTCTGTTTGTTGTCATCTTTAACAAATCACGCATAAAATCCAAATCGAACCGTGAACATATGTAAATTTACCTCAACCAAACGAAATAACTTTTTCAGGCGAAACGCACGGACCGCACTAGAGATCTATTGCTCACGCTTATGCAAAGCGGCAGCAACGCGAAATACGATATATTTGTGGACAGCTTGCAGAAGGACTACGATTGGTTGTGGATGAAATTGAAAACTGACAGAAGCACCGAGGAAGACATCAGCCAGGATTTCGAAGACAGCCTCAGTAAAGGGGATGTACCAAGTCCACCTAAACATCACGTAAAAAGGACTACTTTGGTTAGACTAATTCAATGTACTTTTTTAATTTAAAATGCTTACTGATTTCTTAGTTATTTTCCTAGTCCAACTATATATTTAACGCTTGCTTAAGACCTTTTTGTATGTTCCTCTTGGCTCAAGTTTCGATGGTTATCGTTGAATTTAAAGCATAGTATGGCAGTAGTACTGTACATAAGATTCACCTCGAAAAGAGATTTATATATTTTGTAGAAACTTCGTACCTCGCAATAAAGTCAATTTCTCGCACATCGCTCGAAGTCTAAAATGTTTTGCCTCTCTTTCTATTGCACATCACCGTACCTCCTCGCACGCGGCCATTGCGTGGTTGGCAAAAAACTTCATACTTAATTTTGAGTGTGTCTGTTTTTTTATATTGTTTGATAGGTTTGCGACCTGATGGTAAGTGACGATGTGATCTAGGATGTAACACGCTTGCCTAGAAGATACCTGTTCACTCTTGATTTGAAGACTGATAAATCTTTCATTCCAAATCTTCCTCTTTTGGACCAGTAGACTAAAATTAATTTCCGTACAACTAAAAATAATTTCATAAAATAATATCGAAGTAAAATAAAGGCCAGTGCATGTGTCGTTTTGTAGGAATACGCAGTAGCGTCAAGTCTGAAGCATCTGGCGCGGCATAAGATCCTAGCGTTGCACGGGATGCTCGGCAGTGGGAAGACCTGCGTGGCTGTGAGTACTTTGCGGTCCCACCCACAACTGATCATGGATACGTTCAAAGGGGTCGTGTTTTGGCTCAACTTGAAGAACTGTAAGACTGATGACGATGTCATTGCTCAACAAGATAAGTAAGTTGGTTAAAGAGTTTTATTTTTAATTATTGCTTGCTTTTGTCATGAAAAAAGTAGTTCTGAATATTGTTTTACTCAGTATGCGATAGGTAGACTTAGAAGAGCGATGCGACGCCGACTTTCAAAACGGTTCTGGTTCGGGTGAATGATTGACCAACGACTCGACACGCTCGAAATCATCGAAATGGAAAGAAAAAAACAGGCACGTTCAAAACTCCCAAAATTCGTGGAGACGTGTCAAACCACCCCCGCAGTTGGTTAGCGTGGTGAATTTTGGTCTCTACTATACTCTTTTGCTGTGGAAAAAGGCTTGTATGCACGCAGTGGGAACGTATTGGACTATACGACCAGCATTACATATTTCGATTGCTGTCTCTCTCGTCAGTAAGAGCGAATCGAACGTCCGGTTTTTTCTATTGGTATTGATTCAAATGATATATTACAATTATGTTTAAAACATTAGTCAAGTATGCGTTTTGAAGCCGTATTGCAATAAAATTTATCGAACGGTTTTATAACTAATATTGTGGTTTATATGGTTGATGGTGTCATCCAAATATACCAATAAATCTAATATCATTATTTTCCTTTTAGATTACTTCGTAAAACTTCTATGTATAAGCAGAAGCAGAATTCGTTTAATATGATCTCGTCGACATCTATGTCTAGTATTGGCTCAAACGGAGACAGCTCGTCTCAATACAATATAGTTTTAAGCTCGCAAGAATTAAAAGATATATTAAAGGAGCAATTCGCTGAGCCTCCGTTAAGGGAATCTCTGTTGGTGCTTGATGACGTAAATGATGGAAAGATTTTGGAAGCTTTTAATATTGGATGCAAAATATTGATTACAACAAGGGATACGGATGTAGTGGCTAATTTTCAATCACAAATTATAAAGGTAACCAGTATATTTGCTAACCATACCCAATATATTTTGAATATATTTAATTATAGACATAATTTAGAGGTAGGTGCATTAATATAGGATTTTATTTAAAGCTTGGCCATACGTACATATATTACAAAAATAATTCTATTTTTGTAATATGTGTAAGTCTCATATTATAATTACTCAATAATAATAATGTATATTGATCCAATTTTATTAATCAAAATTGGTGCAGTGACTATTGAGCATTTTTCGCTGTTTGCTACATTTTTGGTTATGACCATGGCTGTATTAGAAAGAAAAGAAATAAAAGAAAGAAAATAATCAATATTATTATAGTATTATATTAGTAATTAGTATTAGAAACCAGCGCCCGCACCTTAGAAAAAATTACCGTGTAATTCAGCATCACCGATTACTAAGCCTGAATAGATAAATGAACACATAATTCATCATTCTTTCAACCAAGACTTTTTTACAGGTAGGTAGCTTCTTAAAATCTGAGTCCCTAGAGTTATTCGCGTCGTTTTTAGACGAGCCTGTGTCTAGTCTACCTCGCAAGGCTAAGAGACTTCACGAAGTATGCACAGGCAGTCCCTTCCATATAGCTCTTATTGGGGCTCAGTTGGCAGAGAATAAGGAACAGTTGAAACACGACGCGAGGTTATGGGACCAGTATGTGAAAAAGTTGGAGAAGAAAGAGTTTTCTTTGTGAGTATCTTTTACTCTTATGTTTAATAATATAAACTTTATTATTTTTGCCTTTAAGCTTATTTTTGTTTCGCTTTTATTACGGTTTTTTTAGCATTGTAACTAGACCAAGCGAAAATCCAATGAAGGCCGTTGAAATGTGTATAAATGCGCTCGGCGATGACGTACGACCACTATACAAGAAACTAGCCATTCTACCCGACAATGTTAAAGTACCGGCCAAAGTGATAGCCAAATTGTGGAATAAAGACGTAGAACAGGTTAAATCCATCATGCAACAATTAAAAAGAAAGTCCTTGATCACCGACGAATTTAATACAGAAAGGAAAGACTACATGTATGAAGTACACGATCTCATAATGAACTATCTTAGGACATGTTGGACAGAAGAAGACAAAAGAAAGCTGCATAATGGCTTTTTGAACAGCTACAGTTATACCAAAGACAATGCTCCAGTGGAAATTGTCGATGATGGTTACATTGCCTTTTATGTCGGTTACCATATTCTCAATTCGAAGAATTACGATGATAAATGGAGTCTGTTCAAAAAGCTGTTCCTTGATTTGAAATTTCTTGGGAACAAAGTAAGACTGACCGGACCAGCTGATGTGATACTGGACTTGCAGCAATATGAGAATTATATTGTCAGTGGAGTAAGTACAATTTCTTTATTTAAAAAATATGCAGATGAAATGTAGAGTTCGCGCGCGTAAGACACTGTAAAAAAAACTGTCATAGTATGGACATACTATGAAATAGAAAGAGATTTATTCAATACTTGACTACAATTAATGTACAAAAACAAAACATAATGAATAATATTAATAATAACGCCCAACGATCACATACATAGATCCTGGACTCCTAGGATTCCCTGTGTCTAGGGACCCAGGAACTACGAGGACCATGGGATAGAAACCAACAAGTATCGAATGGGCGTCGGCTCAGCATATTGCTGGTCATCAGAGACACCAGATGAGAATTTGTTACAAAGTGTGTTACATTACATGATACATTGTATTAATGTGGATGTCAAATTCTTTCCTTTCATGTTACGTTGCGTAACTCTGTACGCAGGATTACTGTGGATTGTAGGAATTCATAACATGGATGCCATGTTTCAGGATTTTACCATTTTCTTTTTTCTTTTTCTAGGAGTTCGAACATAAACTAGTGCTCAGCATCAAAGCGTATCTCATGACCCACGGCTCAGACCTCCACCGCTACCAGTGTACGGACATCATACAAAGCATTCTGCAGCATGAGAGTCAGGACTTGCTTTTCACTAAAGCTTCAGAGATAGCGCAAGCCAACTGTCACAAGAATGAACTGTACTTTGAGTTCCTGTAAGTATATCTTTCACAAATAACAGTGTAGCTATCTTTTTGGACAAAAATTGAGACTGTTTGTTTGTTAATTTGATTGTTTTCGTATCGTTTATTTGTATGACGCGCGCCATTGAACAAGTGAGTCTTACGGTTAGGTCGAAATTGTAGTGCGAATGATATTTATCTGGTCTTTTCAGAACTCTCTAATGGCGCGTGTGCATTTTTCTCGACCAACTCATAATCTAGATTTTATTAAATCTTTTTGAACGATGACTCTCGGACTATAGACCACGGTCGTCTATAATACCATAGATGTTGTGCAAAATCTTTAACCAAATGTTATTTGATAGATCTACAATGTTACTGTCTCTTTCATACCGATCAAACGACAAGGACCGCAATGGTTTTGGAAATGTTTACCTAAGTGTAGTATTTTTTCCATAGAATTAACACCATTGCAAAGCAAAAGATTTTTCAATCTGTGATAGACTTGCAAGTGACCACTTTAGTTTATAATTGAAGGGTTGAGAATAAAAAGGGTTTAACTATCAAAATGATAGTTTCGAGAAAATTTACTTTAAACATCAACGGCCTCATTTTAGTGTAGAGTGCGTATTAAGTAATAGAAAAGGTTATGTAAGTTTCCGTTGCTTGTAAATATATTAATTCTATTTTAAAATATAGTACTGGTTCATACAATTACTGTAAAAATATAATATAATAAATATAATAATGTTTTATGTTCAATTATCATTATGTCCGATAATGTAATTATACTATTGAGTCATTGAGACATAATGTACTTTTTGTAAGATAAATAACGGCTAACCTCGCGTAAATTACACTTACAATTGCGTAAACTACTCCTAACCTGGTAGGAATTGTTTCGACTTTTTAACTGACTTGAGTTTAGCCGTTATTTATCTTACAAAATGTGTCATACTCACGATAGTTTTCAAACACAATGTACCTATGCAATCACATCACACTTCACACTAATAATAGGTCTTTACCTATGAAATTGCCGTATCGCAGTACAGACTTTTTCAAACAAAAAAAAGTTTTGATTGGCTATGAATTCTAAATTCAAATTAATTTTGTTTTAAAAATATGACATTCTATTTACAATATAAGTCTTTTGTTTATTGATTAGCGTTGTATTTTCATTACATTTCAACATTTTTCCTCATAATGGATACTTTGAAATTTCGTGTAATTATGGAATATGAGTTCCGTCGTGGCACCAACGCGGCACAAACGACACGTAACATCAACGACGTTTACGGAGAGAACTGTACAAACGAACGTACGACCCGTTATTGGTTTGCTCGGTTCCATTCTGGGAATTTTGACTTGAAAAATGAATCTCGTGGTCGTCCGGAAACTTTGGTCAACAATGATGAATTAAAGGCGATTGTGGAAGCTGATGAATCTCAATCTACAGCTGAGCTGGCAGCAGCTTTTGATGTTAGCATCAAAACAATATTGGTCCATTTGCGACAGATTGGCAAGATAAAAAAGCTTGATAGATGGGTGCCCCACGAACTTAACGATCGCCAGCGCAACGTACGCGTCGAGACTTGCCTTGCGCTGCTTAACAGGCACAGAAATGAAGGAATTTTGAACCGAATTGTTACGTGCGACGAAAAATGGATTCTTTTTGACAATCGAAAGCGCTCAGCAAGTTGGTTAGATCCTGGTTCGGTACCAAAGCAATGTGCAAAACGAAAAATGACCCCTAGAAAGGTGATGGTCACAGTTTGGTGGTCTAGTGCTGGTGTGATTCATCATAGCTTTTTACAAAACGGCGAGAGCATTACTGCAGATGTGTACATTGAAGAACTGACCACAATGATGGCGAAACTCGCACGTCTGCAACCAGCTTTGGTCAATCGGTCGTCTCCACTGCTACTTCACGACAACGCGCGACCCCATACTGCACAACAGACCGTCTCTAAGCTGCATGAGTTGGGTTTGGAAGCTCTCCCTCATCCGCCATACTCACCAGATCTTGCGCCTACCGACTATTACTTTTTCCAAAATTTGGACAACTTTTTAGCGGGAAAAAAATTCAATTCCCGAGAGGCAGTACAAAACGCCTTTGAAGAGTTTGTTGTCTCCCGTCCTGCTGATTTTTTCAAGAAGGGCATCCATAAACTGCCACAGCGTTGGCAAAGATACATTGATTGCAGGGGTGATTACTTTGAATAAAAGAAATAAATAAGTTCGAAAAAAAAATACTTTAACTTTTTTCAAACAAAACGGCAATTTCATAGGTAAAGACCTAATATTATAAAGGCAAAAGTTTGTATGTGTGTATGTTTGTCACGCCTTCACGCTCAAACGGCTGAATGGATTTGGATGAACTTCGGTACCAAGGTAGCTTATATACTGGATTAACATTTAGGCTACATTTTATCCAGGAAATGTAAAATTTTCCCGTGGGATGAGCAAATAATTAAAATACTTTTGGTCCGCGGGGTGCAACTAGTAATTTTGTACTTGTAGTATTAATTCGTACATTCAACTATTATTTATTTTATTTTGTCTTTTAGTTTGTTTTATTACTTCCGAACAGGCATGAGCAGGATGTGGATGACATTAAACATTCTACGATCGACGTTAAGGAAGACATCACGTGTGTTTGTTTCCTCGGAGATTATGTGCTGGTTGGCACGGAAACTGGTGTTGTAAAGGTAAGCTTGTCACTGGAAAGTTTCTTGTAGCTTCTTCTTTACAGGTGAAATCGAACCTTCGGATCGGAGTTTTCTGTTTTGCATTGTGCCAGATTACTTGCACCAGTACTGAGAAGGAGAACTCTTTTTTTTCAAACTCATGTATTGTAATGGCCTTGCTATATATTATTTGACAATAAGCATAGTATGCTTAGTACAATAATTTAAAAGCACCTAATATAATTTTGACTTGTAAAAAATAGCCTATTTGCAATAAAATCTTTTGACTTTGACTTTGAAGCAATGTGGTATTGGCAGGCCTGATGCACTCCACACTTAATTACACATTGCGTAGAAGTGCAGGTGAGATGTGAATGTTTTAAGTGATCACTAAAATCAACGGCGGGAAGAAGGCAATGTGAAGTGAAGAGATTGTACGGAACTACAAGTACATTGGTGGTTTTCGTTAAACGTAACGCGTCAGAAGGTGTAATAATGCGTTAAACAGAGATGTGACTAGTAGGTAAATATTCGCAACGCTATGCGAGTGAATATTTACCTTTTGACTTCTGTGGTAGTGGAATAATGTAAATATGGAAAATAAAGTTAATATGGGCTAATTTTAGCACTAGCTAAAGTTAATATATATAATAGGCTAATTATAGCACTTTTACAAGCAAGAATATCAATCGTCCAATCTCTGCATATATGATAAATACAGTTGCATCAGTATCCTTAGTATATACTAAAAATACTTTTACAATATACTGAGGATACCCTCAAGTAAAAGTAAAAGGATATCCTGAGGATATCCTCAGTATATTGTAAAAGTGCTAAAAATAGCCTACTTGCAATAAATCTTTTGAGTTTGACTTTTACTTTGATCCCGGCTTCCTCGGAAGCTGGCGAAGCCAACATACTGTTGCGACCACCCACACACTATTAGGCTTACCAAGCTGAGTTTTTTTTTCTATTCTTTTCAGTTCTTCCACAATCCCACAAACAAGCTTCGAAAGGAGTATTTTAATACAACCGCATCCAACGGGCGCGCCGTGAAGTGGATAGGTGTCGCTGCAAGCAGGAACTATCCAATCGTTGCCGCGCTGTACTACAACGGCACTGTCAAACTGTGGAACATTGATGATATCGACATATTCGATACTGAAAACGCTATTGAGGAAGGTGAGATCTTTCAACTTACTAAGGAGTTTCTCAATTTGGTTGTTTGTTATTTCATATCTTCGTCATTTATAAACCGATTTGAATAATTCTTGTTTTAGTTATACACTTTCAAATCGATCCATATAAATTGATTCAGTTGTAAGGTTTTTAAGAAAATAACTGAAACAATATATGTATAACTCCCCCCCCCCCCCCAATTTTTAAAGGACTTTACTAATTTACTACGCCTGTAACAGCTGCCGTACCACTTGGTACTTTGAAAGAATTATCTTATAGATGGCAACGTCTGGACTAGATAAAAAAGAAAGAAAACTAAAATAAACTAAAGAAAACTAAAAAACCGAAATACAAAGTCATTCCGTTCCACTTTCAAATCAAAATCCGTAATGGGTCCATGTGAGAAGGCCGTGTCCGAGTAGTGGAAAAGTATTAGGCTCATGACAATAATAATAATAATAATAACATCCAACGATCACATACATAGATCCTGGACCCTAGTTAGGATCCCCGGGGTCTAGGGACCCAGGAACTAAGAGGACCATGGTGCCACTACACCCAGACACAACAAGTAGCGACATTTTTTTGAAGTGAAAACTTCTTTAGTCGCGATGAGCACTTTTGGGTGAACGGAAAGCGTGAAACTCGCGTCATCATCACCTCACGCTTTCCATGAGCTGTATTTCACAAGTTAGGTACTTAGTTTTCACTTTTATCGGCAATCCCCAAAGACTGTCCCACACTCTTTTTTGAACCCGCCGCCTCCAGGTTATGAGCTGACCTGCCCAACCACAGAGGCTGTCCAATGTACGATTAATATTATTTTCAGAATCGGAAGAGGTCCAAAACAATAATCTCCCGTGCAACGTTACGATCACCCCTGACTCTCGCGCCGGTGGAATCCGCAACTGTAGATGGAGTGCCAGCGAACAGTTCCTCATCACTCACAGCGACCATCAGATCCAGTTGTACTCGCCCACCGGTGACGTCATCTCTGTCATCAGCGGGTTCGATAGCGAGTGCTTCTTGGTGTGCTGCGTGCCTTGCAACAATGACAGGTAACATTCGATGGACGCAAACCACGACAAAGCACAAAAAAATGACGCTCACGCTTTCATTAGAGACGAAATTTTTTTTTTTTAGTTTTGGCTCCACACTTTTGTGTATTTAGCCAGTGTGAAGTAATCGATAATTTATCAAGTTATCGATATTTCACGCAAATATGTGTCAAGTCACAGTCGAAGTCATCAAGTCAAGTCATAGTCTAGTCAAAGTCATACACCTAGTAAAGTGGTGGCAACTTTACTTGAAGCTTCTATGGAGTGTTGGAAATAACACGAAAAGAAACGTTTCACCATCATTATACCATTTTCCCACACTCACGCCTGTAATCCAGCACTTAACGAATAAAATGCCACCAATTTTATGCACTAACACTAAAAATAACACAAGTTTTGGAAAATAATACAATGCGGTGACGCAATCTTTTTCGCTTTCCCGCCAAAAACTCAGAGACGAAATTCGTGTCGAATTTCATGCCTAACGTAATGGGCGCCGATCGCTTTTTTTTTATAACATGACTTGCTGACCCCGCGAAGTTTGTTCCATCTAATAGTCAATGAACATTCATGCTCAGGATTTTTTTTTTTTTTTTTTATTATTGACATCATATTTATTACCTACTAGTTGACCCGTTGCATGGGTGATTTAGTGAAACACGATCGAACGGGATAAAAAGTACTATATCCGTCTCTTGGTTCCAAGCTACGTCCCCACCAATTTTTAGCCAAATCGGTCTAGCCGTTCTTTAGTTATACATAGTGTAACTATTCGACTTTCTTTTATATATATATAGATTATCCTATTCCGGACGAAAATAAATCCAAAAACATAAAAATCACAAAAATTGGCCTAGCCTTGAGTTATGTGGTGTAACTAACAAGATTTTGTTTTATGTACATAGATTGGTAAACAAGTACTAATTCATAAAAATATTATAAAATTGCTTTTTCTACAGTCGTTCATAAGCAAGCCCGACTTGTGGGAGCTTGCAGGCGACATTAAAATTGTAGCAAAAAAAGTACAAAATGTATTTTTAAAAAACTATCGGCTTAGCCACAATAAGATTTAAACAAGCCCTAGGTGGTAAGACTTTTCTGCAAAGTTCGTCTAGGTAGGTGCCACCGCTTTGCCAGTTATTCTGCCGCTTAGCAGAAGTGTGCAAGCACTACTGTGTTCTGGTTTGAAGGGCACTGTAGCTAGTGAAATTACTGGGCAAATGAGACTTGACTATGATCTGATCTCACAGTCGAGTAAACTTATTACCAGACTGTGCTGATGTCTCAGGATGATGTGCGCAGTGCGGTGTCACGCGAAACTTTATATTTTGGAGTTCCAAATGACACTGTTCTGTTATGGGCAGCCGTGTCGATTGACATCAGGTGAACGACTAGCTCGTCACATCATTCAATAACATAAAAAAAAGCCCTAATCTTATATTAAACTACTGTTTTGTATTGTTACGTTTGACGTCTGTCTAAGTCCTAGTTTATGTATGTGTGGTAACATAGATTATCTTTTATTAGATACCTAGCTGTAGCTACCGTGGGGTCGAGGCAAGGAGTAGAAGTGTTCGACTTGAACACAAATAACCGCGTCATGACATTCGAGGGAGACTTGGAGATGGAGCAAGTGCTAGACGTATTGGCTTTACCAGGTACATATATTATTATTTATATCTAAATAATTAGAGCTGTCAAATACAGGGTAAATTTAAATAACTTACTTGTACTATAAAAAACGAGTGTGATTAGACCACACGACTTAAGTAAAACTTCTTTGGTGTTCCATCTATCGGCCGTTGTTTAATCTTAATGTCACCATCTTGACAATTGTAAATTGTCATTTTACTGTACCAACATAGTAATACAACTTTTTTTAAGTTGTGATGTTTATTATTATATTTAAATAATAAGAGCTTTTAAATGCAGGGTAAAAAATAACTTGCTTGTACTATTAAAAAACGAGTGTGCTTTAAACCACAAGACCGAAGTAAAACTTCTTTAGTTTAGCTCTATCTATCGGCCGTTGTTTAATGTTAATGTCGCCTTCTTGACAACTGTACATTGTCATTTTACCGGACATAATAATACAATTTTTTAAATTTGATATGTTGTCAATGGAGATCTACGTGAACCAACTTCCGTTCGCTTCGCATTCACCAGCTTTCTCCCCAAGTCAAGCGTGCGTAAAGAAGTTTTACTTCATAAAACCTACAAACATAACGGTGTCAAAAGGAATAGAGAAATAAGGAAATATGAGATAAAAGGAGTCTATCAAAAATTTCAAGCAGCGACGTGTGAGCTATATTAAACTTTATTGCATGTGGGCTAAAGTAGGTGTAAGTATGTCTTTTTGGAGCGAGTCTTCCGTACGATAGTACTAATATTTATTCTGTGAATCTATTATTATTATTTATTATTATTACCCAACGATCACATACATAGATCCTGGACCCTAACTAGGATTCCCTGTGTCTAGGGACCCAGGAACTACGAGGACCATGGTCCCACAACACCCAGACTCAGAACAAGTATTTGCACTTTTTTTTCTGTGCACAAATACTTGTCCTGCCGCGGGAATCGAACCCGCCACCTCCGGGTTATGAGCCGACCTGCTCAACCACCACACCACAGAGGCTGTCATCTATAATACAATAATATGTATTTAACTATAACTTATCATTTTGTTTCAACAATGTTATACCGGCCGATAGATGGAGCTAAAGTAAAGAAGTTTTAGTTCAGTCGTGTGGTCTAAAGCACACTCGTTTTTTTACGTTCAGAAATTGTTCGTGTTCTAACTTAGAGTACATAGTGCTTGATGAAATCACGTATATCGTATTTAGTTTTTTGTTTGTCACTAAAACTTAGTATATTTCAGGTAGAAACAAAATCCTAACCCTCACCCGTACAGAAGTAACCCAGCACACGTTTACGATCAACAAGGGAAATAACACTTTAGAATCCAAAGTTGTAATCACAAGCGACTCTGTGAAGAGTCAGATGACTTTCCTCGCATTCGTTGTTAACCAAACTGGCACGCTTCTATTTGTGTCGACGGACGACAGTAGAGTGATATGTGTTGACCTTAAAACTAATTTGCATGTGTTCGATCTGGATAATCGAAGAGGGTAAGTTCAAAATTTCATATCGGGGAAAAATAGGCTATTTTACTACTATTAAAAAATTAATTAATTAATATTGTATTAAATTCTTATTAGTCCTTATTTTTATTGTTTTTTTTTTCCCCCTACATTTTTGAGTTGTCTGGAAGAGATCGTTTTAAGCGATAAGACCGCACATTTTGACACTTAATTCTTAAGTTTGTGCCTGTAAATTGTTCCTACAATGTGGTGTTTCAATAAAGAGTTTTATCTATCTATCTATCTATTGTTTCTGTAAAATAGATTAAAAATGAATGTAATCATTGAAAAAATAAGTAAAATCGATTAATAAAATATAACAGAGTAGTACGCTTTTAAAGTTTATGGAGTGAGCATCGCCTGTCCATTTCTTGCAAAACAGAAGTTTTGGTAGTGACGTCACACGCCATGATAAATTAAATTTCTAAACTTTCTTTTAATTTATTAATTTTTACCAGGAATGTGATAGCAATGGCAGTAAGCGAGATGCTGATGTTGGATGAATTTCCCGGATACGATGTGTTGCTAACCGGAACCATGCCAGTCGAGAATACTGTCAAAGTGTGGCAACTTGACACTTCATACATATCGCATGCCACTAACAAAAACGGGTATGTATAAGTCTGAGTTTACTATTTACATAGGCTTGGAACAATTTGTTGGAATAACTGTAGAAAGTGACCTTTAGGAATGCCAATGTGTGCTAACTCTAAGCACAAAACTGACATCCATTACTAGTACCTATCTTTCTAAAGCGTTACGTATAGCAAGGTTGGGCAAGGATGTATTTGTACCATTGGCCTGGTACTACGAAGACCATGCGGTAGATTGCCAGAGATCTATTTACTTGTCCCGTACTATAGCACTGAGTCAAATTACGTAGTAATTTTTATCTAATCTCTGGTGGTATTTCTCCAACAGGAAATTCCGTCTAACAACAAAGTTCGACGTCAGCTTCTTAAACACTTCATCCCCGGTAACGCCGACCACGCCGTCACACAGCATCACAGAAAGTATCACTCCGAAACGTCACCAATCATTCAACCACAGGGAGCCCAAGAGAATGCTTCAAAACACGTTAAGCTTAGATCGGCAGACCTTGAAACCGCTCATTTTGAAGGGGATCTGCAATAACAATGATTCGAGTATACAACCTTTGCTTGCTGTGATTGATGATAAGAATAATATTCAGGTTTGTTTTGGTATCTAATTGTCTTTCCACAAACCTTCCTCTCTAAGGCATGTAATAATATGCTTGAAAAATAAAAACATGACTGGGGTGCGTCGGCCTCTGTGGTGGTTGAGCAGGTCGGTTCATATCCCGGAGGAGGCGGGTTCGATTCCCGCAGCAGGACCAAGTATTTGTGCACAGGAAAGAAAGCCCAAATACTTGTTCTGAGTCTCAGCGTTCTGGGACCATGGTCCTCCCAGTTTCTAAGTCCCTAGACACAGGGAATCATTGTTAGGTTCCAGAATCTATCTATGTGATCGTAGGGCGTTATTTACTTCTATATTATTAATATGCTTTTTCAGGTAATGCGAGGCAGGAAGATTATTACAGAAATATCAGAAGACATCAAGGACCTAATCACCACAGTGAAAATAAGTCCGTGTAACCAAAACATTGTGTACGGATTAAAATCGGGCATCGTGAAGAAATACACTTTGCGATCGAAAGATACTGTGACCATAATGGATATGTACAGTACGGTACAGTACATGGGTTTTGTAAACCCGAACCTATTGATCGTGGCCGGGGAAAACAGATCAATAATGGGGTATAAGTTACTCGACGTCGGTAGATGGGAGACTGTTATGTTACAAAAGGGTAACACATTTCTCGGCTCTCAGGAATTACTCAACGATTTGCAGGGTGAGTAACCTTACAATTTTTGGGGGGAGTTTTGCGTGTAACGTTTTGTATCTGAGAAGAGAATAAAACTAACTTTCATGTAAAACAAACCGTCGGGGCTCATCGTGTTTTCCAAAGTTTATCAGAGCTGGTCAACGCTACGCGTGACCAAAATGCTGGCACTTATTTCGCACGACGAATCAGCATTGCAATTCAACGGGGCAATGCTTGCTGCCAGCATGTTGGGTACGCTATCTACTGGTGGGCTGGAGCATTTGGACTTGCTATAGGTCATCGCGGCCAGTATACAGTCCAAATGTTTTTTTTTTGTAGTAGGTAGTGTTTAGTATTTGTTATTATATTATTGTAGTATTAGTTGAAAGAACAAAGGCGATTTTCCGTCAAAAAAACTACTGCTTGGCGGCAGAATAACTGGCAAAGCGGTGGTACCTACCTAGACGAACTTTGCAGAGAAGTCCTACCATCTAGTAAATCTTATTCCAATTCAATTTCTCAATTCTACATCTAATAAATCAGTAATCATTTCCATTAACAGGTGTAAAGAAAAAGCATTCGGACAGCGTTTCCAACTCGGAAAGCCACTGCAGCCTCGACTCCAAAGAACGAACGTTTTTGACCGGCGATAAAAGGGGGTCTTTATCCAAGAGCAGTAACCTAGTCGAATGTTTCTGGATAACGGACATTGGTCTTGTAACGGTGGAAAACAACGCCAGTATAAAGCTATGGGACAAGGGGCTGAAAGTGGGGTGTGTTTTGAATGCAAGAAGGGAGGATGTACACATAAATTGCGCGGCTTTCAAAAGGAACGTGCTTGTTATCTGTGATAGTAACAATTTGGCTTTCCAGGTATGGTATGGTGTGTTTTAGCCGGTTTAATAATAGACCAGCTAGGCCAGCTAGACTATTTGATATTTGATTCTCTTTTGTTTATTTATGAAGTTTTGACTATCATTTTGACAGCCTCCGTGGTGTGGTGGTTGAGCAGGTCGGCTTATAATGCGGAAGCGGTGGGTTCGATTCCCGCGGCAGGACAAGTATTTGTGCATAGAAAAAAAAGCTCAAATACATGTTCTGGGTGGGACCATGGTCCTCCTGGGTCCCTAGACACAAGGAATCCTAGTCAGGATCCAAGATCTGTGTATGTAATCGTTGCGCGTTATTATTATTATTATTATAATTTCTTTTATGGGACTGTTTCAGACGTTCCTTCTAGACACCCCAGAAGATGGAGGTCCGTTGAAGCTGAACACAATACGTGAACAGAAACTAAACAATGTGATAACTTGCTGCGACCTCACCGCCGATGGGAATCTACTAGCGCTTGGTCTTGATTCTGGTGACGTTTCGGTAAGGACTAGTATTACTCGGGATAGTGAAGAAAGAAACTGTTTTTGATGCAAGCAGAAATATGCAGTAAGTTCGTCCTCATTGAAAAAATCCAGGTCAACATTGTATCAAACAATAGAGTATAAGTAACAAGAGCGAGTCTTGCAAATAGATTGAAATAAAACACAAATAGTGGCAATTTCACAATGTAGGGTAATTTACAATATCCCTTATAACCTATAACCACTAGTTGCGATCCGCGGTTTCACCCGAGGATAAATAGTATCCTATGACTAATCCAGCGTAAACTTTATGCATTCCAAATATCATCGAAATTTGATTAGTAGTTACGGAGGTTAGCGGTAACAAACATACACACACACACACATAATGCAATTTTGACGGAATGTTGAACATTTTCTATCGTCTAATTCTAATCGTCTTCTTTAATATCACTGATAATACATTAACACCTTGTAATAGAGCTCATAGATAAAATTGTTCCAAAAACATTCGCTAGTCCGAAAGAAGTAAAGAAGCGTTCATTAATTAACAAGATCATTTCAACAGGTGTGGAACGTGAAAGGTCATCGTCAGGTGAAAAATGGTTTGCTACGTCACCACAAGCACAGGGTGCAATCCTGTGCATTTTCACCCTTACCGGATCGACTGTATCGGAACAGTGCCTACAGCAGCCCTCTTTCACCCTCGACTAGCGTTGAGGACGATCAACCTCCTCTAGTGCTGGTCACTATGGCCAGTGAGATTGTGTGGTGGAATATTACATATAATATGCGGAGAGGAAATGGAAAACTCAGCAGGTATGTGATATTAACGTGACTGTTTGATTATAAATAAATTTTCCATTTGCAATGTGGTTAGTTATTATTTATCTGGTATTTTTTACATGCTGAGTTTCCTTTAAATAGACAATGCATTCAGGAAAATTGTATGTTTCGTAAGTAATATTATTTAAAATAGTGTAATTGTCAATAGGAAGCCGAATTAAATAAATAAATAAATAAAACATTGGGCCCGCGTGGCCTATAGGAAACGAAGAAGAAATTTTTTCATAAATAATTCAACCACCCATTTCACCCTCTTAGGGGTGGAATTTCGAAACACCTTTTCTTAGTGGGATACCCACACTTCGCAAAGAACACACCCTTCAAATTTCAAGTCTCTAGGACCAGTGGTTTAGGCTGTGCGTTGATATGTAATTCAGTTATTCAGTCAGTCAGAACCTAGAAGACGTTGTTCCCAGTCTTTTTTACTCGGCGCTGTCAGCCGTCAGTGGAATTGACGTTTGTTAAGGAGAAAAAAAAACGTGGGTAGAGTAGGGGTGGAAGGTATCCTCAATGAAAATGTTATAACCAAACGGATGCGTTTAGATGTTGAAATATACTTTTGATCTATCAACACACACGGTTTAGTGCAATCTATACATATAAAATTCAAAGTCCTGACTGACTGACTTATATATCAACGCACAGCCTAAACCGCTGGTCCTAGAGACTTGAAATTTGGAGGGTGTACTCTTTGCAAAGTGTAGGTATCCACTAAGAAAGGATTTTTGAGAATTTCCACCTCTAAAAGCGTGAAATGGGTGGTTGAAATATCTATGAAGAAATTACTTGTTCGTTTCCTATAGGCTATGCGGGCAAAGCTGCGGGCAAAAGCTGGAATACAATATATTATTGCGTAAGAGCTGGCTAAGGATACATCTAGAGTATGAGTAACAGCGTTATCGGTACGTTAAAATCTGCGACCAAGACGCTAGCCAAGGTGGTAATTATGGCAAATCCTATGATCAGCGTCCAAGATGACATTTTATGGGGGAGGATGTTCAGCAGTGGGCGTCTTCTGGCTCACGGTGTGAACCATGTACTATGCAATTTTATGCAGTTCACTAACGTTCCACTGGATAATGAAATTGAACTTCCCAGGCCCGGTGTAAACATGAACGCACTCACTCCTCTCGGCAGCCCGCTCGACATTAGACCGGAGATGTCAAAACTAACCAATCACAATCCGACATCTGTATCGCAAAACTTCTTCTTCGCCGAAGGGTTCATGAATCACAACTGCTGGAAGGATCTGTGGAAAGGAAAAACGTAAGTTCTTTTTGTAGCAAAACCCAAATCGATTGTTGGACTTTTCTGCAGAGTTCGTCTAGTTAGGTAAAATAAATATATATGTGTGTACATTACACACAGCGCTATCTAGTCACAAAGCTTGTACTATGGGATAACTGATAGAATACAAAGATACTTTTTGTTTGTAAATATATACATAGATATTCATCACACAAATGTTTGTCCTGGGTGGGAATCGAACCCACAACCTACAGTTTAGAAGGGTTACTACCAACTCAGCTATCAGGCCAGTCAGGCAGGCCAGGTACTACCATTTTGTATATAGAGATATTCTACCGGATTATAATATTTAAAGGTTTTGATAAGCTTTACCTACCTGAAATTCCTCGATATTTGGTTGTTTCGACATTTTACTGATGTTATATGACAATATGTCTGAAAATGGCGCCACTCTACGTCTAGATTAAGAACTAGCTCTCGGGTGAACACACCTTAAGTGCTATTCAGGATGGCACTATTAACCGCGTTATCATAGCTTCAAATTATTTTAGCTTTTAGCTATAAAAGCATAGAGACTAAAAAAGTTAACTTTCACATTAATTGCAGTGTTCTTATTAAATATATTATACTCATTAACAACATAACAGAAATACTGCATTATTGAAAATAATAATCTTTAATTTCCAGCTACAAGCAAGGTTCAAAACGAAAAGAAATATTAGCCTGCATCAAACTGTCTGGCATTCACGCGAGACGTCTGAGCTTCGACGAAAGGTTCTCTTGCTTTGTCACCGTCGACAACACCGGTCACGTGCATATCATGAACGTTCTGAGAAATGAGTGTTCATAGCAAATACTCCTACCGGCAGTAGCGGGTAGTTTTGTGGACAAAATGAACACTATTGCTTGGGAAAAAGACTGTTCGTTAAACGATAATTCAATTCTCCGTGTAAAAGACTTAAGTGAAACGTCGAACAAATGTAATTCGTGTACGCGTGCACGCAGATTTGCGTGCGATCCCAACGTGCAAAATTGCGGGTTAGCGCGTGGAAATTTTAACCAACATTCATACGTAAAATTTGTGTTCAAAGCTGTACTGATATTATTCGTGTCGGTTGTGTATTGCCTTGTAAATTTTGGTCAATAAGAAAGACATATCTAACGCACAAGCATTTTTGCTAAATAGTCTTTACGTATGACATTGACACATGTACAAGTTTTAAATTTTAGACTGTATTGTACAGTAATTGTAAAGAATTCTCATTGTAAATAGTTCCTAAACGTTATGAAAGGGAAATGTTAATCGCTGCCACAATTCATTTATTGTATGAATTGTTTTGTTAACAGTGAATAAAATAGTTGATCAAGACTAAAAATATGATAAAAATGCCTTTCTACAATTGAAAACGCACAAAAAATGTCTCAAAATTAGTTATATTAGATAATGGTTTGACTAGTTCTTTATTTAAATTGTTTATAGACAAAGCACCTGACCACTGTCTCACCTGATGGAAAGAGACGATGAAGTCTACAATAGAGCATGCTTGCCTAGAATATACCTGGGCCCGTACCGTGAGGTCTTAGCGTGAGCCTGAACTGAATCGCTTTGACTTTCGTCTTGCTCTCTCAGCTGGAGAAAAAGTGAGACAAAAGTCAACACGGTCCAATTCAGGCTCCCGCTAAAAGCTCACGGTACGGGCCCTGTTCACTCTTGACTTGAAGAGTTCCATATTGTAGTTGGATAGATACAAGAATGCCAGCAAGTGGTTCCACTCATTGGCACTTATAAAACTTGTTTATGTGAATGCTTGTTTATTATTGTTTATTAGCTTTTTGTATCATTTTATGGCAGTGGACTAACTCCCCAGTGTTTTGTCTCTGTCTATTAATTCGAAGTTACGTAAGAAAGACAAAACACTGTGATATAATTCTACTAATAAATAAATTGTTTTTATTGGAATGGATAATTATCAGCGTTTTTCATAAACGATATCCTTGTTGATAAAATGTTGTGAATATTTTGTCTCGCTTTCACGCGTGATTGTTTTCATGAGCGAGATATAGACAGAAATATTTTAGTTCATACAGCGTTTATAAATAAGGGTATATTTTCAAGATGAAAATTAGATCATGATTAAGTTTTTTGGTTATAGGTATAAATTTACGTTACCCAATATTACTAATGTTAAGTGGTGCATACTAGAAAATATAATGAAAATTTCAAAGATTTTCATTAATTTTAGTGTCACATACTTTATTTTTATGTGCCACGTATTTATTAGTGTTTTATTTGTGTAGTGAATGTTGGTAACGTATTATTTTCTGTTTTGATCTCTGTCAAACATCCAGTATTTTAACTTATGACATATATATTTTTTTACAATGAAAGAATTAAGTCGCAAATAGCTTTGAGATTTTTCGGAATGGTGAATATTTGCAATATGCATAACTGTAAATGTAAAAAAATGTGATAGATAATGATAGTTAACGAAAACATTAACGTTTTCTAATTACAATACGTAATTAGAAAACGTTAACTAATAATGTTTGTATAACTTGCGTCACTTAAATATTAATATAAAGGAAATGATAGAATTAAGCGCATAGGAGTTTTCATATGCGCTACCGACTCTTAATTCTATCATTTTCTATTATGATTCCTAGTATTGCAAATGTGCATAGGCGATGGCGACTTACCATCAAGCGGGGCATCTGCTTGTCTCCCGTTTTTTTTACCTTTTATATATTTACGTTTGACCACCAACTTGCCTGATGGTAAGTTACAGTGTGGCCGAACATGGAGCATGTAAATCCAGAAGGCACCTATTGACTCTGAACTTGAAGATACCCAGGTTATAAGTTTAAGGAAACACAAGAGCAGTTTGTTTAGTCGCTATACAAAAAAAAATTGTTCTCCCATTTTCAACGGAACTGCAGCGAGAACGATGAAGTAAGTGTTAACTCCTCTCAGAACTTTATAGGCGCAAGTTATAATTGAAGGGGTGAGAATAAAAAGGATTTAACTGATTTTTTTGACAAAATGACTTATGGGTATCGTTGGATTCAGCGTGAAATTATCTTCAATAATACATTCTCAAAATACCGAAATGAGGCTTAAATCTCGAGATTTTGAGTCTAAAAATGGTTTATCTGTCACAGGAATACAGTTTGCTTAGCATAAAAACATTACTATATTTATTTTATTATATTATATTTTTACAGTAATTGTATGAATTAGTACTACATTTAGTAATTTTAAATAGAATTAAAACATTTTCAAGCAACTGAAACTTACATAAACCTTTTCTATTACCTTATAAGCACTCTACATTAAAATGACGCCGTTGACGTTTAAAGTAAATTTTCTCGAAACTGTCAATTTTTCAGTTAAATCCTTTTTATTCTCAACCCTTCAATTAATATGTATTTTGGTGTATTATTAAATTAGTAAAACACAGGACCAAAGTCGCTGAATTACCAGATTACGTTAATTTGGACCAACGAATATTATCGCTCATTTTAATGTGATTTTTATTAATAAAAGACGAAGATCTTGATACAGCATCGAGCGAGAGTTAAATGTAGTAATTATTTTAGAATATTTTTATAAGCCGCATTTTATACGTAAATTATTCGAGATTATAATAAACCCACCATTGATATTTTGGTTGTTTTTAACGTAAGTATTGCGTTGTTGAGTTGCTTACTTTTCTTGGCTGTTGGCCGCTGGTAACTTTTTTTTTATTACCACCGGATCAGTGGCTAACGGCGACGACATGAGCCACTTGATTCAAAATTATAGTACAGAAATGTGAACTTTAATTGTGTTATCTACAGCTGGGGGTCTAAAAATTCTACATGGATCATATTTTTATCTTTATGGATCCATCATTTTTTACTTGAAATCATTTTACGAAACTTTAAATAATTTCTTTTTATTTTTGAACCCTGGCAACATTTTATAATATTATTTGCAAGTGAACATTTCAACGATTTTGAATTGTGATGGTATTAATTAGATAAGGCTCACACACACGTGTATTATTTAATTTAATTAGGTGCTGGGAAGTACATAATATTGTCATAACGAATAAGTAATAATCGAACAATTTAGATTATTTTTTATGAGCATTTTTTACTGTATTAGTTGCTTTAATCTTTAGTTCTTTAAATCTGTGCTCAATTGACGGCATCTGTGGCGTGGTGGTTGAGCAGGTCGGGTCATAAACCAGAGTCGGTGGGTTAGATTCCCGCGGCTGGACAAGTATTTGTGCACGGGAATAAAGCGCAAATACTTATTCTGTGCCTGAGTGTTGTGGGACCATGGTCTACGTAGTTCCTGGGTCCTTAGCCACTTGTGCCATGGTTCCACAATACAGGGAATCCTAGTTAGGGTCCAGGATCTATGTATGCGATCGTTGGGTGTTTATTATTTCTATTATTATTATTATTGTTTTACTGTTTATATTATGTGGTGCTCTCGTTATTTTTTAAGCTACTTTTTTTACTTCAGCTTCGTATGACACAGTAGTTTGTGTCTATCTTATTATGCAAATTCCTTATCTAAAACTAATTGATCCCTTCAAATTGTTGCCGTCCTTTTCATTTACATTGAAATACAGGGACCGGTATAGGTTTAGAATTTTCGGAATAATCTCTGGTTTCGGTTGCGTTTTTTAAACTCGTGTCATCAAATAATGAACGCTTATTAGTTGCCAGTTGATCATCGGCTGTCTTCTACCAATGAGCGCATAGACTTGTGTCTATGGACACGAGTGAGACAAACGTACGAGAAACCGGCGTAAAATATAGTTAATAATTTTGGGTAACAAGTGTACTCAACACATTCAATTTTAATTATTTGACTTTATCCAATAATGAAAAATCTGGTAACAACGATGTTTTGTACAGTTATTACTACAGTAGATTACATTTCGTTTTCTTTGTGTACTTAATATTTAGTACTTATCTTGATTGTACCTGTAATCCATAATCATGTCTTCATAAAAAACTATATATGTAAACCGCGGCTTTCTGCGGCACGACTGAACTTGCAAGTTTGTTGGGAAACAAAAAAAACATAGACAAGTCTAATACATAATACCACAGTATAGACTCGTTTTTTTTTTTATGTTTTGGGTCCTCACTTATTTCTTTTTAGCCCGTGTCAAGTAATTGATAATTGCTCAAGTTAATGATATTTCACGCAGATACATGTCAACTCGCAGACCAAGTCATCATGTCAAGTCATACTCCTAGTAAAGTGGTGGCAACTTTACCAGAAGCTTCTATGTAGTTTGGAAACAACGGCAAAAAGAAACGTTTCACCATTATTATACCACTTTCCCACACATGAGTGTGGGCTTGTAATCCAGCACTTAACGAATAAAATGCCACCAATTTTATGCACCAACACTGAAAATAATACAATGCGGTGACGCAATCTTTTTCATTTTCCCGCCAAAACTCCAAACCTGCAAGTTTGTTGGAAAACATAAAAAAACATAGACAATTCATACACATAATACCGCAGTATAGACTCGTTTGTTTTAAACAACGGTTGTAGCATAATAAACTTGACAGACTTGTCTATGTCCTAAGTTATTTTGTAGTGAGCCCGTTAAGTAACAATACTATTCAATTTACAATGTACATTTAATTATCAATTACGTAATATCAAATCATAAACTGTATCATTGGCTCGAACTTAAAAGCTTTCTTCTATATTTTTATCAACTACTTACTTTTTTCACCTTTTTTCACCTACCTTTTTTGAAAGGTGTTATATAGTATACTTTTCATTGATTGCGCTACAAACAAAAATCTTTACTTTCGCATTTATTTTAGTAAGAATATTTCAAGCTATAATTCTGAAGGAATCTATTATTTATTCTAAGGTTACATTTCGATAGTTTCACGATTAAACTAAGATTATAATTAAATGGTGTGCCATGTAATAGGCGAATGTTTATAGTTATTATAGTACGACAAAATTTTACGTAGCAACTTTGTTTTACCTTCAAAAAGTACTTTTAAGGTAAAATGCAACGTTATGGTGCTACTTTTATACATTAGTGCTAGATGTATCTATGTTGAATAGTTGGTCTTACGACAACGCATTTCATTGATAAAATAAATTGCTTCGATTCATAAAAATTATTTAAACATCAATGATTTTCACTCTTAGTCAAAATGCCAACTAATTTGGCATCATGCATATAAAATGATATATTAAATATAATGCTCAAATTGCATTTTAAGATTGTTGCTAATATTGTAAAAGCATTCCAATAGGAATAACTTATTTGGGACAAATTATCTCAATTAATTTATATTTTCTCTATTTTTTATTGTAAGTAATTAAATCTATTTTTATTAGCCTAATTATGTAATGCAATAATAATTGTTTTAGTTTTTCTAATTATTTACTTAATGAATACTTTTTGAAAATATAGTTTTATAAAATAAATGTGTTTTTCTAAATGTTCAAGGAGAAGATTCATCTCTAGATTATTTCATAAAGCGTAATAGCAGTGGCACAAAGCACTATAATATAAATCTATATTTATATTATATATCGCCTTTGGATGAAATCGTATACGGTTTTAATCGAATTCCGCTACCACCATGAACCATGATTCCATAATCCAGTCATATTCTTGCGGCCTCTTTAGACATGGTAGAAATAGCCTTTTTTGTCAAGGCCAGGAACCATGGCTGTTAGCCTACTCGAACACGGAGTCGCCAAAAACTCTTTTCTCACAGAGACAGATGGACCTTTCGGCGAGCAAGTACGGAATCAACTACTTCATACGTGCTGATGGTCCGTAGATCGTGTCGTCTCTTAGCCGTTGCCGAGTGGGAATCAGGTTTGTGGTTGCAAGCTTCACATTTACTAGGTGGTAGAACTTTTCTGCAAAGTTCGTCTAAGTAGGTGCCACCGCTTTGCCAGTTATTTTGCGGCCAAGCAGTAGTGCGCAAGCACTGCTGTGTTCCGGTTTGAAGGAGCTCTGTAGTGAAATTACTGGGCAAATGAGATTTTATGATCTGGTCTATATTTAGTCCAAAGGCTCAGCATTGCCATTCAACGAGGCAATGCTGCCAGCATTTTGGTGACGTTGCCCACTGGTAGCGGCTTCTAAGATTAAGTTTTCCTACTGCATTGTTTTTAATATTAATTTGGCTTATATTACCACAGTATTGCTTTCAAAAGAATGAGGATCATTTTAAATTATTTTCTCTGCTATATTTGCCAGATTTACACTATTTTGTATTTGTCCAAGTTCTATCCCATATGTATTTTTCATACAAAAGCTATTTGTATTTTGATGGTATCGCCATCTATCGCTGAGTAGCAATATCTACTATTTATAGGCATCTGTTTATTATTTGATCTGTGAGTCTGTGACTTATCTGATGGTAGAAACTGGAATATCTAAATGGTAATACCGTATATCGCTGTCATTATAGTGGTTATTACATTCTCTATGGCTGTGATTTTCAAAAACTAACGGATTTCTGTCGTGTTGTTTGGTTTAATTTGTCAATGTTTTTAATTCGAGTTTTATTTCCCTCTAAACTTATAATTATTGAATAATTCCATGTCTTTTATGAAATAACTTTACAACAGATTTATCTGTTTACATCATTGACTTTATTGGTGTAGGGATAAATTTAAGCACACGTTGTTTTGAAGAATGGCACAATTCAACTATCTCAATGAATTGAATAGTTTAGCTACAATGGACGGACCAATTACTCGCGGACCGTTGCAGCGATGGGCTAGGAAAGGGAACAATGAAAACGTAAATCCCTCGTTGAGTACTTCGTTCAAGAACCATTCGAATGTAAACCTGAGTTCTTGCAACCAGTCCTTCCAGAAGCTGTCTATTTCTGCAAACCAGAGCAACAACAGTGTTCTTTCTAGCAATAAAACCCCTACACGAAACGAAAATAAGAAAGGGAAGAAAACGCCCTCGAAAAACAAATCACCGGGTACGTAAAAAAAATAGTAAACACCCGTCACTTAATTCAAACCACATTTACCATCACCACTTGCACAGGGACAGGGGCATTGACAGGGTTCACCTTGTCAGCAGCCCGTCAAATTGGTTGAGATTACAGACATGCTCATATAGCCCCGAGACCTTCCACAATAATTGACAAATATGTTGGTGAACTGGTTTTATTTCATAATATATGTACTTATTCAATAAATATAATAATTCCTTTATAGTTGCTTTCAGTTTCATTTGACCAGATCATAATTCAATGCTAACCTATTATTCATATTTTTTTAGGCCGCTCAACGACTCCTACTCCAAACAAAGCATCAAAGACACCCAACAAAGCTGATAGATTTATTCCATCAAGAAGCAACTCTAACTATGACTTGTGCCATTACATGGTAAGTGGGAAAATAAGGCATAAGACTCAAGCAACCAAGCACTAATGAAGCTTAGTGTAATTACTTGTATTATATTCTGAATTATAGTTAGTGTAGGGAGACACTTTAAAGATTATGACAATATATAATTTATATGAAAACTGTTGTAAGTATGATTCATATTGGTAATTAATGATGGCTAAATTTACAATTAAAAAGTGAAAATACTCCCAAGATTGTGGACATATTTGATGTCTTTATTTTATTTATTAAACAAAAATCTTCATCCAGTTTTTGATGCAAGGTGAGGTGGGCTTCACAAGCACCAGCACATAGTCAAAGTCAAAAGATTTATTGCAAATAGGCTATTTTTAGCACTTTTACAACATAGCCCACCCTCACCCCACCCCTTTTAATTGGTGTGAGCTTAGCCATCATTCATTTCCATTATATAATTTAGTTTATTTAATAATTGTCAATGTATTCAAACTAAAGAAATAAATATTTCAGATGAGCCGTGATGAAGATAAAGTAGAAGAAAGTGCACCTCAAACAGTAGCTGGTGAGGCCATTAGTCGAGCATTGACAGATACAGAACCGGGCAGGTTGTTACAATACACCTGTAAAGCCCCCGCAGCTCCAGAAGGATACCAAAATAGACTCAGGGTTGTGTATTCACAGGTATTCAATAGGCTTTCGCTTCTTTTCTCCTTATTAATATTCCAATTGCCTGACTTGATTTGACTGGCCCAATAGCTCAGTTAGTAGTAACTCTGTCCTCTGAGCTGTAGGTGTGGGTTCGATTCCCACCCAGGACAAACATTTTTTGTGATGAACATCAATGTTTGTTCTGTGTCTGGGTGTTATATTCTATGTATATATATATTTACAAATAAAAAGTATCTAAGTATTCTACCAGTTATCTTGTTCTCCCATAGTAATAACCTTTGCTGAGTTTGGGGCTAGATGGCACTCTGTGAAATGTCCACAAATATTTGTTTATTATTATTTAATTCTGTACTCGTTTCAATTAGCCTAAATTTCATAACTCTTATGAGAAGATTCAAACTGCAAAGTAATTTAAATAAATAGCAAATCTTGCTACCACACTATAAAGTTCATGCCTGTTCACCGGGCCTGACTAAATTCACATTGTAAATTGTGACTTTTTAAACTTTTTTTAATCCATAGTACAAAAAAAATTGTATCTAAAACCCTAAGCATGGTGAAATTATTTATGAATGAAAAATAAATAAATAAAATAAAATATTGGTTTCTATATAATATAACTATGCTTTACTAAATTAATGTAATTTTATTTATAGTTTTCTATATTACATTCTTTTAACTAATATAAAGAAAATTATGTTATCATAGCATGACATATTTACAACATGCACTATGTTGATATTTATTATTTTCTTATTAACCGTGGTAGTGGACAAAAAAAACTGCAGTATATAAATAATATTAAATTTTTCTTTCTCTTACATCCTCAGTATTTTTAACTCCTTGAAATTAATTGGTTCATTTTCAGGCCAAAGTTCCATCATCAGTGAAAAACACTACTAGATATATACCGCAGGCTCCTGACAGAATATTGGATGCCCCTGACATTGTAGATGACTATTGTAAGTTAAAATTATACTATACTTATACAATATATTATATTATTATTATTATTATAGGAAACTAGTAAGGAACTAGCTGCCTAAAGATCTGTACCTATATAAAAAGTATCCTATGTGTTACTCCAGATATCTATAACATAGATTCTAAATTGAGGCCATGTGAGCCAAAGTGGCCTAACTGCATTTTTAAATACTTTTATTATATTGTATTCTATGTACATTATAATAAAGGAAGGATCCATTTTCTCACTTATTCTTTCACCCTATTTTAATCCCTATTTATGGGAAGCCTTTTATTGATGGATTTATTTATTGCGCTATAGCTTTTACTATTTAGAGCAGACTCCAATAAAAATATGAAAATAGAAAAAAATGCAGTTAGGCCACTCTCTCATGGCCTCAATTAACATAAAATCAACAACTTTCAGTTCAGGAATAGGCCTCAGAGAGGACTACACTACTAAGATCAACATGGGGCACTTTTCATCCTGGAAAATGATCCCATCACACAATTTTGTTCAAATTGCATTTAACACTGCTAATATATTATATGTAAAAATCTTATGAAATCTGTGTCATTCCAGACTTAAACCTAGTTGACTGGAGCACTTCAAATATTCTGGCAGTTGCGTTAGGCAACTCTGTATACCTTTGGAATGCTGGCACTGGACAGATTGAACAGCTATGTTCTCTGGAAGGGTCTGAGACTGTTTGCTCGGTATCTTGGGTGCAGGGTGGGAGCCCCCATCTAGCTGTGGGGACCTCATCCTCTATAGTGGAATTGTGGGACTGCGAGAAAATCAAGAGATTGAGGGTAGGTGGAAAATTTAAATCTCCAATTCGCCTTATTGTTGAATCAACTTCAACTCTTGTTTTGTGGCATTTTTCCTGACCATCAAATGAAGGAGATTGTTTTCTGTTGAATATATAGTGACCAGTGTAATGTAGTTTTGTCACCTGTGTTCTCCCCTTCCATTATTTCTTGTGTATTGAAGAAATATACATAGGTACTATGGCATAGACTTATATTTCCTGCGTAGAAAAGAAACAAGTGTGTCAACAAGTGAAATAGCAATGGTTAAATTTTGGATCAATGGATCAATTATAGTGTAGGCTCCATATTTACATTTATGCAAGATAATTCCTTTAAAACAAAGGATTTAAACCGACTTCAATCCCAATGAGAACATCATCAATGTAATCACAATCGAAATACGAGATTAAAGATAACTCAAAAATAACTTGTCAGAGCTTGATCAAATTTAACCACATGGGAAGCACTTTCAAATAAAAAAAGGATCATTAAAATCGGTTCTCCCGAAAGTTGTTCAGTTCTGAGATAATTGAGAACTTCTTCCTTTTTTGGAGTTGGTTGAAAATAATACCAGCTGTTTTTGTTTGCAGTTGATGGACGGACACACGGGAAGGGTGGGCTCGCTTGCATGGAATATGTACATAGTGTCGAGCGGAGCGCGCGATGGTAACATAGTGCACCACGACGTTCGTCAGAGAGATCACGCCGTCGCCTCGATACAAGCGCACACGCAAGAGGTAAGAAAAACGACATTTCGAACAGCGCCAAACTAATTTTGAGAAGTGATAATTGAAGGGGTGAGAACAAAAAGGGTTGAACTGATTTTTTTCACAAAATGTCTTATGGGTATCGTTAGATTCAGCGTGAAATTATCTACAATAATAAATTCTCAAAATACCGAAATGTGGCGAGTCTCGAGATTTTGAGTCTAAAAATGGTTTATTTGTCACAGGAATACAGTTCGCTTAGCATAAAAACATTATTATATTTATATTATTATAACATATTTTTACAGTAATTATATGAATTAGTACTATATTTAGTATTTTAAAATAGAATTAATACATTTTCAAGCAACTGAAACTTACATAAACCTTTTCTATTACTTTATAAGCACTCTACATTAAAATGAAGCTGTTGAAGTTTAAAGTCAATTTTCTCGAAACTATCAATTTGTCAGTTAAACCCTTTTTATTCTCAACCCTTCAATTATTTAATCATGATAGGTATTTTTTTATGTTAATGAATCATTTGAGTAGCTAGTCGTTACCTGATGCTAAGCGACACGGCCGCCCTGGCAAAACAGTGTCACTCGGAACTCTAAAATATAAAGTTTCGCGTGACACTGCACTGCGCACATCCTGAGACATCAGCACAGTCTGGTAATAAGATTACTCAACTGTGAGATCAGATCAGAGAGTCTTAAGTGCTCAGTAATTTCACTAGTTTCAATATCAATAGCTACAGTGCTCTTCAAACCAGAGCACCTAGACGAAGTTTGCAGAAAAGTCCTACCACCGAGTTAGTTTAGGTATTAACACAAAGTGTGAATATAATAAAGGACGACGGAGGAAGATCTGGAATTGTAGTGAAGGTGAGTATAGTACATTTCCACAAAGGAAAACATACAATGCACATGCAGAACAAGATAGTATATATAGTATATTTAGGGTAGGGTAGGGTAGGGTATATGTTGTATTAGTATAGAGTATGCGCTATAATCATAGAAAGTTTTTATATTTTTAGATATAAAATAAAACTGTTTAAAAATAACGCGTTTCTTGGTAGCCTTCCCCATAAGTTTCTGCTTTATGCCATTTTTATTCTTTGTTATATAAACCGCCAATAACGCATAATTTGTGGAAATTTCAGCTGGCTACCTATTACGGTTCAAGAGATGCAGCCATTCATAGTCAAAGTCAAAGGATTTATTGCTGGCTATTTTTAGCACTTTTACAAGTCAAAATGAGATTATGTTCTAAAATTAAGTTATTGTACTAAGCATATGAAATTACAAAGTGCTTTATGTCAAGTATTATATAGCCATTAGGCACAATATGTGAGTTTGAAAGTTCTCTATCCCACTACAATGCAGAACACAGAACCCCGATCCGAAGTTTACACCTGTAAAGAAGAAGCTAAGCATAATTTGGACAGATGGATAGATTACCATAGGATCGAAGGTAATTGGTCTCCTCATGGGTCATTGGTCAATCATGCGACAACACTGGAATAGTTGTGCCAGTGACCCAAGGCAGTGCTCCGCTTCATGAAGGAGCTGGGCCGGCTTAGGTAGATGCATGGGGAAATGCACAATACACCCCATGCGGGATGTTAGTGCAGACCTTACCACCCCAAATAAAATTTGAATTTAGGGTCGTGTATTAACTTGGTATAGAACCCTAAAAATGAGTGCCATCCTCCAGATATGCGGGCTAAAGTGGTCCCCGGACGGCAGATATCTTGCGTCGGGTGGCAACGACAATCTGCTGAACATTTGGCCCGTGGCGCAAGGGCAGCACTATTCGCAGCCGCAATATATATACTCTTTCAAGTAAGTTAGCAGAGAAAAAAAAACGAGTGTGCTTTTGACCACACTACTGAAGTAAAACTTCTTTAGTTTAGCTCCATCTATCGGCCAGCTATATATATAACTTAGTTTAATGTTAATGTCGCCATTTTAAAATTGTCATTTTACCGGATATACCAATAAAGTTTAAGTAATTTTTAAATTTGTTACATTGACAATGGAGATCTATGTAAAGCAGAAACTTTCAACTGCCGTTCGCCTCGCTACGCATTCACCAGCTTACTCTCCAAGTGAATAAAGAGGTTTTACTTCGAAAAGTATCATTGACTTGACGTACTTTGACCTCACTTCACGTTTTGGTGTGAAAGTCACAAATTCTTATTTTTATTTTATATTTTAATAGGCATTATATCAGCGGCTAGCTGCTGTCAAAGTACCGCTCTATAGGGGAAGCATATGTTCAGCAGTGGAGGCCTTATGATGATGAAGGATTATATAATCAATGAATCATTGTTCTGATATATTGCAGTCAGCATTTAGCAGCGGTGAAAGGGCTCGCGTGGTGTCCGTGGAGTAACGGCATCCTAGCGTCGGGAGGAGGCACCGCCGACCGAACCATCCGGATCTGGAACGTCACCACCGGCGCTAACCTTAACACCGTCGATACCAAATCACAGGTAATATTTGTACTGATGTTTGTTCTGTGTCTGAATGTTATATTTTATTCTATGTATGTATTTACAAACAAAAAGTAAAAAGTATTGTATCAGTTATCTGGTTCCCATAGTACAAGCTTTGCTTAGTTTGGGACTAGATGGCATTTTATGAAATGTCCAAAAATATTTATATATTTTTTATATATGTAAAATTTCACTCTGTGGTAAACGGTGCTGGTATAACGTTGATTACTGTCAATGTGGTACTGTTTGTTTTCCCAAATAAATTAAAAAAAAAAAATGTAATGTAATGATACCGTTGGGTACTCAAAGAAGGAAAATATATTCAACCGATTTCAATAACAAAATTGAAATGGGACCACGCGGTATGCACCAGCTTTCAAATAAAAAAAGAATCGTCAAAATCGGTTCACCCAATCGAAAGTTCTGAAGTGATACAGCAAACATTTAAAAAATACAGTCGAATTCGAACTTCCTCCTTTTTGAAGTCATTTAATAACAAGAGTTTTTTATCACTTGTATATATATTTAATGTTTTTTGCCTTGAACTTCTTCATCACACTAATATTATAAAGGCGAAAGTTTGTATGTGTGTATGTTTGTTACTCCTTCACGCTCAAACGGCTGAATGGATTTGGATGAAATTCGGTACCAAGATAGCTTATACACTGGATTAACATATAGGCTACATTTTATCCCATGATTTTTTCTGTAGGTGTGTTCAATACTATGGAGTACTCACTACAAGGAGCTGATATCAGGTCACGGGTACGCGAACAACCAGCTCGTGATATGGAAGTATCCGATGATGTCTCGAGTAGCCGAACTAACGGGACACATGGCGCGAGTGTTGCATCTCGCTCTATCACCCGATGGCACTTCGGTACTTTCCGCCGGCGCTGACGAAACCCTCAGGTAACATCCTAGTTCCTTATTTAACTAATTTTAATATAAATTCTCTAGAAACTCCGTCTGTCTATTTTTTCACGACTACCCGCCCATTTTTACTATTACCGCAGATTATATAATAGTATGTATAGCTTATTCCATAAATCTCGTTCGACAATCCCTTGCGAAGGGGATTTTTGTACTTCCGTCCAGAAATCCCTTTGTTTGGATGCCGGAAGGACATTATTGGACAAAAAGTACAGAAATCCCTTTAACTGCGACTCCTATGACGACTGATTCTATCTGGACGAAAGTAGACACTCGTAATGGTTTTGTACACCATACTGGAAAATCCCTTGTTTTTGGTATACTAGACCTATTTTGTTATGGCTAGTAGTTTGAACCCTGGGAAAGGGCGTAAACTTTATTTTACAGTCCCCATACATTATGTAAAACTGTTCCCTTCACCTTCAAGTTCCACTGTTTTTTTTTTCTTTTGAGACCCTTATGTATTGCTTACCCTAGACTTGTGCAGCTTCTTTACCGGAACTAAAATGATGAATGATGATGATGATGAATGAACCCAGAACTGTCAAATTAACAAATATAACCAACATCCAAAAATCTTTTTTTTTTGTTTCAGATTATGGAAATGTTTCATGTTAGACCCTTCGAAGAAGAAAGAGCCCACCGACTCCAAGGCAGCTAAATCGCTACTAAACATGAATTCCCTTATTAGATGATTCTACTGAGTTATCCCTCTATGGCTAACCATAGAAAATTGCATGTATTTTTGACTGAAAAATTGTGATCTTACAATTAGTTGTAATATGATTAACGAATTTTAATTCATCCAACAGTTGTTGCAATTGTTCAACAGACTTGTTGTATTTGTTAAGTATTAAATAATCCTTATGATTATTGTGACCAGTTGATTATTGTCAAATATTTAACTAACGTGACATAACATTAATATTTGATGAGGCACGTTGCATTAAAAATCCAATTTGTAACATCTTTTTGGTTTTTGATTAGCAAGTAAGAAGTTGAGGTCGTAAAATGTAAGACATCAAGTAAACTTTAATCTAAACATTCTACTACTTCTTTCATTTCCCTATTATTTAATTGTATTGTCTTTTCTCCTATCTATTTTTCCTTATTATCTTACTTTTTACTAAGAAACATTTCATTACCTCAGCTTGCTTGTTTTAAGTACTTTGTAGAATAATTAATATGTTTTAATTTACAATGAATTGAATATAATGACGTTTATTGTTTAATTTTTAAAACACGAAATAAATATCTGAACTAAAATACTGTTTTCATAATTTTCGTTGGAAATATACAAAACCTAATGTCTTGTTTACTGGCAAGTCTACTGGGATTTTAAATATGATATGAAAATAAAATTAGGACGGTGATATCCTTATATATTTGCAATTGTTTATTAGAAAAGAGAAAGCTAATAATGACTAATTGAATTTGTATTTTAGTGGCTTCTGCGGAAATTTCACCTCAATTTCGCCAATGTCATATACTAAGATGACCATCAAACGCAGAAGATTGGTAATTTAAAAAATTTGGTCGGTCAAAATTAGTACTTATTATAATGACTAAAAACAAACACATACAAACGTAAATGTCGAGATTAGGACCACAGATTAGGTAGAGACGAATTATGTAAACCTACAAATAGATTGTCACAGGTACAAAACAACACTTAGTATACATATATAGTTTGACAAAATTTCATGCAACAGACTTCAAAAGAAAGCATACTATTGTACTCAACTTCAACTCTTTGTAAATGGCCTTTGTGGAGAGGTTACCACAATTTTGCCAATATCACGTAGAAAGACAGCACATCAAACGAAGATTTTTCAGTGAGAAATTTTGGTATATGTGAAGAATGAGGTCAACTATGAAAGTACTAGATGAATCTAAAATGCTGAAACAAAACAAAAGAATACAATATTTACAACAAGTAATAATATTGATAATGAAATAATAAATAATCTAAAACTAATATTTAAGTACACAATATAACATAAATACTTACACAATTTCTAAAATAACTACCTACTTACAACTTAATTTTATTCACTTTAATAAATTTACATAAAATACCTATAAACGGAGAAAATACCAGACATAATAAACACTTGAGGGAAGTGGGACGAGGGATATTGTTTGGAATAACATCATACAATGAAAACTGTAATTTGCAACAACTGAAAAATATATGGTCCACATTTCCTTGATCTAAACCACATTCACAGAGAGAATTATCCCTAATCCTAAGTTTATTTAGGAAAACCGGAGTACAAGAGTGATTCAAGCGTAAACGACAAACAACTGAAGTGGTCAATTTGTCTGCCTTTTTAAATTTAGAGAACCAGGGTTTATGAGGAATCTCAGGCTGAACATCGCCAAAAAATTTACCTTTAATAGATTTAGAATTTTGCCATGCACTAGACCATGTCTTGAATAAAGCCGGTTCAAAGGTGGTACATAAATCATGAAAATATATTTGAGAATGGTCAAGAGATCCTGTATGAACAGCTGACCTAGCACAAGAATCAGCCGACTCATTACCGAGGATACCTGAATGGCCAGGAATCCAAGCTAAAACAACATTAATACCTAATCTGTTACATTGAAATAGAAGCTCTCTAATTTTAAGGATTACAGGGAACCTGGTTTTTGAACGGAACTGATTGGAGAGAATGGACTGAAGACAACTTTTAGAATCAGAAAAAATAATAGATTTATTAATGTTGTGCGATTTAACGAATTTAATGGCTTCTAGAATGGCGACAGATTCCCCTGTAAAAACTGAATAAACTGAAGGGCACTTGTAAGCTAAAATAATTCTAGTAGATGGAACCCAAACTGCAGCACCAACAGAGCTATCAGCAGATTTGGAAGCATCCGTGTATAAAGTGAACCAATCCTTGAAATCAGTATGTAATATGTGGGAGAAGGACCAATTGGCGTCCATTGAGCCCTTATCGATTCCAAAGTCCAAGATAATGTTGGGTTTGAAAATTAACGCATCATAAGGAGTACAATATAACGGCATTAATTGACTTTGAAAAAGTGGGTTAGGGAGACGAATAAATTGTCGATAACTATGTACAAGACAGCAAATCTTTTCCGGTTGCTGGTGACCAAGAGAATCATAAAGAGAAGATAATTGGGCTAACTTCCCAAGAAGAGGATGACCGGAATTTTGCACTAGTTTGAAGAAAAATCTGTTGGAAAGAAACTGTCTGCGAAGATGGAGAGGGGGATCCACACACTCTACTTGCATGGCATTGATGGGGGAAGATTTCATAGCACCAAGAATGATGCGCAGGCATTTTGACTGAATCTTATCAATTTTCTTAAGACCAGATTTGTTACAAGGGTCTAGAAGAAAAGATCCATAGTCCATATGAGAACGAACTATAGCATTATAAAGTAATTTTTGGGTGTATGGGTGTGCACCCCACCAAACTCCAGACAAAGAACGAAGAATATTGATATTCTTTTCACATTTTTGAGAAACAAAATCAAAATGTTCTAGACCTGATAGTTTGTTGTCAAGCCACACCCCCAGAAATTTCACCTTGTTGTCTATTGTACTCAAATGAGAAACTAAACTGCGCTGACAGAATCATCATTTTTGCAGGATTCTGAACACTTGTCATTTTTAGATTTTGACATTATTATTGTCAGATTTAGATTTAATTTTATTATATTTTAATTCTTTTAATTTATCATAATTTTAAGTGTTCTTTCGTTTAAGTGTTCTATTTTAATAGCTCTTTTAAAATTTTCAATAGTTTTATGCTTATTTCTATGCTATTTTAATTTTCGTGGCCTTTTCTATTTTTAAAATTTTGTTATTTCTATTGTATCGTACTTGATATCATAAATTAGTGAAAATATATTATATTTATTTTTGGAATTACGTTTCTTGGGCATCGCCCAATTATATCATATGCCGGCATAGTCGCGAAGCGACTCAAGGCACCTAACAAATCTAAGATTAAAAAAAAATTATATCATAGCAAACCGAACGATCCTAAACCATGAACATTACTTATATTATTACAGTTTTCCTACTGGTACTATCAAGTGCATATTTCTCGAATATGAAGTGCTTCATACATTGGGATTTAAAAATAAAGTAAATATTCTTATTGTACTTATAACAACTTAATGAAACACAATTTAAAATATAAAAATGTTTATTACACATCTAATTTGTATACATTGCAACAATTTGGAATGTAAGACAATTAAAAAACAAAAAGCAAAAATAATGTGATAAAAATAAATTTTGTGTTAAATAAAATGTGATGCTTTACAATCAAGAATAGTGGAAGCTGAGTTTTGACTAGAACTCTAATAGATTTCAGAACACGATTTTGCGAAATAAATGCATGGAAAGGAACAAAGACAATGTTGATATGCTCGCTAATACTATATCGAACAAGCGATAATAATGAATATTATAAATTAATTGTACTTCACATAATTGCAAACAATCTATTGGTTACTGATGTCACTCTAACCAATTATATATTGTTTCATGCTACATTCTGCTTTCCTACGCCATACAAAGGCATATATTATAAAAAATACTGCATTAAAACCGGGTAACAACTATTAACATTTCATACATTCCCGAATAAAAACACTCAACAATTAACACTATTTTATGTCTTTCAAATAATTTAGTACATCTATGTTAGTTTAAAGAGAACACATTCTAATTCGATTCACTCAATACATGAACTTGTTAAAAAAACTATCGGTCAAAGAGATTAAAACATTTTGTACAAATTAAAATAGATAAATATGGTTGTATTTTTTTTAATCTGTCGATAATGTTCACGATTGATTTTTCGACAATGATTCCAAACATTCTGAATCTATTACACTTTCGCTAAGCTCTGATTTTATTCGATATTAAGTATACGTTACATTTAATCCTAAATAAGTATAAATCCTTGTATAACTAGCTAAGCTACATGGCTCAAAATTATTGTGCTTACACAGAAATTAACAATGATATAAAAATAGTGGAGTAACTGAGATTCCTCTCTTAAAACTAAGTTTACGTCTTAACACAACACACGCACTAACGACACTTTTGGCTAAATATACAAACATTTCATAAATTTAACTACGTTTAAGTAAATCAAACTTGTAAATTGGATCACCATGTACAATAGAAACATCTAAACACTTTTTTTATAATTCTTAAACTGGGTTGCACCATATAGGTTAAAGTTACTGCTACGGTTAAAATTAACTTTTCACCTAACTAGCATAATATATTGTACTATCATTTTTGTCATACAGTTTACAAAACAATCGCCACTTTTCCTTTTCAATGTTTAAAATGTTCGATCTTTAATTTAACCAGCCTACCCAGCTCAGATTAAAGTTTAATAACAAGGAAACAATACATTTCTGCTTAACTAGAGTTTTAGCTACAACGTTTAAAAAATAATTATAAATGGTGCAATCCAGTTTTAATCTTTTCCACTTTTCCAAAGTGAATTGTGATGGGGTTACATGCAAGAACTTTATAGCTGTACACAACCTTACAATATATGGTAATTAAATACCACGAATAATTATCCAAACTGCACCTTGGAACTCGTTCTAATTTACCTACTATACTTTACTTTTAAAACAGTGCTCTATTTCACAGTGTATTATAAAAGGCATATATTATAAAAAAACACGTATTGTTTTTGATTGGATACTATTGATTGACTTAATGGATACACTAATTGATCTACTACCAAATTGGAAAGGTCCTATTTTTTTATTAAAGCTGCCTTTTCTCTGTTATCTGAAAATTTACTTTTGTAATAATGAGAACTTACTTTTTATTGCATTTTGTACTAAATATTTTAAAAGGCGTTAGCCGGTAAAACATTAATTTTAAGACAGATATAGCTTAGCGCTAAGTTGCACGTAAAATGTAATATTTATTTAAATAAATAATTTATGAAATGACCTTCGTAATAAGCCATACAAGGTTTTCCGCAACATATCGTTTCTATTGCAGTTACAAATATCAATATAAACACTGTAAAATTAACGTAGTTCATTTGTTCTAAGTTTACGTAAAAGCCATTCCGTGCTGATTGATGGAGACCAAAGGCAATTCAAACTTAGCTGACCCCTGCATTTTTAACTAAATAATAACGCCCAAAGATCACATACATAGGTCCTGGACCCTAACTAAGATTCCCTGTGTCTAGGGACCCAGGAACTACGAGGACCATGGTCCCACAACACCCAGACACAGATCAAGGTATTCGCGCTTTTTTCCTGTCTTGAGCTGCCGCGGGAGTCGAACCCGCCACCTCCGGGTTCTGAGCCGACCTGCTCAACCACGGCACCACAGAAGCTGTCAGAGGTTGTTGAATAAGATTATATGACAGAGGCTCGACTGCGCGCGTGTGAAGTTCCTTGCCCATCCAACATGGCCGACATTGCAACTGTATTCGACATCGGCTCAACATCGCGCACCAAATGTTCGTGACTGGTCGTCAACCCACCGCCATACTTGAAACTGCGACGTAAACTAGAACGGACGCTTTTCACCGAATCGCTTTTCCTTACGAAGGACCGCCGGAGGAAGTCACGTGACAGCGACAAGGTTCGCGAAGTCGGTCTTGGTCTTGAAGTTTCGTCGGTGAGGGTCAGTGTAGGCGTTTGAACTCTGTTATAATCGGGCGTTGAGTTGAGAGCGTCTCGATCGACTGTCTCGCTCACTGTGATGGCTATTTGTGATGTGTCGTCGTTTGTTGGTTCCGAACGGGCCGTTGCGATTCTGCGAACAGAAATAGGCTTTGTAGCTGTAGTAGAAACTTTTATGTCATTACATATAAAGCTTCTTTTAACTAGGTATGTAATCAAGATATTTAAAAATTATTCTTTAAAATTGTGTCAAACTTCAATAAGAATAATATTGCTTGTAAAAATACTTCAAAATATACATTGGTGAAAATTCCGTTTAAATAATTTATTTATTTTTGTTCTTTTCGTCCCTACAGTAGCTAACATTGAACTATATAATTATTTTATATTGCCTTTTCTAAAGGCTGGCTGCTAATGATAATGATGATGACGATAGTTTACATAAATTTTTTTCATAATATATTTTATTACCGATAATTTCCATCCAAAGGTTGTTTGGAAAAGCAGTCAGCGTTTAGACTACTAGTTACAAAATTTACAATAGTTACGAAATTTTATTCCTGCACGCATACTTCATTGGCGAGATAATTTATGATTTATAGTAGTATCGCCCGCTTAGTTAGCGAAAACAACAGATAAATTCTAATGTAAAGAAGAAAATACTTAATCCCGCTTTTTTCCGTCCTTAATTCCGTCTGTATCTGTCGCTTTAGGGATGGGTAGGTGAGATTTCGAATCCAGTTCCCAATTTATATTACTTTACACTAAAATTAATCTTTAGGCAATAAAAAGTTGTATATCTATTATATTTATATTCTTTATCTACCTATCTGTGATAAAGTCAAAGTCAAAAGATTTATTGCAAATAGGCTATTTTTAGCACTTTCATATCTGAAAGGCCGTTCAAGTATTACGTAAGCACTATGGGGGGGTCTTTGCTTTGCTTATTTTGGATGACATGGGGGGTAGGGGAGTTTATAAATGACAAAAACTAATAAACATTACCATAAAATAGATACTTAAGTGCAATTTTATATGTCTACTCTAATAATCAGCGATAAACTGCCCTACATTTAGGAAGAAACTGAATCTCACGACACAGGTCGTCCTAGTGTGAGATTCATGGTTCAGCATTATTTTTGTTATTAGCTTCTTTAGTCCATAATATTCCTAGATGCATAATTCTGTGCTTTATTTTATGTGAACAAATAAATTTATTATTATTATTATTATTATTATAAGATGATTACGTCATCGGTAGTTATTTACCTTTTTACACAAATAGCAACAATCACATTGTCTTTGCTTGAAACACTATACATTATAATTATAATATTTAAAATTGAAAATGTTTACGTAAGCATGGGGGGAGGGGGTAAGAGCTTTGCTTACTTTTGCTAACAAGTTGGATGGGGGGGTAAATAATTCTAATTAATCTGCTTACATAATACTTGAACGGCTCTTGAGTCTGAGTACATATATTTAAGGTGAAAGAGTGAACTAAATAAATAAAAAAAAAACAGAGAAGATAGTGTGAAGTAGTGTTGTAGTGGAGGTTTTTGTGGCCAAAACCCTCCGAGTGTGTCAGTAGACTTACCGCCTGAGTGTCCTGAAGCTGCGATGTATGGAGGAGAGCAGCCTCGCGCCTGTGGCCGTGGAGTACGAGGGCGGGGGGGTGTACTTGGGGGGCGGGTCGGGGGCGGGGGGCGGCGCGGGGGCTTCCGGCGCCGACGGAGGCTCCAGCCGCGGACGGTACAGGTTCTGAATGCGCTGCAAACGGAACAAATGATTGGCACGCTATTATGCACGTACTGTACTAAAATCTACTATATAAAAATAAGTCGGGTTTTCCTTCCTGACGCTATAACTCCAGAACGTACGAACCGATTTCCACGGTTTTGCATTCGTTGGAAAGGTCTCGGGCTCCGTGAGGTTTATAGCAAAGAAAATTCAGGAAAAATTCAGGACAAACCAACATTTTAAGTAGATGGCGCCGGTGCGTGATACATTGTTTGACAGCTACTGTTACATAAAACGAAGCCATCTGGTGGCGAAACGGAGTTCGCCGGGATTGCTAGTCTATTATAATACAACTTAGCTGAGCAAGACATTCCCCTGGGTTTTCATATACAATAATAATAATAACCAAGGTACTACGAGGACCATGGTCCGACAACACCCGGACTCAGGACAAGAATTTGAGCTTTCTTTTGTACACAATACTTGTCCCGTCACGGAATCGAACCCACATCTTCCAGGTTATAAGCCGATCTGCTCAACCACCAGAGCACAGCTGCTGTCAAATCTGATCACGGTCACGTCTTCCAATGTCATAACGTAAGGTGTTTCAATAAACAAAACTATACAGTCACGTACCGATTGCGTAACATCTTTTTATTCACACTTGCTCTTAAAATGGATCTTATTACACCGCCTTTAGGCTCATTATCTAATAAAATATTAAACACGCGTGATTTTTACTTTGCATTAGCCTTTTTACCATTTTGTTGTGTAAGGAACTTGACCGATAACATTGAAATCGTTTTAATCCGAAGATGATTTATTCGATGATATACATATATGATGATAACTTTTATCAACATGTCAATCAGAAACGCAAAAAATAACGGTAATACCAATACACTTCCTTTTTTATCTGATAGATTGCAAATAGAGACCGGCCTGATAGCTCAGTTGGCAGTAGCTCTGCCTTCTGAACTATAGGTTGTGGGTTCAATTCCCACCCAGTACAAACATTTGTGTGATGAACATTAGGCGTTTGTTCTGTGTCTGAGATATTGTATTCTATCACAAAAAAATCTAAGTACTGTATTATTTATTTGGTTCCCATAGTACAAGCTTTGCTTTAGTTTGGGGCTAGATGGCGCCGTGTAAAATGTCAAAAAAAGATGCATTTTGAACTGATACGGGCAGCTGTGTCGCTTAACATCAGGCGAACGACTAGCTCGTCATGACATTCCTTAATATAAAAATCAATTGAATTCCTTTCTTAATTCATTTCATTTAAAGTTTTTTTCTTTTTCTGTACCATAGCTTGGCCATAGACTTTATGACGATCTCTGTTTACTTTTTTTTTTAATGTTTGCAGAATGATTTGTGTTTATATACTTACCAACTCTTCAAAACACTCGCTCATTGTAAAATCCTAGCAGCGCAAAAAATAACATAAAGTTTAACAATATGATATAATTTTTTTAAAGTAAGATTAGTAGTATTATTAGTATTCTGTATTAGTAATAATGTCAAAAAGACTAACTATATAAAAAAATGACTATACAAATGCATCAGTGCCAATTAACAGGGCCGAGAAAATTTACTAATCTTCTTTAAACAACGACACAAGTTTTAAAGGCTGAACGCTTTCAAGGTGATATTATAAAATTCGTTAGAGAGCAACAATAAGGTAAATATTATTATATTAATTACTGGTTGACCCGCCTCGGCTTCGCACGGGTGAATTATTAAAACGCGGTCGAACGGGATAAAAAGTACTATGTCCGTCTAATGGTTCTAAGCTACCTCCCCACCAATTTTCTGCCAAGTCGGTTCAGCCGTTCTTATGATATAAATAGTGTAACAACCACGACTTTCATTTATGTATATAGATTATATCGTTGTAGTTAGTAATTAGTAATCCCCCCTAATCATTATTATTAATAACCGTTGGTTTCTAACAGCTATCATAATATGCACTCTTAAATCTCGACGTTATATAAGTATAGTATACGAGCTTCTGCCCGCAGCTTCGCCCGCGGCATGGCCTATAGGAAAATAATTCAACCACCCATTTCACCATCTTAAGGGTGGAATTTCGAAAAATCCTTTCTTAGCGGATGCCTACGTCATAACATCTACCTGCATGCCAAATTTCAGCCCGATCCGTCCAGTGGTTTGGGCTGTGCGTTGATAGATCACAATGTCAGTCAGTCAGTCACCTTGGAGTTATATATATATTTAGATAAGAACGGCATAAGAATAACAAGGACAGCAAAGCCAATTACACTAATTATTATTACATTAAATAAAGTTAATCAAGTTTAACTATTCAAATGCATGAGTGCCAATTTATATAGACTAGAAAATTTACTGATCTTCTACAAACAACGACCCAAGTTTTAACGGTTCAACGCTTTCAAGGTGACATTGTAAAAGTACCGACTTTTAGAGAGACCAACAATAAGGTATATTAAATATTTTCAAAATACTATAATATTAAATACAAGTTGACCCGCCCCGGCTTCGCGCGGATGAATTAGTAAAACACGGTCGAACGGGATAAAAAGTACCCTATGTCCATCTTCTGGTTCTAACCTACATTTCTACCAATTTTCTGCCAAATCGGTTCAGCCGTTCTTGTGTTATAAATAGTGTAACTAACACGACTTTCTTTTATGTATACAGATTATATCGTTGTAGTTGTATTTATGTGTATTATTTAGCTGAAAGAATAAACGCACTTGGCTGATAAAAAAAACAATAAGTTCACTTACGTCCAAAATATCCGGTGGTCCCTTATTAATGTACCGCCACGTTTGTATGAAAGCTGCGATCGGCACCAGCAGTAGTGCGCCTTGCTGTAGCACCACGGCCACTTGGCGCGCCCACACCGGCCAGTATCTGTGTTGAAGGATAGGTAGGACTTTACTGCAAAGTTCGTCTAGGTAGGTACCACCGCTTTGCCAGTTATTCTGCCGCCAAGCAGTAGTGCGCAAGCACTGCTGTGTTCCGGTTTGAAGGGCACTGTAGCTAGTGAAATTACTGGGCAAATGAGACTTTATGTGCATCGAACGTCGAACTCGAACGACTAGATTGTGCTGATGTCTCTGGATGACGTGCGCAGTGCAGTGTCACGCGAAGCTCTACACTTTAGAGTTCCGAGTGACACTGCAGCTGATATGGGCAGCCGTGTCGTTTAACATCAGGCGAACGGCTAGCTCGCCACGTTATTCCTCAACATAAAAAAAAATATATATATATAATAATAATAACGCCCAACGATCACATACATATATCCTGGACCCTAACTAAGATTCCCTGTGTCTAGGGACCCGGGAACTACGAAGACCATGGTCCCACAACACCCAGACTCAGAACAAGTATTTGCGCTTTACATTAGATCCCGGGGAGATATATTCAGCAGCAGTTCCGGCTGATGAAAAAAAAACGAGTGTGCTTTAGACCACACGACTGAAGTAAAACTTCTTTAGTTAACTCCATCTATCGGCCGGTATCACTTTGTTTTTGCTTTGTTTAATGTTAATGTCGCCATCTTGACAATTGTAAGTCATTTTACACACATACCAACATAATAATACAAACTTTTTACTTTGTTATGTTGACAATGGATATCTACGTGAACCTTCTGCAACTTCCGTTTATCTCGCATTCACCAGCTTGCCCGCAAGTTAAGCGTGCATAAATAAGTTTTACTTCAAAAAACGGTTGCAACATGTGATTCTTACCCAGCCGGTTTCCTCCAAGTGTACATTTGTTTTTGATGTCCTATTCTGAAATCCATAACGCAGATTGCCTGAAACCAAAACATATTTCAATTAGTTTCTTTCAGTAAAAACAGTTCTTCCCAGGACAAACATTTGTGTGATGAACATCGATGTTTGTTCTGTGTCTGGGTGTTATATTGTATTCTATGTATGTATTTACAAACAAAAAGTATCTAAACATTTTATCATTTATCTGGTTCCCATAGTACAAGCTTTGCTTAATTTGGGGCTAGATGGCGCTGCGTGAGATGTCCACACATATTATTATTATTATTATTATCATAGTAGTCTAAACGGGTTAAACAGGATAAAAGAAAAGCTGTTCAAATCTTTTAACCTTTATTTCTTACGGCGTAACACGGCAGTTAAACAGCAAAATACAGGCAGTTATCGCTGTCAATAATAATAATAATAACAATAAAAAAATAACGCCCAAAGATCACATACATAGATCGTGAACCCTAACAAGGATTCCAAGTGATACCGCCGCGGTCAAATGCGGGCTTATTCAGTCATAAAATTAAATTATTATTATTGTTTTTTTTTTATGTTAAGGAATGACGGGACGATCTAGCCGTTCGCCTGATGTTAAACGACACGGCTGCCCATATCAGCTGCAGTGTCACTCGGAACTCTAAAGTATAGAAGTTCGCGTGACACTACACTGCGCACGTCATCCCGAGATATCAGCACAGTCTAGTAATAAGATTACTAAACTGTGAGATCAGATCATAAAGTCTCATTTGCCCAGTAATTTCACTAGCTACAATGCCCTTCAAACCGGAACACAGCAGTGCTTGCGCACTACTGCTTGGCGGCAGAATAACTGGCAAAGCGGTGGTACCTACCTAGACGAACTTTGCAGTAAAGTCCTACCACTTACAAAAATACAGGCTGTTATCGCTGTCAATAATAATAACAATAAAAAAATAACGCCCGAAGATCACATACATAGATCGTGAACCCTAACAAGGATTCCAAGTGAGACCGCCGCGGTCAAATGCGGGCTTATTCAGTTATAAAATTAAATTATTATTATTATTGTTTAATAGACAACCAGCATGACTGCTGATGTGTCTATATCCACAGTGTTGGATTCACTTTCAATGTTCATCCTTGTAACAGAGATAGTTTATTTGTTCGTAGCCAGTTGTCGAGTCTGTTTTTTAAGTTATTCATAGAGGTGGCAGCAATGACCTCTTCTGGTAGCCTGTTCTAGTTGTGAACCACTCTATTACTGAGGAAGTGATGGGTAGTGTTTGTCCTAGCTGTTTTGCGATTAATTAAAAGTGAGTGCCATCTTGTAGGTCTGCCTTGTCTCATCAAATAAATATCATGGATATCCACACACACACATTACACAGAGTAATGTAGGCAATACCACAGTAGCCCAAGTCTTTTTAAATATAGTTTATGGGAATAAAATTGATATGTGAGAGAGTTTTACTAGGTGGTAGGACTTTGTTGCAAAGTTCGTCTAGGTAGGTACCACCGCTTTGCCAGTTATTCTGCCGCCAAGCAGTAGTGTGCAAGCACTACTGTGTTCCGGTTTGAAGGGCAATATAGCTAGTGAAATTACTGGGCAATTGAGACTTTATGATCTGATCTCACAGTTGAGTAATCTTATTACTAGACTGTGCTGATGTCACAGAATGATGTGCGCAGTGCAGTGTCGCGCGAAACTTTGTGTTTTAGTTCCGAGTGACACTGTTCTGTTATGGGCGGCCGTGGCGTTTAACTCCAAGCGAACGACTAGCTCGTCACATCATAACGCTGCCTACGGCTTCTAGCTGCATACAAGGCTCCAAAGTCCGCATCAAATAATCACAGAAAAGGTGTATGTATGTACGCACATACACAAGGTAAAAAATACAAAATCATTCACTTACACAGAGTAACATAAGAAACAACATAGCCCAAGTAATGTAGTAGACCACCTAACTTGCCTGATAGCTCAGTTGGTATTAACCCTCCCTTCTGAACTCTAGGTTCGATTCCCATCCAGGAAAACCAATTGTGTGATGAACATAGATGTTTGTTCTGAGTATGGCTGTTATATTGTACTCTGTGTATGTATTGACAGAGTCTGTGGTGTGGTGGTTGAATAGGTCGGCTCATAACACGGAGGCGGCGGGTTCGATTCCCGCGGCAGGACAAGTAATATAATAAATAATATAATATGTGTGGACATCTCACACAACGCCATCCAGGCCCAAACTAAGCAAAGCTTGTACTATGGGAACCAGATAACTGATACAATACTTAGGTACTTTTTGTTTGTAAATACATACATAGAATACAATATAACACCCAGACACAGAACAAACATCGATGTTTATCACATAAATATTTGTCCTGTGTGGGAATCGAACCCACAACCCTCAGTTCAGAAGGCAGGGTTACTACCAACTGAGCTATCGGGCCAGTCAAAGTGCACAGAAAAAAAAGCGCAAATACTTGTTCTGAGTCTGGGTATTTTGGGACCATGGTCCTCGTAGTTCCTGGTTCCCTAGATACAGGGAATCCTAGTTAGGGTCCAGGATCTATGTATGTCATCGTTGGGCGTTATCATTTATTTATTATTATATACAAACAAAAAGTCTAAGTATTGCATCAGTTATCTGGTTCTAGTCCAAGCTTTGCTTAGTTTGGGGGTAGATGGCGCTGTGTAAAATGTCTACAAATATTTATTATTATCTTAATCCAGAATCACTTACACAGTATAAAAAATACAAAAACCTTAACTTACACAGAGTAACACAGGCAGCACCACAGTCCAAGTGAAGCTCAATAAAGCGGCCAGTGTAGTGGACAATCGTGATCTGGCTGCATACAAGGCTCCCACGACCGCGTCAGGAGAGTATGGCCGACCTCGTACCACAAACACTCCACAAGCGAGCGCGATTTGTATGATGCAGTGCCACCACGCCCCGACCCATATGTAGTCTATGAAATGGACGATTCTTATACCCGCCTGTGGATAAAGATATCTGTTAACAAATCTATAAAATAACTGTTTTGATAAAACTAATCTTGATTGCTAATTTTGGAAGTTTAAATCCTGCAATGCGTTTAAGATTCGATTTTTATTTGTAAAAATATGTGGTCCATTGCGTATACATAATACATACAGTTAGAGTACATACAGTTTACTTTTATACAGTTTTTACTTTTTTTTTAAGTTTTTCGTGTTTTGCACCAGAAGGCGTACAAGTAGTGAGTGATGACCAATTTAAATTTATTTTATATTTACTTTTTAGAAAGTTTCGGAAAAACAAACAGTACAACATTCAACATAATAAACTAATATTACTAACACTTAAAACAATAGTTTCTAAATTTTTTTAATCTATAACTTAATGTCACATGAATATAACAAACAAACAAAAATAATGTATATCAAATTCAATTCTACGAATAAGCAGACCATAAGAACAAACAAGAACATTATTTCAATCGTTTATCTTGAGAAAATTGTTTACAGTAACACTGTAATAGCATTTTTCTGATAGAATAGTCTGTAGCTTCATCACACTAATATAATAAAGGCGAAAGTTTGTACGTGTGTTTGTGTGTATGTTTGTTACTCCTTCAAAATCAAACGGCTGAATGGATTTGGATGAAATTCGGTATCAACATAGCTTATACACTGGATTAACATATGGGCTAAATTTTATCCCGGAAAAGTGAAATTTTCCCGTGGGATGAGCAAATAATTAAAATACTTTTTATCCGCGGGGCGCAACTAGTTCCTAATATGTTAAAGATAAAGATAAATATATCTAAGTTATCTGTGGTTTTACACTTACGTCAGTACTAAGTAGCAGGCCCATCGCAAGCCCGAAAACGCAGCTAAAAAACGTAATGCTAGTCTCCCAGACGCGGAGCGCGTCCGCGTGGATCGCCATGACGCCCGTGATCACGCAGTGCCAGATAGCCAGCTGTTGCGCTATACCGAACATTATCAGAATGAAGTAGAATATCACCGCCCATGCTGGTGATAGCTGGAATAAACGGAAACATTGCTGCACTTTCCAATTAGGGGGTAGGTTTCTGCGAAGTTCGTCTAAGTGGGTACCACCACTTTGTCAGTTATTCTGCCGCCAAGCAGTAGTGTGCAAGCACTACTGTGTTCCGGTTTGAAGGGCACTGCAGCTAGTGAAATTACTGCGCAATTGAGACTTTATGATCTGCACCCCTACCGCGTAACCATTCTGGGAATCGGCTTCGCCTGCCATCCTGCACGCGCCAATTAACAAGTCCACGAGTGCGAGCAAGAGAGAACACGATTACGATCTCCACCAGACTTACGCGGTAAGGCCCCTGATCTCACAGTCGAGTAATCTTATTGCCAGATTGTGCTGATGTCTCAGGATGATGTGCGCAGTACAGTCTCGCGGGAAACTTTATATTTTAGAGTTCCAAGTTTCACTGTACTGTTATGGGCGGCCGTGTCGCTTGACATCAGGACGTCTAGCTCGTCACATAATTCACTAACATAAAAAAAATATTGATGATAATGCCCAGTGGCGTAGCTACCGAAGGGCTAGACGGGGCAGTGCCCCAAGCTCAGGGGGCCCCTCCAACTTTCACGTTCAAAGTATAAATTGAACTAGTGAAAATTTCTCCCACATTCGGAATATAAATAAACCTGGAGTACGACAAATCTGGATTAAGACAAATCTGGAGTTCGTCGAATTCGGAACACGACGAATACGGGACAAACGATTTGAAATAGTTTAGTTGGGGCCCTAGTTTATTTTTTGCTCCGGGGCCTTAGGTACCCACATTCAGAATATAAATATACAGAGTACGACCAATCTGGAGTACGTCGAATATGGGACAAACAATCTTAAATAGTTTAGTTGGGGTCCTAGTTTATTTTTTGCTCCGGGGCCTTTGGTACCCACATTCAGAATACAAATAAACATGGAGTACGACCAATCTGGAGTACGTCGAATATGGGAAAACAATCTTAAATAGTTTAGTTGGGGTCCTAGTTTATTTTTTGCTCCGGGGCCTTTGGTACCCACATTCAGAATACAAATAAACATGGAGTACGACCAATCTGGAGTACGTCGAATATGGGACAAACAATTTTAAATAGTTAAGTTGGGGCCCTAGTTTATTTTTTGCCCGGGGCCTTTTACATATAGCTATAACCACATGATGAGAAGATCAGACTCCCCAAATTGTGGTACTTGTGGGGTCCTAGAAGACGTACATCATATCCTAGTGGAGTGTGTCAGGACGCAGTCTGTGAGAGCATATATGCTAGCACAGTTCGGTCTAAATTTTTCGGATGTAGGAGTGTTTCAAGGTGTCTTGGCTTTTCCACTGAGTGGAGCTGCCAAGACACTTTTTATCATGATAAAAGATATATTTTGTTAGAATTTTATGAATGTATATAATGGAGCTGACATAATCGCTATGCGAATAAAACTCCCAAAAAATTAGATAAAAAAAAAAAAAAAAAAAAAAAAAAAAAAAAAAACCTTTAGTTACGCCACTGCATCAGCCCTACTAATCTATTGCGACACGGGCCGTCTATTCTATTTAGGAGGCGGTAAATTTGAGATTGTGTTTATGCATTTAGATACCAAATAATAGGTCTTTACCTATGAAATTGCCGTTTTGCAGTACAGACTTTTTCAAACAAAAAAAAGTGTTGATTGGCTATGAATTCTAAATTCAAATTAATTTTGTTTTAAAAATATGACATTCTATTTACAATATAAGTCTTTTGTTTATTGATTAGCGTTGTATTTTCATTACATTTCAACATTTTTCCTCATAATGGATACTTTGAAATTTCGTGTAATTATGGAATATGAGTTCCGTCGTGGCACCAACGCGGCACAAACGACACGTAACATCAACGACGTTTACGGAGAGAACTGTACAAACGAACGTACAACCCGTTATTGGTTTGCTCGGTTCCGTTCTGGGAATTTTGACTTGAAAAATGAACCTCGTGGTCGTCCGGAAACTTTGGTCAACAATGATGAATTAAAGGCGATTGTGGAAGCTGATGAATCTGGCAGCTGAGCTGGCAGCAGCTTTTGATGTTAGCATCAAAACAATATTGGTCCATTTGCGACAGATTGGCAAGATAAAAAAAGCTTGATAGATGGGTGCCCCACGAACTTAACGATCGCCAGCGCAACGTACGCGTCGAGACTTGCCTTGCGCTGCTTAACAGGCACAGAATTGAAGGAATTTTGAACCGAATTGTTACGTGCGACGAAAAATGGATTCTTTTTGACAATCGAAAGCGCTCAGCAAGTTGGTTAGATCCTGGTTCGGTACCAAAGCAATGTGCAAAACGAAAAATGACCCCTAGAATGGTGATGGTCACAGTTTGGTGGTCTAGTGCTGGTGTGATTCATCATAGCTTTTTACAAAACGGCGAGAGCATTACTGCAGATGTGTACATTGAAGAACTGACCACAATGATGGCGAAACTCGCACGTCTGCAACCAGCTTTGGTCAATCGGTCGTCTCCACTGCTACTTCACGACAACGCGCGACCCCATACTGCACAACAGACCGTCTCTAAGCTGCAGGAGTTGGGTTTGGAAGCTCTCCCTCATCCGCCATACTCACCAGATCTTGCGCCTACCGACTATTACTTTTTCCAAAATTTGGACAACTTTTTAGCGGGAAAAAAATTCAATTCCCGAGAGGCAGTACAAAACGCCTTTGAAGAGTTTGTTGTCTCCCGTCCTGCTGATTTTTTCAAGAAGGGCATCCATAAACTGCCACAGCGTTGGCAAAGATGCATTGATTGCAGGGGTGATTACTTTGAATAAAAGAAATAAATAAGTTCGAAAAAAAAATACTTTAACTTTTTTCAAACAAAACGGCAATTTCATAGGTAAAGACCTAATATATAATAATAAATATATAAGATAGAACCAAAACACAGCCGTAAAGATGTTTATGGTGTAGAGTCACTAACGAGTATCAGTCATAAACAGCTGTTGTGTGCTTTGTGTTATCTTGTTAAGAATGGATAATCCTGACTAGGAAACATTACAAAGCGTATGTATGTCAGTAAATAAAACAAGGTTAGGTTAAATATGTCAATCGACACACCTATTGTGCAAATACAGTTGTGTAGATAAAATTCACTAAATACTTCAATGATAATTTTACTAGGTGGTAGGACTTTCCTGCAAAGTTCGTCTAGGTGGGTGCCACCGTTTTGTAAATTATTTTATGCTTTGTTATTTAAAATTAGTACTATAATTGTTGTAGAGAAAGAATTAATGACTTTTTGATCAAATAACTGTTAAAATATTTTTTAAAGCCTCTTGAAGAATCTTCAATAATAACGCTCAAAGATCAACAAAATAAACCCTGGACCCTAACTTGGATTCCCTGGATCAAGGGACCCAGGAACTACGAAGACCATGGGTCCACGACACCCAAACCCAATACAAGTATTTGCACTTTTTCTGTGTCCAAATCCTGCCGCGGGAATCGAACCCGCCGCCTTCGGGTATTAGTCGACCTGCTCAACCACCACACCACAGAGGATATCAAAAATAAACCAACCAAAAAATACCTTTTTGCATTCGTAATAATCAAAAGAGAAAAGGATTTTTCATAGAACGCTATTTATTATGTAAACGAGTATCGTACGAAAAACGTGTCGCCGTGAAATCAGATTGGTCTTAGACTTTAGTCACACTTACGTTACATCGCGGTATGAACACAGTTAGGTAACATGGGACGTTGTATGATTGTAATGTAATTGGATGTACGATTATGCACTACAGATGCTGGCGTTAAATAATGCACATTCTTTTTTTTATGTTAAGGAATGACGTGACGTTCGCCTGATGTTAAACGACACGGCAGCCCATATCAGCTGCAGTGTCACTCGGAACTCTAAAGTATAGAGGTTCGCGTGACACTGCACTGCGCACGTCATCCAGAGACATCAGCACAATCCAGTAATAAGATTACTAAACTGTGAGATCAGATCATAGTCTCAAATGCCCAGTAATTTCACTAGCTACAGTGCCCTTCAAACCGGAACACAGCAGTGCTTGCGCACTTCTGCTTGGCGGCAGAATAACTGGCAAAGCGGATAGGAAGCACATCGAGCTAAAAAGAGATATAATCGTTTATACTGTTCGCTGAGAATGTCTAATAGGGAAATCAGGGACTGCACGTCATTGGTCGCAGATAGCATAAGGCGCGTGCACGCTGGGAGCAAATTTCAGTCTTATCTGTCTCTTGTACGGTGCGGACGTGTCGTTTGGTTCCTTACCTGTGTTCTCATTAACCTGGCGTGTTTTTTGGACTGATTCAATCTCTACAATGGCCACTACATCAGAAAACCTGATCAAGAAAGGGTGGCAACGTTTCATAAATGGAAAAACTATATTAAAGCACGTAGTCGAGTTAGGTGGTAGAGCCCGCTATGAACTTTATGTATAGAAATATGGAAAATATAGCAGAGCGATTTATTGTAAACTTGGAGAATACAATACAATACAAAAATTCTTTATTGTACACCAGAAGAAAAAAAAACAGTTACAGATGATGAAATTTAAAGCTTATAGTACAATGGGCGGGCTTATCGCTAAATCTAAGATCTCTTCCAAGAATAATTCAGTGAATCAAATGGAATAAAATTATAATATTACTTTCAGTATTTTGTTAATCAATTAGGCTTAACGTAGTGCGAAGTACTATTACCTTTTGGCAGTGAAAGTTTATGTAGTTAGCAATATCAAGTCAAAACAAATATTTTATTTCATAAAAACATATCGCACCTTTAATAATAAAGTGAATCAAGTCAAAAAATTGGGATTCGCCGATTTTGTAGTAAAACGATTTCTATGCTCCTAAAGAATAGGTACAGTTTAACAGCCGCTGCATTCACGGCTATACGAGCGAGATAAAGGAACGTTCGTCTCTTTTTGATTGACTCATCGATCCCTTCCGAAATCACAAAACGAACCAATTAGAAATGCTCCAGCAGTGATCAAACTGAGACGTGTGCTTGAGTGGAATAATTCAAAATAAATCATTTTATCAATTTTTCTTGTTTTTTCTAAAATTTTCATTTAATGGTAAACAGCATTATATATTAAAACACCTTGTTTCATACTATGTTTTTACTAACAAAATGCATTAAATACTAGTGATGCATTTGTTGCAATATTTTTTTACATAAAGACTGTACTAATAAGTATTGTGTCATGAAGTATGATTAAAACTTGACGAAATTTTTAATCAAAAAAAGATCTGCATCACAAAAAATGTTTAATTTTTATTTCAAACCTCAATATTTTAGTAAATATTAATAATTCTAATTATTTTGAAGTCCATTTATGTCCCACCATCATTTTGACAAAACTTTAAAGACATTTTACTTTTTAAAGTGCTCCAAAAATCGAAATATTCGCTGTAACATAGTCAGCGGTAGACTTGTGAAACTTTAAACGTGATTTCCCAACAATCATGAATTTTGAGTTGATTCACTTTATTTTTAAAGGTGCGATATTGCAAATAGAGAGTAGTGTAATATAAACACCCTAAATATTTAATAGTAAAGCCACGCCTACCGACTAATCACGGTCGCTCACGATGGTAGTGCCATCCTTTTCACATCCATAGATATGTGCGAGAGAGTGCCCCATATTAGACATCCTCAGCAAACAGATTATGGTGTCAATTTATTCACCGCCTACCTGCACGAATCAATTTATCTCATTCGACAGTACTGGTAACAAAAAAATCTATTTGAAATCATTAAAATGAATAGCGACTCTGCTACCACGCAATAATGTGCAATTCAGTGTGCACAGGCAGCGCTGCAAACCTATCACTATATTTAACTAGTACTCGCCTCTCTTTTTAATATCTCTTATTTCTTCTGCCGCGTTACGATAATAACGATGGATCTAGCCGACCGAGCCTTCTGGCACATGGAGATAGTGTAGAATAACACATTTTAGTTTGAAAACTATCGTGAATATGACACATTTTGTAAGATAAATAACGGTTAAACTCGCGTCAATTAAAAGTCGAAATTACTCCGACCACGTTTCTGTGTGTTACGTGCTGACGCTCGCGAAAGCCGCCGCGGCTTGCGTTAGTAACTGGCTCCCAGAAGAAGGACATGGAATATGTCCGAAACCTGCACCCCTACCGCGTAATCATTCTGGGAATCGGCTTCGCCTGCCATCCTGCACGCGCCAATCAAAAAGTCCACGAGTGCAAGCAAGAGAGAACACGATTACGATCTCCACCAGACTTACGCGGTAAGGCCCCTGGTCGGAGTAGTTTCGACTTTGAATTGACGTGAGTTTAGCCGTTATTCATCTTACAAAATGGATAACACATGTTCTTTAATTTTGTGATTCTTGAACGTGTGAACGAACGATGAAGATACCGATCTTCATCAAATAAAAACAAAGAAAGGATGCAATTTCAAAGTACTATTTTTGATCAGACACAGTAAAGATAGACAACTAAACATTATCTACTACCGATAAAGTGTTCTCAAAAGATAATCATGAATGATGTTTTAAAATTCCAAATACTTCTCCGTTAGAGGAGCAAAAATACACACATAACTAAAACATTTTACATTTTATGTAAATTATGAAGTAAATTGCACAGAGACGTAATTAGGCACGTAAGCATGGGGGCAACTCAAGCTTCACTTGTTACTCACCAGATGAGCTGGCAACACCGCAAGAGTAGCGGGCACCACTTGCGTCGCCAGTTGCAAAGGCTGCCACCCGCTGAGAGTGTGTGCGACGTTGCCGCTCCGCCACACCGTCACCCCCACAAGGCTGCCGTAATGACCCATGTATCGGACCGGAGTGGATGCGGCGTTGCCAGACATCGGCTCCGATGTTGGCCATAGGAATTGTGATGATTTTACTGTTTCTGTGGGGTAACAACAATAATGTATGTAAATAAAAGCTATTAATAATAATAATAATAAATAATAATAATAATAAACGCCCAAATATCACATACATAGACCTAGACCCTAACTAGGATTCGCTGTGTCTAGAGACCCAGAAAATACGAGGTCCATGGTCCCACAGCACCCAGACACACAACAAGTACTTACGCTTTATTTTCTGTGCACAAATACTTGTCCTGTCGCGGGAATCGAACCTGCCAGGTTATGAGCTAACCTGCTCAACCACCACACTACAGAGGCTGTCAATGATTATATTAATTAATATTGTTAGAAATAAACGAGTAGAAATATCGATTAGGGTGACGTACACAAAAGTCCTGTGTGGGAATAACAAACATGACTAATAAAAAGGCTTATTCCAAGAAAAACCTATGATGCGCTTACTACAAAAGTACAAGTAAACTTACCAAAACTTCCCGGAATATAAGTATATCCGTAGTTCTTCAATATCTGCACGCACGTGTTAGCCAAAAATGAGCCTAAAAGCAGCACCGCGAACGTAAAAGCCACGATACACGCGCTTTCCTTCTGAAGCATCTTGCTGGTTTTGTTCTTTGCATTCTTGTGTGACGTAAGCTGCATTATGCAGGCCCCCAATAGACCCCATGTGAGGAACGTCTCCTGAGCGGCGGCCGCCCAACTCTAATAAACAAACGAACATCACGAATTATAACAAAAAATAAAAAAAATGCACATCATCAATTCTAAAAAAACTTCCTCTGTTAATTAAGAAAAAAAGGCGATGCAAATGGATTTCAAACTTTGCTGAACAACTTGAGAATTATTAATCGGCGGAGAAATCTCAGACATTTAAGCGTCAGTAAAACAAAAATACTTATATACCTAAACAACAAAAGAATCGAATTCATGGTCAAAATCCGATTTCAAGGAAGAGTAAACATGTATCTCTTGGGAAGCATGCATCATCTTTGATCGCGTCATCAGGTGAGATAATGTCAGATCCTATCATTAAAAGGTAAAAAAATGATAAGTTTGTCTGTCTTTCACGCACATAAAGCTGATCCGATTTAGATGAAATTCTGCACACGTGTTGCTTATATAATACATCACCTGCGTCAACATAGGTTACTCTTTATCTCGTAAAATTACGAGTTACTGCGGGTAAACGGATAAAACCGCGGAGTACGAAACAAAAATGCATTAGATCTTTTGCTCAAGTTGTTTGTACAAAGAAACATAATTAAGCAGTAATAAAAATAGCTAACTTAAAATAAATAGCGTACATTACTATTGATGAAGAACTCGCTCCATACAGTCTCGGAGAATATATTAGTCACAGAATCGTACGGTATGAGCGTAAGTAATTTGGTGCACAAAACTAATGTTCCACAAATCGGCAGAAATATCAGCACGTACACAGCCTGTAATGAAAAACAGTGTAGTTAGAGATGTCACCGTAAAGGTAATCGGGCACTAATACAATAAATACCGCGCGTAATGCGAGGAAATACGATAAATTAGGCAAATTTGAACCAAAGAAAGAGACAACTCTTGTATTATTATAATTATTATTTTAACCTTGATTAATGCAAGTACTAAAAATTTACTGAATGCAAAGCAACGTTGCGTAGCAGCTAGCAACTAATAACAGTTTGATTGGTCTTATAAAGATAAAGGTTTTAAATAAGTTTAATAGATTAATTATACATTCAATTTTATACAAACATACATGTGACATAATTCAGGATCGAATGTTTCATTGCATCATGTATTGTTCTAATGGCTGTCGTCCGGCCAACGCAGTTTAGTGTGCGATCACCATAAACACAATTATTAACATAAAAATAAGTGACGCTAATGTGCTACCTTTCCATACGACCGCAAGCCTTTACTCAGCGAGACGAACACGATCATCCACACCACGGCCAAATTGAATGCAACTTGGAACTTAATCGAGCCGAAATAAGAGCCACCGGATCCCCCGCTTTTTTGCAACACTTCCCCGTGAAAATACTGCGGTAGTGTCTCTTCAATTTTATAACTACCGTTCCTCACGCCATCTGAAATAAGCCAAATTGATTTTCATTGTCGCCCGAACGTGCAAAAAGTGTAATCGACTAAACTAACGGCCTTCAACACACAAGTTCCTGTATTAAGATTCTGATTGATTTAATGCCGAATTCGTTGGCATTGCCCAAACAATGAACGCGCCCGGTATCATATCGGCGTATCCGGACTCACCTTCGATATTGAACTCGTGAGGCAATGCCCATTTGTATTTGTCATTAGACGTTATGAAGGAATCTCTGAAGTATACGAATATCCAAGAAAGTCCGATGATGCTGTAAGTTCCGATGACCGCCTGCGTGATCAGCAATGATACGCCGACTCCTTGAAATATAGGCGATATCCTCCACATATCCACGGGGCCTGATTCCAGTATTTGACCCAAACACAAGTATAGGGTGAACAATGGTATGCCGATCAAAAACGACAGTATAAAAAACTGTATTATGAAGCTTGCTGCAACAAAGAACGAGGATGATGTTTCATGATATCCATTGCAGCTTGTTCAAATTCTCATAGAAGGTTATTGTTGTGTAATGTATTGCGTACCTCCGAAATGAACACTAAATATGGCAAACCTAGAAATGTTAAATATGCCCACTGTGCAACTCAAGCAGGCGAGCATCGCGCTCATGCGATGTGGCCACACTCCAAAAGGAGGTTCATCAGTCTCTTCGTTTCTGGAAACAATACGATAAAAATTACACACTCTTATCAGTATAATATATTTCAGCGAATGTGAACAACGTGTTTGCTATAAAAATGAATCACCACTGTGACCTTGTTTTGGATGCGTTTCAAATTGCAACGTAACAAGATTTTGCAAGATAATAAATGTAGGCAAGGTTACGAACGTGATTAAAATTACCTCTCATCACTGGCACCTGTTGCGGTTTGGTTGGCGGGGGCGATAGCCAACGATTCGTTCGAGGAGCTGGACGTGCTACTTCTTGCGGTACTCCGAGCAGTGTTACGTCCGGTCCAGTCACCCGCAGTGACGTCACTCTCTCCTGGTGAAGGAAGCGATAGAGCGCGGTTCATGAGCAAGGCACGGCGGCCTACGATCAAAGGCCCGGAGCTCCCGTCACTGCTAAGATTCGCAGCGGTCACTTGTAACTGTATCGGCGCACTAGTCGGCCGCATATTCACGTGATCAAGGAAAAGTATCACTGGTAATGTGAGAGGCTCACAGGATTCCTGAGCACTGATCGCCGGCAGAACTATTGGGTCCAACCTCCTCATCGAATTCCTTAGGGTGTCATTTGTACTCGCCCGCTCTAAAGACGATACGAGTGTCTCACGGTTGCTCGTCGACAGCTCCGAAAAGCTTTTTGAGCGTCCGAGACTAGTCAAGTGAGGCCTCTCTGAAACATTCTCGCTCATTTCCAAATCTTCCAGTGACGGCGCCGACGGCGTATAATTTGCACAAGTAACCACTTGAGTATTGTCATCAATGGAACTGTGACCCGATGGATCTGATTCATCTTTCGTTTCACCGATCACTTCCTTAATTTTGCAAATGAGATCCTCATCGTCGCTGTCTAGAGATTTTGCGCTGTCATCAAGGCATGCTAACAGAGACTTGTCTAATACTTCGTCCAAGTCATTCAAAATATCCATAAACTGGACAAGAGCCGTCGCTTGAAACTCCTCGTCGTTTGTGATGTCGCTGGACGCTTGTGATGAAAAGTTTGAATCTGATTTGTAGCATTCTGGTATTGTTTTCTGTAAATCTTCCCTAAGGTCGCCATCGTCGGATAGTTTATCTAGGTCTTCGCTGCAGAGGTCACTGTCATTTCCTTCGAATATGCTGCTAGAGGCGTCGCTGTCTGCGCTACTTCCCGGTACATTTTCAGTCTGTTCGTAGCGACCTTCCCCAATGTTGACCGCTTCCATTTTTATCGCATGGCCTAAGTCATATCCTGCGCGCTTCGGCGTTGACCCTGCAACAAGGGTCGCGTTCATTAACCACATTTCAATACAAAACCAATATTAACGTTATTTAATTTAAGCACATTTGGAGACGATTTTCCACAGCTGGCGCATGGCGTGTAGTGCGGCCGATTGCGGCGAGCCGTGTTAGTGTTTACAAGTGAATTAACGCGCTAATTAGCCTAATTACTGAATGTTACGCGGCGTCAAAGAAGGCTAAACATTAGCGTACTAATGCCAAGTATCCGTGTAATACCTGGCATGGCGTGTACACATGATTCACTGTGGATTAGTTTCGAGTTATCAAGATCTCATTCAAGTGACTTTTTAGACACAAAGGTGCTTCAAGCTCTACATTTAGCTAAGCTCTAAATAATTTGATACTGTATGCTAGTTGTTCACCTGGTGTTAAGTTTCACAGCTGCCCATAACCGATTGCAGTGTCACGCCAAACTCAAATTATAGTTTAATTAACACTAACCTGATATCCTGAGTACTACTTCGCATGTGCAACTACATTTTATTCACTAATTGTTTTGTTGTGTAAACTAGTAATTAAAAATTAACTCACAAAGGTGTCTTGCAATAATTATCATAACAATGATTAAGTAGTCAAGATAAGACAGACACAATGAAAGGAAAAAAAAAAAACTTAAATAGAAACCATACTGTTTTGCAACTTAACTGATAATGTGTGACATCTGTAATACCTACATCTATGAATGTGAGTGTTAAAGATAACTAAACAATACTTTTCACTGGAGTAAAAAGTTATGTTAATTAATATTAAGTTCTTTACTTTTTACTCCAGTAACATTTACAGCTGGAAGACATCCACTGCTGAACCCAGGCTTCCCCCATAATAAGGCCACTTTGGATGCTTGTCATGGGGGGGGGACTACCGAGGAGAATGCTGCTGCCCATTCTCCGGAAATCCCCTTTAAAACTTAAAATTTGTGAATGAGATAAAATGAAATGAGGTATAGTTTACGAAGTAACAATGACATAATATGTGGAATTGAGGTAAAGTTAGCTTTCTATGTAAGATAGAGCCTACATTTAAAAGGCTACCTACATCTTAATTTTACCTGTATATTTAAGTTTAAACATTTTTATTGTCTCTTCATTCATGTGTGACAGGACATAAACATACATAATTATGCATTTAGGTAGAGTTAACATGGTACCAAAATGGTAGCTTGGTGTTATACTTTTTAGGGAATTTATTGAATAACCTACATACCTATTTACATTGATTAATATAGCTTAAAAAATCTGTGTGAGAAGTCAAAGTTATTTACTAAACATAGTTTTGCATTTTAAATGAATGTAGACACATTAAAATTTACATTGTTATTTTTAATGCAGAATTTGATAAACACTCTATTTATTGCATAATGTATTATATGTAAGATTTACCAGTGTACAAGATAAGCAGAAGTCACAAGATACTAGGTAAGAATGACTATCATATTATGAATGGCTGTGACATGCATTGAGAGTGCTGTGACACTCACAAATTGTCTTTTCTTTTGTTAGCATGAAGCATTGAAATTATTGTTTTATTGTATGGTAAACCAAGTTACATTTTATGTAAACATAATATACCACATACATGAAAAAACTAGAATGAAGGAGCCAGTACATTTTATAAAAACAACATTTTAGTATAAAAATTATGATATTATTAAATTCTAACTGATACTGCAAATTAAACTCATTTATTCACTTATTTCAACGAAATGAAGTAGAAAATATGTCTGTTTAACAACAATGCTTTCAATTAATTGGAGAATCATGATGTTTGTTAAAAATTATGGTGTGACAATTGAAAGGTTTATAAGATTTCGCTAACAAATATTATAATAGGTACATTTAGCATCTTGATACGAAAAGTGCAGGAAAAATTATTATTATTATTCCATTTTCTAATGGTATAAGGGTGTATATTGTGAGACTATTAGGTACTGTAATGTTACAAAGTATATTTATATATTTAAATTATTTTGGTACCTATGTATAGCAAAAAAGAGATATCTTCAACAGCTTGGGGTGTTATAAACATAAATTTATCAGACTTGCAGATTTTTATAGATCCTATCTCTCTTATTAGCTCTTATGTAAAAATGTTTAAACGACCCTAAAAAACGCTGATGGTATGAATTCTGAATGATAATGGATTAACCAATTAAGTCTTTATTAGTATAAATCTTTGTCTAATGTGCATTTAAGCACAATGCAATGACTATAATAAGGTTTGGAGCCAATATTCATTGAGCACTTACTTTCAATAGTATTATGTTTAAACCTAAATAGGATGAATTCTGGGGTTTAGGCCTCCAAATTTTACTATCCTATGTTATTTTAAATTATTACACACTTTTACTTATTATTGTAAATAAAAGCAAAAATCATAAGTCAAATAAGCCAACAGTAATCACCTGGTTCGTCGATTTTTGATGGTGCTCGCTATCACTATTCACTACTTCCCCTGTTAGTGCACCAACTGCACCACTGACACTGTCATCTCACCATACACTGCACATTGGTTCAAACGTTGTGATTGTTATTGTGATGTGCTATTATATTTGAATTTTATACATTAACCAATTTTATGTTATTCAAACAGCAATCAAACAATACAAGTAATGTATTTCAGAAGATAAGTAAAATACTCTGCCCCTACCACAATCCACATTCATAGGTATTTTAGTCATATTCCACTATCACAGACCACTTTTTTTTGTTATGGCTCCACACTTTTGTGTATTTAGCCAGTCTATAAAATTGGTGGCATTCTATTCTTTAAGTGATTGATTACAGGCGTGAGTGTGGGAAAATGATATAATGATGGTGAAACGTTTCTTTTCGTGTTGTTTCCGAAACTCCAGAGAAGCTTCAGGTAAAGTTGCCACCACTTTACTAGGAGTATGACTTGACTAGACTAGACTATGACTTAACTTGATGACTTCGACTGTGACTTGACTTGACACGTTATATAATATTAATTAACAGGAAAAATTATCAATTACTTGACACTGGCTAAATATACAAAAGTGTGGAACCAAAACAAATCTAAAAAAAACAACTCAAAAAATGCCAATATTACAAGTATTTTCAAACACGATTTTTTTCAGGTTTCTACATGTTAAGCAATGCATCGGTGACGCCTCCTCCGGTGTTACAGATGTCCATAAGCTACGGTGACCATCACTTCCCATCAGTATGACTTTGACTAGACACATATTTGCGTGAAATATCATTAACTTGAAAAATTATCAATTACTTGACACTGGCTAAATACACGGCGTTGTAGAGCCAAAACATTAAAAAAAAAATTTAAAAAAAAACGTATTTAGTCCTGTCAGTGACAGTAACAGAATCGCTCGGCTCTGAGTGACCAAGAGTACCTAGGACGATGAATCAGAATGGACAGAACGGATTCAAAAAATGCGTGTCCATTTTCTGTTTGTGTGAGTATCTAAAACTGCATTAGTGTGCGTGAGTAGCAAAGTGACCTCTATTACACAATGTATCGATATATGTCGCGACGTTTCGCGATTTCATAGAATCCATAGACAATATTATTAAGTTGGCAGCACTGAGGGATTGGAAAGTCTGCTAGTTTGCGCAACCATGTGAGTCATTTTGTTCAGTAAGTTTAAATATGGTGGACGTAGAATAAGAATAGTTCAGTTCTGTTTAAATCGTTGTGGGCACCAGTGGATAAATGTTAAGTACCTAGGCTAATTTCTTTACCTAAAAGACATTAATTTGCAAGTACTAATTTGTATAGATTGTTAAATCCATTATAACCTACTAGGCACATGTGCTCCTTGGCGTGGGGATGATTTACCTCACTAAATAGCCCATGTGCTCCATGATATATGTGCGGATATGATGTGGTCCGCCTACCTAAATAGCCCATGTGCTCCCTGATATACGTGCGGATATGATGTGGTCCGCCTACCTAAATAGCCCATGTGCTCCCTGATATACGTGTGGATACGATGTGGTCCGCCTACCTAAATAGCCCATGTGCTCCCTGATATACGTGCGGATATGATGTGGTCCGCTTACCTAAATAGCCCATGTGCTCCATGATATATGTGCGGATATGATGTGGTCCGCCTACCTAAATAGCCCATGTGCTCCCTTATATACGTGTGGACATTATGTGGTCCGCTTACCTAAATAGCCCATGTGCTCCATGTTATATGTGCGGATATGATGTGGTCCGCCTACCTAAATAGCCCATGTGCTCCATGATATATGAGTGAGGATGATTATCCTACCTAAATAGCCCATGTGCTCCCTGATATACGTGTGGACATGATGTGGTCCGCCTACCTAAATAGCCCATGTGCTCCATGATATACGTGTGGACATGATGTGGTCCGCCTACCTAAATAGCCCATGTGCTCCATGATATATGAGTGAGGATGATTATCCTACCTACTTAGCCCATGTGCTCTATGATATAGGTGTGGGTATGATGCAGCCATGATGCAGCCCACTTGTCTAGATGGTGTGCTTATGTTAAATGCAGATTTGACGTTAACTCGGTTTAATATGTTTGACCTTTATGTGTAATATTTGCTTAATATGACTCAACGACTTTAGCCTTGTACTTGGGATCACTGCTTGGTGAAAGCCTTGGGTGATCCCTTTGCCGGTGGCACCACATACCGTGGTGTCACCGGTTCCAAATTTACAGATTGCACAGCGGTTCCAGTCTCCCTATCCATTCAAACTATATTGCGAAGCAGATATGATAAAGGAGAGGAGTACAATAGAAAAGAAAGTCCTCTGTCACATCAGGCGTTCTTGGTAAGCTGGATACACACCCAATCAATTCAATACATTTTTAGTTTTGCCCCCATGTACTGTAAGACATGTCATTAACCCCATTTATAATCAGATCGGCGACTCTGTCGGAGCCGTGTGTCTTGTCATAATATAAGTCATTGGTTTATGTGACGTAGATAGTGTGTGTGGCAGGCACACGTCATCAACTAAAGGGTTGCCGACAATATACACTAAACCTAACCAAACAGTCTTGCAGAAAATAATAGGACGAAAGGTTTTGCTAAGTACTTTATTACATATGCAAAATCTTCATTATTTAACAATGAGCAGTAATGATTTTAATATCTTAGGCCGCTGCAAATATTCAGTATCCTGATGTATTAATTACCGTTTCTAATTTATGATATCAATTCTATACCACTGTTTTGTTCGGGAGCACCAGTTTTTTATTTCTCTGAAAATTTCTCAAGGTTTACTTTAACTTTGGTTAAAACGGTACCCTCATATCACTTGTCGTTTCCGAGGTCCGTTGGGGTACTACATCGTGATCACTATTTTCTGGTGTCGATTTTTTCTGGGGGTTACGTGTTCCATCTCTGTACACCTATACATTTTTTTTCAGTTTTGATCCACGACTTCTGAGAGCTGAAACCAATTATGTCAATTAGTCATCAGTCAGTGAGCTAGTGGGTATTTTATTTCCCTAAGTGTATACCTACCTATGGAAAAAACAGCTTCCCAGCAAAACTCACATATTGGTTATTAATAATTGAATATTATTATAATATATGTATTATATATTATTATCAATATATATATTACTATCATTACTATTAATATTGCATAAGTTCGGTCAGTGGGTTTTAACAATAATTAGCATGGCTATACTATTTCTCTGTATTTGACCCAGGTAGTGTCAGATTATGGCACTGGGTCAACAAAAGTGTAAGCTGTCGCTCGACAATCGACATCGTAAGAGCGACAGTTTACATAGCGTATCGTACCATCTTTTTTTACAGTCATATTTCAGGTAACATATCAGTGGTAATACTAAAATCTGGGTATATTATCCACCTGTGTAATTTAATTTTATTGTTTTTGAATGTTTTATGATAACCAATTTTATGAGTTTTGACAGTGAACCCTATGAGACTATTATACTTTATACGCTACGTTTCAACTACAATTATGTCAGAAGTTTTAGAAAATAGTATTAGGTGCCAATTTTCACATTAGCAGATTTGTAGTTTTTTCCAAAGCTAAGATTGCACTTTGATCTAAATCCATTCGGCCACTTTTAGGACAGAGATCTTCTACTTTTTACTCTCACCAAAATCAAAGTAATTTTGTGCAAGTGTATGAGATTTACAAATATCGACAAAGTCTAATGGGCCGTGTGGGTGCGTCACTATTCGAGAGGCGTAAAATAACCCATCTCAATAATATCAATTAAAGCTTTCAATCTCCAAGTAATTAGCACAACGTGGTAATAATATGGTGCCAAAAATGTATATCCTTAATGTGAAATGCATATTTACTTTGAAAATTCGATATTTAACATAATATTAGCCAGTAAACACTTACGTGTGAAATGATGGTTCTGAAATCCTTATTTCTCCTTTTGTTGTTTTTGATGAACAATACACAGCGCAACACGACATATTCAATGTTGTCACCGGCTATTCTGTCACAACATTACACGCGTTACGAGGTTGCCGTTCCTACAATAGCTTTCTTGCATACTCTATGCGATGATTCGTGTATTAGACAGAGATACGAGACAATATATATACACGACGGATGCGGGAGTGGTAACGCCGCATGGCTCCGTCCATTACAATCCTAAGAAGACCATGGGCCTAGCCATGGTCCATTCATTCGTGGGGAAGTGGTTATATTTGGAGAATAACTATGCGGTTCACCTTGGCTTGGAGTAACGTATAATTATACGAGGATATAAAATTCTAGATTATATCGTTCTTACGAGTGTTAACGTCATACACACAGTACTTACAAGAAGTTTATCAAATTACTATTGTTTTCTCTGTGGCACATTTTTAGCCAATATATACATGTGTATATATAAAATATATATAAAACATGCTAAGTTCAAAGTTCTTTTCAAACATAGAATAAACTATATTGAGCTACAGCAAAACCAACTTTAACACAACGGGGTAAAGTTGGCCATGCAAGCAAAAATCGTGGTTATGGACTTGTGATTGCGATAGTAGTTAAAATAAATTAAAGCTGTGAGTAAATGCGATAAGCATTATCAATTCTATTCAGTTTCATCTTCAACTTTGTCTTGGTGAATACTCAGAATATTTATCGGAAGATTTAAATATGATCTTTCTTAGCGGTAGCAGAACAATTAGCATCAAAATGCTGCCAGCAAATAAGGTTCGTATTCGTACTTCGTCCAATCTCAAAACTTCGTCAGCAGTCGAACATCAGCGGTCCTCTGGATACGTTGGTTGGTTCGCTGAAGTTAAGATACTTATTTGATTTTACCCATCATTACTATTATTATTTAATAGAAAATATTTGTTGATTTTGAAATACTTATTTCATTTGTTATCCTCAGCTTTTGAGAGCGATGGCAGCGTATTCTACGAAAGTTTCTCTCAACGAAGTGGTGATAGCTTCAGCAGTAAGAACTCCTATGGGATCTTTTAGAGGAAGTCTAGCCAGCCTGTCTGCATCAGAACTGGGAGCGGTCGCTGTCAAAGCGGCCATAGAACGCGCTGGAATTCCTCAGGAGGAAGTAAAAGAGGTTAGTAGAACTTGTTATAACTTTCTCTATTGATTTAACAGTTATTTTGACCCAATAGCTGCTTGATTAAAACTAGTAGAATACCCATTCAATTGTTTCCATCTACCTACAATCACAGCAGCAATCAGTAAAATGGTTATCTATGTTGTGCTAAGATTTTTCTGTTATCACTAGCTAACTAGCAATATAGCAAAAAATTGAATTTATAAATAAATTTAATTGATGACATTTGTACATAAATTTGAAATTTGATTTTATTAATAAGTTACCTTTATCCTGAGCATTAAATGTTTTGTTTTAAAATATTTTGTTGTTAGGTAATTTAAAATAAAATACATTAGTTAATTCAATCTTAGTTCTCAGGAACAATGTTACCTTGACATACCTAATTAAATTAAATTTATAGCTGTATGTGATATATCTTTATGTAACTATTGTATTTTTAACTATTGTTTAGCCATTTATTTCCATTTTAGTCATACAATTTTAATAACTTGCTCATGTTATTAAATATACATTAGCCAATAAAATATGCTTAAATTTTTCAGGTGTACTTAGGAAATGTCTGCTCAGCCAACTTAGGTCAAGCACCAGCAAGGCAAGCAGTAATATTTGCAGGAATGCCAAAAAGCACTATATGCACCACTGTTAACAAAGTGTGTGCATCAGGCATGAAATCTATCATGTTGGCGGCACAAGGACTACAAACCGGGGCTCAAGATATAATTCTGGCTGGAGGAATGGAATCCATGTCTAATGTGCCTTTCTACTTGAAGAGAGGTGAAACTTCATATGGAGGCATGCAGTTGGTTGATGGTATTGTTTTTGATGGTCTTACAGATGTCTATAATAAATTCCACATGGGGAATTGTGCTGAAAATACAGCAAAGAAATTACAAATCTCCAGACAACAGCAAGATGATTATGCAATTAATAGCTACAAAAGGAGCGCAGCTGCATATGAAGTCAATGCATTTGCCGATGAATTAGTGCCAGTCCCTGTGCCCCAAAAAAGAGGTGCTCCTCCCGTAATCTTTGCACAAGATGAAGAGTATAAAAGAGTTAACTTTGAGAAGTTCAACAAGTTAGCGACCGTTTTCCAAAAAGATAATGGAACTGTGACAGCTGGTAATGCATCAACTTTGAATGATGGTGCTGCTGCAATGATCTTAATGACTGCTGATGCAGCCAAGAGATTAAATGTTAAGCCTATTGCACATGTAGTTGGCTTCGCTGATGGTGAATGTGATCCAATTGACTTCCCCATTGCACCAGCAGTTGCAATCCCCAAACTGTTAGAAAAGACTGGTGTAAAGAAAGATGATGTAGCTATGTGGGAAATCAATGAAGCCTTTAGTGTGGTAGCTGTAGCCAATCAGAAACTGCTAGGTTTGGACCCTGCTAAGATTAATATCCATGGAGGGGCGGTAAGCCTTGGCCATCCTATTGGCATGTCAGGTGCTCGCCTTGTTGTACACTTGTGCCATGCTCTTAAGAAAGGTGAAAAAGGTGTTGCCTCCATCTGTAATGGTGGCGGTGGTGCATCATCTATTATGATTGAAAAATTGTAAGTTTATTATTAGTGAATATTTAGATAGGTATTTTTTTGTTTTTCTGTGCCTTTTATAAAATTTGCTGTTTACTATATAACAAACTTAGGTAAACTAATGAAGTTTTAAGCTTAAGCATGATGTTTTTAATATTAAAATGTAATCTATAATAATATCGTTATTCTGATCTAAATGTAAATATTGAGAAGAATTTATTACTTTTTATAATGGAATGAATGGTTAATAAATCTAAATTTATATGTTATTTAGTTTTTGTGTTGCATTTCCTACACCTGCATACGTTATTTTCAGAACACATGAGACGGCAGGACCACCAGTACTGACATTTTATACAAAAGACCCTTGTGGCTTATGTGACATAGTCATGGAAGAATTAGAATCTTTCAAGGACAGACTAACTGTTCAGAAAGTATATATTACAGAGAAAGAAAACTTGAGGTGGCTACGACTTTATCGTTATGATATACCAGTATTATTTCTAAATGGACAATACTTATGCATGCACAAATTAGATAAGAATTTACTTGAAAGAAGACTGAGAATTATTGAAGAAAATCGGTAGGTCATTTGAATAATGGGTGTGCTTAGGAATATATTACCTAGAAACAAAACAATTAATATTAATTATATGCTTAAAAAATTTCTGCCTATTTTTTTAAATAGGTTAGTTTAGTAGTCATTTTTCTCGCATATTTTAAGTGCCTAATTAGTGTTATATTTACTAGAATGTATGGATTCTAAGAGAGATTCTATTTTTATTCGCCTTAAAATTTGGTTGGTTTGTCGGGGTTTGTATAGCCCATACTCTACAGTGCATAGGTATACGTAGAGCCGTAGAGCGTAATTAGGCGTACGGTGTACCGCGTAGTAGGTAACTGGTACCGCGTAGGCTAATGTTTTGTTGGTTCATTGCACTGAGTCTAATGGCATTGGTAGCAGTTATAGCGATGGTTATTAGGAGTCTGACATGGATTTAGGCAGATCCAAGATAAATCGATCGATGGATTCGAACCTACGAGCTATAACAATCGTATATCAGTGGAACTTGTATACCTACCTACCACGCCATCGCTATCATAACACTGCTTAAGACTCCGAGAATAGATATTAGAGGTACCTAACTCCTATTTATAACTATTATAGCTACTGTTATTAATATTCTGGTCCTTCAATAAACTTTAGATAAAATGACTATGGCACAAGTGAGTTGGCCTGCCTTGGCTGTAGTAAAGATTTCCTGGCAGTAGGCACTCATTTAACCGTAAAGATCTGTTAAATAGATACACAATAGTTAAGACCAACCCACCTCGAGCATAAGAAATAAACAAACTCAAAGATAATGGAAATAAACTTCTTGGGTGTAATTATACAAAACTTGAACCCACCAACTCTACTTCCACCAAAGCTGACAGAAATTTTATTTGCTACTCGTCGTTAGATGGCTCTTCTTGCACAAAGAAAATTTTTGCATACATCCATAACAGATTCATAATATTTTATACTCTATTTTATGGTGTAACATTCATTTCTATCTGTCATTCGTTTCGTTCATTTCATTCGCGCTGCTACTATTTTCACGCAGTAATATGTCAAAGTGACAGCTGTATATAATCTATGGAACCTTGCATTTATTACCTATAGAAACTTGCATAGATAACATACTAAGTGAGTGCGTGAGTAGGCCAACATAAATCACGGATAATCTCAAAAAAAAAATTGCTAACATGGATTTTAAATAATAAAATATTTTTTAAGCATTTATTTCTTTACAGTCCATATTGATTCGTTTACTCCGCCTTTTGTTTTCTGTCTGGACCTAAAATTCTAAAAAGCTCCGCGAAAATGCTAAAGAGTGCTAAATATCTAGCTCTTTTTACTGGGCACATAGAGCTCACACCAATTTAAAGGTCTGTGGATGTAGGAGTGTACTTCATTCATGGTTTTGAGGTTTTTGTCTATGTGTGCCACTGCGTTTCCAATTTTTATCTTATTTTCACTAAGTACCAGTATAAAATGAGCATCGCTGCCATTCTTTTTGCTTTACAGAAGGGGTCTAGGCTACTGGATATTTGTAAGTGTGCTATAAGTACAAGGCTCTTGTGTTGTACACACGGTTGAATGGCGTAATCAGCTGATGATTACGCGTAAAACTATTCATCAGCTGATCTCGAAATTTGTTAATACACTAATGTGTATTTCACATTTTGTATTAAAATAACTTGATGAGAGCATGTAGGTCATGCTTAATTCCAAACAAAAATCAAAATATGTATTGTCAATAAATACTTATACAATTTCTTTTTTAACTTTTATTCAATGTTTGTGAAAGATATGATGAGCTAGTCGGTCATCTGATGTTAAGTGACACGGCCACTCATAACAGAACAGTGTCACTCGGAACTCCAAACTGCAAAGTTTCGCGTGACACTGCACTGCGCACATCATCTTATCTTGCTTGAGTTATCAGCACAGTCTGGTAATAACATTTCTCTGCTGTGAGATCAGATGATAAAGTCTCAATTGCACAGTAACTACAGCTACAGTGCCCTTCAATCCGGAACACAGTAGTGCTTGCACACAACTGCTTGGCGGCAGAATAACTGACAAAGCGATGGTACCTACCTAGACGAACTTTGCAGAAAAGTCCTACCACCTAGTACAAAATTTTGAGTAGTAAATATTTGAGAATTTGAACATGATAGTATAATCACATGTTTTTTTTTTGCGTGTAAATACATACATAGTATACAATATAACACCCAGATATGGAACATATACTCAAATACTCCTTTATTGATAAACTATCTTTAGACGCCATACATTCCAACATCTATATTCATTACACAAATGTTGGTCCTGGGTGGGAATTGAACCCACAACCTACAGCTCAGAAGATCTTCCAACTAAGCTATCAGGCCTGTTTTGGTATAGTCAATATCAGTATTATATATCATTTAAATATTGTAACGGCTCGTGTAAACTAATATCCCTATTATGGATATGATCTGGATATAGGAGTAAAATTAAATCGGTTTCGGATATGTAATTACTTCATATGTAATTATTTCGGATTATCCGTTAGTTTCAGCTACGCATATTAGATTGAAGTAAAATATAAACACCAACAGTACTAATCTGATAATTTGGTTTTATTCAGTCTTGGTTATCATTTGGTATTATAATCAGTCATATAGGTAAGTAAATATTATACAACATACTCAATTTTAAGTTTTAACAACTAAATCAAAAATTTCGTTTTATTTAGACTTCGCCCTTATACGAAACCGTCCCAAACTTGTGAAACGGTTACGGTTACGGTTACAGATGTATTTTTATTTCGGATATCCGATAGTTTACCGATTACGGAGCTCCATAACATCCCTGCTGTAAATGTACATCTTTATTACTTAAAACCTAGAGAAATTATTACTGATCTGTGTTTAAAACTAGTCTTATCCTTAAATCATTTACAGAATTATAATTATAGAATAAATATATTATAGAATGTAATTCTACTTATAACGCGAGAACGGGCCTCTCGTAACCATGGCAACCAATCCACACCTCCAACCGCGCCGCGCAGCGCCGGCGCCGGCCGGCCGGCCGCCAACGCCGCTCGCGGTATTCTTTTCTTGCGTCGCCGTCGGCTGTTAAGATATCATTTAAGAAGTTTTACTTCACTTTATGCACGCTTGACTCGGGGAGTATGCTGAGACGAGTGAATGCGTGACGAGGCGAACGGAAGTTGAAGTTGGTTCACGTAGATCTCCATTGTCAACATAACAAAGTAAAAAAAATGTATTAATATAATGGTATGTCCGGTAAAATGATAATTTACAATTTTCAAGATTGCGACATTAACATTAAACGAAGTTTTACCAGCCGATTGATGGAGCTAAAGAAGTATTTCTTCAGTCATGTGGTGTAGTCGTTTTTTATATATTGTTTGACCTTGAGATCTTTGCCTAAACTATCTTTGTGCAAAATTTCATGAACGTGCGTTTAGAACTTTAGAAGTTATAAGGCTGTATGTATACAGATACAGCCTTATAAACTTCTGAAGTTCTCTTGGGGTCATGTCTGTCTGATTCAGACGGACATGACGATCTCATCCTCCTTGTATTGTTGTTCTCCTCCGGGTTCCTCGTAGTACTACGGAACCCTAAGAAGAGGGAATGTGATAGTGGGTGAAAATGCTTTGCAGACCGTATTATTACTACCAATACATTTACTGCGCGTTATATTCAAAATACATATAACCAGTTTGGTAGAGGACTGGAGGTGAATAATACGAAACCACCAACGAGATATTTTCATGTTGGTACAATAGATTAGAAAAAACAATTGATTAGCTGGTACTTATATTTTACGATAATACCAAATAAAATATGTAGCTAAGCAAATTATTTAGTTAAGTACCTACTGAAAACCTTTATCGCAAGTCCAACTCGCACTTGATCGGTTTTAGTATTTGTTGTTACAGTACAGCACACATATTCATATGCATCACATATTCAGTGCAGTACAAAGTATGCACTATAGTCATACTATCAAGATTGATTGAGAATACCTAATAATACCTATGTATTATAGTTTTTGATATAGGTATATAGAGAAAAAAATAAAACCATTAAGAAAATACGTCTCGTATTCTTTCTTGGAGTCACTGTATTGTACAGCCAGGAATGCGCGACCAAATAACGCACAGAGATCGTTTTGTACGATGATCATAATACCGGTGTACACGAATTCCTAGCTGTACATTTCAGGTCATACATTACTGCCTGTACCAATTTTGGCAATTATTTACGATTACGTACGAGTACGACCCATACCAAAGATACATGCTCGATCCTATACAAACTTCAAGCAATAACAAGCATGGAGGACTCGTATTGAATCGAACATTTGCAAGATATCTGATCGTTTTCTTCTTACTTACTATGCAACGAGAGAGACAGAGAAAGTGGTACACAATCTGCCCTATCTGGAAATGTTAATGAAGCCGAGTTTGATATAGAATCACTGTTGTTATTGGCGACTATGCCGCAACACCCAAAAGTAGTCAAATTAAAAATTCTAAAACTGCACTTTCACTGAGTTTTATTTAACTGGAGGTAGATACAACATAATATTAAAGTAGGCAACGCGAGTCGTGCGTGGAGGTGGCGCAAACGACGACTGACTATTGCAAAGGTGGGTAGGTGCTGCCCCCCACCTCAGCACGCACCCCGCGCGTTGCCTTTAACAATTTGAAATACAATGTGACCCTCCCTTTTAAAAGTCGGGCAAACCGCTTGATAGTGGCGCGTCGCCAACAGTTGTTATGTATTATTATTATAGTGATGGACACAGTTTATCGGTTAATGAATCGGAAATATCGTTCTCTTAATGATAGTCAATGTAGCTTGGCCGATTCACAGGCGTATATTAGAAATATCACTCAATACTTCTTGAGATTTCGTGATAGAAATTTGTTTAATGTTAATGTGGGAGCATCGTGCACGCGCGCGCACGTCTAGCGCGCATTGCGCGCGGTAACTAATTTGTGCGCAGTGCCCGCGCGTATATTTATAGTGTGCGAGTAGGAAGCACGATATGACGTGAGCGAGAGAGAACTATGCGCGAATTTTAATTTTGGTATAAATATAGGCTTGTTGTAAATAAATAAATTAGTAACTTGACAGTCGTCTTTCATCAACCTTCTGATATTAAGATAGGTCCCCATAGTGGTGACCCGATACCCAACGACAGAACACTATCTATCAGAACATGGAACAGGACAACGCAGATACAATGTCGAAGTCAGGGCTGGACCTTGCTGCTGTTTCGATTCAGTCAAGACTTCTGCCATTCTGGAGAGAAATTCCACGAGCCTGGTTTATTCAATTTGAAGCCGTCGTGGAACCACTGAAGACATCTGACGACCAGAAATTTAGATACGTGCTGCAACAACTGCAATCCACCGATCTACAACATTTGACGGATATTCTGTATAATCCGCCTGCCGTGGACAAGTACATCGCCGTGAAGAACCGCCTGCTTACAGTTTATGAAAAATCTGATGTAAAGAACTTCCAGAAGCTTATTAGTGGCTTGGAATTAGGCGACCAAAAGCCTACGCAGCTGCTACGAAAAATGAGAGAGCTTGGCGCCGGCATGATCACAGATGAAGGTCTACGAATCGAGTGGCTAAACCATCTACCTACCCAAGTGCGAGTCGTCCTCTCAGTGAACACTGAGTCATCACTTGACACACTCGCAGCCATGGCGGACAAGATGGTAGAATATTCGGAGCCATCAGCATCAGTCAGCGCAGTGTCTACGAGCGCTACGCAGAACGCACCGGCATCGGCATCGTCTACGCAACTCGAAGTCTTATCAAAGCAAATAGAAAAGCTGAGTCTCGAGATCGCCGAGCTACGCGGACGTTCTTCTACGCGGCAATATCGACGGCCGTTTCGCTCCCGTTCAAGATCGCGACAAAATAAAATGAAACCTGGAGATCCATCGTGGGAGTGCAAATATCACTATCGTTTTGGTGATAAAGCCAGGCGCTGTGAATCACCGTGCTGCAGAAGGAAGAAACCGTCGGAAAACTAGATGCGACATCGACGGTGGCGGAAGTCGGTGTCCCTTCTCACACAAACCGCCTATGTGTCTACGATCGTGACACTAGAGAACGTTTCCTCGTGGACACAGGCGCCGAAATCTCAGTTTTAGCCGCTGGCAACAAACGCAATGAGAAGACTGCAAACGCCTACAAATTATTCGCCGCAAATAACACTCCAATCAACACATATTTTTTTTTGAGGGGGAGAATGCCCTCGCACTTCCCTGCCACCACCCTCGTGGTGGCAGGGAAGTGCGAGGGCATGTGGGAGGGTATGTGGGACTCGAACCCACTAAAACCCCCCCGCGATCCGACCGCCGCCAGGATGGGGCGAGATGGAGACGCACTGCATTAACCATCTCGCCCGGTGGGCCCTTCCGGGCCTCTGCGCCAGTGGGTGGGTAACCTTACACCTCAGTTACCCAACAGACGTGTGGGCCATGTGAGTGCAGCGGACCAGCTTACTTCCTAAGTCAAGCGTGCATAAAAAACGTTTTACTTCAACAAATTGTTATCTGTAAAGTCTTACAGCCTTATTAATAAACGGGTAGTAGTTTGGGGTTAGTTACTTCAGCTTTTGTCCTTTTTTTGCTACTGGAATATTTAGCCTGATCGAAAAAGACAAAAGATGGTGTAACTAATCTAAAGTTACTCGTAGTTTGTGTTTGGCTGTTACAGCCTTATTAATAAACGGGTATTAGTCTCAGATTAGTTACTTCAGTTTTGTCCTTTTTTTGCTACTGGAATATTTAGCTGGATCGAAAGAGACAAAAGATGGTGTAACTAGTCTAAAGCAAGTTCATGTTTATTAATAAGGCTGCTTAAGTTTACCAACGATAATTTTACGTGATAATGTCAGGCCGGTCGTGCCCCTCTATTGCTTATTTCACGTTCTCGTTTGCACGCTTAGCTCAGGCGGAACGTGACAATTTTTAGAGCGTTCATCGATTTATACTATAAGTTATCACATCAACAATTGATGATGAAACCTTCTTGCCCATACCTACACATTGCACAGTCCGACATTAGGAAGCCATATACGTTAATACTGGTCCTCTATAATACTTTGGTCGTGCATTCCTGCCTTCCTCGTTTTAACTCTTTAGTGGCGATAGCGTATGGTACGGCTACACCATCGAGCTTTGGCGAATATTCGCGTCATCGCGTAGCTGAATACTTAAAGGCGATGATTTCTACCTACCTATTATATAATATAGATAGACAGAAAATGCTTCATGGCCATTGCACAAACAACAAATGTAGTCGATTGAAATGAATTTAATGAATGCTAGAGACGTAAAGATGGGCCAGTGAAATAAATATGTCGATATTTTTAACCAGTATCGATAACTATCAAGCGATAAATATCAATATATCGTCAGTGTTCGTATGATTCATACATATTCCCAACATGATTCTTTAAAGTTATGCGTGACAGAGGGGAGGGTGTTCACAAAAATAAAGCAAGAAAATCCAGTATAATTATGTTTATTACCACTTGAAATAATAAAAGCATACTATCTACTTATATGCTTTTATTATTTTTTAATAGGAATGTCAAACTATAATAGGTGATAAAATAATATTCTATAAGTACAAAGGTGAGTACTACCTATTTAAAGGTAGTCTTTAGATAGGTATTTAATTAAGGAACTTAATTCATTGTCTAGGGTTGCAGTCAGTCAGCCACCGAAGCTAAATTTTTTTAGTCGAAACCTTGCCAAGAACAATATTTCATTACATGTGAAAAAACGGTTGGGTCTTGACAAATATACTTTTCTATGTCTGACAGGGACCGGGTCATCACTTTCATCTTCAGAACTACTAGACTCCGCCATTATTTCCCGGACCAGGGATAATATAATATAAGTTTGATGGTTATTTTTTACGCATCTAACAAACATTTAACATAAACAATAACACTAATCAGCGAAGCGTGGGCATTTCGTTACGGTTAACAGTTAAAGTTGCAACAATTTTTTTGTCTAACCGGTTCTGAAATATTAATGTCGGATATTGCTAAAGCAAGATGGTGCAACCAACTCTTAGTATTTACGTACGCAACCAGTACTCTTGCAGTTATATTGCATTTCGTTGACAGCTCCTGTGTGAACCCGGAGGCGGCGGGTTCGATTCCCGCGGCAGTACAAGTATTTGTGTATCGAAAAAAGCGCAAATACATGTAGTGTCTGAGTGTTGTGGGACCATGGTCCTCGTAGTTCCTGGGTCCCTAGACACAGGGAATCCTAGTAAGGGTCCAGGATCTATGTATGTGATCTTTGGGCGTTATTATTATTATTTCACAAAGATTATGGCAGGAATTTTTAAATTTAACGATGCGCGAGGAGCATGTAAGCAGTATATAGTAACATTCCAACATTAAACTCGCAACCAAATTGGCATTAATAAAATAGATATTACGAATATCGATATTTTTTGCCCATGTCTACTAGAGAGCAATTTCTTTTAAGCAGTTAAAAAACCGGACTGTAACGTGGAAATTTTTGTGGGGCAGGCAATGCTGGTTAAATATAATATACTTTATACCAATGCCACAGAATATATAATAGCACTAGTGTTAATCCAGCGTACAAGCTATCTATATTCCAAATCTCATCAAAATTGGTTCAGTAGTGTTTGCGTGAGAGTTATAAACATTCATGCATACAAACTCCTGCGTTTATAATAGTAGGATAACTATGTCTCTCTATTCTATTATATTCTTTACTAGTTGCGCCCCGCGGATTTACCCGCAGATAAAAAGTATTTTAATTATTTGCTCATCCCACCGAAAAGTTTCACTTTTCCGGGATAAAATGTAGCCTATATGTTAACCCAGTGTATAAGCTATCTTGGCATCGAATTTCATCCAAATCCATTCAGCCGTTTGCGCGTGAAGGAGTAACACATACACAAATACAAACTTTCGCCTTTATAATATTAGTGTGATGTGGCCAATTTGGATGTTTTATTTTGGTGCAACTGAAAATATCGAAGGTACTACATTTAGTTTCAACAATGTACTCGACTCATAAATGTCCATCTTCAAAAAATTTCTTAAATTAAAAATCTTTGTCTTTAAATGTAGTTACATAATAATATGACAATTTTGTCACTTTCACTGGTATTTTTCTCTTTCACTTTGCAGTGATCACTTTGTCCACAGGAATGCTAGAAACATAATTACCTAAGTAAAATAATATAGATAAGAATACATTTAATTAAAAACCGATTACTTATCTATCTACATGATAGTTAAGCCTACAAAAATAAGTTGTATTATAATAATGATGAATAGTTAGTTCTTTTTTATAATTACTATACATACAAATAAAAAAATTGTGTAAATAAAGCTATGCTAACTATCGACACTGTCAGTAATGGACAGCTGCAGATCATGAGGTCAGCCATAAGCTGGAAAATGTCCACTGTAGAACATAGGCCTCTGCTATAAATGTCAGTTTAGATGCTTATCATGGAAAGGGGTTTGGGGTTTCCATAATCATAATGAGTGGCAAGCGCCTAAAATAAATTTGAAAAAAAAAAGTTAAAAGGATAATCTGTTAAACTTGGAAACCATAGGATTTGAAATCTGTTGACATTAGAGTCTGTAATAGACATCTGTAAAATTGAGAACAATGAGTGTAGCTGCTTACTATTCCAAGAATATTAAGAATTTCATATAAATTTTCCTTTATTCCACAAACTAAAAACTTTATAATCACAAATTAAACTCACTCACCATATCTCCCATAGAAGGAACCTGATTACCCTGTGTTAATAAAAATGATAGGAAATAAATGAGGCAGTTATCAGGACATGTGTGTAATAGGTATTATATTCAATTTATAATATAGCTTCATTCGAGTGCATTTAGTGATTTTGTATATCCAAAAATTTTCAAATACAAGTTACAACGGAGTACTTATGGCGCCATTAAAACAATAGCAGTTGTTAAACAAGGCCTTTTCCATGATCATCAAGCTGCGAGATCTAGTTTTCAGTCTTGGTGAGGATTGAGATGAGAATTAGTACCGAACCACAAAAACTTGCAACAGTATTTTTATGTATCTTATGATTATATGTACATGTATGTTAGTAGGAACATAATGTACTGATTGCGCTTTGATTATACAGACTTAGGTTTCACTAACTTTCAATGTGATTGTTTTTGTTTACTTTATTAATGTGATGATTTTATTGCGATATAAAAAGTTAATTTTTACAATGAACATTGTGAATTTAGGTAAATACAATGCAAATTAATAATTAGTTGGTCATGAGCTCGTTAGTTTGAAAGTTTTATAGGTACTTACGTTCAGAGACTCTCCCATTGTCTATTAGGCATTATGATGCAAGGTTTATCACTCCAAAGTATTCAGCGCTGCTTGCGCAGTTTACTTACAGGACAGGAGCCCTTCGCCACGTTCGCTCAAGAATCATGGGCCTCTCTTTAAAATCACTGCCAGCCTGACAAAAAAGTAGAGGTTACATTCTCTTGGTCTGACACGGCATAATGAGACCGCGTAGGGGCTTGCCAAATTAGACCAGCTAGGCGGACTCTGGCTTCCCTTGAGACGACTGACCCCCGTAGATATGGGATTGTACGCCGTACGCCGTATGATCGAATTCTGAAACCAGTAATTTATATTAGCTTTTCCCAAATAAAGGGTAATTTATTGGGCAAAAACTTTACATTTGCGACTACGATTAAGAAATATAAACGAACTGCTGTGAAGAAAATAATACTGTAGATTATAAAGACGTTAAAGATATTAAAGATAAAGCATCCCATTCACGCTTGTTGGCTCCTTTTAGGCTTATTATTATGGTAGCATCACATGTTAGCAATCTGGGGAACGAACAAATGTAATCAGTCTGTGGAAAATTTTGACAGGAAACTGCGTGCAAATAGGGCTTGCCTTTCATTCGTTGTAAATGGTCGAAACTGAGATGTAAAATAAATAAGCAAAATTTTTGTAATTTTTGGTCCCTTCTCTTACCAATTAGGTGATTTTGTTATAGATAAATGTAATAATGTGAATTATAAGTGTTATATAATTAGCTTCTCATTCATCTTCTTCCCGTGTTTGTTAGTAACTCAACAAAAGAAACAATGGTTAATTCAGCCATACAAACACTGGAGGCTGCTGCTCAAATGTTGATGGTAAGGTTTATTTCCTCTCAAAATGAACATATATTTGTGTTAAAATAGTATCTCTGAATAGCATAAATATTTACTACAAGAATTATGTTTTTACAATCGAATTGTCATTGAACCTGATATTGACATAAATTAAAAATTAGGGGATTGAAGCCCTACTTCAACCTTCCTTTATAAATAATCAGGATTAATTTCTAGATACCAAACGAACATATATTTATATACTGCACCTACCTAAGTCTTGCTACTTACTAATTTCCATTTCAATATTCTGTTCAATTTTTTTTTGCATTAAATTAAAAAAAAAACTTGGCTCTCCTTAGTGAGAATCAAAAGTGGTAAGCATAAAACAAAAATTTAAAGTAAGGAATGCAAAAAATGCTACTTCAATTCACCTGCTAAAAAATGGGCACACTTATACCCGCACATACTGCATGCTGTTGCAAAGCTGCACTGACACAGCCTTAAAAATACTGCAGAATAAATTATTCAGTGATATTTTATATCTCTGGGTGTTATTAGGATATATACAATTATGTAGGTTTAGCTTATGTATACTTTAGCTGTAAATGAATAACTTATCCACCGAATAATAAGCTAAGCTAGCTAGCAGCTACCTAAGCTGTAAATGGAGCCAGTATAAGTTCATCATGTCTGTCTGTATGTCTGACTGACTGAATCCTATACAGCTTTATAACTTCCAAAGTCATAAATGATGTAAGCATGAAATTTTGCACTATGATAATTTAAGTAGATATCTCAAGTTTAAAAATTAGAATTTTTTTGTTTTTTGTACTATATAGAATGCTTGTAAGGAAGGAATGAATTTTTTCACACTTAACCCCAATTTCACTGAATAGGTGATTTAAAGTTGATCATTTTGAAATATTAAAAAAAACGTAAATTTTATTTTAAGGGTTTAAATATATGAAGTAGGCAATAAAAATATTTTTCGGGTCACTATTTTAGGTCAATTTTCATGAAGTTGAATATAAGTGTATTTTTGTATGTATTAAACTACTTACAAATGCTTCTACAGGACCTTAAGTGTTAAGGATGACTTGCCATGCTCTTGAATGGTTATTTTGCTAAAAGATTTTCATTCTCATTCTTACAATTCAATTTCAATTCATAACCCTATGTATGTGATTGTTGGGCATTATTATTATTATTAATGTTTAAAGTAAAGTTTTAGTAACAATAACCTGAATGCTGAACTCAATGGTGCTTATAATTTTAATTAATAAATAAAATAAAGAAATAGTTTAATTTTTTGTAGGCACCACCAACTATGGTGACATCAGAGCAACGTCACCAGGCAGAGAGTGTATTCATAGAGTTCCGTAACACTAAAAACCCATATGAAATGTGCAGGGAATTGCTAGAAAAGTCCAGTTCAGAGTATGTTCTGTTTGAAGCTGCGGGCCTGTTGAAATCAGGGTTAGTTAGGGAATGGAACTTATTGTCTCAAAGTGATATATCATCACTGAGAGAATATTTACTGAATTATCTAATGAGGAGAGAGTATCCACCGTTTTTGAGAGAAAAATTATTACAGGTAAGTGGATGTTTATGGTTGACTATTGTTTTAAAACTTTATTCCAGGCTTTAATTTAATATATTAGTTACTCTATATTTAATGTGATAAACTTTTATTACATATCATTACTGCAATTTCTCAATTGAAATAATTTTAATTTCATTGCTTTTCATTCAATTCATAGTCATAGCATTTGTTTACAGTCTCACCTGATGGTGAATTGGATAGAGATGATACAACCTATGATGATGATTAGTGATTGGTTGATGGTTGATTAGAAAACACACAATTTTTTTGTTTTCAGACTATTGCAATAATCATAAAAAGAGGCAGCATTGATGATAATGGAAGAGAAAGAAAAGCATTACTTGGAGAGCTAGAGAAGCTTATCCTTAGCTCACCTATCCATCAACAAAAGTTGGCATGCTCCCTCATTCTAGCCATCATGCAAGAATATGCTATTACTGTCAAATCTGCAGATGTTGGTCTGATGTGGGAAGTACACTTCCGATTGAAGAAATCATTTGAAGCCTCAGATTTGAAAAGGATATTTAGGTTTACTGTAAGTGTATTGGAGCAGATAGTTCGCTCGGGTCACCGTCCAGAAGGAGAACAAGCTTTACTGACTAAGCAGTTGTTAACCATAGTAGAGTCCATATTGTGCTGGAGTCATGTGTCACCGCTGCTGTCGAAGAGATTGATTGGAGCATTCGAGGCCATCCATGAAAGTGACTCTGCCCCAGCGCTGAGACTGAATTTAAGTTGGATGGATACAATAATGCAACCGGAATTGCTGCAATTATTTTTCGAAATCCATGTATATGTGAGATCAAATGAGCAATTGATTAACACCTCGCTAACTTGTTTGGTGCAGCTTGCTAGTCTCAGCGGATTTGCAGATAACCTTAAGAAGCAGTACTTAGAGAGCTATGTGAATAGTTTTATAAATGCGATGAGGTATATAGGTATGCCTTACGACAAGGAGTTCCTGGGGATTAGCGATATTTACAGGAGACTGATTCAGTTTTTCCGGCCGGCGATGATCGCAGCTCTGCCTGCTGCCTTCTTGGAGACATTGACCACTTTGACGTGTCATTGTATTAGGAAATCTGTTTTCGAAGAATATGTACGTACTTTTTACTTGATGTCAATAAAATTGTACTGTATAATCTTTTTGAAAGAAGGGTTTTAACCGACTTTAATCCCAATGAGAACATTTACAATATAATCGAAATTGAAACGCATTATTAAGGATAGGAAATTTAAACGGGACGACACGGGAAGCACCAACTTTCAAATAAAAATAAAAATCATCAAAATCGGTTCACCCAGTCGAAAGTACTGAGGTAACAAACAAAAAAATACAGTCGATTTGAGAACCTCCTTTTTATGAAGTCCGCTAAAAATAAAAATGTGCTTAATTCTGACAAGTTCAAGATAAAATTGTATTAAAATTGAAATCCGCTCTGTAGTTGTCAACGAATTACAAAATAGTTTATATTTTCAGATTGATGATGATACGGTTTGGAGAGAGTCAATAAATAAGTTTCTGCATACATGGAGTTCAGTGGTCACAGAGTTGGATGGTTACTCCAACGAAACGCTTCTAAATCCCTGTATAGAAATATTCAATACTTATTTGCAATGCAGATTGGCTCCTCCGGATGGGACTAGGTAAATACGTAGCAACAGCTGACCCGTCCTATCTTCGTACAGGTTAATTAATATTCGTTTAATTAGCATGAGGTTGAGTGGTAAACATAAAACGAGCGTAGCTTCGAAAGGTAGCTTCTCTCAGAGAAAGCGTGACTTTCTGTGCTCAAACCTTCTTAAATTGATAAATTTAAGAAGTTAGAATCGGATCAATAAATAAATAGCACCCAACGATGACATACATAGATACTGGACCTTTATTAGGATTCTCTGTAACTAGGGAGCCAGGATCTACGAGGACCATGGTCCCACACCTAGACTTAGAACAAGTTTCAAGGTGTTAATGCCTACCATGCATGCTACTAAAAGGGACTGATACAAGTACGGATAATATCCAAACAGCTTATTATACAGGTGTCCTAGTCAGTAGATTATATTGTATACCCAGAAGAGTGCTACTGTTCATTCCCTGTATATTCCCTTGGCCAGATTTACGGCACCCACGGGAAGAAATCGTTATTATTAACAGGTGTGGAGACAAAGCTGATGAAGATATCAAGGATGAGTTTGAAGAGGATGAACGGAAGGTGCATACACATAACCTCTTAACCATCGGGGCGATAGCGAGGAAAGCGCCCGCGCACTGTTCCCATATACTGTTCACTTTGTTACGGGATCGGAGTAAACGGTGAGGAGATATGTACATTTCTATTAGGTGGTAGGACTTTTCTGCAAAGTTCGTCTAGGTAGGTACCACCGCTTTGCCAGTTATTCTGCCGCCAAGCAGTAGTGCGCAAGCACTGCTGTGTTCCGGTTTGAAGGGCACTGTAGCTAGATAAATTACTGGGCAAATGAGAATTTATGACCTAATCTCACAGTCTAGTAATCTTATTGCTAAACTGTGCTGATGTCTCAGAATGGCGTGCGCAGTGCAGTGTTACGCGAAACTATACTTTAGAGTTTCAAGTGTAACTGCAAGTGATATGGGCAGTCGTGTTGCTTAACATCAGGCGAGCGACTAGCTCGTCACGTCATTTAGTAGCATAAAAAAAATCTATGGTTTTCTTTGGTTTGAATAGGTTTGATAAAATATTGTTTTAAAAGAGCTAGGGTTGAACATAACTGTGATCAGATCATAAATCATGGATAACATTGTTAATTAATTGACCATTTATTTGTAGGTTAGAGACACAACTACATCAGATGCACATGGGCAAATTGCAGCTAAGCAGCGGGCTGGAATTAGCTTCCCTGTTCGAAGACCTCCACTGGATTCTTATGATCACTGGTAAAATAAATATTCGTAGCGACGACTTTAGCAAGCTACACTATCGTACGTGATATGAGATGACGACTATAGTCACGCTTAAGATATTAAATAAATACTTTATTTTATACCCATTTAGTTACTATAAGTGCTGTGTGCAATTATATTGTACGTGAACGAATAATACTGTTTATGGCCTTTTTTATAGCTTCAGACCTAATAAAGTAAATTATATTCTATTCTATTAGAAAAATATCGTCAAAATCTTTTTGAACTTATTCCTCAAGTAAAAAAAACTCAGCAGACCTTGCATTTTCATGACTAGACACGGTAATCTGAACCTTACTGCCTTTAAAATATACTTCAATTCCTAGGTCACTTCCTGGCACTCGACTGCACGGAAGGTGAATCGGTTATGATTCCCCCGGAGATTATACAATTCAGCATCGCGGAAAACGCAAACGTCGAGCTGTCGCTATCCTACTTGACAGGCAGCAATAGCAATCCGGAAAACGTAGACCCTATTCTCAAGTAAGTGATGATAGAAATCAAAAAATGGTAAAAAATAAATATTGTCAAAGCCATTGTGCTACCTATTATAGTACTCTAATTTCTAGTTTTATTTTATGTTGGTATAGGCAATAAAGAGTTTTTTATTCTATTCAAAAGTAATCAAGGTATGTTCTTTAGCGGAAAATTTTACATTAATTATTTGAATAACTTAAATTCATTATAGAAATGATTTTTTCTACTGGAAACTAAGCAATGAGCAAATTATCATAAAGATTCTACTTACAAAACCATTTCGATGATTTACTTAGAAATTCTAGACTTACTGATTAAGCTTTTTATGTGATCATGTTAACAAAAAGTTGATAAAATAGATTTCAATCTTTGTACTAAACAATAGAACAAACAATGAAAATGAACAAAATTTTTACCGTTTCAATTTTGTATTGAAATTATTTGTACCATAAGGGAAGATACTTCCCCCTGCACAGTGTATACTAAAGCAGAGGGCAGGGTTGTAACTTATTTTATGTGTAATGTATGTTTGAAAAAAAAAATCCATTTGTTATAGAATCAAAATGCGAAAGAAACCTATGTTTGTTCACGCTTAGATCTAATAGCACTACCCCACACTAGTAGCATTTCATTTTGAATTTGCTTCAAAGTATAAATCGCATCAAAAAAAAAAAAATAAAATGAATACAGTTTTAATGAGGCCCTGTCTCCCGGAAAAGCGTTAGCTGCGGCGTAGGAGACAGTTTGCCCTCAATATTTAATCTAAAGCTAAATTCATTTAACTAAAAGTCTACAAAGTTATAAAGGTAATTTTAATGGTTTTCTTACATACAAAAATATAAATAATGCTTATTTATTATACTTTATATAAAATTACCTTTATAACTTTGTAGACTTTTACCGTCTTATTACAAAACGCAGACCAAGCGTGGACTAAAGTTAGTACTGGGTCTAAACCTAGACTATTTAAAAACCTTATTACAAAAACGAGTTTATCGTTGATAAGGGGATCGTCCATGGTCTAAAGTTAGTCCTCCGATGAGCCTAGTTTAACTATGGTACTAACTCGCTAAAAGAAAGAAACTAGCGCCACGGTGGTGGAAAAATGAAACTTTTAAGATTAAAAACTATTTACGCGCCTAACGCCAATGTTGGGTTATCAACCTTCTTTGTTACACGATTTTGAGGTTGTCTTGGTCTTTGATAAAATATATCTACTTGGTTCAGTTTTTATATTTTGTTGCTCCATTTTCACGATATTTATTATAGTTACAGTTATAACAACAATAAACAGAAATATCAATTTTCGCGCGTTAAGCAATGCCATGTTTATGTTCTGATTCTCGCAAACCTCGTTGGTAACTATTAAAACTTAATAGTTTTATTTGTTGAAAATCATTGTAGCAAAGCTGATTTTTATGAATCTGATTATTTATTCATTAAAAAAATATGCAAACTATAAGCTTTCCAAGGCCAATGCACGTATATTATAGACGAAAACAAAATTTATAAATATGTGAAACGTGAAAAAAGGATTGTGTGAATAAATGTGGTCCAAATGAACAAACTTTTTTCATATTAAGTCTATGGTCAATATTTAAGCTATGGACTATCTCTGGTATCAGCTGTGTAGTCCACGTTTTGTAATAAGACTGTTATGGCCGTTTTCACCGACAATCCCTAAATTTTAGGTAGCCCCTAAGACATTTTAAGGGACACCTGTCAGTAGTTTTGTTTTCACCAACATCTAAGGGACACCTAAGGTCCTAAGGGATCCCCTATTATTAGTGGGCCGAATTTCGGCTCCTTAGTGCTAAGTGACAGTTATTGTATATGCATACATAATATTTGTAATCTCGTGTGAAATGGAAAGTCTTTCAGAGGTATTTGGGAGTTTGGAAGCTACTGAAACAGTGGAATTAATTACGAATCCAAGTTTATATACACGGCCCCGCATTTACCGTGAAAGACCGGATTTTTTCACTAAATATGATGACCAAGACTCCTTCAAAAGATTCAGGTTATCCAAGGATGGTGTTTTATTTTTGTTAGTGAAAATAGAACATCACTTGGGATATACAGATAACAGGTTAATTACTTCTTACTTTCCTTATGTTGTACCTAAAAAATTATAAACTAGAATAAAAAATTGTTAAATAATAAAAAAATTATACATGTATGAATGTATGCTATAAATATAGAAAAGTAAGGTATACCGATATCATATATCAATCAAAATTAAATACCTATTACTTACTTACCTACAATAATAATAATAATAAAATCAATAAATAGAATAATTAATTGAATCAATAATTTGATTTAGTTAGCATCAGTATTATAGGTACCTATAATATGTATATCTATGAGATCGTTGGGCGCTATTATTATTATCAATTATAATTAATATTATTATTAATAATAATTAATATTATTGACAATAATAATTAATATTATTGATAATAATAATTAATATTATTAATAATAATAATTAATATTATGGATAATAATTATTATTATTTACAATTAATTGATAATTAATTATTATTTTTTTTTATTAATAAAAAAATTAATTTTTTTTTTTATTAATAAAAAAATTAATTATTATTTTTGTATTAATAAAAAAAAATATTATTATTATATTATTAATAAAAATATTATTATTATATTATTAATAAAAATATAATTATTATCATTAATAATTAACTAAATTATTTCTATAAATAATTATAAAAAATATTATATATGTTAATTATTTTATATTATTAATAATAATAGAAAATAATCTGTCCATTGTCATTATTTCATCACGTCATTTTTTTTTGCAATGGTATTCAGCAGCTATAATTTTATGTATTAGTATTTAGTTTTTACAACGCAATCTTGGTAAAATAAATGTTTTACCTAGAATAAAGCAAATTATTCAATATACTTCATGTGTTATTCCAAAATATTAGTAAAATAACTTAATCGGTAAATGTACGTTTATTGAATCCCTACTTTCGGATACTTACGTAAGTGGCCCTTACTTAGGTATCCCTTAGCTTAGTGAAAATGGATTTAGGTAAGTGACTGTTCTAAGAGACCCCTTAGCTTAAGGGAACCTTAGTTACGTAGCAGTTAAGGATTCATTGGTGAAAACGGGCATTAGTCTTTTAGAGTAGGATGTAGGTAATTGTCCTCCAGTTTATGTATACCATTTTAATGATATATTAGGTTTAGCCATAACGATTATCACTAGCTGATGATCGATACAAAGTTTATTCGTTTGGAGTCTAAACGAATTACCATTTTCTGGATATATCTGCGATATGCCTGACGACTTGTATTGTAAATTAGTAGAACTTTGCCTTGACCTTTACAACCATGAACTTTTGTATCTTGATCGCAGTGAAGTTGTAAAACTTTATTGTTGTTTGTGCTATTTATAAATTTACAATGCAAGGAAAATATTACTATTCAGCTTTTATAATGTGGTATATTATGGTGGATTTTATAAACATTAGTTATATTGGTCCATTATGCTGAAAATACGTTGACAGATATTGAATATCTTCATTGTTTTGTATGGGATCTTTGAACACAACGAATAGTTCAGTGCGAAGTTATTTGTCACACTGCAAAAACAGCAATAGGCAATCGGGGTACTTCAGTTGACTTTCATTTGAATGTTTTGATCTTATCTTTACTCAATACAATGAAAAAACAAGAAAGTACTCGAAATGCACGAACCAAGAGAAGCCCTTTAAACTGAAGCGAATTATTCTCTGAAAACAGCAGGTGGAACAAGGAAATGGCAATATCGCTGAACCATGCTGAACTTTGCACAATGACGTGAATGATGAAATAAAGTCTCATTTGCCCAGTAATTTCATTAGTTAAAATGCATTTCAAACCGGAACACGGTAGAGCTTGCGCACTATTGTTTGGCGGCAGGATAACTGGCAAAGCGGTGGTACATACCTAGACGAACTTGGTAAAAAAATTTACCACCTAGTATGCTGTCCCACTTGTGAGAAAAAAGGCCGAAGTGACGATGCTCTACGAAGCCGACAGTAGCCGATTGTCTCCCTCTTTAGCTCGAGCATTATTTTCCGCTGGTATATGCTTATTACATGTCATCATATCCTTAGACTTTTGGCTGCAGCATCAGCTCGCTGATACCAACATTGTAGTATTTATTGTTTCAGAATTTTAGGCGAGGTGTTCCGTATAAGCGCGTGGGAATGCCTCGCCTTAGACGCTGGTCTCGGCTGCATGTTCAGTCCAGAACTGTCTGCCACCATATCATGGCTGCTGAAGATCTGGGCCAATTCTTACCTGATGATAGACTCGCACGAATACAGTGAGGTCAGTACGATCCTCTTTTCCTAAGGTTAAACTAGACCTCTTCCTCCCTGGGTTGATACCTATTCATGGAATTCGTGTTAATTCGAATTAAATGTTTTTTTGATATAATATTGACTGACCCCATAGCTCAGTTGGTAGTAACCCTACCTTCTGAACTGTTATGGTTTCGATTCCCACCAGGACAAACATTTGTGTGATGAACAAACGAAATAGTATTTTGTTGCAATATTTATATATATATATATATATATATATATGCTTCGGGTTTATTAGGCATGGCGGGCAAACTATAAAACCGGACAAATACCGGAAGAAAGACAGATACCGGTGTTGCCACTGTAATAAATTTAAATGCTACCACAGGGTAAATTACTGTACTGCCCGCTGTGCATAGAGTTTACAACTGGACGTTGCCGCCGTCATGTATTATTTAAGCATAACTATATATACTATTTATTTTTACCGCCGTCCATGCTCATAGTGTTTCATATATCTGTCCATCCAAAGGTTGTCTGGAAGAGATCGCTATTAGTGATAAGACCTCCCATTTTACCTATCTTATTATGTAATTATCATTTCTACACGTTTATTTTTGGAGTTAATAAAGCATTTTTCATTGTCTTGTATTGTATTGTATTGGCGATGTTTGGTCTGTGTCTGGGTTATATTGTATTGTATGTACATACGAATTACAAAATCGTCTATAGACTATAATAGACGATCTTGTAATTCATATAAAAGATACGGGGATATCGTGCGAGCCGGGCACTAAAGTACTGCGACGCCTGCCCTAGCAGGCGCTCGGCTGATCATGCCCAAACTGCGTAGTGAGACCTGGCTGGTGATGTCCCTAGAACCTGTCGCTGGTGCTGTCGTCCGCGTTCGGGCGCGATAGTGCGGGCGTGGGGTGGGCGGCGTCCCGGCTGGCCGCGCGCGTGGGCGCCGTGCTGCGGCACCTGCACGCGCAGCTGCAGGCCGCCCACCACGCGCTGCAGCTGCTCACCACGCTCGCGCACCGCCGCCGCGTGTACGTACGCACGCACGCACACACAAACACACACACACACACGCACACACACACACAGTCACACACACTCGCACACACACGCACACACACACACACACAACGTCACACACGCACAGTCACACACACACTCGCACACACACACACACACACACACGCAAACTCACACGCACGCACACGCCCACACAAACGCAAACTCACACGCACGCACACACACAAACTCACACGCACGCACACACACACACACACACACACACACACACACACACACGCACACAGTCAGACACACACCCACACGCACACACACACACACACACACACACACACACACACACGCACACAGTCAGACACACACCCACACGCACACACCAATTTTATGCGCTAACACTGAAATAAACTCAAGATTTGGAAAATAATATGCGTCACCACGCGATCTTTTTCGTTTTCCTGTCCTTAGATCTTCATTGTCAACATAACATAGTTTAATTTTAATGTAATTTATGTGATTTTTTTTGGTGGTATATGATGTGACGAGCTAATCGTTCACCTGATGGTAAGCGACACAGCTGCCCATAACAGAACAGTGTCACTCGGAACAAAATATAAAGTTTCGCGTGATACTGCACTGCGCACATCATCCTGAGACATCAGCACAGACTGGTAATAAGATTACTCGACTGTGAGATCAGATCATAAAGTGGTGTCGATTCTGTGTCGCATACTCTAAAGCTAAACGAAATTAACATATTTCTGTCTTTTTCATTTCCCCTTTATCAGAAGAGTACCGCCATACTTTGAGTTTACTTTAGTTTTAGAGAATGCGACACAGAATCGACACCAGTCTCATTTGCCCAGTAATTTCACTAGCTACATTGCCCTTCACACCGGAATACAGTAGTGCTTGCACACTACTGCTTGGCGGCAGAATTACTGGCAAAGCGGTGGTACCTACCTAAGTTGTCACTAACATATTTACTATTTGACTACAGTAACGGTCCTCTCGCTAGAAGCCCGGAATTCCTTCAGCTAGTCACATGGGAGCAAGCGGGAAACAATCTGCCGGGACATTTGAGGAAAGAACTACACAGGGCGTTTGCTATCGTCGCCAGGGACACAGACGGTGAGTCGAAATATTTCTTTTAAATTATATGACGTGAATAGGCTATTTAACTGCTATATTTTTATTGCATAAATAAATAATTAACCTCAAAACAAAAATAGTTTGGCGGGAAAGCGTAAAAGATTGCGTCACCGCATTGTATTATTTTCCAAAACTTGTGTTATTTTCAGTGTTAGTGCATAAAATTGGTGGCATTGTATTCGTGCTGAATTACAGGCGTGAGTGTGGGAAAATGGTATAATGATGGTGAAACGTTTCTTTTCGTGTTGTTTCCAAAACTCCATAGAAGCTTCTGGTAAAGTTGCCACCACTTTACTAGGAGTATGACTTGACTAGACTAGACTATGACTTGATGACTTCGACTGTGACTTGACTTGACACATTATATAATATTAATTAACAGGAAAAATTATCAATTACTTGACACTGGCTAAATACACAAAAGTGTGGAACCAAAACAAATCTAAAAAAAAACAACTCAAAAAAATGCCAATATTACAGGCATTTTCAGCAGGAATTTTTTCAGGTTTCTACATGTTAAGCAATGCATCGGTGACGCCTCCTCCGGTGTTACAGAAGCTACGGTGACCACTTCCCATCAGGTGGACCATATGCTTGTTTGCTCCCATTAACATAAAAAAAGGAATAGAATGAGACAGCTCAAACACGCAGTGACGTCAGTTACCAGTCCTAGTACATTATGACTAAGCTGTGATACCTCTATGGTAGCTCTACATACAATAGCTGTGAGGAAGCTCCAGACAATATTTGTTTTCGCGACGGGGACCAGTTAAAGGGACAGGCGATGAAACTTTAAAAGCATAGATATAGATAGGTACTCATTTAAACACCAAATTATAAATAATTAAAAAGTGAACAAACTAAACCATAGTGTAACAATGGGCAGTCTTATCGCTCAGAGTGATCTCTTCCAGATAACTGTAATAATTGTAATTAAAGACATGCTTGTCAACAGGCCCAGTAAGAGAGCATCTTGTAGAAAACATTGTGCAACTCCAGCAGAAGCTAGTGAGCTTGCTCGACATGGATTCTGATACAGAGCCCGTTCGGAATATGCTAGCGGATGTGCTGGATTGCTACATCGGTGTCTCCGAAGGATTTCTTGAGGTATTTCACTGTAATTTTCTTATAATATAATAATCTATACATATAAAATTCAAAGTCCGCAACTAGTTAGGAATAAAATGTCTCCTGTTGCATTGCAATGAATGTTCTATTTTGCGATCACGTGACTTGATCGTTATCGATAGAAACACATATTTGTATGGATTTGAAATTTTCAATACGCAGCTTATGTGTATAGTTACTATGGACATTTTTCAAATTAAATTTCTCCTGTTGCATTGCAATCAAAGTTCCATGACCCCAAAACCAAAGTAATAAACGTATTTTTCCCCACAGAGTCATACAAATACGTTCCTATTATCTCTAATGTTCGCACTGAAGAAGATCCCCGGCATCGTTTACCGGTACCACAACTATCAAGGCGTTGTGTTACCCGCTTTACAGCTGTTAGCTCGAAGCGCTAAGAAAATCGTTCTCGTCGGCTCGACGCAACCAGACTGCCTCAATGAGTAAGTGTGGAAAAAGTACATTGAACTCTAAGGTCCGTATTACAGAACGATGCTCAGTCATCGATCGATGCTCAAGCAGAGTATTCATTAACTAATTGATCACTTTATAAATGAAATCTCTGTTTGAGTACCGATCGATGACTGAGCATCATTCTGTAATACAGACCTAAGTCTCTTGTCAAAGAGTTTAAATTTGCCTTAATATCCGTATTTCCCGAAAACTATAAACCTTGGAGTCTTCAAATCAAGAGTGAACAGGTATCTTCTAGGGAAGCGTGTTACATCCTAGACCACATCGTCACTTACCATCAGGTGCGATAGTGGTCAAGCGCGAGCCTATCAAACAACAAAATAAAAAATTATCTTCAGTTGCTTCTCCTATAAAAGGTTTTATCGAGAATATAACTTTTCAATTACCATTTTAGGTTCCTAGAGATTTGCGTCAGCACTTTCGACATGTACCAAAGATGGAATTCCGGCAAGATATCCAGCATCCCACAAGATGCGGAAGACGAAGCTTATGAGGTTAGTAACGAAATCACATAGTAAAGATTCTATCACGATTATGTGAAATAACAAATTTCCGAAAAGATTACTATTATGGACTTGTTGTATAGACTAACATTTCGGGATAACGCTTTCCTGTCAAATTGTATATTACCGGATTGCTTGCACCAGTAGTGAGAAAGAGAACTGCTTTTTTCATACTCATATATTGTAGAAATAGAAATAGAAATAGAAATATTTATTGGCCTTATAACACATTGTCATACTGGGCAAGTCATTTTACATATTAAAAATATTATTTATGGAAATTCATTGTGAACATATAAACATATGGCAAAGAAAATTAAAATATTACAGAAATACCATTCAAACTATTAAACCTGCTGTAAAAGAGCAATATAATGGGCAATGTAATGGGCTTGCTATATATTATTTGACAATAAGCACTTTGTAATTTTATATGCTTAGTAAAATAACTTAATTTTAAGTACCTAATATAATTTTGACTTGTAAAAGTGCTAAAAATAGCCTATTTGTAATAAATCTTTTGACTTTGACTTTATATAGACGCACGATTGTTGAATAGACGATCTACATCAAGAACTATGAGGACCATGGTCCCACAACACCCAGACACAGAACGAGTAATTGTGTTTATTTTTCTGTGCACAAACACTTGTCCTACCGTGGGGATCGAATCGCCGCCTCCGGATTATGAGCCGACCTGCTAAACCACCACACCACAGAGGCTGTTAAAACATCCGATAATTTCCAACATAATGTTATAAAAAATCCACTTCTGTAGAAGTATTTTCGACGGAATAATAGACGTGACTTTACCGGTGTTTTTTCAACTATATCTCTCCTCTCTATAACTCTACATACTTGCGATAGTTTTAAAATTGAAATTTTTAATTTAATCGCGATTTTGCCTGAGCGTCCTGGGACGCATCCCTCGCGTATTTGTGTATCCTCCCCACTATGACTGTATGGCTTTTTTTTGAAGTGGCTAATGCTGTTGGTCTCTACCGACCTTTACAGCGTCACCTGTGGATATTATATAATAGGTCTTTACCTATGAAATTGCCATATTGCAGTACAGACTTTTTCAACCAAAAAAAAGTTTTGATTGGCTATGAAATCTAAATTCAAATTAATTTTGTTTTAAAAATATGACATTCTATTTACAATATAAGTCTTTTGTTTATTGATTAGCGTTGTATTTTCATTACATTTCAACATTTTTTCTCATAATGGATACTTTGAAATTTCGTGTAATTATGGAATATGAGTTCCGTCGTGGCACCAACGCGGCACAAACGACACGTAACATCAACGACGTTTACGGAGAGAACTGTACAAACGAACGTACAACCCGTTATTGGTTTGCTCGGTTCCGTTCTGGGAATTTTGACTTGAAAAATGAACCTCGTGGTCGTCCGGAAACTTTGGTCAACAATGATGAATTAAAGGCGATTGTGGAAGCTGATGAATCTCAATCTACAGCTGAGCTGGCAGCAGCTTTTGATGTTAGCATCAAAACAATATTGGTCCATTTGCGACAGATTGGCAAGATAAAAAAGCTTGATAGATGGGTGCCCCACGAACTTAACGATCGCCAGCGCAACGTACGCGTCGAGACTTGCCTTGTGCTGCTTAACAGGCACAGAAATGAAGGAATTTTGAACCGAATTGTTACGTGCGACGAAAAATGGATTCTTTTTGACAATCGAAAGCGCTCAGCAAGTTGGTTAGATCCTGGTTCGGTACCAAAGCAATGTGCAAAACGAAAAATGACCCCTAGAAAGGTGATGGTCACAGTTTGGTGGTCTAGTGCTGGTGTGATTCATCATAGCTTTTTACAAAACGGCGAGAGCATTACTGCAGATGTGTACATTGAAGAACTGACCACAATGATGGTGAAACTCGCACGTCTGCAACCAGCTTTGGTCAATCGGTCGTCTCCACTGCTACTTCACGACAACGCGCGACCCCATACTGCACAACAGACCGTCTCTAAGCTGCATGAGTTGGGTTTGGAAGCTCTCCCTCATCCGCCATACTCACCAGATCTTGCGCCTACCGACTATTACTTTTTCCAAAATTTGGACAACTTTTTAGCGGGAAAAAAATTCAATTCCCGAGAGGCAGTACAAAACGCCTTTGAAGAGTTTGTTGTCTCCCGTCCTGCTGATTTTTTCAAGAAGGGCATCCATAAACTGCCACAGTGTTGGCAAAGATGCATTGATTGCAGGGGTGATTACTTTGAATAAAAGAAATAAATAAGTTCGAAAAAAAAATACTTTAACTTTTTTCAAACAAAACGGCAATTTCATAGGTAAAGACCTAATATTATGCCATTGGGAACGGTTTTAACTAGGCGGTCACGTAACTTGATTGCAACAAATAGACAAAACACAACACAAACACTTTGTATGGATTCTACAGTTTCGATACGCAGCTTATATGAATAGTTACTACTGAAATTTTCAATTCTTTCAAATTTGAAATTAAATTTCTCCTGCTGCATCGCAATCAAAGTTCTGCTGGGTGATCACGTAACTCCATTGTATCTAATAGAAACACAAATTTGTATGGATTTGACAGTTTCAATACGCAGTTCATGTGCATAGTTAGCATGGACATTTCTCCTGTTGCATTGCAATCAAAGTTCTGTGATCAATTACACAGGATATAATAGCCCTGATGGACGTGGTGACGCACCTGTCGCTGCCCGCGGAGGGCGGCGCGGAGAGCGCGGGGGGCGCGCGCGCGTGCGGCCGCGGGCTGCGCGCACTACTGCCGCTCATCACGCCGCCGCTCCTCGCGCTCCCGGCGCTCGCCGCGCACACCTACCGCATGCTGCGCGTGCTGGAGCGGGCCGCCCAGGTACACGCGCGCACTACTGCCGCTCATCACGCCGCCGCTCCTCGCGCTCCCGGCGCTCGCCGCGCACACCTACCGCATGCTGCGCGTGCTGGAGCGGGCCGCCCAGGTACACGCGCGCACTACTGCCGCTCATCACGCCGCCGCTCCTCGCGCTCCCGGCGCTCGCCGCGCACACCTACCGCATGCTGCGCGTGCTGGAGCGGGCCACCCAGGTACACGCGCGCACTACTGCTGCTCGCCGCGCACACCTACCGCGTGCTGGGGCGGGCCACCCAGGTACACGCGCGCACTACTGCCGCTCGCCGCGCACACCTACCGCGTGCTGGGGCGGGCCACCCAGGTACACGCGCGCACTACTGCTGCTCGCCGCGCACACCTACCGCGTGCTGGGGCGGGCCACCCAGGTACACGCGCGCACTACTGCCGCTCGCCGCGCACACCTACCGCGTGCTGGGGCGGGCCACCCAGGTACACGCGCGCACTACTGCCGCTCGCCGCGCACACCTACCGCGTGCTGGGGCGGGCCACCCAGGTACACGCGCGCACTACTGCCGCTCGCCGCGCACACCTACCGCGTGCTGGGGCGGGCCACCCAGGTACACGCGCGCACTACTGCCGCTCGCCGCGCACACCTACCGCGTGCTGGGGCGGGCCACCCAGGTACACGCGCGCACTACTGCCGCTCGCCGCGCACACCTACCGCGTGCTGGGGCGGGCCACCCAGGTACACGCGCGCACTACTGCCGCTCGCCGCGCACACCTACCGCGTGCTGGGGCGGGCCACCCAGGTACACTACATGCGTGCACTAACTGTGCGTACTACTGACGTCATCCTCAGCTGGAAAACGCCTCATCCAAAAAACGGCACTTTGGACTCTTACACTTAAAAAAAGATCGTTATTTATAACTAAACTTTCGTCTACCTGTAACTTTAAAAAAGTGACTACATTACTTGAGTAATACCTAACCAGAGGCAGTTGTATCTCTTATAAAATAGTTGGCTTATAAATTGAACCAGTTTTGTCAAATCAACTTAACTGTAATCATTTCTACATGGTTATTTTTTATTTTTTTTTATTTTTTTTTATTTTATTTTATTTGGACAACCAACAGCTTTCTTACAAAATAATATGAATACAGGATAATAAATACTCTAAAGCCAAATACAGGTTATCGCTCTTAGAAGTAATAAGTAGGTAATTAGTACACTGAAAAGGTAAGTACTTAGCTCAACATATTGTTTGTAACATTTAAACAAGAGGAAAACTATTATCATCAAAGCCATATAAATATAAGGTAAGAGTAATATTTTAAACGCAAATAATAAGTTATTGATAAGTTTAGATTATATTATTATGATTATTATTATAAGATTCATCCTTAAATTATATCGGTTGTTACTTATGTTGTAACAGAATAATTCTGGTCAAAAAATTCACTGAAAATTATGTTTATGAAAATATTTTGCCTCGTCGTAAATAAGTCTACCAATTTAGAGAATTTCCAGTTAAAGCTTTTAAACGTACGTGGAAAGAAAGAATTTCTACGATAATTTGTACGGGAGCGAGGGATACATAGTCGGAGGTGGCTGGTGCGAGATGAGAAACACGGCGCTACAAGTTTGATCCCGGCCAGAAGAGAAGGACAGTCGATCCTACTCGACACTATATTGTGCAGGAAGGAGAGGTCAGCAGCCTCCCTCCTTTTTTGGAGAGGTAGCAGGTGGTGATGCTTACAACCTTTTTCATAGTCAAAATTACGGTTAGAAATTTTAGTCTTAAAATTGATGAAGCGCAGAAACCTTTTTTGAGGCTTTTCAAGCAGAGTTATGTATTTATCGTACCTGGGATTCCAAACCTGGGAGGCATATTCAAGCTGACTACGAACCAGGGAGCAGTATAGGATCTTAAGGGTTTTAACGGTCTTAAAGTCTTTGGTTACCCGCAAGACAAAGCCTAAATTTCTCTATAGCGTATCTATTGCAACGCATTTGGGTATGTCCTGGTATAAGTGCGAACTTAAGCTATCAGACTTTAGTACAGACGGACCCTAAAATATTTAATTTCCATTCCCAGCTCACACAACTACCGATAGATGACTTCAACATGGTGGTATCGGCGCTCCGTGTCGGTCTCACCGCAGTCTCAAGCGACGTCTCCACTGTTTGCTGTAATATCATCGCCGGCCTCGCCGACAAACAAGACATCATGGCCGCGAACAATCCCTACGCCATGTCCCTTCTAACCCTTGCAGAACTACTCCTCATGCTGATCATCAAGATGGAAATGCCAGCTGATTCCATCCCTGCCGCCGGTGCTGCCATCTACGCGTTAACATGCCTCAAACCAGCTTTATTAGAAGGGTTGGCGCGGCAAATGATCGAAGCGTTCGCAGCTAACGATCCCGCGAACGTACCTAGGTTAGAGGAAGCGTTCGGGATCCTAACCAACGGTGTCCTGTTTGACGGCGGGCGGCAGCATCGCATCCGCTTTCAGGACAATTTCGATAAATTCCTCACGAGCGTTCACGGTTTTCTAATTGTAAAATAAACTTTTTTCGATCTATCGACGCTTCTGCGCTGCTAAAGCTGTTTAAATCTGAAGGCTGAAGGTTTTTAATTTCACTCGTGTTAGTGGAAAGCCTCGCTTTATTCAAGCGAGTTTACGGTTGGCCGAGATTTGTGAGCGAGTGAATTCGTCTCACCTTAGTTAGGCTATATTACCGCGTCCATCTGAAGATTGTTGATCAAGCAAACATGGGAGTTGTGGTATTCAGAATCAACAAAACCTTTTTCATACAGTTTCTACACGACCTAGTGAATACGAGGTCTTTGTCAAGTAAAAGTTGGGCTCGTTTGACTTGTGGCGGTGAAGCATTATATTCGACGGACGTGTGCATTGACTGGCGCTGCATTCTGAGGGCATGGGGCGCACACTGTACATTTATATGGACGTCGACTGCGATGTTTGATGTAAACATTATCTTATATTTCCATCAAACATTCGCCGCCACAGACTTGATAATCCTACCATAGTTAAGTTGAACGTTTTCGTGTCCTTCCGCGGGCTGTGTCAAATACACTATTGTGTCTAGTTAGGTTCTGTATCTTGTCGAAATAAGTGCCATGAGGGCGAATATCGCTTAGTTATTTTTTTAATATATTATGGCCTAAGGTACAGGGTGCATTGTGACTCTTGTATTGTCTTGAATAACCTCTAATAGTATTACTCTTCCGAAAGAACTTATTACTTATGTTCACAACGAAAAATTGATTACTCTACAGAATCTGGAATGTGGTTGTGAATGTGCAGAAATTATTAATATCGCCTGTTTCGTCACCGTCAATGTACAGATATTTACTTTTGTAAGAGTATTGTCTTGCCGTGTAGTTTTGCTGGATTCGATTTGGGTGTGATGAAACAGGCTTGTTTTATGGTATTTTCTTAGAAATAGTTTTATGAAAGTACACTATTCGTACCTAATTGAAGGGATGAGATCAAGAAAGGTTTAACTGACTTTTTTTCACTAATTGACTTATGGGTATCGTTGGATTCAGCGTGAAATTATCTACAATAATACTCAAAATACCGAAATGAGGCTTAAATCTCGAGATTTTCAGTATAAAAACGGTTTATCTGACACAGGAATACAGTTCGCTTAGCATAAAAACATTATTATATTTATTGTATTATATTATATTTTTACAGTAATTGTATGAATTAGTACTATATTTAGTATTTTAAAATAGAATTAAAACATTTTCAAGCAACTGAAACTTACATAAACTTTTTCTTAACAGTAAGCACTCTACATTAAAATGAAGCCGTTGAAGTTTAAAGTAATTTTTCTCGAAACTATCAATTTGACAGTTAAACCCTTTTTGATCTCATCCCTTGAATTATAATGCTAGCTAGCTAGATACTATTTTGTAAATTCCACCGCGCCATGTAAGCACTAGCGATTCAACTTCAGCATAGTTAAGCACGGTCTATATCAGACTTAACATAGGAATGCGGATGTTTATCTGTTTATCACATAAATTATTAATAGTCGTTGGTCCGTGACAATATGGTGCCGTAGTCCAGGATTTGCGTGGTCTTATTGAAATAGGCTAGTGCTAAATCTTCATAATACGTAGTGATTGTTTTTTTAATCCTAAGATTTGTAGATAACACAGTTGGTCTCAGTAACTGTGATTAATGTTGTTTAAATTATATATTTATAGACTTACATAAAAAGTTACTTTTTAATCAATGCTTAAAGAGTAGTCTTGTTTTTGTTCGTGACATTTGACGTCAGCGACAAATTAACATTTTAACCATTGATTAAATTCAACCAAAATTATTTTGGTGTGTTTATTTAAATCGGCTATCCCTTACTAAAATCAGACAGGGAGTTTAAAAATCTTGACTACCTATACTTATACACACATGTAAGTTTTCATTATGTATATGTATTTTATAAGGTATTATGTACTTACTACACATTTGAGTTAAGATAGAAGTTATATTTCTGTTAAATTATTTAATTTAGCTGTAAAAGTGTAATTTGTATGTTAGTACTGAAGATCTTTTTACGTGTTTTGATATTCAATGTTTTAATTCGTGTTGGTAATTGTGTTCATTGTTTTGGAACTAGTTATCTCTTTTGCAGATATTATTTGGCAAATATGTAAATCTAGTTGTTTACAGAAAAGTAATAGTTTATCATTTGACAATTGACTTTGTGTTTATAATATAATGTTTTACCTGAAAATAAAACAGTTATTATATGCGAAACCTTATTCTAGACCTATAAAGTGAGACAGCATCATTCCGGATATGACGTCACGACCTCATCTGTCTCCCTCCCGCATGGCTCCGCCCCTTAAACGGGAGGGGTGAGCTTGCCTTGGCTGGGAGCCCAGGCGCACTCGTCACATTGTATCTCACTTTCTGTGGACAGAATATGAGTTCACCAGGCAGGATTAAAATTAGGTCTAGAATAAGGTTTCGCATATAATAACTGTTTTATTTTCAGGTAAAACATTATATTATATGCTAGGAACCGTTATTCTAGACCTATAAAGTGAGATGTGTTTATTATCTCCTGGTGGCAAGCTAGTAAATAAAGATGCCAATGTGTGAATTATGATCTTTTAACATAACATTAGTTAGAATATTATGTTAAAACAAACAAAGTATTCAGTATTTGGAGGAAAATACACAAAAATATATGTTTTGTTTTGTACAAGTGTTTCAATGTTTGTAATAAAACATTGAGAGTAATTACGAAAATTATTGAGTAAGAACTTCTATATAATAAGCAATTAACAATAAGATAAGCAGGAACAAATAATCAAAATAACATAATTAAACAGCTTCGAATGATTGCGACAAATTATTGTAACTCGGAGGTTGAATAATCTCAGCTGAATAACGCGCAAACGTGTTAGGGGTACGCCAATTTCCTTTTGACATGATTTCGTCAATATTGCAACTCTCAAGCCAATTTAATGATGCCGAGGCGCTCCGGGTGCTACCTGGAGAGGCGTCAATACCTGCCTCTTTAAGAACTGTCTTTACCCAACCGCCTATCATAGTTCGAGAAGCTGGACGGACTTTTCCGTTGGTGGATATAAACAAACTGTTAACATCAATATTTTCTCTGCGAGATGATGAGATGTCTACTAGCTTTCGCAGCCACCAAACAGGACAGACCGATTTATTCATGTGGGTATGTAGTTTCCATGAAGACTGCCTGTGAGTATAGTTATCAGTCTTAGAGCCGAACGAAGGATGTAGAATAATATGATCGGAATTGTCCTCGAAATGTGATCCATCGATCCGTAGGAGAGTAAGATCGTGCACACGACGGCTAGATGCTAGAAGCAAAATAAGCGCTGTGCGACGTGATGCTTAGACTTACATCAGAAATCTGGTTTGAACTTAGCCAGTCAACTACGAGCCTCGGGTCCCAAATTATTGCCTTGCGAGGACGTGAATTTACGTTGGCGAGAGAGATAGCTTTTAACATCCGGTGAATAAGCGGATCACTACTCAAAGTTTGACCATTAGAACATGCTAAAGTGGCTATTGCAGATTTGTAAACCAAAATAGTTTTGTAAGAAAGATTAAGGTTTAAATGCAAGTGAGCGAGGTACTTAGCTAACTGCGCATCAGTGGGATTCGTATGGTTAAGTCGGTGATTAGAGCACCAGCTAAGCCATTTCTCCCAAATACCAGAGTACATCCTTTTGGTAGATGGACGCCAACTGGAGTCTAATAACTCAATCTCATTTTGAGACCAACCAGTTAAGCTTTGACACCACCCTTCACTAACCATGCTTCTAGGTAAATCAGGTCTACCTGCATCGGAGGAAGATGAGTTCGCGTGTCTTGCAATCGTTGATGAAGATTGCGTATTTGATATGGTGCACACACGGCTCTCCTCTTCAGATCTGGGCGCCAAAACACCTTCGACAAACGTGGTACTACCATTATGTATCGGCCGCTGCACAGGTTCAGGTGAGCCAGTACTCGTGGAATGAGGTGTGGTGGAGGGAACACCCATGCTCGCCGGTACGACCATCTTCTGCTGAAGGCGTCGTGAAACTCTGCGTTCAAGTCTCTGCAGTCTCGAGAGACGTATCTCGCAAGCACGTGTGCGCTCTCTGAGGCAAATAAATCTATGTCGGGCGTTCCGAAGTTCTGAAATACTTCTTGGCACACCTCTTTCGTTAGCGTCCACTCTCCAGGCCATTTGAGCCTTGAGAGCAAGTCGGCGTCTGTATTGAATCGACCTGGTATGTACTGCGGGACTAATTGAATGTGGTTGTTGTCCAGTATTTTGAACAAGGTGCATGTCAGCTTGTACAGGCCTTGTGATCGGAGTCCTCCCTCGTTCCGTATGTAGCTTACCACGCTTCGGTTGTCCGATTGGACTAGCACAGACGACCTTTGTAACGACTGTTGATGAGCTAATAAGGTTTGTATGACGGCCCACATCTCCTTCAGATTGCTGTGCCAATTGCGTTGCTGCACAGACCATGTTCCGCTTAAGGAAGCATTGTCCATGATGGCACCCCAACCTTTGGCCGATGCATCGGTCGTCAAAAATGCGTTACAGGATCTGAGTGAATCGCTGTTTTTGTCGATAGAGCTTGTAACCACCATAGCAATGTTATTGATGCATCTGGGTCGATTGATCGCTTTGCATAGGCTTGGTGTTTCGGAAGTAACTTGCAAGCCAATTGCAGTGGGCGGCAGTGAAGCCGACCTAACTTGCAAGCCAATTGCAGTGGGCGGCAGTGAAGCCGACCTCTGGGTATAACGAAGGCCGCAAAGTTTAGCATGCCTAATAAGCGCTGCGCTTCCTCCGGACTCCATTGATTTGCTCTTAGAATGCAGCGTATCAAGCGAGAGATTTTTAAGACTTTGCTCTCGGGTAAATATTTGGAATTCAGGTTGAGGTTCCAAATCACACCGAGATAATCTAGGACTTTGCTCGGAGTCAAAACGGATTTCTGATGGTTTATCATCCATCCCAGACAAGTGAGGACATGAACAGCTTCCGCAGCTTGGTCCGTTAGAGCATAACGACATTGATTGGCAATCAAAAAGTCGTCCAGGTACACGATTATGCGCATGCCTCGATTGCATAACAGATGCGCCACCCAATTTGTCACTGTCGCAAATGCCTTGGGTGCAGATGACAGCCCGAACGGCAGACAAGTGAGCTGGAGCAATTCTGGGCTTGCATTTGTTTTCGATGCATATAGCACTCGTAGGTACGGTTGATGAGCCTCCGAAATTCGCACATGGAAATAGGCCTGAGAGAGGTCTATTTTTATAACCCAGTCGTTTCTCTGCAAGAAATCCGGTACGCGATACATATTTATCAATCGAAATTTGGTTTGAGCAAGGTACTGATTTAAATTTCTGAGATTGAAAATGGGACGATTGCTGGCATTTGTCTTTTTCACTAGAAACATTGGAGATATAAAACTCTGTGTTGAGTTCGCTGGAACTAACACTTTTTGTTCTCTCAAAAGCTTTATTTCCTGTGACATTAACAAACTGGTTGGAGTTTGAAACAGTTTTAAAAGATTGGGATTTTGAAGCGGGGGTACTTTTAGAAATGGAATTCGGTATCCTCCTATTATTTTTAAAATGTGTATTGGAGCGCCGAAATTCTTCCAAACTTAAATATAATTTACTAACCGCCCGCCATAAAAAGTCTCTACTATATAGTCACTTCTGATACTTATCGAATTTGTGGTTGCCGGAAGGGCCTTTTTTGTTATTATTGCGTCTCGCACCGGATTTATTATTTGCAGGTCTTTGGGTTTTACCTTTGGCTGCTGTAGAGGCTTGAAAACTTGTGGAAGGCCGGGGCTCAAACCCAGTATTAGTGCCGTTAAATGACTTCCGTGGACTTTTAACGGGGGGAGCATCCTGCCTATTCCGCATAGACATACAATGAGGCTCTTCCGCAGAGCGTTTTTGTACCGAAAACAATTTACTTGTGCCCCCGGCCTTCTGTAAGAAAGAGGTTAATTCCTAAAGGTTACTTTCTGTCGGCGGAATCTTTTGCAAGTCCTCTTTGACGAATTTGTCTCGGACGCCGGATATTATGCAATCACGGCGTCTTTGAATCATATCGGCTCGTCTTCCGCAAGCTAATTGCAAGAGATCTTCAGACATTTTCATATAAGGTGATTTTTCAGAAAACAGGCTATTGTTTTTTTTTTTCGAAAAGGGTATCGGCATTTTAGGTGCTATTCGGCGAATGAGCCCACTCAATAATCTGTTGAAAGTTGCTTCTCAACAGTTCATTTTGTTGGATAAGACCATGAGTCATAGCTCCAAACGACCTATCCAGTAACCTCTATCGCAATCTACCCTCCGTGGCACTTTCAACTACAGGCTCTTTTAAATTCATTGATACTGCAAACTCAAGTACCTTAGCTTTAGGTTTGTTAAAAAGAGGTTCATTATCGCCGAGTGAAACCCTTAAACTTTCCGATGGATGCAGGGAAATATCGGAATCCGACTCTGGCTGTGCCTGTATGTTTGAAAACTCAGGCTGGTCGTTATTTTTCAAGTAGTTTAAAATATGACTCACTTGATTGGTTAGCAAATCTAACCTGCGACCAGTAGCATCATTTTCGTTGCGCTCCCGATGACGGCGACGACGAGGGGCGGGACTGCTGCTCGACGACGATGATGATGAACCAGACGACGGCTGTGGTGAACGTGGTGGAGACGGGCGACTCCGTTCACCGTCTTTAACAGCCTTCGAAGAATCTTCCATTATTTCTACTAGAACAATCACGAAGATATTAATAAAATAATTAGGTTATTTTACATTTGTAACAATTATAAAACTTGCCAACAGCAACGCTGTTACCCGATATTGAAGAGGTGTTTTCACACCGAAATTCGATGCCAATGTGACGAGTGCGCCTGGGCTCCCAGCCAAGGCAAGCTCACCCCTCCCGTTTAAGGGGCGGAGCCATACGGGAGGGAGACAGATGAGGTCGTGACGTCATATCCGGAATGATGCTGTCTCACTTTATAGGTCTAGAATAACGGTTCCTAGCATATAATAATTGTAATCGAAAATCGAAGGGCAATCTTGATAAGGCAAACTTCCAAGTTCCACCAAACACCAATACATATTATACACGGTCAAATGTTAACAAAAATAATGCGTAAGGGTAATTGATTGCTAAGATAGCGGTTGCACATTTAACAGACATGGAACTAAAGCCAGCTGGGAAATCGAGTCTTGTGAAACCGCGCCCTTTTTGTATTATATCTATTTACCACCTATTCCTCAATTAAAAAAAGAACATCTTTTTCTAGATAGACATCTTGTAAATACTCAGAAAATATTCTATTACCTAAATTGGTATAAAATACTATACATTATTTCCAAAATATATTCAGCATCTATTAAAAATAAATTGTACAAATTTTATAACTTTTCATGTTTCATTTTCTTCTTTAATTACTAGTTGCACCCTGTGGTTTCACCCGCGGATAAAAAGTTAAGCATCCTATGTGTCAATCCGGCGTATAAGCTATCTGAATTTAAATAATGGTGCGGATTATACTCTTTGGGCATAATAATAGTGTGGAACAATATTTACATTTCAACAGAATTGATACGATACATGAATGATTCAACGCTACAAGTACTGCGTATCGAGTACTTATTTTTTTAAGTTGTCTCCACACTTGTGTATTTAGCCAGTGTCGAGTAATTGATAATTCATCAAGTTAATGGTATTTCACGCAAATATGTGTCAAGTCACAGTCGAAGTCATCAAGTCTAGTCAAAGTCATACTCCTAGTAAAGTGGTGGCAACTTGAAGCTTCTATGGAGTTTTGGAAACAACACGAAAAGAAACGTTTCACCATCATTATACCATTTTCCCACACTTACGCCTGTAATCTAGCACTTAACAAATAGAATGCCACCAATTTATGCACTAACACTGAAAATAATATAATGCGGTGACGCAATCTTTTTCGCTTTCCCGCCAAAACCCCCAGTTCTTATTTTTCTTTACTAGTATTGGATGGAACATCTCTAATCCCTGTGTAAGCGTTACATACTCTTTGTGTATGCCGTGATTAATTGATTACTCAGGTTTTTTGGCGGGAAAGCGAAAAAGATTGCGTCACCGAATTGTATTATTTTCCAAAACTTGTGTTATTTTCAGTGTTAGTGCATAAAATTGGTAAAATTTTATTCGTTATGTGCTGGATTACAGGCGTGAGGGCGTGTGGGAAAATGGTATAATGATGGTGAAACGTTTCTTTTCGTGTTGTTTCCAAAACTCCATAGAAGCTTCGAGTAAAGTTGCCACCACTTTACTAGGAGTATGACTGACTAGACTTGATTACTTTGACTGTGACTTGACATATATTTGCGTGAAATATCGATAACTTGATAAATAATCAATTACTTGACACTGGCTAAATACACAAAAGTGTGGAGCCAGAACGTAAAAAAATATAATTGATTACTCATATACACAGAGTACTTTTCTACATATGGAAATAGAGGCAGCTCTTGACGTCATAATACGGCATCGCACTTGTGCTGCCACCTGCGGGCTGAGATGCAACTATTTTCATTGAATATATATCCATAATCCCATATGTGTATGTACATGTACACTATTCGTGTTCCCGGTATATTGTCCTAACTCCTACCTTATAACGCTTTCACTTTGGGGAAATAGGGATTAGAAACAATAAAAATCGAGTTCAAATTAAGTAATTATTTACTAATTTACCAGACTATAAATTGTACCTAATTTATTGATCGTCATTGCTTTCATTTGAAATATATCCTCATCGTGGTTTGCGTCTCTCTTATAATAAAATAAAAATAAAATAGCCAAATTATTCACAAAATATATTTACATTTTTTACATAGATTTAGGTATCACTTATTACAAATGTTTTCCTTTTTTAATATTTTACCTACATAGGTACCTGAATTTGATAAAATGAAGTGTTTATTTTAGCTAGATAACAGATTTATCTGAAAACACAAAAACGATCCACGGATCATGTACAGACCGTTGTAATAGTAACAGATTTACCTTTGTCTGATTGCCTTCTCTCTCGATAATGTCTTCAATACATAATTTATAATTTTCTGATAGTAATTATTTATTATTGCCTATACCGCTTTGCACATTTTCGGAAGTATTTTTTTGCTTTAATTTGAAATTCGTCTTCATCATCGTTTGCATCTCTCTTACCTATCAGTATTTTATTAATATCTTTACAATAATTATAAATGAAAAATCGACAAGTCAAATTTATTATGTAGTCAATTATAATATTTTTGTGGTGTACACATTTCAGAAACTCAAATTCAATAAAACTGAAAATGACTGTTTTTATCATTTCTTTTAAATTGTTTGCATGTACATTTTTTTTTAGAATTTCATTGGTTATGTCTTGCACTCCTGATATGCAAGAGAGGAGAGACACAGATGGACTGACGAGCCAAAGCCGACCAGCGTATTCCCTTTGTTTGATATAATCATTTTCTTGACTCACAACCAGATCTGCATTGCATTCTTTACAACTTGTAAATACCTTTTTCTTAGCACATTTTGTGACCAATTTAGCTTTTGAAAAAACAGCCCTGCCCTTCTTTTTAGTGATTTCTGCAAGAAAAATAAAAACATAAAATAAAAATTAAAGAATTTGCACCAATAATGGAACTAAAAAACTGACTCATGAACAAAGTGTCTTCCCCTTAATAGAGACATTAAGAAAAGTGTTAATGGACACATTCTTATGATTAGTTAAGCAAATTAAGTCAAATTTAAATTACTTATTAGCCGTAGTGATGGCTAGATTGTAATTTTAATGATGTACTATTAAGGTACCTCATTACAAAAAAAAAAAAAAAATTCAGTGCTTAGCTATTCAGTGGTTAGACAGACTCTGATGACATTTTGAATATAATAGATGCATGAGATATATGATATTCTTGTTACCCAACAAAAATAAAAGACTTTTGATTAGCATTTAGATTTAGGCTCCCCAGATCTTCAAATGAACTAATGTGTCTTTCAGCTTCTATCTTGACCTCCATGGAAAGGTCTGAGGTGCCTCATCATTTTATATCTATGTATAGTATAAATGCTAAATACCACTCAATGATTGATCAATAATACTTAAAAGTAAAATCAACAAAAATGTTTTATACTTACTGTCATATACTCCTGCATTCACTTTTACAGCTGAGACAGATTTTGTTTCTTCAGTTAGCATCTCTTGGTCTAGATTGATAGAATCTGTAACATAAAATAATTGTAAGTACCCACATCACATCAACAGCTGGAAGATGACCACAGATTCTGAATACAGGCTTCTCCCATAAAATGGGGGGAATGCTGCTGCCCATTCCCTGGATATTTTCTTAGTCGGCTCTTACGGGACACACGGGGAGAGATGAGGTGGTGCTATTTGCACACAGCTTAGGCTAAATACTATATTATAATTATGACAGCATTAACATTATATATTATGAAGCAGTGCACATTAGGTAGCTGAGAACAACTGCAATGATTTCAAAAAAAATATTTAGAAAGCTGTCCTTGATGGACTAGTTAGCAGTCTAATGTTACAACTAAAATCAATTCAAGCATTTCAAGAAAATTTAGTGTAGATAGACATCATCAACAGCCTGAAGGTGTCCACTGCTGAATGTAAACCCCCCCCCCCCCCACAAAGTGCCACTTTTAGTATCGACCCATATTAGGATAAATTTTTTGTTATTTTATTTATTACGCCAAAATAAAAAAGAGTTACAAATATGTTTATATAACATACCCATGTTTTCTTTTATTGGAGCGATAGTGCTGGTGATAGCCTCAATACTTATGCAAGGCACAAGATCTGATGAATCCTTTGAAGTCGGCAAGTTTGATCCATCCAGGCGCAGCTTTGTTTTATTACCATAGGTGAATCTTGGCAGAAAGCAAGGTCCTGAAAATGAAATTTTAAGTTAAATGACAAATCTCTGAAATGACAGCCAGGCTCCATGTAAGAAGCAAAAATAAAATATACATATTAGTCCTGCATGGGGCCCCATAGATCGCTGTGTAAAATGTCCACAAATATTTATTATTAGAAAGGACAAAAGTTACATTTATATTGTCTTTCATATTAGTAGTCTTTTACATTTATATTATAGACAAAAGTTAGCCCTTGGCAATTCAACATTTTCCAAAATGGAATGTCTTGCTCATTGGACATTATGCAAACATGACATGAATGTGCATCACATATTGTTTGGTGACTTTTTTACGCCAGAAACACTGATATGCAATATTAACACCAAATATGTACAGTAATAATATCACCCAATCATTTGCAGACAGAAATCTTCTCTCAGTTCACTTGCTCAATCAATATTAAATTATTAATGATTAAATAATTGCCTATTAAAAAAAAGTAATACACTTACCAATGTTTTCTTTATCAATTATAGCATCAGTGCTGGTTGCAGTATTTGCATCATTGTCAAGGTCTGAAACAAATTATATTTTGTTAAGTATTTCTTTCATACAGACCTAAATGTAAATAATATTTTGCATTCTTTATTTTTAATTTTTATATTATTTGTATTTTCTTCATACTAACTAGCTAGGTATATGATTTATATCTTACCTTGGAAGGTAGAAGGTAAATTTCGAGACATGTCATGCTGCATTTGGCGTAGTGGCCTTCTTTCACCAAATGTGAATTTTGGTAGAGATGTTGGGCCTAAAATAGAAAAGAATAATACAAATGAATGTGTGTATTATAAGGCAGGCTCAAAAATATCTATTGTTATCAATAGATATTTTTGAGCCTGCCTTATAATAATATGTGTATTTTAACTATTTCAACATGAAAAACAAAACTAGCAAAATAATGGCATTTATTACCTATCCATTCAACAGTTCTTCACAAAATTGGTTCTAATCCAATATAATTTACTGCTACTGATCAAAAACACATGAAGAAGCAAATTAATGCATAATGTTAATATTTTAATTTTTGCCCATCTACCCTAAAATTTATGATTTAAATGGAACTGGATATTTATAAACTTTGTTAAGTATTATTAGTTTTAATAAGCCCCTTCAGCCTACAAAACAATTTACATTCCTATAATACAGTTGTAACTATGTCTGACACCAAGTCCTACAAAATAAAATGTATTATTATGTCAGTTTCAAAATCAAATCAATCATTGCTACTGACCTGGTAAGTTAAGTATTGGAATAGCTATTGGACTCAATTTTTTGTAGCGACAACAATACTTTTCTTCAAAATGAGCATGGCAGACACGACGATGTTTATAGATATCATCATTATCCAACCCGATAATATCTCCTCCAATGGCACGAATCCATTAATTCAAGTGTGGTTTGTCTTTTTCTGGATTCGGAAATAGATGCAGTGGCTTCTGCATATCTAGAAAGAAATAAATGTGAACTCGTCAAGAGAAAGTAATAGATATCTAATACAAAGTCTGTGTTTATATTTGGATAAATAAGTAAAGTTGCTGGTTTATTTATTGCTTTTTAGTTTGAGTTGAGTCAAATTTTATGTTTGTGCTTAGGCTTTGACAAAGTTTGTGTACATATTACAAATACACTGTTAGGCAGACTAATGTAATTTCTGGATTGGAACTGTACCATGTTTCTGACCTGCATGCGCACAACCAACTAACTTTATGTACCGTACCGTACTGACCGTAGGCAGCAAAACAGTAAGAATAACAACTTACCTCCTGAATCCATCCATACACAAAGGAACACAACACTTTTTACTTGAAAGCGACATGATTGTCTAGAGTCCTTTTTCTCAAAAATTAACGAGTCTCACATAAACTTAGTTACATGCAACTTGAGAAACTGGCTGGAGGAGGAGCATCCATGGATGCTCAACTCGACTCGACAGACCTAGGGGATAACCGTATAACACGACCGAAAACATAAAATATTAAAAAAGAAATATTTTAGGTTTACTGGCCGAACAGTAATTTTAAATTTTTCAATTCCATAATAGGGATGGTCCATTCCAATATTACTATAAGTACGAGTAAGTACTCGATACTTCTATTTAAGCATCGAATAATGGATAAGAAGAAAAACGTTATTTTCTAAGTATGCCAACGTAGACTATAAAAATTACGAGATTAACTATGTATTACATTTTTCCCAACATTGAAAATGGCTGAAAAAATAAACATTTAGATATTGATAGATAGATAGACGCATGTAGACGCATTATGCATTTTCGATCAAAATTATTTCAAAACGTGAGCGGCACTCGACTCGAAACTTGATTCAAAGCGTTAACCTTTATAAGACAAGTATACATGGTTGGATAGTACCGTTAATGGTACACAGTAACACTACCTCATATTACTAATACCATTTAGTAAAACACTTATACTTAGACTTCAGGGTTTACCAAATAATGCCATTAAACAATACTAAAATTAGTACTGGTGATAATACTTTATTAAAACGGATATGAGTACTTTATATATTTATACGTTTACGGTGTTCATAATATGAATATTATCGAATAAGTATTTGAGTACTACTAACTACTAATGCCCAACAATTACATACATAGATTCTGTAGGATACATGTACGTGAACTAGATTTCTCTGTATCTGGAAACCCAGAAACTACGAGGACCGTGATTCCACAATACAACACCGGTCCGTATTACAGAACGAGGCTGTCATCGATCGCTGCTCAAGCAGAGATTTCATTAAATATTTGATCAGTTTCAGCCTTATTAATAAACACGAAATAGCTTTGGATTAGTTACACCATCTTTTGTCTCTTTCGATCCAGCTAAATATTCCAGTAGCAAAAAAAAGGACAAAATCTGAAGTAATTAACCCGAGACTAATACCCGTTTATTAATAAGGTTGTTTATGAATAAAATCTCTGCTTGAGCACCGATCGATGATTGAGCATCATTTTATAATACGGACCTCAGATACAGAACGTGTATTTGAGCTTTTTTTCCTGTTCGCAAATAGCTTATCCAATTGCAGGATACGAATCCGCCCACCGCGTCCTAGTTTATCTACTCAACCACAGAGGCTATCGGATATGAATAGGTATCGATATTTTGATGATATTAGAACATCTCTATTCCAAAACAAAACTCCTATGCTAGGTTGCCACTATGCAGAATGAAATACGTACTATCATAATTTTATTTACTCAACCTAAAAAATGTGCTTACGACCAAGATCACAATTATTATTGTTTCATTGATACAAAAATGAATATCCAATTTAGAAAAACTTTTTGGAAACTTTTTTGGAACTTGGAATTTAATAAATACGACTTATCTATACCCTGTTTCTCCGGAAATGAAACCTACCATAATTTTGAATGAACTTTATGCGGGTAATCAATTAAAGCAATCGAATTAAAAATTCCAAAGCTGGAATAACTTTCTAACAAAGAAGTGTATTTCAATTTTGCACACTAGCCACGCTACTAGTGTCATCTATGCTGGTGAGATAGAGTTACATAAATAAAACGCTACTAAATTAAATATCGTCATGTTTTGTTAGAATCCTCCACATTAGGTCCTGCACTTTTCTTAGCTGGGTTTATTTTAAATGGTTCCACCTACTTTGAACTAAGATTGAATGCCCTGCTCATATACTCTTTGATGCAGGCCTTATTTATTTGTTTGTGTGATTTTTACTTATTTTTATTGTACCTAATTCGTTGTTAAAAATCTATTCTGCCTGTTCTGAGTTTTGTATATTGGGTTCCTCTTGGGTAAACTAAAGAACGAAAGGTTTTCGTTTCATCAAAATGAGTATTTTACAACAAAGTCCATCGTTAAATTTTTCGATAGCATCATCACAATTCGATGGCAGTGAAGATGTGGAAACTGTGAAAGTTAAAAACTACACAAAAGAAATGTTGAAGTCGCGAATATTCCTAGGCCGATATGTAGAAAGAAGACTCATCAATAAACTCATTGGCTATCGCGACATTGTTTTAGTAAGTGCAGCTGAAGTGGAGCTCAAGAGAGATTTATTGGAAGCGCAATATCGGCTCAGCACTGCGTGTCCCAATATTAAATGGATAGGAATCACAGAAACTGATGTTATCGGGTGTAGCCCGGCCGGCGGCATATGTCTGTGTGCAGAGATTGATAATCAACCATTTGGACCATTTTGGTTTCAAATAAAAACTTTAAAATTTAGAGAAAATGAAATTATTGTGACACTGAAGTGTATAAGGCACTTATCAGACGCTTTTCTGGAACTGGAACCAATACTAACTGGAGGGATGAAGAAGGTCAAAGATAATTCCAACATTAAAGCTATTAATACTGAATCTATCAATGAAACCTACTCGGACTTTGTCAGGACACTAAAGAGTGCATTATCAATAAGCAACATGAAAGAGTTCTTTACATTCTTATTTGCATTTATAATTGCAATATTTTCTGGAAGTACTGCATTTGTTAATTTTCTTGGTAACTTTGTGCTAGCTTTAATCAGAGAATTGTCAATTCTGATAAAAAACTCCACACCAATGTTCTTGGGAATGCTAGATTTCTTTAGTAAAATTGTTGGAGGCTTCTACATACTGCTGGCTATGTTTTTCAAGCCAAAGCCTCCTTTGCCCCCAAGATCAAGGACTGTAGCTAATTATGATCGAATGCCTCGACAAGACACATATTTCGATGATAGGGAATTTGACTAAATCAAACTAAAGTAAACATTGGTATTGGAAAAAACTTGGGTAAGATTGATTTCTTAATAGATCTCATAAATGTGTTTAATAGGCATCTCATAACACCAAAGTATAACATGCAATTTTATAGTGATAGAGAATTGTTCTACCAATGTATAGTACCTATCTATTTATTTTATACTGGGCAGGTTTTTCTGGGAATATATATCTTATACTTCTTTTTTTTATGATATGCTACATTCCTAATACTTACATAATTATTGATTTTGTAGTAGAACTTCTTTTTGTCATTCATCAATGGGCATTATTTAAACAAAACACAAGAATAAGGAAAACAGAGATTTACTCAAATAATGTATTTATGAGATATTTGTTTTTAATTTTAATATAACATATTGCATTGGATGTACATATTATAGCTTAGAAATATACAGCTTTGTGCAAAGTTCTTTTGTTTTCCTCAATAGGCACTACAATGATATTAGGTTCTGTAAAAGAAATTAAATCAATAGAAACTAAAAATCTCCATACCAGAGGAATATGAATATTAGCTAATATTAGTGTAAGGTCTGTATTACAGAATGATGCTCAATCTTTAATCTATGCTTAAGCTGAATTTCATTCATAAATTGTTCAATTTTGGAATGAAATCTTGTCTTGAGCAGAGATTCACGACTGAGCATAGTTCTGTAATATGGGCCTAAGGCTGACCTTTATAAATAGCTGTTTTTTTAGGAGGTTGTGGTCCACAACCCTAAAAAGAAAGTACAAATTAAATGATAGAACAAGTTTAACTTGTCCAAATGTAAGTAAGTATGCATTATTATAAAAATAGTTCATTATTTTTATGGAAAGGATGCACCAAAAGCTTTATGTATAAGCTATATTATTATTATCAGTGGCCATAGGTATAGGATAGGAGTGAATGTAAAACATCATTAATGGCAATAGGGATAATTATTGTGTTAAACAAAATAGTATTCTGATAAAAGTGAATAAAATCAATTACATATAACAAGTACAGGCTTAATGAATCAGGTAAAGTGTATTCCCACATACTGAATTGGAAGTATGTTTTAGTTTCCCAAACCTTTCAATCTAGATGACTGTCTGAATTTGTTAGGGGCCATGTTCACCACTATTTTAGATTTAATTAATTTCTTTATGCACTTTCTAGGTGGAACTTGGTTCATTTCATTCTTCATTTTAATTGGCTGTAAAATAATGATGTGTGAAAAGGTGTAGAATTATTTTACATAATAATCACACTGGTAATTATAACACATCTATGGCAAGTAATGATGAGCTAGTCGTCCGCCAGAGGTGTGGCCAGTAATTAGACTAGCTACAGTACCCTTTGAACCAGAACACAGTAGTGCTAGCACACTACTGCTTGGCGGCAGAATAACTGGCAAAGTTGTGGTACACATGTAGACAAACTGCAGGAAAGCCATACCATCTAGTAAACGGGTAATGGTACCTACTATTGTATTTCAGAAAATTAAGAGAATCCATAGAAAATTGCGGGTAAATTCAAAACCGCGGGGAGGCGACCGGCGCGCCTTTTATTGGTATTAATTACCTCTGTTGCAGTTTCGGCCATAACAATAGTTTTCGGTAATTTCTCTGCTTTGATCATATTTCTTGATACGACATTGTTTAGTATCTTTGTTATAATAATGTTCATCTCACTGTTGTCATATTCTATTAACATGCTTTTGAATAATACAAGCAAAGTCGGGAGAAACGCTCTTAGTTCTCTTTTGCCGCTATCGTTATTGCTCGAAGTGTGCATCAAGTTTAAATGTGTGAAAACTTCTTCTGATATCATGTATTGTCGGTACTTCACAAGAGCTGTTACCGTTTTAATTCCAAATCCTAAAAATAATGTTACCGACATATACCTATCAATTAAAAATATAAGTAAGTATCTATTTTCTTTTAGCAGATATGAAAACATTTTCCCTGGAACCTTTTTAGATGCGTAAGATTTTACCTCACCTAGACTTCCTCTACTAAGCATAGGTCTCCTCCGCCATATAACTCTAATTCCCGCCTGCACCGTTTTACAGCGTTTACTTTTGCACTTATCTAGAGACGTTCCTAACAATACGATGACATATATACATAACGATAACAGAACGATGCGCAGTCATCGATCGGTGCACAAGCAGATTTCATTCACTAATTGATCACTTTATGAATGAAAATTCTTCTTGAGCACCGATCGCTGACTGAGCATCGTTCTGTAATACAAATCTTCATTTCAGACGTGCATAAGCAACGGTTGCTTTGTTAGGCTGCTAATAGCTGTTGGTTTATGACTACGGTTCGTATTACAGAACGATGCTCAGTCATCGATCGGTGCTCAAGCAGAGATTTCATTCACTAATTGATCACTTTATGAATGAAATCTCTGCTTGAGCACTGATCGATGACTGAACATCATTCTGTAATACGAGCATAAGATACTCGAACACTGGGCCACCTTTTTGGGGTCCGTTGAAAGTCCTACGCCCCGTTTTCGAGTCAGTGATTATTACTCACGTTAGGAGCCTTCCTTCCCCAAAAGTGTGGACTCGTTTCTCTCTACATAAGTGTTTATTTTTACCTTCGTCGTTAGGTTTGCAGTAATAGGTGACATTAGTATTTTGCATCAAAGGCGGGTGCATTAAATTCAAGGTGGAATTTAAGGATTCTAATGTGTCGAACTCAAGTTTAGTGGCATTCTTTCTTATGATTTTCTTCAGATCAACCGTGATTTTAGAACTAAACTTTAAATATCTTCGGCCTTCTTCTAATTGGGCTAGTTTGTTTATAAATGATGCTGCTAGCGCCTGAAATCAAAATTAATTCTTACTCAATACTATACCTACCGTGATTCAGGGTAGGACCTAGCGTGATAACCTCGTAAAACAAAGACTAGGTATGATGGGTTAAATGGTCTAAACTTATATACTGTGAAAGGGTGTCTACATAATATTATCTGCATAGCACGCAGGGCGCTGCATACGTTTTTTCCTGTTAAATAAAACATTATTGTTTTTAGTACACATAGAATATTAAGTTGCCTATAAGTATACCTATTAGATATGTATGTGTCTTTGACTACTTAAGAACACATGAAACAAAATCTGTATCAAAATCATACCATACCTGTGTAATCGAATCTCCATATATATCGTTACAAGGCAATGAAATGCACACAATAACAATGGATTGATCGTCAAACACATTACAAATGTCTGCGTGGGCACAACCGTTCGTGATGTCGACTTTTTCCATGTGAGTGGAGTATGCAAGACCCTAAAAGTAATTTGTTAAGTATGAAAATAGATCAACGGGAAACAGGTGAATGCTTAACTGTTCGTCAATCGATGAGGGAGGTTGATGATGAAGGGTTGTTGAAGCTAAATAATAATAACCTCGTTTAAAAATGTTAACGCATTCTTGGCATAGTCCCCGCCAATGTAAAGAAACTTCTTCAAAATTCGCAAATTTTTTATAATCTCCCCAATCGTGCTTGTATAGTACTTGGTACTTTCATTGAAATGAATAATGAAATCGTTATATTCGGGCTGGTTCAAACAGTGGCATTTGCGTGTTAACCTTTTATATATCGAGCAGTCATCTTCATCGCCCTGAAATTTTATATAAATACATTTCACACAGCGCCATCTACCCCAAATAAGCAAAGCTTGTACTATGGGAACCAGATAACTGATACAATACTTAAGTAGATACTTTTTGTTTGTAAATAAGTACATATATAGAATACAATATAATACCCAGATACAGAAACAATATATGTGTGATGTTCATCACACAAATGTTTGTCCTAGGTGGGGAGCGAACCCACAACCTGCGTTCAGAAGGCAGGGTTACTACCAACTGTGCTATCGGGCCAGTCATATATATTATCGTGTACTTTTTACGACGTTTTTGAGCCAATTCTTCGGAACTACGGAAATAGAATTGTTTAGCTTCTTTAGCAGTTTAGCGCAATTTTAAATAAAAATACTTATACGTTACGGCCCTGTGTTGTTGGACCATGGTCACTCCATGCCCTGAATAACACCTACATACAGGGATAAATAACGGCTAAAACTCACGTCTATTAAAATTCGAAATTACTCAGACTAGGTTTTCTATCTTACAAAATGTGTCATAGTCACGATAGTTTTCAAACTAAAAAAAAATTACATACAAGGATTTATATAAAGTTAGTGCCCAGGATCTAATACATAGGTAAGTACTTGTGATTGTTGGGCGTTATTCAAATGTTTACCTCTAAAGGTATTCCGTCTAAAGTTTTGGCTTGACTTTCTAATTTTTTTATGTCCTTAGTACCTGCAAGGTCGGTTAGTGAAGGCAACTGAAAAATAATATTATACATAACAGGAATGAATTACAGAATGACAATTAAATTAAAGCGTGACATATAATAAAGTTACATTTTTATAAAGGTAAAATATTTATTTACCTACTCAGTATTTTGACTTGAAAAAGTAGAAAAAGCAAAAAAAAAAAAACGAAATAAAAATAAATTTCATACAGCGCTAGAACTCGGTATTGGTTTTATCAACTCGGACAGATAGGAATTATTGGGTACAGAGATCCTAGCACATGTTTTCCCTTGAATTTCTTCCAACAAAGACAAAAGTTTTCTCGTGCTGTCCTTTAATTTAATCAGTGAACCCTGAAAAAAAACGAGTGTGCTTTAGACTGCACCACAGAATAATATTACTATGCTATTACTCCTAGGACCACACGAGTGAAGTAAAACTTCTTTAGTTTAGCTCTATCTATCGGCTGGAATAGCTTCGTGTAATGTTAATGTCACCATCTTGACAATTGTAAATTATCATTTTACCGGACATTTTCAACATAATAATACAAATGTTTAACTTTGTTATGTTGACAATGGAGATCTACGTGAACTTCAACTTCCGTTCGCCAAGCCAGCTTACTCCCAAAGTCAAACGTGCGTAAAGAAGTCTTACTTCAAAATACGTTGTTTTTATTGACAACAAAAAATTCTGCCCTATGCAAGTGTACTGCATTTTTGTTTTATGTAGGTATCTAAATGTATACACACTGACCTCTACTTATAGCGTAGTGTAAAGTGGAGATCGGTGACTGTACAAAATGTATACAATATACATACATAGTACTGACTATTATAGTTCAATACCTACGTACGTACCTGGATACCTATACATAGTATTACTTACCAATTTCACGTGGCAAAACGGCTCCTCAGAATCAACGCAATGCATACAACCTATCTCTTCATTGTTATGACCATTTTGCTCGTTCCTTTTTGTCGCGAGTCCATTCGTTTGCACACTGAACGTATCAGAATAAGATTCTTTATTTTGGCAATCATCAAACGCATATGGACATCCTAAATCATTTTCAGCGATACTCGCCGACCTCGCCGTTAAATTTACTGCACTCGATGTGCTAAATGATGCGGAATCCAGGCGACTAGAGTAGGAGGATTGATCCATATCGGTCTCTATTTGAGAAGTCATTTAGAAAGTATTTTTATTTCATTGTCATCTTATAAAAAAATACCTTGATAATTATTTTCCATATTGAAAGAAGTTTTATTAAAAAATGTAGACGTATAATATTGTTTTTTCACTGTGGAAATATTTACAACATCTTGGGTTTTGTCATGTTTTGAATTTTCGCACCGCTTGATTGATAGATTTTTTTTTGTTTTAGTTTTAGCTCCACACTTTTGTGTATTTAGCCAGTGTCAAGTAATTGATAATTTCTCAAGTTAATTAATATTATGTATATTTGTGTTAAGTCAAGTCACAGTCCAAGTCATCAAGTCAAGTCATAGTGTAGTCTAGTCAAGTCATACTCCTAGTAAAGTGGTGGCAACTTGACTAGAAGCTTCTGTGGAGTTTTATAAAGAACACGAAAATAAACGTTTCATCATCATTATACCACTTTCCCACACTCATGCCTGTAATCCAGCACTTAACGAATAAAATGTCACCAATTTTATGCACTGACACTGAAAATAACAAAAGTTTTGGAAAATAATACAATGCGGTGACGCGATCTTTTTCGTTTTCCCGCTAAAACTCCACGGATAACTTTATCTTCATTATCTGTGGAGAATAACAAAGAGTATATAAAATTCCATTGCATAGACCACAAGTTAAAGAAAAACTATTGAGTGCAAATAAGTCTGGAGTATATCTTATGTACAGATTTATTTGGTGAAAATATTCGTTAAACAATAATAAAGATTGTAACATCATTCATTAATGTTCTAATTTTTATTCAAAATACTATGTTTTTATTATTTTTCTTTTGACATGACGCTGGCTGACAAAATATGGTAAACAATGGCCATTTAAAAAAAAGATTAAACAAACAAAGAGTATGTAATGTTTTCAGTTGCAAGAGTTATTTAGTTCAAAGAGCATATAACCACTACGTTTTAGTTATTATTTTGATTTAGTTATTTCGAGCGTTATTGCTCAAAGGTTAAAAACGTTTTACTTATATTTAATTATTTAATTGGCGAAATTGTTGGGTTAAATTTCCGTAGGTTGTGTGTATTGGCACAACTGGTTGTAATCGAATATTTTCTTTTCGTCAAAGAAGCAAAACAGTTGGCTTTGGCGTGATAATTCTAACATGAACACCAATTATAAAAACAAACATAGCTACGAAAGTCCTTGTGACTCGGATAATGATTGGACTAACTCATCGGATGATTCTAGGTACTCCGACTCAGAAAGGTAAATAGAGCAACTTTTCTCTCTATCTATCTAGGTTCGTATATTTGAAGTTGTAGTGGTAGGACTTTACTAGGATTAGCATAATTAGATTCTAGGGGAAAACTGAAAAGAAAACTTACAGAGGCCCCTCTCTCGGAGTTATGTTATTTAATAGTTTTTTGGTTCATCCATAGAAGTCCAGTAGCATTAATGAACTGGTCCACACGTGAATGAACCAGTGAGCTGGTGAATTGGGGGATGGGAGTGGGGGGAAAGGGTGCAGAGGAGCAAGGGAAAGCTGCACCACTATTTCCCTACTCTAGGAAATGTTTTTGAGTTGAATTTTTTACATTTATTTTACAAAAATTATAACTTTAACTAGAATCTATCAGCCTTATTAATAATAATAAACACAAACTAGCTTTAGATTAGTTACACCATATTTTGTCTCTTTCGATCCACCTAAATATTCCAGTAGCAAAAAAAGGACAAAAGCTGCAGTAACTAACCCAAGACTAATACCCGTTTATTAATAAGGCTGTATAGGTTTGGTAGTTGTAATAATGTACCTATATGAATTTACAGCTCAGTACCAGAATGGGACTCGGATGTTGGAGAAGATGGCGAACTAACCTTTATAAAAGTAAAAGATTCTGTTGATAGTGGTATTGAAAATAAGCCACCATTGTTAGAAAACTGTGAGATGTTCAAACTGAGGAACAATTTCAAGAGGTCTTCTACTAGGAGGTCAACTAAAGGTAAGCTATTTCCTTACTTTGACTTTTGGAAGGTATAAGGAACTCTTTTGCTTCACTCTATTGGCCACAGGAAGAATAATTGGCCCAGGATTTTTTCCATTGATTCTAGTCATCTTTTATTATCTATAAAAAATCATTGATCTATAATTAAAATACATATGATGTGTCAAATGACATTCATTTATGCACAATTCCAGGCAGAATCTTCCAAGTATTGAAATCTCATAAGAGCAAAAATGCAGATAATGCAAAGAAAAAGAGTAATGAAGCAGCATCTACATCCAATGTTGACAGAAATCAAATTTTAGAAGAAAAATCAATTGTTATTCAGGTAAAAAATTCATTTTACAAATTATCTAATGTGTATGTAATTAATATAAATTATCCATTTTGTTTCTTATCTTCTGCTGGTGAATGATTTTACCATTTATTTAACTTCATCGCTTTATTTATTTAGTTCAATATGTCAAATGATATATTGTAACAAATTATTTTTAATTTTCAGGTGAGCAGAAACATGATATTCACAAGTGAAAAGAACTGCCAGATTGAAAAACTGTTTGGCATTAGCTTAGAAACACATTTTAACAATAAAACTTTAGTAATTGAAGATTTTTTACCTGAAGCTCGAGCTATTTACAGTCATCAAGTCAAGGAAGGATATTACTTGACTAAAATAAATGGTATTGATGTTAATCCTTACAACTTAAACAGTATTATACAAAGAGTTGTTGACGATTACAATAATCCTAAACTAACATTTCAAATGCCAAGTGAAGAGTACAATATTGATATTGAAAGACTTTTAAGAAACAAGGGTACTCCAGATAATTCTTTAACACAGTTTATTAAGGATGCAATGTGTTCTGTGCTATACATCTGTTGCAATGACATAGAACACAATAGCAATGATGACAAAGGAGTACTATATTGCTTTCCAAGACCATACAACCAAAACTTCTTGTACAATACAAGAGGGGCCTATGTAACACTGAATCACTTAGCCCCAAAATCTTTAAGAACAAGTGAGCCTATGTCTTCAACAGTGCTGTTCAATGAAAAGATGATAAACATCACATACACACAGAAGCATAATGATTTACTATTGGTAGCATTTCCAAATAAAGAAGTGGATTTCTTCACAGCTAAGAAAGTCATACGAGACATTGTCAGAGTCCTAGAATTTTTGTATGGGTCAATAAAGTCCTGCTTTACTAAGCCTAATAATGTAGATAAATTGGACACTCTATTTTCACGAATCTTTGTAAGTTTGCTAAATAGCACCAGAGCGGACTCCTTTAAAAGAAATACGTCATCTGATGCTATTCATTTTGAAGATATTTTAGGGGCACATTCAGTGTCATTGCCATTGGAAGTTAAAGTACAAGTAGATGATGCTATTACAGAATTGGAAGCAGCTGATTACAGAGAATGGGTATGTTATACATCTTTACTAATTCTAGGATTATAAATAAAATAACTGCTTATAAATAATAAATACATAGTTTGTTACATTGTCACAACTAAAGTTCTTCCGCTGAGTGGGGTCATAAAGCTTTTGGATCCACATGTAATGTGTTAGGCAGTGTCAAATACCAAGAAGCAATATATAAGCTGGCTTGCAGCTACATAAACAACACTGGTATGCAGGTTTAAATTAAGGAAAGAGATGATCTGCTACTAAAACAAGCCTAATTTTTTCAGTCATTAATTTCTTGATGACTGTGATATGACTGACATTAAAAATGTTTTTTTTTCATCTACATTCTTCCAGAAGGCTACAATAATAAAACCGAGTAGTCAGGGTATTTTCAAAAATTCTTTAAATATTTGTGGACATTTTACACAATGCCATCTAGTCCCAAACTAAGCAAAGTTTTTACTTCAGAAACCAGGTGACTGATAGAATACATGATACTTTTTGTTTGTAAATACATAACACCCAGACACAGAACAAACACCAGAACTATAATTCATCACACAAATGTTTGTTCTGGGTGGGAATCAAACCCACAACCACAACAGAAGGCAGAGCTACTACCAGCTGAACTATCAGATCAGTCAAATTTCTTTGTTATTATATTAAGCATTCCCATTTCCAGACAGATGATATAGACAACTTTCAAAGGTTGTACTCAGTGATAGGCGCCTGTCTATACTATTCTGGAAACCTACTGAGTTCCCACCTACAAGATGAAGATTTGAAGGAAATTAATGCATATTTGAAATTCAATGGAGTATTAAAACTTAGTATGGAAAAAGATTTGGAGAAGCTAATCATTTGGATAGAAGTCTTTATTTATGAACATAGAAAGCAGAGTAAAAGTGATGCTTATGAGTATAGGTAAATGATATTTATTTGTAACTTCCTAAAGAGACTATATTCTTATCTCTTGACTAATCAAAAAAGTAAAATGTTCATTTATGAGTCAATGAAATATGTCATTGTTTTACTTTTTTGTAATTGTAATGATTTTAACTTTTACTTTTCACATTATATAATAAAATAGATATTGTTCTTATAGAGCTGTTTTAGGTAAAAAATTAAACCAGTAATCATACTTAATTATAATAAACATTAATTTTATAAATTATTTTAGACATTCATAAACAAACAAATTAAGATAATCAGTCATTTTGGGAATAGATAATTTTAAGATTTGTTCAATATAAGATCAGTACAATCGAAAAAGTATTACGCTATGTTTAACAAATTTTTAACATTAAGAATTCCAGATGGGCGTTGGTTTCTACTCATCGTGGGGAGGGGACATTTTGTACTGGCAACACTGATGGAAGCTGGCGGATGTACTGAAGATGTAAGTGTTTCAATTTTCTTTATTATTTGCATTGCTATTAAATGATTATATGTATTTATAGCCATCTTTTTCTAATAATGCAGACATTATTAATTGCACAGCTATGATGGAGGATTTATTATAAGATAAGCTGGTAGCACTGTTGTCATTATAACCTTAGTTGCTAATGCTGTTTTCCTTAGCTAAATAATCTTGGAATTACTTGTGCGCTTGCTCTTTAGCCACACAGTGGTCGTTTTTATTATTATAAGGTGACAATTTCATATCTGCTAATTACCTACTATTACAATTATTATTTTCTAGGTAGCATCCCTATTGCTTTGGGTTTTGGGAATTCTATTTCGGGCTTTCTACTGTTGTGGCACTGTGATCTGAGATCCTGAAATCAGGTAAATATTGCATGAAATTACATACACATTCTGGTTGATCGGAGGTGGCGGGTTCGATTCCCGCGACACCATAAGTACTTGTGCACAGAAAAGAAAGCTACAGTACTTATTCTGTGTCTGAGTATTGTAGGACCATGGTCATCGTTGTGCCTTGGTCCCTAGTTACAGGGAGTCCTAGTTAGGGTCTGGACTCTAACTAGGATTCCCATAGGATTCATAGATCCTGGGATCTAAGTATGTGATCGTTGGGCGTTATTATTATTATTATTATTAAACTAACCAAAACCCATTTGATGACAATGAGAAACGGCTAGCAAAATGCATATACAAATAATTAATAATAAAGGTTAATCTGGAATAACCCTTTACTCACATTCACGGATATAATTTATAATCTAAATATATATATAACTCAAAGGTGACTGACTGACTGACTGACATAGTGATCTATCTACGCACAGCCCAAACTACTGGACGGTTCTGGCTGAAATTTGGCATGCAGGTAGATGTTATGACGTAGGCATCTGCTAAGAAAGGATTTTTCGAAATTCCACCCCTAAGAGGGTGGAATGGGTGGTTGAATTATTTTCCCATAGGCCACGCCGCGGGCGAAGCCGCGGGCAGAAGCTGGCATAAAATATAATTTTAGTTTGAAAATTATCGTGAGTATGGTACATTTTGGAAAAGCTAAACTCACGTCACTTAAGAGTCGCAATTATTCCGACCAGGGGCTTTACCGCGTAAGTCCGGTGGAGATCGTAATCGTGTTCTCTCTTGCTCGCACTCGTGGACTTGTTAATTGGCGCGTGCAGGATGGCAGGCGAAGCTGATTCCCAGAATGCTTACGCGGTAGGGGTGCAGGTTAAATGTAAACAGGTAATATAATAATTTCTCAGGCAGTCGGCGTGACGCCGCCCTCACCGTTCTATGTAGAAGAGTGTGAGAGTTGCCTAGATCTGCTACACGAGGTGGGGCTCGATAAACACCTCGCCTCCTTGTTCGCTTCGAACACACAACCTCAGGTCGAGACTTCTCCTGAATACCTAACGAAGCACGGACGGAAGATGAGGGAATCTAATTGTGAGTATATAGTAGTTTTTATAGTACTCGTTCATTTGTCAACTTCGCGCAGCACACAACACAGCACACACCACACACCACACATCACACATCACACACCACACACAAATCACCACACGTTCACATTCATCTCGCACATATACATTGACGGGACCGTCTTCTAAATTTTTTGCCCATTTAGCATAAATTATACTTTTCCATTTTATATACCTATGTAGGATTTGTTACAAAAATGTTATCTTTGTAAATCGTTATAATGTTTGTTACATTGTTTTTAGTTTGGAACTTTACTGGTGTCGATTCTGTGTCGCATTCTCTAAAACTAAAGTAAACTCAAAGTATGGCGGTACTCTTCTGATAAAGGGGAAAAGAAAAAGACGGAAATTTGTTAATTTTGTTTAGCTTTAGAGTATGCGACACAGAATCGACACTAGTGGTGTCGATTCTGTGTCGCATACTCTAAAGCTCTCCGTAAATGGGATAGTCCCATTTACGGAGGACCTCTGCGACGCAGTCTCGTACTTCTGCAGGTGTCATCGATTCTCATTTACTTTTAAGTTTAAGGTTCCTAATCACACTAATATTATAAAGGCGAAAGTTTGTATGTGTGTATGTTTGTTACTCCTTCACGCTCAAACGGCTGAATGGATTTGGATGACATTTGGTACCAAGATAGCTTATACACTGGATTAAGATATAGGCTACATTTTATCCCGGAAAAGTGAAATTTTCCCGTGGGATGAGCAAATAATTAAAATACTTATTATTCGCCGGTGAAACCGGGAGGCGCAACTAGTAAAATAATAAAAACAAGAAAACTTCAGTTTGTGCCTTGCGTTTATCTGTGATTTTCAGACCAGAGTCACCTAGGACGACAGTTGTCCTCATGTGTCAACGAAACAACTTCGATATGTTTATTTTGTTTTTTAGCGTTAAAACCTGACTCAACATTGAAAGCATCGACTCTAAAGTTGCCAAAACCCCAGTCAGAAGGCAAGCGACGTCACAATTCCTCAGAACATATTAACATCAGTTCCACAAGCGATAATTCAGTGAACTATGGCAGTCACCACAGCTTGTACAGTCCTTGGTACAATAGCTCGCAGAAGTACAGACATTCCAGTTTAGATGTTAGCTATTCGGAGGACTCTAATAGCTTGAAAAGTAACAGGTGTGTTTCTACTATTTTATTGATGTAAAACTTCTTTACGAACGCTTGACTGGGGGGTAAGCTGGTGAGGCGATACTTATAATAATAATATAATATGTGTGGACATCTCACACAACGCCATCTAACCCCAAACTAAGCAAAGCTTGTGCTATGGGAACCAGATAACTGATACAATACTTAGATACTTTTTTGTTTGTAAATACGTACATAGAATACAATATGACGCCCAGACACAGAACAAACACCTATGTTCATCACACAAATGTTTGTCCTGAGTGGGAATCGAACCCACAACCCACAGTTCAGAAGGCAGGGCTACTACCAACTGAGCTATCGGGCCAGTCAATACATCTGGTAAATAACTTATATCTGGGATATACTTATATATTCCTCTCTAAGTGATCGTAGAAAGAAAGAGTTACGTTTTGTATAATACAGCTTAGGGGCAAGAGAGATGAGCTAAAGAAGTTTTACTTCAAATTCACGACTGAAATAAAACTTCTTCCCACCACACGGTGTAAAGCTCACTTGTTTTTATTTTAATCTATTTTTAAGTCATATTTCACCTGACAGACAATTTGGTAATTATAACTAGTTTTTGCCTCAACAATCACATCCTAATATCATTTTTACCTCGCGTGCGTCATCTTTACTGGGAAAATTTGACGTTTGTCTTTTTTATTGTAAAAATGTGTGACTTTTCCTAGACCAAAACGTATTTTAACATTTTACATCATTACGACCATCTGGATCGCGTGGCGCTACGTTCGGCCATATTGTCACTTAGACAATATGGCCGAACGTAGCGCCACGCGAATGCTGCGAAATATTGGGAACTTGACTTTCAAGAAATTCTCGTGCCCATGCTGTGGTATAACGATGATTTCCTTTATTGAAAGCTCAAAGCTTATTGAATAAATCGAACCCACGGATTGCAAGCTGAAGTCACTACCTACAGAGCTCAATCAATCAATACTCAATCATTTATTGAAAACATTATTGGTTACATGCAGGTGTTAATAATAGCATATTGAAGTATGTTATATAATGAACCAGCTTGGGTATAGCAATATTGTGCGGAGCGAATCGATCTAGTCTATAATAGTTAACTTGTCCGAAAGGAATTCGTCTAACGTATAATAACTTTTTGTCAGTAGTACATTTTTAGGGCTACGGTAAATTTTTTCTCTTCTATTTTAGATGGAGAGGTAATTTATTAAATACTTTTATGGCTATCATGGGATCAAATGACGCTTGGAATAAAAAAATAACCCAATTGCAATTTGAGCAAAAACTTGGTACATTTTCAGTGAAATAAGTGAAGATCGCGTACAGGGAAGGAGGGCGGATCGGGAGCAGAAAAACCGACGGGATTCATCCGGATCCGACTCTGATTGGGATAGACAGGTGACAACTGAGATATTTTTCACTATACCAACTAATAGATGCGCTAGGATATTTCGTCCATACCCCATATCTTTCCTTCATCACTAAGGTATAGCTTTTCTGTCAAACATCAAGTTTGACTGTTTATTTTTTAATGGGCTAATTCTGTTGGTCTCTACCGGCTTTTACAGTGTCACCAGAGCCGTTTGGTTATGGCTATACATATATAATATAATATGTGTGGACATCTCACACAACGCCATCTAGCCCCAAACTAAGCAAAGCTATGGGAACCAGATAACTGATACAATACTTAGATATTTTTTTGTTTGTAAATACATACATAGAATACAATATGACACCCAGACACAGAATAAACACCTATGTTCATCACACAAATGTTTGTCTTGAGTGGGAATCGAACCCACAACCCACAGTTCAGAAGGCAGGGCTACTACCAACTGAGCTATCGGGCCAGTCAAATATGCTAGTATATGTTGCAAAACAATTTCTGTCACAGATTTTTTTATATAATACTCATAAAAACAAATTCCTCGTTAAATCCATGTACCATATACTAAATAATGTAAGTTTTGGAAACAATTTTTTTTCTAGGAAGTTAGCAGAGCGAGCGGCAGCGTCGACATGTCGGATATAAGGAAGTCACTGTTGAACGAGATTAACCATGTTTCAGCTCAAAGGTATATTTAACTAACTAGGTGGTAGCACTTTTCTGCAAAGTTCGTCTAGGTAGGTACCACCGCTTTGCCAGTTATTCTGCCGCCATAATTCATTTATTCAATAACAATTTTTACATTGTGTTTGAAATGCCTAAAACCCTAGTCACCTATAATTAAATATAAATCAACACTATTATTCTTATTCCTTAATTCCGTCTGTAAGTCCGTAATACAAACACAATATGTGCCTACTTATAAGAGAAAACATCAATCAAACATTACCGTTCTTGTCAATAAAATCCAGTACGCAGTAAAAACACCCTTCCAGCAAAAGCCATTGCAGTCTTACTTGAAAGTCTAGGGAGACTATCCATCGACTTCATGTCCATGGGCAAACAATTAAATAGCTTGACAGCCTGTTACCTGGCACCAATATTCAATTTAAGCAGTAGTGCGCAAGCACTGCTGTGTTCCGGTTTAAAGGCCATTGTAGCTAGTGAAATTACTGGGTAAATGAGACTATGACCTAATCAAAATATATAATAAATAAAAAACCCAGTCTAGTAATCTTATTACTAGATTGTGCTGATGTCTCAGGATGACGTGCGCAGTGCAGTGTCACGCGAAACTGTATACTTTAGAGTTCCGAGTGACATTGCAACTGATATGGGCAGCCGTGTTGCTTAACATCAGGCGAACGGTTAGCTCGTCACGTTCCTTCCATAAAAATAAAACACAACAACATAAAAATAAAAATAAATTAAAATGGTCGTGGTTGTCATGTCATGAGTAATAACTATACATCAGACTCGGTCAGAGCCTTAATTTTATTTATGCAGCAGGTATGCACACTGCGTCACAGAATACATAATTACATAATAGTACTATGTAACTGAATCAAGACTTTTTTATGACGTCAATATTATTTCGACTGGCCAAGCTCAGTTGGTAGTAACCCTGCCTTCTGAGCTGAAGGTGTGGGTATGATTCCCACCCAGGACCAACATTTGTCTGTTCTGTGTCTGGGTGGTATATTGTATTCTATACATGTTTTTACAAACAAAAAAGTATCTAAATAAAAATTGTGTCATTTATCTAGTTCTCATAGTACAAGCTTTGCTTAGTTTGGGGCTAGATGGCGCTGTGTGAAATGTCCACAAATATGTATTTGTTTATTATGTTTATTGTATACAAGGTGGAATTTAATTCGTTCTTTTCCTTTAATATATGTATTCAGTCCATGCTATAGAACGCTCTCATATAACTAAATAAAAAAGTACTTATGAAATAAAACTTAAATCTAGGTATTATCAAATTTAAATTCTAAAGAAAAGCCTTTAGATTGAACAAAGCAGGTGTTTTATCGCCTACGAAACATTTACAAAGCACTCGGCTGGTGCCCGCGCTGTGTGTACCGTTAAATAGACATTTCGGCTGTCATTCAGTTATTTTAAGGGGCACTAAATACTAAAACAATTTTTTTTTTAATTGGACCGTGTACTAATTATTTATTTATTTGAGTTCAAGTACTCACTGTGCTTACAGAACGATGCCAAATCGCACAGAGAGCTATTTATAAGTCTAGAATACATAAATATTCTTAGATACTAATTCAAACTTGAAAATTTTAAACAAACATCCACAAACTTGTCGAGGTTTACAATTTTATTATGGAAACTAACGTGGTTTTCACACATTTTGTATTATTTGTACGGGATTTACTCATGTGAGTAAATCCAAATAATACAAACTTGTCGAGCTTTGTGTAAAATACGTCTTACCAGAGGTAGGAGATGCTGAGCAATCAGGTCGTTTTTTCAACTAATATTCTATAGCATGGTCTGAGTACGTACATTTAAGGAAAAGAGTGAATTAAATGCCACCTTGTATAATATACTCATATTGGTGTAATTGAAAGATAAACAAAAACGACTGTTTCGACAAGTCTTCAAAATTACGAATGAAAAAGCATACACGTAGTTTTTTTCTTATATTTTTAGAATAACAGCAGGCGAAGAAAATGTTCTATTTCACTTCGTCCAACTAGAAGTAGACAAGGGTATTCTGTTAGCCCCCGTGAAAAATATACAAGCGCAAGCCAACAATGTTTTGTATTCTTACATCGTGGACACCTTCAGAGCTGCTTGTAAAAAGATACATGACATATTGCAGCACAGCATAAGGTAATTAGGAATGTTTGATATACATAGATTGCTTACACAAGCAAAACTAACTTTCTTTTCATCCCGGAAAGTTTGTAAAATAGGTAAATTTGTAATTAAAATCAACAGACATTACACATGAATCAGTTGTAAGACGTCCCAAGTTTGCTTTTAAACTTTATCAATGTTTGCTTCAATGTAGAAAGGGGTCTTGATCACACTAGATTATAATGGTGACTGAAGATAATCTCGAGGGGGCCCATTCCCTAAATATTCCCTTGGTCAGCTCTTGCAGCACTCGCGGGAAGTGAAAGCATTTTATTGCAAATAAGCTATTTTTATCACTTTTACATGTCAAAATTATATTAGTGACTTAAAGTCAAAAGATTTATTGCAAATAAGCTATTTTTAGCACTTTTAAAAGTGTCAAAATTGTATTAGGTAGGTACTTACTTAAAATTACGTTATTGTACTAAGCATATAAAATTACAAAGTTTTTATTGTCAAATATACCAAGCCCATTACAATATATGAGTTTGAAAAGTTCTCTTTCTCACTACTGGTGCAACTGGGCACTACTTACAATGAAATAATTAAATTAAGTTACTCAGGTCCGTATTACAGAACGATGCTCAGTCATCGATCGGTGCTCAAGCAAAGATTTCATTCATAAAATGAACAATTAGTGAATGAAATCTCTGCTCGAACAGAGATCGATGACTGAACATCGTTCTTTAATACGGACCTTAGAGTCCTATTCTCACACGTGTGGCGCCACTTTTTGCCAAATTGTCACATAAGACAGGTGGAATGTGGTCAAATGCTACAATGCCCAGACATGAAAAAAAACAATAGCATTTGCTGTAATTCATTTCTGCTTTACAGGTTCAAAAGAAACCATGCCCCTTGTAATCCTCTTAACAAAATACTGGTAGCAGTTAGGGAGCATGGGATGCTGTTTCAAGTGCCACAAGATGTTTTACACAAAAGCGGGATCAGCAAGAAGAATATTGAACCATTCCAGTTTTGGGTTGTCGGGTAAGCAGTATAATAATACATTTTGGTTACTTTACTTTTTTTAAATGTGAACGCTATAAAATGCTCTCAACATTATTTCTGGCGGTAAATGACAATCGAGAAAGCGAAATAAAAAAAAATTGCACGTCACTTTTAAACAGTCACAAGAATGAAAAAGTTGACAATCAAAGCCAGTGCTGGTAAACAACACACTTTTTTTTTAATGTTTTGGCTCCACACTTTTGTGTATTTAGTCAGTGTCAAGTAATTGATAATTTATCAAGTTAATGATATTTCACGCAAATCACAGTCACAGTCGAAGTCATCAAGTCATAGTCTAGTCAAAGTCATACTCCTAGTAAAGTGGTGGCAACTTTACTTGAAGCTTCTATGGAGTTTTGGAAACAACACGAAAAGAAACGTTTCACCATCGTTATACCATTTTCCCACACTCACGCCTGTAATCCAGCACTTAACGAATAGAATGCCACCAATTTTATGAACTAACACTGAAAATAACACAATTTTGGAAAATAATACAATGCGGTTAGGCGATCTTTTTAGCCTTCCCGCCAAAAAACCAACAACACACTAACAGCCTTATCAATAAACGGGTATTAGTCTCGGATTAGTTACTTCAGCTTTTGTCCTTTTTTGCTACTGGAATATTTAGCTGGATCGAAAGAGACAAAAGATGGTGTAACTAGTCTAAAGCTAGTTCGTGTTTATTAATAAGGCTGATTATGTTCACACTATTTAAAATTGATTGCCCGAAGGTGAAACTAGCGAATGAGGCATTATCACACAAGAATGAGGTCTGCCGATATCTGAAAATAGGTTGGATAGACATATGGAAAACACATCTACAGAAGAGACGAGTCTAACTACAAGCACAATATACCTTGTGGCTTGCGAAGAAAAAAAACATCATTTGCTTAACTTGCGAATAAAAGGATTATGTAATAAAAATGAATCTCAATTTCCCTTGGTTTTCGTGAACATTTTGTGAACATTTTCGCTAATTCTTTTTTGTTGTGTTTATTATTGTTAGGAGAAGCTTATGAAAGAAAAAATTAGGAAACTAGATAAATTTTTCCACGCGGGTGAAGCCGCGCAGCCGGTCTTAAATATTATTTACCCCCGTATCCAGTCAAATGTAAAGAAAAAATTTTATGGTTTCAGGCGAGTGTTCAGCGATCCGGAGCCCCGGGAACTATATGTTTGCTACCACGAATCTGTGCCGCAAGATCTCACTGAAATAGCCTATTTATTGTCATATTTAGAGTAAGAATACCTACAATTTTCCCAGTATAGTAAAGGAATAAAAAAATGAAAAATATTTTGGAACAATGTTTATTAATTACCAGTGTCGTGTGGCACTGCGATGCGTTTAGCCGTGTTCCCGCGAGACTGCACCGCTCTACGATCTCGCGGCAGTAGCGATTAGGGAGTAAGCTGGAGAATGCGAGGCAAACGGAAGTTGAAGTTGGTTCACGTAGATCTCCATTGTCAACAACAAAGATGAAAATTTGTATTATTATGTTGGTATGTTCGATAAAATGATAATTTACATTTGTCAACATGGCGATATTAAACAAAGCAAAAATAAAGTTATACCGGCCGATAGAACTCTGCGTTTAGAAAATCTTGACAGTCTGGTGGAGAACCGTCTTGCTGAAACCACAAACCTTGCAAATATGCCAGCGGAAAGTCGTCTAACTTAGACGACACCATCGTTCGAAGTAGGCTTGGATAGCTTTCTTCTACGAAGCGATCTTCAATAAAGTACTGGCTGATCACTCGATATTTTGGTTTTTATTGGTAATATGCAAAATATTTAACCACTGTCTTGCTCAAGCCGACTTGCTTGAGCAAGACAGTAGTCAAATATTTAGCATGATGAGTTGTGCTAAGCAATTACTTGGTCTAAGATGGGGCATGCTTGCCTAGACGATACCAGTTCACTCTTGACTTGAAAACTCCCAGGTTATTTAACTGAAAACAAGGACGACGGCAAGCCGATTCGTTCAATATCTATTCGCACTATAAAGGTATAGTAGCGAAACGCTTGGTTGAAGGAATTTCAACCATATATGGATGCCGTGTTTCTGTGCGTCTCACATGACATCACGAGCTGCAAGATGTCCAATCATAGAAATTCCTCTAAGTGTCCAGTGTTGAACATAGGCTTCTGGTATGAAATGCCACTTTAGATGCTTACGCGTTGGGTTTCCGTAATCATAACTCTTGAGAAGCTTCTTGGAACTACTTCTTCTAACTACTTCTTCTAAACGGAAAATGGACTACTGCATCAATATATTGAAAGCTTGAAAAGTAGCTTACCTGTGGAAAGTCAAGCGCAACCTGGAAACCATTTCTTTCTGCCACTATTTATACAAAAAAGTACATAATATATTTCAATAATAAAAACAACTAGTCACCATAAACGAAAAGATAATTTAAAACATAAATCAACTTTAATCGAGATTTTCATGTAAAAAATCATGTCGACTTAAAATAAATTATAAACTATTACTACATATGAATGAATTATCACACTAAAATATATTATGTACTTAAAAATATATAAAGCAAATATATTAAATTTAAATATTAACGTAATAAATCTACCAAAGACTACTAAAGAAAGTTCATTTAATAATGGCAACTTGCTAAACAAGGACAAACAACAATTACATAGCTATCTCGTTCGGCTCGATTTCTACCTTTGAGCAATGCTTGTTATTGCTCGAAGATTTCTACTCTGACCAAAGACAACAATACAATAAGAACCTCAATAAATACTTTATAAACGTAGGTCTCCACGATAACTATACTAGTGTTCAGAATTCGAGATCAAAAAGGTAAACAAGGGGATAACAGCACATAAAAATTTATATACAATTGTGCAATCAACAATTTGATGACAGAAATTAGTTTTACTTATTTTCAGAGCATAATATGATACGATATAATTATTAAATTATTTTAGTTTTTTTAGTTTTATTTGATTATTATTTTAAACTTTAGACTAACCGAAATTTATTTTCATGCAGTTTTTTTTCTTAGACTGGAAACACTGCCAAGGTTCAAAAAATTTCGTGCAGAACTCGAATGTAATTCACCTATTAGGTAGCTTATACACGGTGGAATTTAATTTGTTCTTTTCCTTAAATGTATGTACTTATACCATGCTATAGCATAGTCGTACAAGATTCAACTAAAAAAAATATTTAAAAATGCTTCCTAAAATAATTGGTTGGCAGCCGAAATGTCTATTTAACGTTACTAACAGCGCGGGCACCGGCTGAGTGCTTTGTGAATGTTTCCTAGGTAATAAAACATCTGCTTTGTTCAATGTCACAAGTCTTTTCTTAACAATTTGAATTCGCAGTAATTTAATAATACCCTAGTTATTAAAGATATTTAAGTTTTATATCATAAGTACTTTTAGTATTTAGTTATATAGGAGCGTTATATGGAGCGTTCTATAGCATGGACTGAGTACATACATTTAAGGAAACGAATGAATTAAATTCCACCGTGTATGAGTATCTTCGTATTTTGAGAACTTGAAAAGTGGTGCGCATGAAATACAGGGCGAAATGATTATATCATTAATCAATGCGTATAAATCACAAAAGAAAAGCAACCATCATAAACCATTGTAACGTAGCTTAATGTTGAAATATGCTATGTTACGATTGAAATAGAAATTTAATTTAAAAAATATATTTAATCATGTATCTAAAGTTTCAACTAAATAAAACTAAATAATTTCATAAATATAGGGCGCGGCCGCACAGTATCCCCACTCGTCTGCTACGTTGTTAGACCGGTTTAGTAAAGTAACCGCGCCGACAAAGTAAGAACTGACAGAAAGAAGCCAGCGGGCGAGTGAATCAACCCGCCATTTGGCGGACCGCTGCATTCTTGTTTATTAACTTTATATTACATTTTCGGAGATAAACCGAATCCTTAATATTACTAGCGCTATACTAGTGTTGTGATTGAGTGCTGAGTTTCCCGACTGGGTGAGTTGTGCTTACAAAATCCTCGCGACATTATTATATGCTCAATAGCACCGGGAGGTAGTTGAATGGAAATAAAATGTTATTTTATACACTATATTATTCATTGACATCATAATGATAATAAAACATTCAGAAAAGCTATTTTGCTTAACATTATATTTGTACCTACGATAATTCCCATTCAGTGACCTAGCTTAGTTCAGATTGAATTATATAAAAATCACAACTTAATTAATTTAAAGGTCACTCCAGACTTGCTGGTATTTCATTATTAGAGTTCACCATACTACTTTCTTACTACTTACCGTGATTTGGAAGATATGACCTACTTCATTATATTTCATAATAATTACAGCTTCATTCGCATAAATTGGTAACTAATTGCACATATTGTACCTTGAGTCGTAACACACAAATTGTGAAGTGCCTTCCGCAACTAATATATATTTTGCCACTAGCTTTAAAAAATGTAACCGTTCTGTTTATTTAATCAGCGGCCACTACCACACAGATTAATTGGTACCTCGCTTCCTTTTTGTACTCGCGCTTGTGATACTTTTTTGGCTCAGACCTAGTACGCTAGTGCTAATGCTTAGGTCTCGCATACTTGCAGGAACTCCGTACGGACTGAAACTAAACGGCTTGGATACCAGAGATCAGCGTGGCCTTATACTCCGTTCCGCCACTCAGACGAAGCCTTTATTCATCATCGCAGTCGATCACAAACAACGGCACCATTGAACCTCACGGCGGAGACACAGGAGAGTGTGGTGCCAAGCACAGTGTTCACTGACCGGCTTGACCTCGGCATTGACCCTGACCCTGTAGTACCCTTATTCGTTTCAAAAAAGATAATAAATTTATAGTTACTTATTTGTTTACGTTGTGGTTTCTCTTTTTTCCAAATTACAACGTGACAATGGCGCCCAAAACTGGATTTTAGAGGTCAGGTTCAGGTCTAAGTGAACATTGCGTTTTTTTATGTCTGGTGCTGGTTAGTGTGTCTATTTTTCCTTACTAGTTATATGTTTCTCCTACTTTTAGCACAATAGGTGGTGTTTCTTTTTGTAGTTAGTAATAGTGATCTTTTCAGTTTTGTATTTCACTTTTCTGGTTTCAATTATTAATTTTACTATAGAAGAACTAAAAGAAAACACTACATCGTTCTGCTTTTGGTATATAATAGGTTTGTAAAGGACCTTACAAAGTAGAAACAGAACGGAGGTCTGCTTTTGGCTTTATGTTTGAATTTTTGATTTTGCCTGTAATTTTAGGTATAGATTTTTGAGCACAACATACTCATCGGGTTGGTTAGTCACAATGTCGACTCACCCCATAAAATTTTTGCTATTGCAAAAAGCGGAATTGATTTACGAAGTCACGATCAGGGGTGAAGTTCCCGCCGATAATGTATCTGAACTGCGTCGGCAGGTTACTAAACTTACACAAAAATATCCATCTGAAGATGTTTTAGAGACTTGTCTTGAATTTAATGAGGACTACCAGGGAGTAGTTGATAATTTGACAAAGTTAAAGCTAAACATCGAAAGCTTGAGAGTCGATTTTCAGCGACCCTTATGTGAGAGAACTCGGGCTCTGGTGAACCACCTTTTTTATAGGTTACAAAGAATGGCTACCCCGAAAACGGTAGATAGTATCGCGTCTTTATCCAGTGCCAAAAAGCAGTTTGAAACTTTAAACTCGCAGCTCTTGCAGTTAGAGAGCCTACTACCGGAGGCTAATACTTTACAAACGCCTTCGGTTAAATCGGAGTGTGGCGGGGGAGATATAAAGGTATCAGTTGCTTGTGATCATAACAAGTCTTCCGAACTGTCAAAAATCAAATATGACGGTAAGAGTTGTGTTCGGTCATTTATCCAACAAATTGAGGAATTCCGTCAGGCTAGGGAAATTCCGGAGACAAAAATGCTTGCTTACGCCGTGGATTTGTTTGAGGGAGACGCTCGACACTGGTTTCGCAGTGTTAGACCTAAAGCAATCTCTTGGGGTGTATTACTTTCTCTTCTTGAGGATGATTTCGACATCGTTGACTACGACTATCGCATGATGGATGAAATCAGGAATAGATCTCAAGGTAATCTTGAGAATATTACTGTCTACCTGTCTATTATGGACGGTATGTTCACTCGCCTTAAAAAGAAAGTTACAGAAGAAGAGAAACTTGAAATTATTTTACACAACATAAGACCTACTTACGCCAACATTCTTGCAACGGCAGCTGAAGTATCGAGCATTGGGCAGTTAAGGACCCTTTGTAGACGATTTGAAGAAGTTAAGCTACGAAGTGACCAGTTTAAAGAGCCTCCTGCGGCCTCTTCTAGTACTTTAGCACCAGAATTTGCATACAAAACTAAAACATTTTACTCTCCACATCATAAAACATTTGCTGTAGGTGCGGAAGTTAGAAAGTATTGCGCTCGCTGTAAGGTCGACACTCATTCGTTGAAAGAGTGTGTAGCTGAAAGGACGATTTTCTGCTTTAAGTGCGGGCTAAAGGATGTCCGTACCCCAGAATGCCCAAAATGCAACCCAAAAAACACGCCGCATCCAAAAAACTAACTTCTGAAAATTGTAGCGAAGCACCAAAGGGTTCCAAAAGCTCGGAGTGGAATCAATGGCTGTTGACTATCAAAAACTTTTTTAACTCTTATAAAGTTGCGACAATTTTCAATACTCATCCGAGTACTGACCCTCGCCCCTATGTAAAGGTTAGTATTAAAAATAATATCGAGCACTCAGAAATGCTCGGCTTACTTGACTCGGGATCCGTCGTAACTATTCTAGGTAACAACTCGCACAAACAGTTATTGAATAACGGATTACCATTATGTACAGATGAAAAGATTATTGTAAGCACTGCTGGCAAATATACATTCAGTGCTTTAGGATACATGCATTTGCCTATACTGTACAAAAATTCACTGAACATGATTAGAGCACATGTGGTTCCAGAAATTGATTCGCCACTTATACTAGGTGTCGATTTTTGGAAAGCTTTTCGTATTTGTCCTAACCACATCAATAGCATTAATTTCATAACTGATGAAGAAGCTAAGCCTACGCAGGAATTAAAACCGTCTATTGAGTTCCTACAATCATACGAAGACTTAAATTGCTCTCAAAGAACTACGGCTGACATCATCACAGAACAGTTCAGGGAAATAGCCTTTGAGAACATTGGATTAGGCAAGACAACCATCATTACTCATAAAATTGATACGGGTGATTCGGAACCTATTCGACAAAGGTATTATAGGCTATCTCCAGAAAAACAGCGCATCATTGCTGAACAAGTTGATGAAATGCTAGCTCTCGATGTAATTGAACCTTGTGAGAGCCCTTGGTCATCTCCAGTTTTAGTGGTAAAAAAAAAAGATGGCCAGCCACGATTTTGCTTAGATAGCAGGAAGCTAAATGCAGTTACCAAGAAAGACGCTTATACTTTACCATATGTATCTGAGATCTTGGACAATCTTCGAGATGCTAAGTTCCTATCAAGTATTGACCTTTCCAAAGCCTTTTGGCAGCTGCCCATTGATGAGCCGGATAGAGATAAGACAGCATTTTATGTTCAAGGTCGTGGCACTTTTAGGTTTAAAGTCACCGCATTTGGGCTCACTAATGCTCCAGCCACTCAGCAGAGGTTAGTTGATACGCTTTTTGGCCCAGAATTTGAACTCAAAGTCTTTGCTTATCTTGATGACATTATAATAATTAGCCAGACATTTGAAGAACATGTATCTTTACTCCTACGGGTTCTCAAAAAACTTAAAACTGCAAATCTTTCTATAAATTTGCAAAAGTCAAAATTCTTTCGAAACAAACTTAACTATTTAGGCTATGTTGTAAATTCTCAAGGTCTTTACACTGACCCAGAGAAAGTCTCGGCTATTGTTGAATACCCGGTGCCAACCAATAAAAAGGATGTGAAACGGTTTTTAGGTACTGCTTCTTGGTATAGAAGATTTATTCCAAACTTTAGTACGGTGGCAGGCCCTCTCAACAGTCTGACCTCCACAAAAAAGAATGCTCCACCGTTCTTCTGGTCACCTGAAGCCCATAAATCGTTCACCGACCTTAAATCACTATTGGTCCAGGCACCGATATTAGCTTGTCCAGATTTTACCCTACCTTTTGAAGTCCACACAGATGCAAGTAGCTTTGGTGTGGGAGCGATGTTAGCTCAAACCGTGAACGGGGAAGAACATCCTGTTGCTTACATGAGCAGGACTTTAACCAAACCTGAAAGAAATTACAGTGTTACAGAAAGAGAAGCTCTAGCAGTACTAACTGCTCTTGAACACTGGCGTTGCTACCTAGAAAGTGGTCAATCTTTCACCATTTATACGGACCATGCCGCCTTAAAATGGTTTTTAACCTTGTCGAATCCCACTGGTCGTCTTGCAAGGTGGGGTATTCGGTTGTCATCTTTTAACTTCATAGTGAAGCACCGCCGGGGAAAGGATAACATCGTTCCTGATGCACTATCTCGTACTGTTCCTACTGCATCTATATCGACAGTTACAGATATTATAGATACCACAACTGACGAGTGGTATCTTAAAATTCGTGAAGGTTGTCAGAAATCACCATCTAGTTATCTTAACTATATGGTAAACAAAAATGTCCTGTATAGATGCATTTCAAGTAAGAACCCATTATTAACCGAATTCAACTGGAAAACTGTCATGCCAAAAGAAGCGCGTGATTCTGTGCTGACAGAAAATCATTCAAAGCCCATTGCCGGTCATTTTGGGGTGTTCAAAACATATAAACGTCTTGCACTCAGATACTATTGGCCAGGAATGTATAAGGATGTTGTCAAGTTTATTTCCGAGTGCGAAACTTGTTTAGCATATAAGTTACCAACTCATGGAACTCTGGGTAAAATGGGCAAACCAAAACACTGCAGTAGACCTTTCCAAACTTTATCTATTGATCTTGTAGGACCTCTTACGTGCACAAGAAAACAGCACTGCTACATATTCGTAATAACATGCTGTTTTTCCAAATATTGCATAATATTTCCTCTCCGAAGGGCTACTGCAGATCTGATAGCTAGGCTTCTTGAAGATGGTGTTTTTTTAGTCCACGGGATTCCTCAAAAAATCATATTGGATAATGGTTGTCAATTTATCAGTAAAGAGTTGAATAAGTTATTTGAGAAATATAATGTACCTGATATCCATTTTGCACCTAAATACACACCTCAGATCAACACGGTTGAAAGGTATAACAAAACTATAGTGACAACCATATCAACATTCGTGGAGGACGATCACAGAACTTGGGACGTCAATTTACCAAAAATACAATTCGCAATCAATACTTCCGTTAATGAGACCACCGGTTATACTCCCGCCTTTTTAGTCCACGGTCGTGAACTCATTGCTTGTGGATCTCATTATACTGATGATTTGTCTCCTGAGGATGATTTTCTGCCACGAGATATTTATGCGGAAAACATAGGACATTTAGCGGTGGTATTCGATAAAGTTCAGACTACTCTTTGGCAAACACACTTAAAAAATTCACAGCGATATAACTTACGACGTAAAGAGGCAGATTTTAACGTTGGCGATACTGTATGGAAGCGTTGTTATTTCCAGAGCGATAAAAACGCTCACTTTAGCAAGAAGCTTGCCCCTAAATTCTCTAAATGTCACATTATACAAAAACGATCACCTTTAGTTTACATACTTGAAGATTTATCTGGTAATAATTTAGGCGCGTGGCATATTAAAGATTTAAAGCTGATTGCACGCTAATTTGATTTATTTTGTTTACGGATTTTTTCTAGGTAAAATCCTTTTTCTAAGAGGGGGTGTATTGTAACGTAGCTTAATGTTGAAATATGCTATGTTACGATTGAAATAGAAATTTAATTTTAAAAATATATTTAATCATGTATCTAAAGTTTCAACTAAATAAAACTAAATAATTTCATAAATATAGGGCGCGGCCGCACAGTATCCCCACTCGTCTGCTACGTTGTTAGACCGGTTTAGTAAAGTAACCGCGCCGACAAAGTAAGAACTGACAGAAAGAAGCCAGCAGGCGAGTGAATCAACCCGCCATTTGGCGGACCGCTGCATTCTTGTTTATTAACTTTATATTACATTTTCGGAGATAAACCGAATCCTTAATATTACTAGCGCTATACTAGTGTTGTGATTGAGTGCTGAGTTTCCCGACTGGGTGAGTTGTGCTTACAAAATCCTCGCGACATTATTATATGCTCAATAGCACCGGGAGGTAGTTGAATGGAAATAAAATGTTATTTTATACACTATATTATTCATTGACATCATAATGATAATAAAACATTCAGAAAAGCTATTTTGCTTAACATTATATTTGTACCTACGATAATTCCCATTCAGTGACCTAGCTTAGTTCAGATTGAATTATATAAAAATCACAACTTAATTAATTTAAAGGTCACTCCAGACTTGCTGGTATTTCATTATTAGAGTTCACCATACTACTTTCTTACTACTTACCGTGATTTGGAAGATATGACCTACTTCATTATATTTCATAATAATTACAGCTTCATTCGCATAAATTGGTAACTAATTGCACATATTGTACCTTGAGTCGTAACACACAAATTGTGAAGTGCCTTCCGCAACTAATATATATTTTGCCACTAGCTTTAAAAAATGTAACCGTTCTGTTTATTTAATCAGCGGCCACTACCACACAGATTAATTGGTACCTCGCTTCCTTTTTGTACTCGCGCTTGTGATACTTTTTTGGCTCAGACCTAGTACGCTAGTGCTAATGCTTAGGTCTCGCATACTTGCAGGAACTCCGTACGGACTGAAACTAAACGGCTTGGATACCAGAGATCAGCGTGGCCTTATACTCCGTTCCGCCACTCAGACGAAGCCTTTATTCATCATCGCAGTCGATCACAAACAACGGCACCATTGAACCTCACGGCGGAGACACAGGAGAGTGTGGTGCCAAGCACAGTGTTCACTGACCGGCTTGACCTCGGCATTGACCCTGACCCTGTAGTACCCTTATTCGTTTCAAAAAAGATAATAAATTTATAGTTACTTATTTGTTTACGTTGTGGTTTCTCTTTTTTCCAAATTACAACGTGACACCATATTAGAAATGTCCAATGCAATTGTACCAATACTAGCATCGTACTTATTATATAATCTGTGTCAGTACCTACTTATTTTATAGCAGCTATATAAAGTACCTCTGACTATTTTGGATTTTTTTGCGTGGAAAAATGTGCAGTTGACTTGACACTGGCTAAATACACAAAAGTGTAGAGCCAAACCAACAAAAAAAAATAAAAAATGTGCAGTATTTCTTAAATGTCGCTTTGACACTAACATATTTTGACATTTCTTTGTTTACCTTTTTATCTCGAATTCTGAACACAGGTATACACATTAAAATTCAAAAACTATGGAAAAAAGTTCAGAATTCATAACCGTCATTCTCGGATTTTGTTCAACGATCCCTTCAAATTTTATAAAAAAAACTGATTTACATGTTTGTCAAACGTCGTAATATATTTGTGAGTTTTGGCGGGAAAACGAGAAAGATCGCTTCAACGCATGGTATTATTTTCTAAAACTTGTGCTATTTTCAGTGTTAGTGCATAAAATTGGTGGTGCTTTATTCGTTAAACGATGGTGAAACGTTTCTTATTGTGTTGTTTCCAAATTTCCATAGAAGCTTCTAGTAAAGTTGCCACCACAACTAGAAGTATGACTTAGACTAGACTATGACTTGGCTTGATATCTTGGACTGTGGCTTGTCACATATTTGCGTGAAATATCATTAACTTGATAAAGTATCTGCTATTATAATTATTGTTAAACTATCTTAATTAAGTATCAGTCTCTGTGGTGTGGTGGTTGAGCAGGTCGGCTCATAACCCGGAGGTGGCGGGTTCGATTCCCGCAGGCAGGACAAGTATTTGTGCACAGAAAAAAAAGCGAAAATACTTGTTCTGAGTCTGGGTGTTGTGGGACCATGGTCCTCGTAGTTCCTGGGTCCCTAGACACAGGGAATCTAAGTTAGGGTCCAGGATCTATGTATAATTATATTTAAAAAAAAACAATTCTTTGACACTGGCGAAATACACAAAAGTGTGGAGCCAAAACATAGAAAAAAATGATATTTTGAGAAATAATTTAATCGGCCACGGTGAAGTGGGACAAAAAGTTTCATCTTTCTCCTATACTTAAAGTTGGTTAAAGTCAAAGGTCTCCAACATCAACAGCCATCTCATTTTATTTATGTATTACGGCTCTGTTTGGTATATAGTCTAAGTAAATGTCTATGGTGTGAGTAAATCAAAGAGAATACAAACCTGTGTGTGACATAAACGTTACGCTACGCTTTACGCTTGATTGTGAGAGATCTCCATAAAAAAAAAATCAAATATCCTTCCGTGATAGATGAGATTTTCATATCTCTATTCACATTATCTCGATACCAAGTTCAAGAAACAATATAATTTCAAGTTGACTAAACGGATTTGTTAAATAATGCAACTTTACTGTGATATTCGTGTTTGATTTGAACGATGATTACAAAAATGCAAACTCAAGCCAATGTTGCCGTCCCGCAATCTGTCACGACACAGCCACAGTCTCAGCAAATCGTCGGTGTGCCCGCAAATGCAGTCATTCTGAAAATGTCCGATATTCAGCAAATATCTACAGTGGGTAAGTACTTAATTAGTTTTCCAGATTTTACGGATCGGTTTGACGGAAAGATTTTAATTCATATTGTTTTCCTGATTCTATGAAATATATTACATGATTTACTGTGATAGTATTTGTACTATTTCAATGCATTATTAGTGCAGTAAAAACAAATGCATCTGTACCTACTTGGGTTTATTTGTTTTGTAGCAAGATATATAGAAGACAATACTGAGGGTATAGGTTAGGTTAGGTGGTCATAGTGGTATTATTTTCATTAGCCCTTCTTAAGCTATGATTAAAGTGGGTTGTTTCACACAAATACCAACAACAATTGTATCAAATTTTCAGCAAAATTAATATGAGTTAATAATATTTAAATTAGGTTTATCATCTCCTGAAATGGTTACTATAACTGTTCTTTTTAGAAGTGTTTGTTTTGAGCTTGTTTCAATAATACAATGCTTCCTGCAGGCCTCTTAGAGCTTGCCCATAGAGAATATCAAGCTGGTGACTATGAGAGTGCAGAACTACACTGCATGCAGCTATGGCGCCAGGATGGGACCAACACTGGAGTGTTGCTTCTACTGTCTTCTATCCACTTCCAGTGCCGTCGCCTTGATAAGTCTGCTCACTTCTCTACATTGGCAATCAAGCAAAATCCTTTGTTGGCAGAGGCTTACAGGTAATTTTATTACACTTATGATTTTATATTTCATAGGTTCATAGAAATTTGATTTATTTTCATAAACACTATGTATTCATTTTTCATATTATTCACAATAAATACAATTTGATTACTTACCTAACTGACTTACCTGATAGCTGAGTTGGTATGTGTGATGAACATTTATGATTGTTCTGTGTCTGGATATCTAGATAATTATATGGCATTGTAACATAGCTAGTGACATTACTGGGAAAATGAGACTTTTGATCTGAAATCAGTCTAGAAATCTTATTACTAGGCTGTCTTAGGAAGATTTGTGCAGCGCAGTGTCATGAGGAACTTTAATTTACAGTTCTGAATGACACTGTTACCTTATATGGGTGACTAGCTCGTAACATTAAACACAAAACATGAACACACTTACATAAAAATAAGTACTATTATATACTAGTTGCGCCCCGCGGTTTTACCTGCGGATAAAAAGTATTTTAATTATTTGCTCATCCCACAAGAAAATTCCACTTTTCCGGGATAAAATATAGCCTATATGTTAATCTAGTGTATAAGCTATCTTGGTACCGAATTTCATCCAAATCCATTCAGTCGTTTGAGCGTGAAGGAGTAGCAAACATACACACAAACACACATACAAACTTTTGCCTTGATAATATTAGTGTGATTCTGTGTCTGTACTTAATGTTAATACAAATTGTTAGTCAAGTAAGAAGTCTTTGGGCAGCTTAAAAGTTTTGAAATCAAGAGTTAACCACATGCCTGGAAGAGAAGGAGCCATGCCAAGTTTTTTAATTTTTACAATTTATATGCATAGCATTTGTGGTGATGCAGCTTACAATGGTGCATGCTTGCCCAGAATATTCTTACGATACATACTTGCCCACTCTTGACTTGAAGATTCACATGTAAATTTACCTGGAAACAAGGAGGTCAGCAGGATATTAAACTACATAGTAACATATTTATTAGTCTGTGGTAAAACGCTTAGTGCAGGTTGTAGGTAGAAGGAATGGTATTGTTCTTATGTATTGTTTCTCTTGGCAGCAACCTGGGCAATGTATACAAAGAGCGTGGCCAGCTTCAAGAGGCCCTCGAGAACTACAGGCATGCGGTGCGCCTAAAGCCCGACTTCATTGATGGGTACATCAACTTGGCCGCTGCCCTTGTTGCAGCTGGGGATATGGAGCAAGCTGTACAAGCATATGTCACAGCTTTGCAGTATAACCCTGTGAGTAATAATTATAATAAATTGAAAATTATAAATTATGTGATTAACTGAGTGTTTTGATGAATGAATTTCTGCTTCAACTTTCGATATTTCTTTTCATTTCTCTGGATGTACGTACTCACGTTCATGTCGTGGTTTTGATGAATCTTCAAGATTAAATTTTTTTGGAATCGGCGATTTTTGATAGCAGGGGTATTTTTCCCAAAAAATTTGATGTATATGGCATTGTAACATAGCTAGTGACATTACTGGGAAAATGAGACTTTTGATCTGAAATCAGTCTAGAAATCTTATTACTAGGCTGTCTTAGGAAGATTTGTGCAGCGCAGTGTCATGAGGAACCTATTAATGGCAGATTATGTTAATATTTGTAAAACACATTTGGTATCCAGTTATTAAACAAGTATGTTAGATTTGAGATAAATTGGTCAAGATAACGATGTGGTGTTAAGTATACGAGGCATAAACCTGACCTTAGTGACTAAAGGAGAACACAAAAATCTTAAAATGTTACACTAAATTATACTATCAAAGCGTAGACTACGTACGTTATATTCGTTTATATTTCGCGTACATAAACACGCAGAATTACCGAAGTTATCAATGCGTAAAGAATTAGACCACTTTTTAAATTTCTGAGATTACGCGCGCTCCCGGCATCTTTCGTCTAGTATCGGCCGCGTGCCACCCGCCCATAGCATCAATATTTTATATAAATAACAAAGTTTTCAATCGATTTAAAAAAAGAAGAGGCCCATATTTTGTTTGTTTTTTTTTAAGTGTTTGTTATTTCAGATCCATCAGTTATAAACCGAATTTGATTTTTTTATTGGATAGAATAATTAGGTATACTTTCTGGTCCCATAAAAAAATTCATCAAATTCTGTTCAGTAGTAGTTCAACAGAGCGGCAGAAGCAATTCCCAGTTTCTCTAAAATTTTCAACACCTCATAATGCATGTTTCTAAAACCCCCGTTGGTCATATCGTCTGTAAATAAAACATTATCTACTTGAACTGATCATTAAAATGAGGACGATTCAACCCACAAGAGGATATACTTTAGCATTAATTTAGCTGGCATTCTTTAAGGCGCGTATTTATAGTCCGATGTTAGCTTACGATTTTAAGATATCTAAAGTAAAATGAATGAAATTAGACTAAGCGTTAATGTACTACAACTAAGTATACATTTTGACTTTCATTACCCTCTCACAAGGGAACCGTGTTTTGTAAAGGAAGTTTCGGCGTGATGCCACTATACACACAGAAAGACAGATAAAAATGACCCACAATTTTAGCTTCAATATCAATGTATCAGCGTGCTCCCAAAAAAACAAAATTTCGAAATATCTTGCAGGAATGCGCTATTACAGTTTTATTATAAGCAATTAAGCATAAATATCAACATTTGAAATTGAAATTTATTAAAATAAATAGCACATGGTTATAAAATGCACGTCGTGGAATTATGAAACTAGATTCAATGTACGCGAATAATTCTTTCAGGTATTTATAGCTGCTAGCGAAAAAAGTTAGCTCTTAATACATCTTTGTAGAGATGATTCACAGCACAGAATTGTATAGCATTCTGATGTCGCAGGCAATAAAAGTTGAAAGTTATTTTTATAAGTACTTTAGGCTCATTTTGTGTACACATGAAAATTTAATTTATATTTATAATAAAAGCATTACATAAAATTAAATTTTCAAATTGGTCAACGGACCATTAGTGAATATATTTGATAATTAGTCAACAACTATATAGGAAAGCACCCACCGTGCCGCCTTTTTCCACACGACTATAGAAAATTATTATCGCTAAGTCGTTACAATATACTTTACGTTTATTGCCTTAGGTATTGTAGATGACACATCATATGCTAATCAGATCACATTGAAATGTAACAAATAACACATATATATCTACTTTGACATACCAAATACTGATTTATAGTCTGGTTCGTATCGTATCGTCTCAGGATGACGTAGCAATGCAGTGTCACGCGAGAACTTTATATTTTAGAGTTCCTAATGAAATTGTTATGGGCGGCCGTGTCGACTAGCTCGTCTAGTCATTCATTAAAATAAAAAATGTATATTATATACATTTTTACACATACATAAAACACCACTTTGGACGCTTATCATAGGAGGAGTGGTTTGCCGAAGTCATCACGCTTGGCAGGTGGTTTGTTGATCTCGTGCCGAGAATAATGCTGATGCCCTCAGCTGGATCTTACTACACCCACGGGAAGAGATGGGGTGGTCCTATTCTCACGGACCACATGGGACTATTAATATTATATGTTGACAGCCTCTGTGGTGCAGTGGTTGAGCAGGTCGGCTCATAACCCGGAGGCGGTTCAATTCCCGCTACAAGACAAGTATTTGTGCACAGAAAAAAAAAGCAAATACTTGTTCTGTGTCTGGGTGTTGTGGGACAATGGTCCTCGTATTTCTTGGGTCCCTAGACACAGGGAATCCTAGTTAGGATCCAGGATCTATGTATGTGATCGTTGGGTGTTATTATATTATTATATTGTACATTGTACATATTATAATATGTATGTTAGAATATAATAGAATTGAATAGATGATGGTAGTTGTAGATATTTAGAAGATGTGAACCATAAACCTACCAAAAATAGTTTCAATTTATTAGCATCATCGTTTATTTCTACAAGATAATCAATGACCTTGAACGTGAGTTATCGTGTCGCGACATTAATATCCTTGTTCTGGGCAAAACTACCTATTGTTAAAGGTCGTTTAAGGTACAGAAATGTTCCGCGCGGAAAGTTTCCGATGTTTCACTTGCGTACGTGATGACACGGTCCTATAGTAATATGCCTATGAAGAATAGGTACTATTTGTTATTTTAGGCGTGCGTGATTCAGTCCATCTGATGCTATGTTTTTTATGGATTTGACAATGAAATGGATAACGATGTTGATTATTTGAATAACGAAGCTGTTATGATAAAAGTATGGGAACCAAATACCATTTTATATAGGAAGATAATATAATTATGACGTTTATATTGTCTATGCCAGGAACTGGACTAGAGATAAAATATTTACTTACACCCAAAGTACTTACTAGCTATAATAATATAGGTCATTAATATTCACAATCGGTTCTAATAATATGTTTATTTGCTTTACTAAATAAACTACATATTTGTAATGACTGATATTTATGTAATCCCTTCGTGATCCCAATAATAGGCATCTTAGTCTTAGCATTTTTCGAGTAAAACAAATGAAACATAGAAAACAGAAATAATTAGTAATCTTTATTGAGTACAAAAATCATGAATGTACAACTAAGACGCCGGCCGAGCGTGGTGATTATGGTAAGCCGTCCCCCCTCTGATAAGCGTCCAAAGTGGCGTTTTATGGGGGAGGCCTATGTTCAGCAGTGGACGTCTTCTTAATGTGAACACAATTGAAGGGTTGAGAATAAAAAGGGTTTAACTGTCAAATTGATATTTTCGAAAAAAAATACTTTAAACTTCAACAGCTTCATTTTAATGTAGAGTGCTTACTAAGTAATAGAAAAGGTTTATGTCAGTTTCAGTTGCTTGAAAATGTATTAATTATATTTTAAAATACAAAATATAGTACTAATTCGTACAATTACTGTAAAAATATAATATAATAAATATAATAATGTTTTTATGCTAAGCGAACTGTATTCCTGTGTCAGATAAACCGTTTTTAGACTGAAAATCTCGAGATTTAAGCCTCATTTCGGTATGTTGAGTATTATTGAAGAAAATTTCACGCTGAATCCAACGATACCCATAAGTCATTTTGTGAAAAAAATCAGTTAAACCCTTTTTGTTTTCACCCCTTCAATTGTTGCAAAAACGTTTATTTTCTACCGTTCTATATCTATCTACATCTATATGAATCTATCTACCTTTCACAAAACTACTATAGATATCAGCTCTAAGAAGTAGGATGGTAGATTAGGCTGAAGACTTATCTATGAATGTTTTGTTACAGGACCTATACTGCGTCAGGAGCGATTTGGGCAATTTGCTCAAAGCGTTGGGACGACTCGACGAGGCGAAGGTAAACCATACTATATCCAGTCAATTGTTGGTTTGCTCCGAAGTAAACAGGATCTTTTGACAGTAAATTTTATGTAACGTGAAATAGCATACTCTCGTCTGCAAAGCGTATAGAACTGCCTGCGGTTGCGTAAATAAAACAGCATTCTGCGTTTGTCTTGATTTGTTTACGCGATTCCAAACATTACTTTGATCGTTATTAATCCACTAGTTTTTTGACAGGATGGATCGTTGATAAATTATGATGATATAATAAGCGCGGTGTCGAGACAAGGTCGTGTTTATAAATAATTTGGAACGTCTATCTTTTGCGATAAAATCTTGCATTCCGCTCCACGCGACACATTATCATTTTTGAATGAGTCGTCCAATTTGCCAGTTGATACACATTTTTTATTTGTCTTAAAACAAACAAGAAGTACAAGCACATGCGAAATAAGTTACGATGAAGTGACACAAAGAACAACGATATGAATACATCTTATTGTTTTAGGCCGATACAATGCTTGAACATAGTATGATTCAAGTAAAAAATATGTCTCGACATAACACACTGTTACTGAAGGCTTTAATCTGTAAAGACCTAACGTGACATCATCGAAGTAATTATTGGGATCGCGCACACAAAACTTTATGGTTTCAGCTACATTAACATGATATCGTTAAAACACTTGTTCAATAATGATGCTGAAACCACCTATGCAAAGCAACGTTGGAAGATTGTCTCGTTTCAACTGTACATTTTCCAATTTTGTTCTGTTCTGTTATAGTCGTAAAATATTCAAATGAATCGTTCGTTAATAGAATATTTTTCGACAGCGTCATGCGTAAATATTTTTATCCGTTTTCTATACAACATTTTTTTTCGAATCGCATGTAATTTAAAACTACTTATTATAATTATTTTTTACTGCTAAATATTCTACGGACTATTTTTTTTTAAATTCACAACAGTTAATGAATACTAAATGTTGTATGGAAGATTAGAAAGAGTGTATGCTAATTCGCTTTTTCATAAACAATGAATTAATTCACACAAACACATCCTGTTTCCTTCACTGTAGTTTTACATTTTCAATCTTGTGCTTGTAGTTTTCGATTTGAATGGAGGATCAAAGAAGTCAGTTACGTTTATTTTATTTTGGTAACATGGACTAGCGAGTTATGTTCATTTAATTTAAACTGTATTTTTTGGTCATTCACTTCATCATGCCTGTCGCAGAACTCTCGGCGACAGCTTGAGTTGAAGACGATCCTCAACCGCTACGATTAAATGAATTAAAAAAATGAACGTAAAAAAATCGGGAGAACTAGATTTAGACAAAAAATCAACTAATTTTGTTATATTTTCACAAGGTGTTGTCTGGTAAGACAAGTGTAGGTGTGACCGGTGGTGATATCTAGCTGGGTTACGGTTGGTACCACACGCCGCCACGTTGCCAGTGACGCCGAGTCTGCTGCAGGTAAAGTGGACAAGGTTTGAAAGCTAAGGACAGGTTATTGGAACTCGTGCTCTCTGACTTTCATTGTGACCATCTTCTCTCATCGGCTAGGAAGTGGAAGCGGCTCTGTCGACGTTTCCTCGCCCGTGTTACCTGTTTGTTGTATAGTAAGCCGTGGTCGCGTTGCGGTCCGTTTGCATTTCCTACTGATGTGTGGCTGTCGGCGTAGTCTCGTCTCTAGGGTGCTATTGGCGTAACTTCCTTTGTTTTGTATCGCGACTGGCGCTCGGCGATCCGTCGTTTGTGCGATCGCCGGACGCCATTCCGAGCTGAGGGTGTAATCTATTGCAACTGGCGTAACGTACATTCCAGATATTCATCACATGACATTGAGAAATACGTTCTACTACCGTTTTTAACATGCAATTTTTCCGTGTGCGTAGGCATGTTATTTGAAGGCCATCGAAACGAGGCCAGATTTTGCAGTCGCTTGGAGTAACTTGGGATGCGTTTTTAACGCACAGAGTGAAATCTGGTTAGCAATACATCACTTTGAGAAGGCTGTCGCCTTAGACCCGAACTTCTTGGACGCCTACATCAATTTGGGAAACGTTCTCAAGGAAGCGAGAATATTTGACAGGTAAAAACTTTTTGTATTCACATAAAACATTTATTTCATCAGAAAATAACCATAATTCACACATGAATTAGCACGTCACTCAATAAAATTATAGTGGTTATTGTATTGCTAAGAGGACGCTAACTAACCGCAATCTTTTATTACCCAGGGCCGTCGCGGCTTATCTTCGCGCCTTGAACCTTTCACCTAACAACGCCGTAGTGCATGGAAACTTGGCGTGCGTCTACTATGAACAGGGACTCATTGACTTGGCTATCGACACGTACAGGCGAGCCATAGAGCTTCAACCGAACTTCCCCGATGCGTATTGCAACTTAGCAAATGCGCTAAAAGAAAAAGGACAAGTCGCCGATGCCGAGGAATGTTACAACACCGCCCTACGCTTATGTCCATCCCATGCTGATTCGCTCAACAACTTGGCAAACATCAAACGCGAGCAAGGTTACATAGAAGAGGCGACACGACTATACCTTAAAGCCCTCGAAGTTTTTCCAGAATTCGCAGCGGCGCACAGCAATTTAGCCTCCGTTTTGCAACAGCAAGGGAAACTCAATGAGGCCCTCATGCATTATAAGGAAGCCATCCGCATCCAGCCCACGTTTGCCGATGCGTACAGTAATATGGGTAACACGCTTAAGGAGATGCAAGACGTAGCAGGAGCTCTGCAGTGTTACACCCGAGCTATCCAGATTAACCCGGCATTCGCCGACGCACACAGCAACCTGGCCAGTATCCACAAAGATTCAGGAAATATCCCCGAGGCGATACAGTCGTACAGGACCGCTTTAAAGCTGAAGCCTGATTTCCCCGATGCGTACTGCAACTTGGCTCATTGCCTGCAGATTGTTTGCGATTGGACTGACTATGATGCCCGCATGAAGAAACTGGTCAGCATCGTGGCCGAGCAACTAGATAAGAACAGACTGCCGTCGGTACATCCTCACCACTCCATGCTTTATCCGCTATCGCACGACTTTAGGAAGGCGATCGCAGCGCGACATGCGAACTTGTGCCTGGAAAAGGTGCAAGTCCTCCACAAGCCGCCTTACAAGTTCCCGCGTGACTTGCAAGGTCGGCTTCGCATCGGATACGTCAGCAGCGATTTCGGCAATCACCCGACGTCTCACCTGATGCAGTCGGTTCCTGGGCTTCACGATCGCACCAAAGTCGAGGTCTTCTGCTATGCTCTCAGCCCTGACGACGGCACAACGTTCCGTTCCAAAATTGCCAGAGAATCCGAGCATTTCATCGATCTATCTCAGATGCCTTGCAACGGGAAAGCTGCCGATAAGATTTACGGGGATGGAATCCACATTCTCGTTAACATGAACGGATATACCAAAGGCGCGAGGAATGAAATTTTTGCGCTTCGGCCAGCGCCTGTTCAGGTGATGTGGCTCGGATACCCTGGCACCAGTGGGGCTAGCTACATGGACTATCTGATAACTGATGCTGTGACGTCACCAGTGGAGCTCGCGAGCCAATATAGCGAGAAGCTTGCCTACATGCCGCATACATACTTCGTCGGCGACCACAAGCAAATGTTCCCGCATTTGCAGGAGCGCCTCATTCTGAGCGACAAGATAAAAGGTCACAACAGCTTGGGTGGATTAGCAGACAACGTCGCAGTTATCAACGCCACAGATTTGTCGCCTCTAGTTGAAAATACGGACATCAAAGAAATCAAGGAGGTTGTCCGGGCGGCGAGACCAGTCGAGATATCCTTGAAAGTTGCGGAACTTCCCACCACGACACCTATCGAGACCATGATTGCATCGGGACAAGTTCAGGTTAGAATCTTAGCTCTGAACAAGTTATCAGGTTCAATTGTTGAGTTATGAGACTTATTTGATCTTTCGTGTTTTCAGACTTCAGTGAACGGAGTGATCCTTCAAAACGGACTGGCGACCACACAGACTAACAACAAGGCAGCCACTGGAGAGGAGGTTCCCCAATCTATCGTCATCACGACCCGGCAACAATATGGGCTGCCGGATGATGCCGTGGTTTACTGCAATTTCAACCAGCTTTACAAAATCGACCCTCTGACTTTACACATGTGGGTGTATATTCTGAAGCACGTGCCCAATAGTGTACTGTGGCTGTTGCGGTTCCCAGCGGTCGGGGAACCTAATTTGCAAGCCACGGCGCAGCAACTTGGTAAGCATGGTGTTTTGACAATTTATTTTTCACTTGTCGTGTGTCGTAACTGATATCTGTTTTGATGAAATTAATGAAGTGACTGGCTCCCAGAAGGACATCGAATAAGTCCGAAACTTTCGTTTTAGCCGGTATTTATCTTACAAAATGTGTCATGCTCACGATAACTTTCTAACTAAAATCGACTTTATCTTTAGAGCAGTGATTAGGCTTGAGTTATCTAAAGACTGTTAATACAAAAAATTATCATCTTAGGATTTTTTATCTTTGCTTATGTGTCCGGTATTTTGCTGTAATCATTTAAAAAGCCAGTTAAGAAATAATGTAGTAGACGCTGAAATTACTGATATACCAATGAGTTGTGGCAATGTAACACAGAAATTATGGTCATTGAGGTTGAGAATAAAATCAATAATCTTGTTAAATGGAAAATATTTTAAACCCGGGCGGGTCGTAGAAAATGACGCAGACTCGTTCTGCTCAACTGACTCCCTTCTCTCGTGTAATCACGTCACAGTCAATGTTGCCAACCAGAAAAAACAATTCATAACCAAAATGTTTTAAAAAATAGAAACAATTCACTAATACCTACATTTTATTCTTTAATTGTAAGCTGCCTTTTTTTCTTTGGTCAAATATCTTCAGATAACTGTTTACATCCAGGTCTGCCTCCGGGGCGTATTATCTTCTCCAACGTGGCTGCGAAGGAAGAGCATGTGAGGCGGGGTCAGTTAGCAGACGTTTGCTTGGACACTCCACTTTGCAATGGACACACTACCAGTATGGATATACTGTGGACGGGCACGCCTGTCGTCACACTGCCAGGGGAGACGCTGGCTTCCAGGTACTACTCGTTACAGCACATAAAGCTCACGGCACAGTTCTAAGATCCAGTTAATCGCGCGTACAGAAAATTTCCACTAAACTCCAAGTCAAAGTCAAAAGATTTATTGCAAATAGGCTAATTTTAGCACTTTTACAAGTCAAAATTATATTAGGTACTTAAAATTAATTTATTTCACTAAGCATAAAAAATTACAAAGTGCCTATTGTCAAATAATATATAGCAAGCCCATTACAATATATGAGTTTGAAAAAAAGCAGTTCTCTTTCTCACTACTGGTGCAAGCAATCCGGCACAATGCAGAATAGAAACCTTTGATCCGAAGCTTCGATTACAACTGTAAAGAAGAAGCTACAAGAAAATTTACAGTGATGTATTTTTTTTTCTTTTTTCTACTGTCTTTTACAATGTATATAATTACAGTTGAGATAATGAATATGTTACAAAAGTAACCACCACGTCGAGTTAAGTCGATACATAACTCGCGGTGTAGGTTAGTTAATAGCGCTTTCTAAGGGACGCACTGAGAAGTTCTTTAATATTCTTTTTTTTTAATCCGACTTCGAGTGCCCTAATTTTGTACTGCGAACATACTTGGATGATATTATAATACAATCAAATTGTTTCGATTTAAAAACTAAACTACATACATACTGAACTGATTTTAATAAAATTTCTATGGGATCAATCTGAAAGTACATCCTTTCAGATCAAAAAGAATTTTTCGATTCGCAATTATAAATGACGGAGATAAGAGGTAACAAACATTAAATAACAAAGACAAACAACAATTTGAGTATCGATTGCTTTTTAAAAGTCTGTTGTAAAATACTCGCTTCCCGATTGGTTGCCTCGCTTCCCTATGCGAAATGAAAAAAAAAGCAACTTTGATCCGACACATGTCGAATTAAAGTTCATTCACGGAATTTATGCGATTAACAAACAGGAATTGCTTAGTTGCTTGCTGTTAGTTTATCACACAACTACTTGGCCTGGGAGGGGAATCCAACCTACTACAACGCAAAAATCAGAGCTATAGGGTAAACAAAAATCTCAACGGACACCCATTTGATTTGATTCTTTCCAGGGTGGCTGCATCCCAGCTGAATACACTCGGATGTCCAGACTTGATCGCGAGGACGAGACAGGAATATCAAGACATAGCTGTAAGACTAGGAACAGATAGGGAATAGTGAGTATCTTAATTATTTTTACCTTTTGATACTTAATAATTATGAAGTCATGATTTGAGACACTGAATTTTATTCATTGTATCTGAGCCATTTTTAAAATCATATACTATGAGCTACCATATGACCATGAACTCACCTGATTTGAAGCATTGCGTGCTTGTCTAGTAGTATCTATTCTCTCTTGAACTGAGAAGCTCAGGTTCAATATTTTTGCACACTTAAGTAGAGCGAAAAGGTTTATTAAAAACAGGATGTTCATAGATTAAGTGCGTATTTTTTTTTCATGGTGAGATCATGATATATATTACAATTAATGTTATTTCTGAATTTGATATGACACAGTAGTCTTAGATGTCATTATATTAAGGTCATTAAGTCATCAATCGGTGCTCAAGCAGAGATTTCATTCATAAACTGATCAATTAGTGAACCGATCGATGACTGAGCATCATTCTGTAATACGTACCTAAGTGACCCAATGTTAAAAATGTTGACCCCGACGACATTAAAAAAGTAGAGGTTATTTCGGGTAAGTTTGACGCCCTTGTATGTTTTGTTGTATGTCCATCTACGACTTTATAACTTCCAAAAGGATGAACCGATTCCAATGCAATTAAATATTTCGAAGCCCAAAACTCTAAGCTACAGATCCTCCAATACAAAGGTAGTTTTGAAGAGATCTCTCTAAGCAATAAGACCGCCTATTGTAGTAGTACTAGTTAATTATGTAAGATCTTCTTTTTGTAATTTTTTATTTTTACTGTCTACAATAAAGTGTTTATCTATCTATCTATATTTTATAAATCATCACTCAATTCATCTCTACCGGCATAATCATTTAGAGGATTAATATACTTCTATTCAACACTCATAATAAAATAACTTTTAACATTTCAGCCTAAAAGCGATTCGCGCTAAAGTTTGGACTGCGCGTACCGATAGCCCCCTGTTCGATTGCAAGGCATACGCGACTGGACTAGAAATGGTCTACAACAGGATTTGGGTGCGATACGCCCGAGGAGAGAGGCCTGATCACATACAAGCTATCGACAAATAGGCCAAGGGCCCTGGGGGCCTTACTCAGGTCGCCAAGAAACGCCGTTGGTGCTAAAACATAAGTGAAGAGGATAATAAGTGGAAGTGAAGTGTGTTTTGGGACCTTGTGACTTGTGTCAAGTGAACCATCCATGCGATGAAACTCGCTTGATAAATAATAGATGCCGATCTAATTTATGACTGAATTTGGCGCAAAACGCATAGTTTTATCAAAGTGCGTGCTACTTTAGTACATTGTACACATCCACACTATTACGTGATTAATGTGGTTTGTACTTGCGTCGAAGAGTTTGGCAGTCACTATAATACTCTGTAGTTTTCTACAGTTTTGACAATGCGAAAGAAGCAGATATAGACTACACGTGAAATTAAATTAAGTGAAACACAGGTATTTAGTTATTCAACTAATATCGATTAGTTATGTCAAAGACGATAGAATGAATATTTATTCTTTAGTCTTTGGTTATATGAAATTGTAATGCTAAAGGCTCAATATTGTTATACGAAGAAAATCAGAGATTGCTATTTATTAGAAATTTACAGTAAGTAATCATTCAAGCTTGGGTCATTTGATTGTCATCTAAATAAATCATTTTCAAGCTGATTGACCCTTTTTCAACTTATAAGAGCTACCAGTAATGAATAGCAATGTTTGAAGCAATAATGTGGTAACCATTATTCTCATTATGGCCTTACGTAAAGCATACATAAACGATCTTGCATTGATTAGAATTGTACTATTCCTTGCAATTTTATTTGAAGTGAAACTTCTTTACATACTCTTGACTTGGGGAGGAAGCTGGTGAATGATTAACGAGGTGAGAGTTGAAAGTTGTTGGTTCACATAGATCTCCAATGTGAACATAACAAAGCTAAATATTACTTAAAATTTGTGTTATTATGTTGGCATGCCCGGTAAAATGACAATTTACAATTGTTAAGATGGTGACATTAACATCAAACGAAGCAAAAACGTAATACCGGCCGATAGATAGAGCTAAAGAAGTTTTGCTTCAGTTGTGTGGTCTAAAGCACACTCGTTTTGTTTTGTTATTACTTCTACTGATTATTTTTATTTAGGGATAAATTTTTGATTGTGTGTTCCCATAAAGCATTTGTGGTTAATTATTGTGAGCTAACTTTTGACAGGATATGCCTCTAATAATATAGAAGAATAATGCAAGAGTGATACGATGTTATTTTGTTATGTTATACAGTAATTTAAAGTTAGATTGATAAAGTAATAGATATCTCTCCCATTATCAGTCTTAGTAAGTTCTAGTTGAATGTTAATAAATATTTAGCAAAAGTTTACCATAACATCTGTAGTCAGGAATATTATATTCATGTTATTAAATATACATTTGTAATGTTACAGCCTAAGTTAAGCAAATGTATAAAAGTAGTTCTATGAAATGGCACCGAGTGGGGGCAGTTTATAAATGTTTAGTAATGAAGGCCCCCTGCCCCTGACACAATGGAGACGGTTTAAATTCATTAGTTCAATTTTATTTATTAGTCTCTGACACAGCTGTCGGTGACTCGTTTATTAGTCGACGGTTTAGTTTGTAAGCAATAACTTGTGATAATGGTAATATTCATTGGCTATGCTTATCCTAGTGTATCCTGCGATTCTCATTTACCCGAGACATCGAATTTATTGTCAAAGATGTTTCATGAAATATATGTAGGTAGGTTTTTTAGGTTAGGTGTGTAAATATGTGAGGGCATGGGTATTACAGGCATACAGATCGAGTTGAATTGAATTAGTGTTAATTACCACTTCATAATGAAAATAAACCACTTGACACATACAGCACACTTGCAAGAAGTTTCAAACTGACTTCGAAAAAGGACTATTTTCTTGATCTCATATCTTTGTTATTTATAAATATTTCGTAAATTAACAATATTACGAAACTTTTTTTTTGTTTGAGTGGATATACTTTCAGATGAATCCCATAGAACATTTATCAAAATAGTTTGGTTTTTAAATCAAAATAACTGAAAAAGTATGTATTTATCATATAAGTATGTTCTCAGTCAGCAATTTAATTAGGTTTAACTCTGATATTATGTTATTACATTTTATAGTTTACTTATTCAAACAGCGTCTTTTGGTGGTAATAGTCCTGACTAGTAATTTACTCGACTATGTGTAAGTGCATAAATGGCCTTGCTAGCATCTGATTTACAACTCGATCCGCATCAGCAACTGTTTTCCCGGTGTGTGCGCGGCCCTAATATGGCGGAATAAAATAAAATTATTGATGATATTGTTTTATGTCTAGGTTAAGGTTTTAATTGATATTTTATAATTTGTGTTTCGCACATTGCGTTTCATTATGATATTTATGTGGATTGAGACTTGAGTTTAATTTTAAATTCAAGGAAAAAACATGAATTTCATTTGCAAGGTTTTATCCCGTGTTTTTAGGATATATTGATCTTCAATTATTATTATTGTTCAATTGAATTGTACTGGATTGTAATATTTTTTGCTTGAATTCGACTTTTGATTTACTTAAGTTAGTGTAAGTTTTGTGGCCATCCCAATCGATTTACTTGTTCAATTGTAAATATCCATAGTATCCACCTTCTAATACTTTAAATATATACCATTGAAATGAATGAAATCATTGTTTTAATAAATATCCCTCTCTAGCTGGTAATAAAAATTATGATCTGATTTCTTATTAATTTCTCAATCAATATTTAATTAACTTAAATATTGATTTCTATAAATTGTTTTAATACCTATTGTACATTGGAAATTGACAAAATGATACCTATTGTACGTTGGAAATTGACCATAGGATCATCTGGTGCACAGCTTAACAATAAAAAATATTTTATTCTATTCTATCCGTTGCTGTTCACGGAATTGCTCTCGAAATTGTTCAGGTAAGAACTTCGAAAAATAAGCAAATAGAAGACGGGCTGCTGGGTGGGTGGGTAGAGGTTAGAATATCTCTTCCTCTACTTCGCCTACCTCAGTGCCAGCAAAACTATGTAGTTTCAACTAGCAGTGCATCCTACGCCTGCTTAGAGAATTGCTCGAATTACGCCTGTTATGACATACCGAGTCGGGGATGTTTACACTCTGGTGTCTGGACTCATAGTCAAGTCATAGTCTAGTCAAAGTCACACTCCTAGTAAAGTGGTGGCAACTTGAAGCTTCTATGAAGTTTTGGAAACAACAAGAAAAGAAACGTTTCACCACGATTATACCATTTTCCCACACTCACGCCTGTAATACAGCACTTAACGAATAAAATGCCACCAATTTCATGCACTAACACTGAAAATAACACAAGTTTTGGAAAATAATACAATGCGGTGACGCAATCTTTTTCGCTCCCGCCAAAACTCCAACTCTGCGAGTTATGGAAAGGTTACGTTATGCATAAACATTCGAAATGGGTAAATGGGATGTTATGACAGAACCAATGTAACCGACTTAACTCGAGAGTAACTGAAGTGGTAGCTGGTAACATTAGTCGTAGAGCCGATAACCGATGGACTACTAAAGAAGGACGTCGCTTTGAATTATGCTAATAGCCGTGAGATTGTGCTCGAAGTAAAGAGACAACGATTTGATATAGCATAGTGTATTAGTACAGGGCAGAGGTCGGCAATCTTTTGAATCGGAAGAACCAAAAATTACAATTTAAAAAATATCAAAGATTTTGAAGAGCCACAATTTTATCTCGCCAACAATAACTTACGTAGATGTGTTTTTTAAATAAAATAAATAATATTTGCGTATAGCGCTAAAGAGCTGCAGCTTCACATCCAAAGAGCCGCACGTGGCTCGCGAACGTCAGGTTTCCGATCCCTGGTGTAGGGTTTAAGGAATCTAACCCGAGTGTAGGACGATTCGCGCCTAGTGGCTGGCAGTATAGGTAGGCGATTCATCCCTTTAGTCGTGGTGACAAATTAACAAACGGAATGTATAATTCGAATTTTCATTCACCTACCTATTTACCTAACCAGGCCTCAAACTAATGTTGCTCAAAAGTTATCCAGCAGACGTATTTTTAAATTTCTAGTATATTTAAATTTCTCAAATCGACTGGTTTTTTTGTGTGCGACTGGAATGTTTGTTACCTCGGAACTTTCGACTGGGTAAATCGATTTTGATGATTCTTTTTTTATTTGAAAGCTGGTGCTTCCTTTGTGGTCCGATTTAAGTTTGATCCAATTCTAACAATGGCATCCATGAGAAAACCATATATATCTTAAATTTGCATTAAGTATGTGCGCGACAAATGGAAAAATAGCTCAATACCACGCTCACCGATTTCGATGATTCTTTTATATTGGAAACGATGTATTGAAGTCGGCATTTTTTGTTAAAATTTTATGTTTGAATTTTGCTTGATAAAATGGGAAGTTTTCCGACTAGACACCCTCTTTTTCTATATTTTAAGGGTCCAGTCCCTACTCCATAGTTCGGTCCCCTCGTACCTACGTAGCAACTAGCAGGATAGCGCTGCCGACAATTACTCAAAGGGGACCGCGGAACGTCTGCCGAATCTATTAAAGTTACGTGAGGCGATTATTGAAACCAGGTACCTGCTAAGAGAAATGATTGAATGAGACATTTGTGTGATGTACTTAGGTATTTGTTCTGTGGCTGGGTGTTATATTGTATTCTATGTATGTATTTACAAACAAAAAAAGCGTCTAATCTAAGGTTCGTATTACAGAACGATGCTCAGTCATCGATCGGTGCTCAAGCAGAGATTTCATTCATAAAGTGATCAATTAATGAATCAAATCTCTGCTTGAGCACCGATCGATGACAGAATCGTTTTGTAAGACGGACCTTAGTATTGTGTATCAGTTATCTGGTTCCCATACAACAAGCTTTGCTTAGTTTGAAGCTAGATGGCGTTGTGTGAAATGTACACAATTATTATTATTATTATGATTCGTTTGTTTCAGCTGGGAAGTAACATTCAGACAATGCATTTGTCATTTCAAGAAAGTGCCTAATAATTTAGTATAGGTACCGAATTCTACCTATGCATGGCTTCAAAATAAAACCAAAGTGTTGGCACGTGTTACTAAGCCTTACGTTTTCATGACGTGGCACGGTGGTGCCAATGAAATTAGTACCTATTCTAATTTATAATGCTTAAAAACTGAGCTTAGCTTAGTATTCTACTTATCTACTTGACAGCCTCTGTGGTGTGGTGGCTGAGCAGGTCGGCTCATTACCCGGAGGTGGCGCGTTCGATTCCCGCGGCAGGACAAGTATTTCTGCACAGAAAAAAAGGCGTAAATACTTGTTTTGTGGCTGGATGTTGTGGGACCATTGTCCTTGTAGTTCCTGGGTCTCTAGATACAAGGAATCCTAGTTAGGGTCCAGGATCCTATATATGTCATCGTTGGGCGTTATTATTATCTTATTACTTGATTTCTAGTACATAGTCCAAAAATATATTAATAATCCCTGTAGACCTGCCAAAGTAGCTTCAAAAAAACTCGGCATATTGTCCAAGGTAAGGCGGTACTTCACACCTGGACAGCTTCTAAATCTGTATCAAGCACAAGTCCGATCGTGTATGGAGTACTGCTGCCACCTGTGGGACGGGTCTGCCAAGTACCAGCTTGAGGCTCTGGACTCGATTGAACGGCGTGCCAAAAGGCTCATTGACGACGACACTTTGGTTGGTGAAAGGCTCCAGAGCCTTGCACATCGACGTAAGGTGGCAAGTCTGTCGGTTTTTTACAGATTACACCACGGTGAATGCGCTCAAGAACTGCATGATCTAATTCTCCCATCACCATTCCACTACCGGACTACTAGACGCTCGGCTAAGCGCCATCCTTTTGTGGTCGAAATACCACCCATTCGTACCAAGCGATTTGACTCAACGTTCTTAATTAGAACGGCTAAGGAATGGAATGCCCTGCCAGCGTCTGTGTTTCCGGCGAAATATGACCCGGGCGTGTTCAAGAGAAGAGTGAATAGGTATTTACTTGGCTAGCATGCTACACCTTCGATCGCATCGTCACTTCCCATCAGGTGAGAGCGTGGTCAAATGCTAGACAAGTTTGAAGTAAAAAAAAAAAAAAAAAAAGACACTAGATACCACGTCATTGCTTAACATTAGGCGATACAGAGGTCAAATGCTTTGACTATAACCAATAAAAAAATGTAAATATCATCCAGTGTATTGCAATTTATGTTATGTGGAGCACTTTTAATATTCTTTCCAAGCGCGTACCTAATAACATTAATTTAGTCTGTTTGTGAAGTAAACAGTTCATGGCGCGCATTTTATATGAGTTATAAAGCTGATATGACTTACATCGTGACATCGTGAGCGGGCCTAACCCATTAAACAGCTGTTAAACGAATTAATGCCATTAATGGAAACAAAGTCACGTAACGGTTTCCGTTTCGTACAGAAGTCAAAACTACGGGGGTTACTTACTTATTATGCGGCAATAGAAATATTGGTGTGGGTTCAGTCGCGGCCGCGGGGACGAGCTGGCGGCTGGCGCGCATTCATGGCATTTCATTGTACGGCAGTCGCCGCCGAGCCGCCGCCGTCGCGGGACCACCGTGCGTTCTGTCGTCACGTGCCCGCTCCACTTACCGCACCGCGCATTGTTGTCGAAACGTTTCCGCTTCGTGTTCGCCTTCCAAACACCTGAACATGATCGCGCGCGACACACGGACCTCACTTTCATTCATCAAAACCGCGCGCGAGTGACCAAAATGACATGGACACAGTGGCTAAAATGATCATCAACGCGATATTCTTTTGTTTAGTGATGGGCGCGGCGCTTACGGAAGCGCCCGACGATGCAGATGCATGTTTTCGTGTGTCCGGTGAGAACGGTTCGGTGGAGTGCAACGTACGAGCTCTGTCGTCGGATAGGGACGTCGGCGGTTCGATGCACTCGGATGGAGCGCAGCGGCTCGCGATCCGGTGCTCGCCGCTGCAGGCCGAGAGCACGCTGCGGGACCACCACTTCGGCAAGATGCAAGGTTTGGCGGAGATCTCTATTTACAACTGCAAGCTGCTGCGACTGCCCGGCAACGTGTTCGAGGGCCTTCGGGGCCTCAAGGCGCTAACGATCCGCTCCATGAACAACGAGTGGGCCACCAACCGCGAGCTGGAGCTTTCCTTGGGAGCTTTCAACGGTCTTAGAGAACTACATACTCTAGATTTGGCGTACAATAACATCAGAAAGATTCCTTCGGACCTGTTCTGCGCCCTAGAAAATATAATATCCCTGAATCTCACGCGTAACAAAATAAAGTTCGTGGATGAGTTGGGTTTCGGTCACAAATGCGGCTCAACGCTTCAGACGATAGATTTGAGTTACAACGACATAATGTCACTGCCAGCTGACTCCGAAATATTGCATCTGCGGCGACTGACGCAGTTATTTCTCCAAAATAATAAAATAAGCGAGCTGCCTGCAGACGTTTTCAACGATTTACTTTCGCTGAAACTGGTCAACCTTTCTGATAACGGCATAAATTATTTACCAGAAGGATTATTTCATAATTCGAGGGAAATTCGAGAAATTTATATGCAAAATAATGAGCTGGAAAGTTTGCCGAAGAGAATATTTAATCGGTTGGAACAATTGCTCGTTTTAGATCTTTCGGCGAATAAATTGAGGAGCGACCACATAGAAGATGAAACGTTCAGTGGTCTAATAAGATTAATCGTGCTCGACCTGTCGCACAACTCGGTGGCACGCATCGCTCGCAACATGTTCAAAGACCTATTCTTTTTACAAATACTCAACCTGAATAACAACACCATAGGGTATATCGAGGACAATGCGTTCTCACCCTTGTTTAATTTACACACGCTCAATTTGGGCCAGAATAAGTTACACGCCATCGAAGATCATGTTTTCAACGGTCTGTTTATTTTGAACAAGCTGACTTTGAACAATAACGTGTTGTCTTATGTGAGTGAAAACGCTTTTAGAAACTGTTCCGATCTTAAAGAGTTAGATTTAAGTTCTAATAAGTTAAGTAAAGTTCCGGAGGCGATATTGCAATTACCGTTTTTGAAATCGTTAGACATGGGAGAGAACTTGTTGACGGAAATAGCGAACAGTTCGTTTCAGAATCTATCACAGTTGACCGGGTTACGTTTAATCGACAATCAAATTGGAAACCTTACCGCGGGCATGTTCTGGGGTTTGCCGAGCCTGCAAGTGCTCAATTTGGCGAAAAATAAAATACAGTCAATTGAGACCGAAACCTTTCAAAGGAACGCGCAATTGGAGGCCGTTCGCTTGGACGGAAACTTCATTTCTGATATCAACGGAGTGTTTGTGGCTTTGACGAAATTGTTATGGTTAAATCTATCGGAAAATCATTTGGTGTGGTTCGATTTCGCTTTCATTCCCGGAAGTCTGAAATGGTTGGATATCCACGCCAACTTTGTAGAGATTCTCGGGAACTACTATAAAATCCAAAACGAGCTCCACGTAAAGACGTTAGACGCGAGTCATAACCGTTTAGTGACACTATCTCCGATGTCTATTCCCAACAGTGTAGAGCTACTGTTTATAAATAATAACTTTATTTCGACTATCGAGACGGATACGTTCCTGGGGAAGAGTAATCTGACCCGCGTCGATATGTATGCCAATGAGATTGAAAGCTTAGACATAAATAGTTTGCGTGTTTCGAGAGTGCCCGAGCCCCGATCTCTGCCGGAGTTTTACATTAGTGGCAATCCCTTTAGATGCGATTGCAAAATGAAATGGCTTCTGTTAATTAACTCTATAACATCCAGGCAATATCCGCGCGTAATGGATTTAGAAAACGTTATATGCAAAGAGTCGTACGTCCGCGGCGTTAAGTACCTCCCGGTAAGCGAACTGCACATCAAAGACTTTTTGTGTAAATACGAGAACCATTGTCCGGAAGATTGTCATTGTTGCGATTTCAATAACTGTAACTGCAAAACTATCTGCCCCAGTAGCTGTTCGTGTTATCACGACTCGACTAAAAGTACCAGTGTTATCGATTGCTCGGTAAAACAATTGAATACTATACCTCATAATTTTCCTGTAGACGCAACTCATGTATATTTAGATGGAAATGCTTACAGCGAGCTAAATAAAACTGTTTTCGATTCAATGGGTAGGGCGATAGTAATATATCTGAACGCTAGTAACTTAATAAATATAAATAATAATACTTTCAGCCGCCTCAGCGATCTCAGAATATTACATTTAGATAACAACAAACTAAAACAATTACGGGGCCTCGAGTTTTCCAAGCTGAGCAACTTGAAGGAATTGTATCTCCAAAGTAATTTAATTGAGTACATTTCAAATGAAACTTTTTCTCTTCTGGGAGCATTAGAAGTTTTGCGCTTGGATGGAAACAGACTAGTGAATTATGGTCTGTGGCACTTGGACAATAATAAGAAGTTGCAAACGTTGTTTATCGGCCACAATCACTGGTCCTGCGATTGTAAATATTTACAAGGTTTCCTGACTTACGTATCGCAAAACGTCGAGAAAGTTATCGACGTCCATAACTTGTGGTGTTTGAATGAGAACATGAACCCGGCGAAGAAACCATTGAATTTAAATGTGACAGTTTGTAGCGAAATTACCGACACGTCGGTGATAAGCGCGCTCTTCGTCTCCCACAATCTGCCATTATTGGCCTCGGCTCTCACTGGGTTCATGCTTATTTTATTAATATTAGCTTTAGTATTCACATTTAGATACGCTTGTAGAATGTGGCTGTATTCGAATTGCGGAATTAAACTTACCCCTTTAGCGAGCGCCTTTAAGGATTCCGATAAGCTTTACGACGCTTATATCTGTTATAGTCCTAAGGACGAAGATTTCGTCATAGAGTCGTTAGCGCGAGAATTGGAGACCGGTTACCCGTCTTATCATTTATGCCTTCATTACCGAGACGTGCCTCAGTTCGAGGCGACATACGCTCAGTTCCCAGACCTGGTGGTCGAAGCCACGGAGGCCTCAAGGCGTATAATAGTAGTCTTAACCAAGAATTTTATCTCGACCGAATGGTCACAGATGGAGTTCCGACAAGCGCTACAGAAAGCGCTCAGAAAGAATCCACATAAATTAATAATAGTCGCCGCAGGGCACATCCCACGAGATCCGGACTTGAAGTCATATTTCAAAACGGGTTTGGAGATAACGTGGAAAGAGAAACGTTTCTGGGAGAGGTTACGTTATGCGATGCCGTCGTCCAAGCGGCATGGCCACAAGTTGAAAAGGCTTAATTACGGGAGGAATTCTAATACGTACACTATGGACGCATCGGTACTCAACAGTACATGCCAAACTCTCTGTGGAAAGTCTGCAAATTCCGCCGAAAGGTCTCCGTGCGACCGTCCTTTATCTGAGCATATCTACTCTACAATAGACTCGGATTATTCCTCTAATGATTTCCAAGGCCGCCACCACCAACCTCAGTCCGTGGTGTTTCAGCACACGGTTCAAACGTACCTGGTATAAACACCTCAGTAGGTAAATACTAATTACTAACCCTAACGATCTCTGATCTCTGGTTGCGTAAGCTTTAGAGTTTATCCTAGGTGTCCGCTCCTTGTTGTGTTATGACGAACGTCCTCACATGTTGTAAATACTATAATTATAGAACTTTGTAACTATTTCATTGTAACTTTTGTACAATAATGATACCAAATTTTTGCATTTGAAAATGTTCGCTTCTTCATAGTATTTATTACTTTTATAAAAAAGTGTTTTAAGTATTAATTGGAAAGACTATAAATTATTGTGTAGTTGTAATCAAATTGGCTGATGTTTGTATAGGAAAGTAATTAAAGAAGTTTGTAAAATGACGCAGAATCATGTTTTTAATAATATTACCTTAACATTCGCGCTTAGCATTCAAGTCGATGAAGTTGTAAAAACAGCGAGAGCAATGCTATTAAAAAAATATTCTGTTACCAATTCAGTTTTTACGACGCGAGGTGGAGACGTGACATCTGGTTCGCGTAAACAGAATAAAAATGAATGAAAACATACCCCGACCCGACATCCATGCTATTTCAATTGAGGTGTTGTACATAATAAGCTCCACTTGCACTCGCTTTGAAATGCTCATTTCCATTAAGATTTTCCCATTTTCTGTGTAGGAAGCGAACGCTGATGTGCAAATAGAAATGTTATTGATCGATGCCGAACAAGCAGACGGGTGGAGTTGAATATAAAACTTTTGTTATTGAATTTCGGCCATGCAGGCAGGCTTGTTTGTACAGGGCTTCGCTGGATCGCTGGAGCGATGGGTGTTTCGTGATTAAGGACCGCGTTGGTAATGACCGAAGTAAATCTACATTGAATATTAATATGATATATATGTAGGTGATCATTTGTCACATATAATAACTTGAATCTTAGAAACTCTGTTTCTATCATACTTTAATTGAATCCTAATTCTAATTGAATCCTTTCATTTTGAAAATCAATTTGATGATTATTAAGCCAAATGAATTGATGGTTTGAAAACCATCAATTGCGTAGATGACGGAATTTGGAACGCTTTCTTGAAAACTTATGTAAGTAGGTACAAATACTTACAACCAAATACAAAGGATTTCAGCTGTAGACACATATAAATATTGACAAAATAAATTTATATGGAAGGTTTTTAGATTAGGCCCGTATTATAACGTCGCTCAGTTGTAGAGCACCGATTAACGACTGAGCATCGTTCTGTAATACGGTTCTCTATGGCTAATGATTCGGTGATCAAATACGGTGCAACCGAGAATAGCATGACGTAGAGTAATGGTATTACGGTCCCAAGCTGTGGCTCTACATTGCAATTTGCATACAAAATCTGTGACACCCCTGACATACTAAAATAGTTCCTAAAACACCAGGTTACTTAGGTATTCAAACCTACAACAGGTATTCAGGTACCTGTATACCTGTTGTAATTTAAATTCTCCAAAAAGTATGCAAGCAAATTTCGTAACTTTGCATAAATATTCAGTGTCCTTGACATAGATACACTGTATTCCACATTTTCTGTCTGAAACTGGATTATTCATATGATACTTAGGGCACCTGCTACGAAGGGTTACGTTGGTATCAGGCATGGAGATATGCTGAACAATTTTACTAAAGCGAAAGTTAAGGTAGGAGGTAGGCAGGTAAGGATAGTTTGTAGGTGTCATACTAACATTTAGAGCTGGAACCGTGGACCTACTTTAGTTCTTATTGTAAGTATACAGGTATTTATACTAAATGTATTCTTTAAATTTCACGTGATAAGTAGAATATTAATATACGTTTAATTAATTTAGGTTTGTACCTATGTATTACTGACAGCCTCTGTGGTGTGGTGGTTGAGCAGGTCGGCTCATAACCCGGAGGCAGTAGCTTCATTTCCCGCGACGGGACAAGTATTTGTGCACAGAAAAAAACCGTAAATACTTGTTCTGAGTCTGGGTGTTGTGGGACTACGGTCCTCGTAGTTCCTGGGACACAGGGAATCCTAGTTAGGGTTCAGGATCTATGTATGTGATCGTTGGGCGTTATTATTATTATTATCTATTGTTTATTCTGTGTTATATGCCATATTAGGCATGCGATGTAACAACGAACAATTATTATAAAGTAACAATATGGTTTGTACCTAACTTCGTACCCGTATTCATTCAAACACGCTGACCATATTTATGTATACTGATTGGTGCTTTTGTAACCTATATACAAGGTGATTATAATACTGATAATGACGATTCATAATATTATGATGCCCTTGAAAATATTTATGCCTTCGAGTTTTGGCGGGAAAACGAAAACGATTGCGTCACCGCATTGTATTATTTTCAAAAAATTGCGTTATTTTCAATGTTAGTGCGTAAAACTGGCGGTATTTTATTCGTCAACTGCTGGGTTTTAAGCATGAGTGAAGCATGGGGAAAGTGGTATAATATAATGATGGTGAAACGTTTTTTCGTGTTGTTTCCAAAACTCCATAGAAGCTTCTGGTAAAGTTGCCACCACTTTACTAGGAGTATGACTTGACTAGACTAGACTATGACTTGACTTGCTTTGATGATTTTGGATTGTGACTTGACTATTATACATATATATTACTTAACTCGAGAAATTATCAATTACTCGAAACTTGCTAAATACACAAAAGTGTGGAGCCATACCAACAAATAAAAAATTTATGCTTTCTTAAATTGACATTAGTGAGTTAAATTAAAGCAACATTTCGGTGCAATTTTCACTTAAAAACCGTAACGGCCCTGAAACAAGTGTGAAGGTACCTCACAATAACATCTATTCATGCTGGGGCTGGAACCAAAGTTATTTGTCAGTACTGGCATGTAACATTGAATTGCATTGTTCCGAGCACGGTCGTGGCCTTAATATGGTGTTAAATCATTAGAATAATGTTTTGGAGAATGATTACGGGTCATTAGGCACCTAAGTAACGTACAATTCGTATAGACATAGGTGCGGTGGCAAGATATTGGGCAACACATTGAATGCCGTCTACCAAACTCAAAAGACCCAAGTTTATAGTTACTTACTTATTTAGTGTCATTATTGTGTTTTAGATTACTTATGAGACTTTATGACCTAATCTCATACTTTAATAAGATGACGACGAAGAATAATGCGTGCGCAGTGCAGTGTCACGCAAAACTCTATACTTTAGAGTTCCGATTGATACTGCAACTAATATGAGCAGCCGTGTCGCTTAACATCAGGAGAACGAATAGCTCGTCAAGTCATTCCTTAACATAAAAAAATGGGACTTCACGAGCTTCAATCAACTTTTCAAGAATCACAACTCTCGCATTATTTTTTTCAGAAAAAAAAATCACGTTGTTATGTATCGTCGTCCAATTACTTTTAAAATAATTAATTAATTTTTTCTTATTAATTTTAATTATAAATAATTAAAATACTACGAAATTGGAAAATAAAGCATCGACTAGTATTCTTAAAAAGGACGTTACGCTTACGGGATTTGCTACCGAAATGTTTACATCTTACGGGACTAAGTATTTATTTCTGAACACACTCACTACATCCTTGCTTAGGTATAAGACGTACTTACCTACCTACGTCTAGATAAGCATGTGTTAGCTGTTAGGAGTCTGGAATGTTCCGTGTTTGTACTTTACCATTTATGGCAGAGGAAACGAATACAACTCTTGGACATTGCTTTACTTTCTATGTTCGGAGATAAACTGTAGCTTCGGAATCTTAATAGTACAGTATGCTGGGTACGGTAGTAATGGTACGCTAATTACGGTAAAAACTGATCGGTACATTAACTATACCATTGAAATTTTATTGTGGGATGGTAGGTGCGTATTAGGTAAGAAGCGGCTTAACCACAAAACATTTAAACAAGTGTTGAACTACTATTTTGTATTGTTAAAAACACGTTTGACGTCTGTCTCAGCCTTGTTTATGTTTTTGTAACACGGTACATGTTTAATGACAGTGTAACCTTAGAATTCAGGCGACGTCAAAACGACAGTGCTGGAGCCACTTTTTTTGACCCGTCACCAATCCTTATGGATTTCACCTGCCCTGCGTGGAGCAAGCTGGATATTGGATACTCGCGTATAAACGGCATACTCGGTAAAAACCCGGGGTTCTCCATCCCTCCGCATATTGTAGGACTGACGTGATCGCGTTGGTAACCTACCCGCAGAGAGCCAGTTACCACCCAACTGGGAAGCCTGACTTAATATTATAGAAACTCAATCTCTTGCGTAGATGTAATTAAAAGGAAGAAGATTAAGAGGAGCACCGGCTCCTCAGGTCACTCTAATAATTAATGATAATAATAATAACGCCCAACGATCACTTACATAGATCCTGGACCCTAACTAGGATTCCCTGTGTCTAGGGACCCACTAGGACTACGAGGACCATGGTCCTACAACACCCAAACACAGAATAAGTATTTGCGCTTCTTTTTTTCTATGCACATATACGTTTCCTGCAGGAATCGAACCCGCCACCTCTGTGTTATGAGCCGACATGCCCAACCACCACATCACAGAGGCTGTCTATTATGTATGGAAGAGGCAAGCAGCGGCTTAAAGTGGCGCTCTATGGAAGAGCCCTATGTTCAAGAGTGGACGTCTTCAGGCTGATGATGATGGATGGTATTATCCACTAGCCTATCTTAACATTGGTATATTTGACATAGTTAATGCTAAAGTTTCCATTGGTTTAGACGAGAAAACGTAAAAGATCGCGTCAACGCATTGTATTATTTTTCCAAAACTTGTGTTATTTTCAGTGTTAGTGCATAAAATTGGTGGCATTTTATTCGTTAAGTGCTGAATTACAGGCATGAGTATGGGAAAGTGGTATAATGATGGTGTTTTCGTGTTGTTTCCAAAACTCCATAGAAGCTTCTGGTAAAGTTGCCACCAATTTACTAGAAGTTTAACTTGATTAGACTGTACTATGACTTGACTTGATGACTTGGACTGCAACTTAACTTGACACAAATACATATATATAATATTAATTAACTTAGAAATTAACAATTACTTGATACTGACTAAATACACAAAAGTGTGGAGCCAAAAGAAAGTTTCCATTTCTAAAAACTTTCTTACTACATTAATATCACAGTTACAGATGCATCTCATCAATCCTTTGGCAATTGTCCTTCCAACTAATAAAGGTAAGCCTACACACGTGCGACAACATTCGCTTAATTACCATTGAACACAAGCCCACCTCAACTAAACCTTGGTCTACTTCGACAGACCACAAAAGATCTATTCACGGTACGCTGCCTATCCATTATCTATTTACAACGAAATACTTTTTTATTTACATGTTATTGAATTAAACACCGGATGTCGGCTTCCCTGAATTACATCAACATTACTGGGAAACTGCAAGTCATTGTCGAATTGAGAAACACCAGCGCGTAGTTAGAATGAAGTGAAATTTTAATGTCGTTAACCCAAAATAGAGGTGGAGGCTTCATTTATGTCAATAAGACTTAATATCACAGACCATTTAGGAGATACCTTGCCCTACGTTTTCATTTGAAAAGTTCTATCGTTTTGAATTTTGAATGCCTAATCAGAATCTAATTATATAGATCAAAGATCAGTACAAAGAGTATCTATCTACTTATATGGGAATGTAGGTGCACAGATCTAATCATATAATACTTATCCACAGTTTTATTTTTAACCACAGTTTTGTTTGACATTTTTTTTATGTTTTGGCTCCACACTTTTGTGTATTTAGCCAGTGTCAAGTAATTGATAATTTATCAAGTTAATATTTCACGCAAATATGTGTCAAGTCACAATCGAAGTCATCAAGTCAAGTCATAGTCCAGTCAAAGTCATACCCTTAGTAAAGTGGTGGCAACTTTACTTGAAGCTTCTATGGAGTTTTGGAAACAACACGAAAAGAAACGTTTCACCATCATTATACCATTTTCCCACACTCACGCCTGTAATCCAGCACTTAACGAATAGAATGCCACCATTTTTATGCACTAACTCTGAAAACAACACAAGTTTTGGAAAATAATACAATGCGGTGACGCAATCTTTTTCGGATTCCCGCCAAAAAACCGACACCTTATTTTGAAATTACTTTATTTTATTTTATGGGCAGCTATCACTGATGCACCTAAAAGTTTGGGGTCATAATAAGGCGATCAGCCAAGTCGCAAGGAAAGTTACTTCTTGGATGTTTATTTTATTACTAACGAGTAAACTTCATGAGGTTAAATGAGTTAATTACCCGTTTGAACGTCCATTCCCATTTTATCGCGTACCAAACATGCCGTCACTTCCGTTAAAGCTTAGTGGCATTGGCTGGACCTAAATTAAGATAAAGGTAGTAAAGCGTATTAAGGCCCGTATTCTATTCTATTCTACGATTGCACGTCGTTCTAGAATACGATAAGGACCCTTACATATACCCACGTAATCTAGTTAGGTATATAATCTTTTTGTCTGCTATAGTTCTAACGAGGTGAAGGTAGGCACGTCAAATTAGTTTTTTGTCAAATCCCGTGTTCGGACCTCGTTCCAGTGAGATGATTAAAAAGTTTCTTACATGTATTATCATTGATAAATTGTCATGGGGGTTTTTTTTTGGCAGGAACGCGAAAAAGATTGCGTCACCGCATTGTATTATTTTCCAAAACTTGTGTTATTTTCAGTGTTAGTGCATAAAATTGGTGGCATTCTATTCGTTAAGTGCTGGATTACAGGCGTGAGTGTGGGAAAATGGTATAATGATGGTGAAACGTTTCTTTTCGTGTTGTTTCCAAAACTCCATAGAACCTTCAAGTAAAGTTGCCACCACTTTACTAGGAGTATGACTTTGACTAGACTGACTTGACTTGATGACTTCGACTGTGACTGGACACATATTTGCGTGAAATTTCATTAACTTGATAAATTATCAATTACTTGACACTGGCTAAATACACGGAGGCGTGGAGCCAAAACATTTAAAAAAAAATTGTCATAGAGAAATAAAATATACACTTTTACTAAACGTTTTTTTGAGATTTTTTTATTTGGAATACAAAAGTAATTTGGGGCCTGGGGCTGAAGCCCGAACATCCTGGATTCGTCTGAATACGACTGAGTCTTATTAAAAGAGCTTGCTTCAGTTTTTTCCATAATATTAGCATATTAAGGTCCATAAATTTACCTTGAACAAATATTGGCTGGCCATAAAACAAATGGCTTACCCGTTCACTAATCACATTTGGCTCCGGGTTTACTTTTAAATAAAAGTTTAGCGAAAAGGCCTCAATTTAACAGCTTGCTAAATGTTACGTACACTTTTTTAAACCTGCCAAGTGTTAAATCCTCCCCCCCTACGATAAGCGTCCAAAGCGGCGCGGCGTTTTATGGGGGAGACCTGTGTTCAGCACTGGATGTGGCTGTGGATGTGTACAAAAAACCAACTGACAGAGGGACAATGAAGTCTCACGTTCCTGCATCTATACTGCTATGTATATAATTTACTTCTTCCTTTCAGTCCGCAACTCTAAAAATATATTTTATAAGTTAAGATGTTTTATATAACAACAATAAAAAAAAAAATTCCCGGCAAATTGCCGTTATTATTAAATAAATACTACAATGGTATAATAACTAATACTAAACACTACCTACTACAAAAAAAAAATAACATTTGGACTATATAGTGGCCCCGATGACCTATAGACAGTCCAAATGCTCCAGCCCACTACCAGCAGGTAGCGTACCCAACATGCTGGCAGCATTGCCCCGTTGAAATAATAATAATAATAACAATAGCGCCGAACGATTACATACATAGATCCTGGACTCTAATTAGGATTCCCTGTGTCTAGGGACTCAGGAACTACGAGGACCATGGTCCCACAACCCAGACTTAGAACAAGTATATGCGCGCTTTTTTATTCTGTGCACAAATACTTGTCCTGCCGTGGGAATCGAATCCGCCGCCTCCGGGTTATGAGCCGACCTGCTCAACCGCCACACCACAGAGGCTGTCAATATGTTATGTAAGTCCTACTTATATTGTGAAAATTTGCAAATGTATAAGAAAATGCTACAGCCAGTCATGATAGTGTCGTTGACACTGTACTTTCAATTTTTGTTTTCGAATGTTGAAATTTATTAAAACTTTTTCTGAATAGATTATTTTTTTATCCTAAAGTGAAATCAATTATTGTTTTCGAATGTTGAAATTTATAAAAAAAAATCTGAATAGATTATTTTTTTATCTTAAAGTGAAATCAATTATCGTTTTCGAATGTTAAAATTTATTATAAAAAATTCTGAATAGATTATTTTTTTATCCTAAAGTGAAATCAATTATTGTTTTCGAATGTTAAAATTTATTTTAAAAAAAATCTGAATAGATTATTTTTTTATCCTAAAGTGAAATCAATTATTGTTTTCGAATGTTGAAATTTATTTAAAAAAAATCTGAATAAATTTTTTTTTTATCCTAAAGTGAAATCAAAAACATTGGTAACTCCAATTAAACCGTTTGTGATCGATTTATTCATGTGACAAATTGGCCCCTTTCGAGGGTGCCTAAGTCAATAATGTAATGGAAATTTGTTGAACTTGAATTCTTATCGTAGTGCCACCCTTTGTACAGATTCAAGTATTTTACCGTTCTCAAATTGAACTTATTAAAGATCAAACTTAATTCAAGGCTCCAAAAAAGCCAAAGTTTAAAGGCCAAGGGCCGGGCCCTAAAAGCAAGGAAGTAAGCGAGTTTCCGATTTTTCTTCAATGAGTAGTAAGTAGGTTCCCAATTTAAAGTCAAACTAATGTGAATACCTGTAAAGAATTGATGCTTAAATGAAAAGTCCTAAATTACCACTTACGTCATGAGAATTGGAAAATTACTTTTGTCACATCGAAATAAAATGAGTATTTAGTTCGCTAAACTGGATAGCCACTTGATCGATGTAACTTTAATCCCGCTTCAACTTGTAATCCCATAAACGAATTGTCGCCAAGTTTAAATTTCCAACACTCATCCCCACCGGGGGTCCATTAAATTTATTGCTTGTAAAGCGAGGAGCTAATTTGGAGTTACATTTTATTGTGTTAACTTAACTAGTTTAGTCGCGAGTGGCGCCATGGGTGTTAGCACAACTTTCAAAATTAAATCATCCTTCAAAAACAATTCTTATCTCCATTGTTATAAGAACGTCGTAACTCAACGTTTTTACACTCCCCGCTATATATAAAGCGCTTTTATTAGCCATATGTAATGCGTAGTAAAACAGTGGGGGTGTTTGTTTTTACAACTTTCCTGCACCCTTAATATGGGGCGGACGCGCCTTTCTGTTGCTGTTATGACTGATTCTAAAATAAAAATAGAACATTACAACAACGTTAGTAAATGTAGTAATTTACTAGAAAAATTAAATACGATTACATATTTTCCTTGATCTGCTTCGCCCCGAAAATGATGAATAAAAACATCGCTATAATAGCGCCATTGTTCAACAAGAGTAATTGAATTTAACAGCCTGAGCCCCAGTACCAGTGGACCAGTGGATTGATGATACACAAATTTTATCTAGCAGTCGGAAAAAACTAGAAATTTGTTTCACTAAGGTTGGTATCCCGCACAAGCTTAGGTATAGGTATCTGCAAGACAAACGAACGTATCGGTAGAGACTTATGATAAAAAAAACAAAGGGCTGTCATGAAAACGGTCTATGCAAGTTTTATTACACGAATCTCGTTCATGGTGACTGAACATCGAACAAAGAGCCAATATTGTAGTCTCCCATTTTTCTTGCTTAGCGCGATTTTTTGGTTCACACACGAATGCTTGCTTACACCGTAATGGTATAGAATATTGCGTCGCTTTATGAACAAAATTATAGTAGAAAAGAAAAGTAAAATCGAGTTACCGAGTTTTTTCTTGAATTGGAATATTACCAAATTCGGTGTTTTCGTGATTTGACAACCTTGACAAAATAAAAACATAAAGGACATTTTGTTGTAAATTAATTTTACGTGTGTAATCTCTTTTCAGCTTTTAACGTATTTAAAATATTTGTTGACACCGAATGGGAAATTGTCTGTCTTTCACCGAAATTTCAATGAACTTTCCTTTTATCAAAATATGACTGCATTTCAACTCGATCTATTCGATTATTATTATGAAAGTCTCTATGTCCATGCCGTATGGTTGAAATCAGACTGGAAAGTATTAAAACAATTTGTCTGTAATATTCGAAGAATCGAATGTGATTTCAAATGTTACACACGTTTGAAGCACGGGCCGACAATGCGAATCCCGTCATATTTGTTGCATGCAGAATTAGGCCAGTATTCACGGAATTGGTCATTGTGTACCGTTGTAATCGATTTTATATTAAAATAAAAAACCGAGTATAAAAAATTGTTTGTTTGAAAATGTTATCGGAATTTTCTTAATGGCGTGTTATTCACAATTCGAACGATGTTCATACATTTATTCCTAAGCTCCTTCAAGTCAATATTTTGACGTAAAGAGAATTGTAGGCTTTTATGGTTAGGTACATTTAGCACAAAAATGTACGCAAGACAGTTTATATTAATTTTGACTCATAAGTTTAGGGTAATTTGGGTTTAATTATTATAATTTTTTGTTGTGGCCGTAACCCGAATCGTCTTGTAATAATTTTCGTATTAGTTATATTAGTTTTCCCCGTGTTGATCTTGGTAGAGCCGAATTTCAGCCAAATCGGTTCAACCGTTTTGGCGTGAAAGCAAAACACAAACAAAGAATAAACAATATAGAAACTGACGTAAGTATTATTAATAAATACAATTAGTAAAATGCATAGTAAATAGATAGTATCCTCTACTTGGTCTGTGGTAAAATGCTAACACTTACGAAATACAGTCAGCGCCGAGCCGTCAACGCCGCTGCGTGTTCTAGAAATCCTTCTTCTTCATTTGTTATTTCACCTTTTTATATAGCTAAGTAGGGGATTTTATTAATACCTACTATAACTTGTCTGATCTTAACATACTCCATAATGATATAGGCTATACATATTGCCCGAACACTGGTCGAGTTATTCGACTATATCTTGTGAGTGCTAGCCGTTTATTTACTAGTTGTAGTTAAATAGAAAAAGTTTTGAGTCAGCAAAAAAGGTTCACCTTAATTTGACAGTGTTTTCACAAATAGGTTCTGTGGCTCTGGCTGTCTCTGTCACGTAGCCAGCACTAATTACGAGCATGTCTGTAGCCTGATGACACTCGTGTTCACTTGGAATTAAAGCTATATTTACCTCTGAATCACGCCGTTTGACTGAGGAAATGGTAATTATCACAAGTGCTGATATTCTGCTTTAATTTTTTTTATTTTGTGATAATTGTGCGGGATGTCGCGTAGCGTTGGGTTGAATGTAAGTAGGTAATTAAATTTTCATATGAGAACGTTTAAGTTTTTATTTTAATTTAGTTAGAGGTGTCTCATGTTTCATTTCTATAGTGGTGCAGTAAAATAGGACTGTTTTATTTAAAGTGTAAACACTAAAACCAGAATTATTAATCTCATCACACTAATATTATAAAGGCGAAAGTTTATATGTGTGTATGTTTGTTACTCCTTCACGCTCAAACGGCTGAATGGATTTGGATGAAATTCGGTACCAAGATAGCTTAGACCCTGGATTAACATATAGGCTATATTTTATCCCGGAAAAGTGAAATTTTCCTGTGGGGTGAGCAAATAATTAAAATACCTTTTATCCGCGGGTGAAACCGCTGGGCGCAACTAGTTACTAATAAAAGTAGTCCGCGGTTTCATCCAAAGTTTACCCGTTCCCGTTACACCGCGTATTTTTTTTAGTTTTCCGGAATAACCGTTATAAGAGCGAGTGCGCAATCTCCGCGCATCACATTGACAGCCTGTGTGGTGCAGTAGTTGAGCAAGTCGGCTCATAACCCGGCAGTGGTAAGGTTCAATTCCCGAAAAAAAGCACAAATACTTGTTTTGTGTCTGAGTGTTGTGGGTGTTGTCCTCATAGTTCCTGGGTCCCTCGATACAGGGAATTCTAGTTAGTGTCCAGGATCTAAGTATGTGATCGTTGGGCGTTTATTATTATTATCATCATCGAAAAATTCATTGGTGAAGGGTGGACCTGGGGCCTTACCGCGTAAGTCTGGTGGAGATCGTAATCGTGTTCTCTCTTGCTCGCACTCGTGGACTTGTTAATTTGCGCGTGCGGGATGGCAGGCGAAACCGATTCCCAGAACGGTTACGCGGTAGGGGTGCTGGATTTGAATCTGTGAATGTGTCGATTTGAAAGTACCTTCTGTTAATACATGCCAATTATACCCAAAAGCCCCTACCATGACATCACTCTTGCAGACATAACAACAGTTTAATCGGCCCATACTAACGATATTTAGAACAATGTACCTATTGCAGACAATAATAAAACACTTGTTTCAGTTGTGCGTTTGAACTTCAACTTTATGTTAAGTTGATTAGAATCTTATATTGCGTTGGTTGGTATGCATGTGGTTGTAGATGTTTTTGGCACGTGCTGCAACTCATACAGAATTATTATGTGTAGGGTTGTCCAAAAGTCTTGCATAATACTGGCGTACGGCAAATGCCAATGGCAATGGAAACAATGGAACAATGGATATCTACGTGAACCAACTTCAACTTCCGTTCGCCTCGCATTCACCAGATTACTCCCCAAGTCAAGCGTGCGTAAAGAAGTTTTACTTCAAAATGATGTCATAATATATACAAAATTCTTCTTTTTAATTGCTTTTATTTTCTAAATACTACAATGATTTAATAACTAATACTAAAAACTACCCACTACTACTACATAAAAAAAAAACATTTGGACTATATACTGGCCGCGATGACCCATTAAAATTCAAGAATCATAAAACAAGTTTTGTGTACTATCAATATCCATTGCATCTCCGCTTTATTATAAAAATACACCTAAAACATAATTACCTACCGTCCTTGCTCGTTGATCTATCTCTGTCCATCCAAAGGTTGTCTGGAAGAGATCGCTTTTTAGCGATAAGACCGTCCATTGTTACCTACTCATTAGTTATTTCCTGTTTTTGTATTTGTTGCCTTGGTGTCAATAAAGAGTTTATCTATCTATCTATCTACCTATATATTTTAAGTAATGCTTGAAATAAATCTGGGTACTTTTTATATGTCGTATATTTTACACTAATTTAATTTACGGACAGCCCTATATTACAAGTACTGATTTTGATAGTTCTGCGGTGTGCCGCCGATCCAAACTGCCGATATTGTATTGATACTAGAATGATAATTGTTCCGATGTGTGACGTGAATATTATCTTGTGTAATAAGTGTATGGAATCGATAAAAATTCTACGGGAATGACGCAAGAATGCAGACAAAAATATACAGTTACTTGTGTGCTAATATAACTGTGTATAGTAAGCAGCGTTGTATTTATTTTTACTGCATTATGCGTTTGTTCTCAATGACCACAGACTATAAAAACAATGTATTTTTTTTTTATGTTAAGGTATGACGTGACGAGCTATCCGTTCGCCTGATGTTAAACGACACGGCTGCCCATATCAGCTGCAGTGTCACTCGGAACTCTAAAGTATAGAGGTTCGCGTGACACTGCGCACGTTATCCAGAGACATCAGCACAATCTAGTAATAAGATTACTAAACTGTGAGATCAGATCATAAAGTCTCATTTGCCCAGTAATTTCACTAGCTACAGTGCCCTTCATACCGGAACACAGCAGTGCTTGCGCACTACTGCTTGGCGGCAGAATAACTGGCAAAGCGGTGGTACCTACCTAGACGAACTTTGCAGTAAAGTCCTACCACCTAGTAACGTAACGTAGTAGACGGTGTGTTAAATAAAACTAAATGAAATATCCGTTAAAAAATAGTAATACTCTACTTATTATAATAAGTCTTAATCTCAAGCGATCATGAGCAACGAATAATTGCGTCTAAAAGGCACAGTCATTGTTTCATAAAAACAGTAATTTGGTAGTATGACCTAAGCCTATCAATAACAAAAAAGTACTACAGTAATGTAGCAGTAGTATACTTATACTTTTTTTTTGTTTTGGCTCCACACTTTAGTGTATTTAGCCAGTGTCAAGTAATTAATTTTTCAAGTTAATTTATATTATACATATGTATGTTGTATGTGTCAAGTCAAGTCACAGTCCAAGTCATCAAGTCAAGTCATAATCTAGTCTAGTCATACGTACTCCTAGTAAAGTGGTGGCAACTTTACCAGAAGCTTCTATGGAGTTTTGGAAACAACACGAAAAGAAACGTTTCACCATCATTATACCACTTTCCCACACTCATGCCTGTAATCCAGTACTTAACGGATAAAACACCACCAATTTTATGCACTAACACTGAAAATAACACAAGTTTTGGTAAATAATACAATGCGGTGACACGATCTTTTTCGTTTTCCCGCCAAAACTCCATCATACTTATACTTTGTATAATTCATAATTCATTTATTCAATAACAATTTTTACATTATATATATAGTATAGTGTATGTATAGAGTAGTAAACTTATACTTAGTGTGTGTATTAGAAAATATCAAGTACCTCAAGATAATTACGGTTTAATTGATTTGCAATTTCGTATTCCTTTTTTGGCGTTAACTTCTAGTTTCCAACGCTCCGTCTATAATTATTTATCTTCTAGCATAAAATATAATTTTATTGCTTTTAGGTAATATTTACAGAAGTAGAATAAACAATAATTATTACCGACGCCACTGAGTCTAGTATTATGGTTCATTCAAATATTTGTTATCTGGATAACGAGTCGAATTTAGTCGATCCTTCAACTACCGCTGTGTCTGAACATTGTATGCACAATCGTCCAGCAGACCTACATCAATTGAACCAAAACAAGTCATCCATCAATATCTCTTATCTCCGATCTTCCAGTAGCATCAAGAGCATGCAAGGTTACAATTAGGTGGGTGTAGAAAACAGAACCTAACTTAAGAATTATGTACGCATTTAATTAACTTGAATAACTTAGCACCGTGTCATACTTAACAGACAAAAGAGCTTTTTCTGACATTTGAAGAAAATGGAAGCAAATATTGCTAAAAGTGGGGGGCATTTAAATTGCAGCAGCGCTAACGCTATTGTCGTGTCGGGACATAATGAAAACAGCATAGCATGTGATTTACCTGCTACTCTATTATTACTTACACCATTAGAAACGGTTGTTTAAGCAATTTTATAACCACGGTATTCGACAGCATTTTTGATTAAAGGCTAATCGATCCTTGAACCGAAGGTCGAAAAATACATTTTCCTGGTACATTTTCTTTGGCCGTTGCCCGTGGTGGCCTGCCATTTACCATTTGCCATTTAGGCCGCGGTAAGATTTTCTCTGGTTATGAGGCCGAAGAAATAAAATCATTGTCTATGCTGACAGGGAAGTAAAAGAAAACGCTTTTATTTATAGCTACTTGCCACGACAAGGTTCTACAGGGCCCCAATATTTAATGTCGAATAGAAGCTACATCAGTAGCATCACCAGCATGTAATTGATAGTTATCGGGTGCATTAGAGTCATAAACAATTATCTGAGGCAAATGCATCGGGCGTGGGCGTGGCAGGAAGCTCACCACTCGCCACGCCTCGCGCCGCCACCGACAGCTGACGGTAATGGTATGCATGATCAGCACTTGTTCTTCATACTTGTGTTACTTTATGCGTTTACTGTACTTAAGCTGTCTCGGAAAGTACTAAACGTGTATCTAATTACTAGTCAACAAAGTTTACACTGATGCGAATGATGAAACAAGCAAGCAGAGTAAGTGAATTGTTTTGATTTTTTACGATCAATATTCTTTGATGGATTTATAAATACGTACGCAAGATCCCTATTATATTTGTTTTGTACAAAAAATCTATCTATACCCTTGCTCCTCACGTATTCATTCACCGTCCCTAGAATGTAAGATACGTCTAAATCCATCGCTAGAATATTGCCGTAACGCAAATCCTATAAAAATGAAACGTAGTCGTGCGCCACCCGTAGGACGGCAGACTGAAGGATCCTCGTAAATAACATACGGCCACACCTGTCCCAGGAAATGTATCCCATTCCAATGATATTACCCTTATCTGTTTGCTTATGAGAAAGGACTTCAGTTCTGTACGCATTCAATACCATATAGGATATAGGTACCATTTTGCAACTATTGGAAGACTCTTCTGAGGATTTTGCGGGTATAAATTGGCTGGCTACTATTTTTCGCTACAGAGAAATTGCAGAGAAACTTTGTGAGAAGGGAAGCCGAAACTTTACCAGGCTGACGTAATCGATTAAAAAGCCATTGCTCGGATCGCTGACCGCAAGGATCGCTCGCGGTTCGCGTCCGAAAATACAACGGTGCTAATAGAAGAATGACTGGTGTAATCTGGTATTCAGTTAGACAAGGCATCGTGTAATAAAGGTCCTGACCAAATTGGCAGTGCGCTCTCGTGCAGAGTCGAGTGCCATCGCTTCGAGAGTGGTGCAATTTGCCTGCAGCCACCGTTCGGCCCTTCAGTCCACCGACAAGAGCACACCAATTAGACGAGACAAATTCCGATTTATTATTCAGCGTGGGCGCGATTCAATTGGATAACAGACGACGCCATTTGTTTCTATCACGCGGTTACCTAGCCGTAAATAAGTAGGCTGTATCGATTATAGTCCAAGCCAGACTTTTACTACCTAACAAATGGGCACTCGGCGAAACATATCCTCAATAATAACCGTACCATCTTCCAGGAAGAACACAGTACGTAGATGCAATCGAACGACCGTACGCGAAGGTAATTTGCTAAGGTAATGTAACAAGTCATTAAACCTCATGGACTATGCGAGTCTTATTAGCGGCATCCTTTAGCATCGTATTTGAATATTATTAAAGCATTTCTCTTGTATATTGCATTTCGTTACTTTGTAATAGAAAGCCGGCTACTCACGAAGTAAAGTCTCGCGTTGAAACAGAATGAGGCAGGGCATCGTTGATTATAGTTTAGTATCAATAACGAGTAATTAAGCTATGATTAATGGAGTATCAACAATTAGGGAGCTTAATAAACTACTGTTAAGTTTGACTTGTTGCTATGTTTTGACAAATGGAAAAGTTGGTGCCGATAATCTCGATACGGTCTATACAACGTGTAATTAGAACGACTGACTAAGCGATATCTGTGAGAGCGTCGACCGGTTAGACTCAGACAAGATTTAAGACTATTGTAGAGCTTTCTTTATTGCACACTCGATTATATATCGTTGAATCATCGATGCTCGCTTTCAACTGAATATATTAGTCACAAAATCGAATGCCAACGTTTTGACACTAAATTATAACGCTCAATACCTCGAGGCATTCGGTTCCAGACGGAATAAATCATAATATTTTGGGTAAAAATTCTCACTTCTCTCAATTCTCACATTTGGGTAAGAATAATGTTACCCTCATCATGTTATGACAGGGTGTTCATGTGAGGATGTTATTTTTTGTGGTATTCTATAACGCATCGTCGTAGCCAATTAGTTATCAACGTTGTTAGATCAAATTGCGTCCCGCATGGGTCGGTCGGTCAGTTTAGTTGGATTGCATCACAATAGCTATGTGGGCAAAAACTTGCGAGTCACTATTGTGGACGGCGCTGACGCTATTCGGAGAAAATCGATTTCGAGATTTGATTTCATTGCTGTGGTATTGGTTTGGTAACCGAATCTTTTTTGAGGAGAGTGTGAAGACAAAGAGAATGCCAAATACTTTGTACCATAATTTTTAAGTATGTATAATAATGACACGATAAAAAGCCATTTCAATAAATCACGTACTAATTTGGTATCTAAGTCTATACTTATTTATTTGTTAGGCTATCCTATGGACAATGATAGCATTAGAAAGTTGATGGTCAATTTAAAAATGTTCTAAATCAAAAATAGCTAAAACCATTTTGTTCTATTTCAGGTTTTATATCTTAGCACTTAATAAAAAAATACAATTTCTTACATAATATTTATTCTGATAACCATCTTCGGTACAGCAGTAACGATGGTATATTCCGGAATAAGGCCGCAGTCATTAGGCCGTCGCTCTCAGAACTGCTCCAGCAAAAAATGGCCGTTCTCGTTTTGAAATTTACGCCCAAATCAATAAGGACGCAATTAAGAATTTCGGTTAATTATACCGATCATTGGACCGGAACGTTGCGATTGCATTATTTTGCGCCTTTCACGATTATTTCAGTTAAATGCCTTGGAGTTTTTGTACTGTTCCCGTCTTTAATTAACGGTTGGTAGGTAAACAACCCGTGGCGCTTTCCATTCAAAATATCACGAGGTCATAAAGCTTCGTAAAGCGATCGTTTAAATGTCAAAGTGCGAATTGCGTAGGTACTGGAGCGAGTTAGCGGAGCGAGTTAACGGAGGTTTATCGCGCTCGAGCTCTGAATTCACGTTGTATACATCATTTTAATTGGAAGCTTCCGATTTGGACTCAATTCAGGTGTTTTAAGAAATCTCTAATAGACGTTTTGTAGTGATACCAATCGCTCGCAAAACTGACATCCGATGAGGTAGAAAGGTTCTCGAGTGGCAATCAGGAATCTTCGCAGCGTAGGACGGCCATTCGGTGGTCCTGATCAAACCATGGGTGTCGTTGGATGCAAGAGGCAAACAGCTGTTCAAAGTTCAACAGAGCGCCCTCTGTGGTGGAGTCCTATGTTCAGCAGTGGACGTCTTCAAGCTGATGATGATGATGTTTACTTTACTTTTATAATGATGTTTACTTTTATACTCCTATTGTATAGATAGTAAAAACGACTGTGAACCTTTGGAACACGTAGTAGAATCATAATTTCCTAACAACAAGGTATTAGGTTGGTACCTACCGAATTTGCTAACACATCATTTCATCATGTAGTTTAAAATGAGTTCTCACATCACTTACTCAGAAAATGGCCCTGCGTCTATTACTACTTTTCATCCATCACGCGTACATTGGTTGTCGCTTTCTTTTCCACAGCACATTGTGTGTGTTACACCTAATTGAAGAGGAACATTTCGAGAAGCTAGTTCCATATTTTCTCAATATTATTTATTATGCACAAGAACCTTGTCCTGACAATAATAAACTCAACAAAAAAGATTTAGCGAAAATGTTCCATCACCTGATGCGATGACCAAGGGAAATAGAGATTCATTTTTATATATATAGAGTTCATAGTCTCTTTTCAGTTTCCATTCCTAAGTAAGGAACTTTATACGACATACAAAACATAACTTAAAGTGCTTACTTAACTGAGTATGTTTCTACAAGCAGGTGGCGCTAAGAGCAACGGAGGCACTTCCACTTATCCGGAATATGTTCCATCAGAATGTTTACCGTTATCGCAATAAACGAAGTGTCATAATTCAGTATCTTCTGCACCATTAGTGGAGAGTAATTGCCACTCTACGCCGGCTGGCCGGACGCCAAAACGCTGTCTCCGGCCTAGAGGCGAATAAAAAATGCATTTATACGGCGAACTTATTGATTGTTGAGACTTGATGTTGGTAACAATACGGGTAAATAGGGAAACAGTTTCTCTGAATAATAATTTTTCTCTAGGGAACTATAAGTGTTTTTCTATAAACAGACTTTTCTTCTTCTATTTCACCAACCATTTTAGAATTTGGAGTGCCAAAGTTGCCAGGATTGTCTGAACATTGACACAATTCGAACGTTCTCAAAACGCGATATTTTCGTTTGCTTTTGTATATCCAAAGTAAAGTGCTAATACAAAAAATCGTGAAATAAATCGTGTCGCGAGAGTAATGGATCGTTCACGGTTCCCTACTGCTATCTCTTTAGCTTATTTCCCGAGTTTTTCCTTAATCTTTCACGATTCGCTTTTTTACGTAAACATTTTTGACGTGTAAGAGATTAGACATAAAGCGTGATATCACTTTTTGTGAGACAAACATGAGTAAGAATAATATCTGTGTCAGTATAGATGTGCATGTCAGTTTCAGAAATTTATGTTAATTGTTATAATACACCTGAAATAATTTAGGTTAAAACCATTTAATTTAGACAAACTATTTTTGTTCAAATACTTTATCTAATCTGTAAAGTTTTTCGCCAACATATAGGTATAATGTGTTAAAAAACGAGTGTGCTTAAGTTTAGCTCCATCTATCGGCCGGCATAACTTTGTTTTTTTTTGTTTTGGTTTTGGCTCCACACTTTTGTGTATTCAGCCAGTGTCAAGTAATTGATAATTTCTTAAGTTAATTAATATTATATACTAGTTAAACCGCCCAGGCTTCGCTCGGGTGAATTAGTAAAACGCGGTCGAACGGGATAAAAAGCATCCTATGTCCGTCTCCTGGATTTAAGCTACCTTACCAATTTTCAGCCAAATCGGTTCAGCCGTTCTTGAGTTATAAATAGTGTAGCTATCACGACTATCTTGCGTCATAGCTTCAATATATATAGACTAGTTTTGATAAATATATATATACATATAAAACTCCTAGTTTATACGTGTCAAATTAGTAGTAACTAAGTAGTTATGTATGTGAATAGGGATACAAGAAATTAAATTTATGTTAGTATTTTATATGTTATCTAGACAATCTATATTTAAGCTGCGTTGCACTGCCCCGCAAAAATTTCCATGTTACACCCAGGTTAACTGGAAGATAATACTCTCTAGCATTAAGTTCGCCTTTGTACCATTAATTGTTGTTTGTGCAATAAAGCATTTTCTATCTATCTATCTAATATTTTAAGCATCTTTTTAAGAAAACATAGTTCTTAAACTAGTTAAGTTTTATCAAACCACGAGTACTGTTGCAACCCAACTCCAATTTAATTCCATTTTAATCATATCTCTTTGTAGATCTTAGAACGCTAAAATACCAGATTCATCTTTGTTGCCTGTAATGGCGTTGCTTAATTCACCAAGTTGGTGCATTCGTCATGCCTGGATAAAGCACTGTGTTGCCAGTTGGAAAACGTTACACTCCCTCATTGTCAGCCCACACGTTATTCAGTTACATGCTTTCATCTTTGTTGTTTTTATTCTTATTTCTGTCCTCGTGTGTCACTGAGTTTTAAGTGGTGGTGTTGTTAATCATGATGGTAATTTACGCTGTCACTGCTAATTGGAGATTACAGACCGGTAGTTTTTGTTTTTGTTTTGTTTAACGGTTTTCGAATTGTTTATTTTTGTCACGTTTTGTGGGAAGCATGATAGTTGATTCTTTAGACTTGTGCTTGACTGATCTCTCTTGACATTAATTTGGAATTTGGGTGTATTCTATCGTATTAAAAACCGAAATCGCTTTAAATGTTAAATTTATACGGTAGGAAGATTCCTAAGATTAGAGCCAAATTGTGTAAATCTTCCAAGTAAATTCAATTCCTTCTTGATTGAAATACTTTCACAACTGTGCACTAGTTGGAGCTTAATTAAATGAAACCGTGGACTCTTGGGAGTCCTTTGAGTTCTGGTTTCTTTCTCAAAATGTAGAAATGCCGGATACACGATACTACGAGTATAAAATTTTATCAAAAAGCTTTCATTTGAATCCTGTAAAGTATGACGGGTCCTCTTCGAAAAGGTGACTATAGTTAGCGAGTATTTATCAAATCTTGACTGGCCCGGTAGCTCAGTTGGTAGTAGCCCTGCCTTCTGAACTGTGGGTTGTGGGTTCGGTTCCCACCCAGGACAAACATTTGTGTGATGAACATAGGTGTTTGTTCTGTGTCTGGGTATTATATTGTATTCTATGTATGTATTTACAAACAAAAAGTATCTAAGTATTGTATCAGTTATCTGGTTCCCATAGCACAAGCTTTGCTTAGTTTGGGGTTAGATGGCGTTGTGTGTGATGTCCACAAATATTATTTAAAAAAAAGTATATTATAAAAAAGAACTTCCAATCACAGTAACTGAATTTTTCATACTATTTGACAAATGCCAAATTACACTATTTAGCTATCGCAAATATATTAAATATTTGCATTATAATGTAGTTTATAGTGCCTGCTAAATTAACTTACTCATAATATAAATATGATATCCAGCGAGGTCTTTCCAATATAGCTATAGAATTATTGAAGTAAAACTTCTTTACGCACGCTTGACTAGGGGAGTAAGCTGGTGAATGCGTGACGAGAGCGTTATGGAAATTGATCGGGCGAGGTGAACGGAAGTTGAGAGGGAGATATAAGTTACTGAAGATAGAAAGAGAGAGACAGAGTTACATTTCGTATAAAAGTTTTACTTCAGTCGTGTGGTCTAAGCACATAGGTTTTTTAAAGATTTAAAAAAAATATTTATTCTATACAATGAATTTGATTATGGTGCATGCTTGCCAGTTTTAGAGATGGAGAAATATGATCGTGTAATACCTTCGCACATTCTCCAAAATACAGTCTATAGAAAACCGATAAACTGGCAATTTTAAGTCAACGTACTAAGTGGAGCCAGTGAGTCTTGGTTTGTCTCTGAATGGAGTCCCACCATGGTGAATGCGCTCAAGAACTGCATGATCTCATCCTCCCATGACCACTCCACTACCGGACTACTAGACACTCGGCTAAGCGTCATCCTTTCGTGGTCGAAATACCCATTCGTACCAAGCGATTTGACTCAACGTTCTTAATTAGAACGGCTAAGGAATGGAATGCCTTGCCAGCGTCTGTGTTTCCGGCGAAATATGATCCGGGCGTGTTCAAGAGAAGAGTGAATAGGTATTTACTTGGCTAGCATGCTACACCTTCGATCGCATCATCACTTCCCATCAGGTGAGAGCGCGGTCAAACGCTAGACAAGTTTGAAGTAGTGAAAAAAAAAAGTCCAAGCCTACGAGCTTGTGTTTAACTGAACCACCCCAAAGATGGCTACGGTATTTTATACATTATACGTATTTTATTCCATCAATCACTGTAATCTTTCCCTGTCCTTCAAGAAAACAGCGTTGTTCAACCTTACCTTCACAAAAACATCCAAAAATTCCGCATTTATCTACAAAGATGCTGTACATAATAAACGAAATGTGCGCGACCTGCGTCCTATCGGACTTATTAAAGGGTCGCTGGCGTCGTCTTATCCCCATCTTGGCATTATTGCTGTACGACTCTCCTGATTATGAGGACCCGAGGAATTCTGGCTTTTGTGGCTTCTGAAGGTGAGAAATAATTTAGTGAGAGAGTTTACTGTAGGTATAATATACCTCTAGGTGCTTTTTTTTGCATCAGAGATGTGAGTTCAGGGTTGGGTTGCTAATGTTGCTAAGCCTACAATTTAACAACCCTAACATTCATATCGTATACATAACACGCTCATCAAATTAAACCTTATTTGTTATAGAATTCTTAGTTATTGTTTCATTTTTGAAGTAAAACTTCTTTACGCACTTGGACTTAGTAAGCTGGTGAATGCGGGGTGAACGAAAGTTGAATTTGGTTTACGTAGGTCGCCATTGTCAACATAACAAACTTCAAAATTTGTATTATTATATTGGTATCTCCGGTAAAATGACAATCCTACAATTGTCAAGATGGCGACATTAACATTAAACAAAGCAAAACCAAAGTTATACCGGCCGATAAATGGAGCTAAACTAAAGAAGTTTTACTTCAGTCGCGTGGTCTAAAATACACTCGCTTTTTTTCTTCCATGTAGTTGTAACTCATCCGCATTTCGTAATATATTAATACCAGATATCTACGACTCATACGTACTACGAAACTTACAAAATATCATCAAACACCTTACATCCACAACACAAATGTGTCATGTCATAACATAAATATCTCAGCTATGTTACGTATATGTCTATTTCTCTCGTCTGTTTGTCTATACTTATGTGCACAAGGAAGAGCCCACTTGTCTACGCATATGTCTGGACACAAAACAAACACGCTCCCACTTCAATCAAATAATAATATCGCTACATTACGCCCACCAGCGTACAGTACACGTGGTTGTATCTAGACAGGATGTCATATGAATTCAGTGTGATATGTTACCTTATTTCAAAGAACACGTGTCATAGAATCTGCACTGGGCTAGTGTGGTAGAATAGGTAGGCACTGCCGTTATACTGACCTGATAGCTCAGTTGCTAGTAACCCTGCCTTCTGAACTGCAAGGCTTTCATTTGAATCCTGTAAAGTATGACGGGTCCTCTTCGAAAAGGTGACTATAGCTAGCGAGTATTTATCAAATCTTGTCTGGCCCGGTAGCTCAGTTGGTAGTAGCCCTGCCTTCTGAACTGTGGGTTATGGGTTCGATTCCCACCCAGGACAAACATTTGTGTGATATACATCGATGTTTGTTCTGTGTCTGGGTGTTATATTGTATTCTATGTATGTATTTACAAACAAAAAGTATCTGAGTATTGTATCAGTTATCTGGTTTGCATAGTACGAGCTTTGCTTAGTTTGCGGTTAGATGGCGCTGTGTGAAATGTCCATAAATATTTATACTACTACTTCATAGTACTATTATTTGTTCTGGTGCTATTATCTATGGTGGAAAATTGGGCTCGGTTTGAGTGCAAGGCTTGCGCTCGGTAAAGGATCTATACCGAATCATAATTAAATGAGCGCTTGGGGCGGGAAAGAAGAAAAATGTGCTATGCACGTACAGCATGGATACCATACCGAGATTACTGACTTAATAAGGAACTGGCCTAAATCGATTAATACTTTCCATCTCCAACTCTTTTCACTGTTTTTTTGGTACACCTTTGAAATCGAACGATACCATCATAGTTTTCCCATTTAACATAATCATCATCTACCTACCCCATTATTCTTCATGTCTGATGCTCTATCTTTATTCCGTCAACTTGGTGCAGCTATCTTTCTCCTCTATCAGCCGTCATCGCAATCACTTTGTCGGTCCTTTTTATGTAATGGAATGACATAACTAGCTACTTAGTCCTGATGTGAAGCGACATGGCTGCCCATATCAATTGCAGTTAAGTTTCGCGTGACACTGCACTCCGCACGTCATCCTGAGACATCAGCACAATCCAGTAATAAGATTACTAGACAGTGAGATTAGGTCATAAAGTCTAATTTGCCCTGTAATTTCACTAGCTACAATGCCCTTCTAAACGAAACACAGTAGTGCTTGCACACTACTACTTGGCGGCAGAATAACTGGCGAAACCTACCTAGACGAACGTAAAAGAAAAGTCCTATACCTAGTAAATTATATCATCTTTCAGAGAATCCATAAATAATTTTTTCTTCTATATTATTAGCTATATTTATATCCGTTGTTTCATCTGTAATTAGGAGACTCCGAACTCTAAGACCAAATGAATTTCTGAAACAAATAGGCCTGCCGCGAGCAGATGCGGATAATTGTTATTAGTAGATAACATTACGATTCGCCAAAGTTAGCCGCAATTTGGCAAATGACCAGCTTCAAAGGGTTCTTTATGGGTTTTGTAGGTACAAAACTGGTAAAGAACCTTTTCAATTTTATCATCTGGTCACACCATTATATTTACACCATAGAGTGATGATGATTTCAATTTAAAAAAATATATATTTTGTTAATTTTGTAACTAATATTTACAGTCCTAGTGACCCAAATAAGCCAAAACCTTTATCCTGAATACCTATTCAATAAGCCAAAACCTTTATCCTGAATACCTATTCAATAAGCCAAAACCTTTATCCTGAATACCTATTCAGGATAAAGGTTTTGGCTTATTTGGGTCACTAGGACTGTAAATATTAGTTACAAAATTAACAAAATATATATTTTTTTAAATTAAAATCATCATCACTCTATGGTGTAAATATAATGGTGTGACCAGATAAAATTGAAAAGGTTCTTTATGGGTTACCTATTCAGGGTAAAGGTTTTGGTTTAAGTTATTTGGATTTTTTTTTATGTTAGTGAATGATGTGACGAGCTAGTCGTTTACCTGATGTTAAGCGACACGGCCGCCCATAACAGAAGTGTCACTCGGAACCCCAAAACATAGTCTCGAGCGACACTGCACTGCGCACATCATCCTGAGACATCAGCACAGTTTGGTAATAAGATTACTCGACTGTGAGATCAGATCATAAAGTCGCAATTGCCCAGTAATTTCACTAGCTACAGTGCCCTTCAAACCGGAACACAGTAGCGCTTGCACACTACTGCTTGGCGGCAGAATAGCTGGCAAAGCGGTGGTACCTACCTAGACGAACTTTGCAACAAAGTCCTACCACATACTAAAATGGATTGGATTACTAGGACTGTAAATATTAGCTACAAAATCAACAAAATATATATTTGAAAAATATTGAGATAATTGCACAAGAAGTTTAGTATTACAATTTTATCGTAGAACATTTTCACATCCGTTCTGGTAACCACATTTGTTTTTATTAGTTCTAGTAAAAGCACCACCTTTGGAAAGAAGTTTCCATTTTAGAAAGTTGAACTTGCGAATTGTTTGTAGGTACAGCGGTTCTATCTAGGGCAATCTAACTTTAACTCGATTTAACTGATAACAAAGAAACGAGCGTGTTTTTAGAAGCTAAGTTGGATATAAGATGCTGTTCAGTGTACATAGTTTAGTGGCTATACACACGGCAAACTATGTACACTGCAAGCTATGTACACTGTAAGCTATGCACACTGCAAGCTATGCATACTGCAAGCTGTGCACACTGCAAGCTATGCTCACTGCACTCTCTGTCTCTGATCTAGTGATCATGAATGCAATGAAAACGGAATAGGTTTTCACTTAGCTGGCGTGCTACACCTTTGATTACATCGTTTCTTTCCATCAGATGAGAGCGTGATCAAATGCTAGAAAAATAAAAAACAAAATTTGCTGCTCAAAAATAGAAGTATCTTTGATTGAAAAACTCAATCAAACAGAATGAATAGTATAGGAATAAAAGGCCATTCAATTCAATATTATAAAGATTATTCATAAATTAGTATACCATTTTTTGGGCGTCCGCTGTAAACGACAGCAATTTCTGTTTGACCAAAGCTCAGATCAGAAAATGATTACGTTAACTCACACACACACACACGCTATGTACATTTTCTACTTTTTCAAAGGACGAATTCCAATTTAATAAAAATAATAGCTATTTTTATTTTCTGTAATACTGTTTCGGACCATATAATCAAAGCCACAAAAAGGTAGAACCTACATAAAATGTACAAGAGTACATTTACAAATGTACAAATGTACATGTTAGTACATTTCATGTACTAACATGTACTCATAATACAATATAATACCTCAATGTTCAAGTAAAATAATTTTGCCATAGTTACAGTCCCGCCTGAAGCGCTATAAGAACTCTCAGGCAGTCCGACAAATCCTTTGTCCAGCCTTGTTAGCTGAACCTTCTTGTGGTGAGGGACACTTGAAACGTGATTCCGGCCAATTAAACAATTATAAAAAGAAAAGCTACAATCTTACACGACGTAAGCAGATAAGATTACCTGTTTCGTAAATGAGAAAGACAAAAAAAGGAATAAAAAGCATCAGTAAAGCTCCTTTACCTACCCAAAACAAAGTAAACATAAATATTAGTATACATTTTTGTTGATTCAAATACATATTTATGGCTGAAACAAAACAAGGGTACAATTCACCCACTTTCCTAATATCCAATAACCATTTGCTTCCCGTAGAAACTGTTTACACGAGAACCAATAAAACCGGGAAACACTCCATATTATTCACGAAAATACATGAATATTGCATCCTTCTCTAAAATACGATGATCAATAAAGACGACAACAGGAATGGTACGACGAAATTCATTTGTTTATGATTAAGTTAAAGCAGGGTTGGCACAACCTGATCGCGTGACGCTTAGTGCGGAACCATGCATCCCTAGGTTTAATTTTATCATCAACTTTATTTTATTCAACCTTAAGACTTACAAAATAAGGTTTATTACCATTATTTTCAGCGGTAAAGTTAAATTTGTGGTGTTGTCACGTTATCATTATCAAGGTAATGAGTCATCGAGGAAAGTGGGCTTATTAATATGACTCATGAGGTTGTAGCCGAGGGTTACTCATAGAAAGCTATGACTACGACCAACATAACCATAAATGGCTTAGCTAATATAATATCAGCTAATAGCAGTAGTCTGGTGTAGAGTTTCAAAGGGTAAATTGGACCACAAATTTTAGAGCAATCATTTTCCAAAAGTTTACAACGCTGCTATAGTTAGTATTTGTTATTGCTGTAAGAGTAGAACGTTGACTCGGGGTTATTTTAGTACTCATTTCTATAATATATAATAAATCTATAAACAAAGTAAATATTGGCAACACATTTAAACAACTGTCAAAAGCTAGTATACGATACAACCATATTTCTTATTTTGTTAATCGATAACGTATTGACTAATAGAACCATTTTTACTTCCTTTCCAGGCGTTTAGGTACCTTTATGCCGAGATATTCAAGCCTAGCTGTCCAAACTGTATAACTAAAGTCCACCCTGCTCCGTTGGTTAAGAACGTACCTACATACGTTTACAGTTTAACCACAAAAGATTTAATCAAGCCTTAAGCTAGTGCTGGCTTGCTCGTGGTGTATGCTACACTAGCTTCTGCCCGCGGCTTCGCCCACGTGGCTTATAGGAAATGAATAATTCAACCACCCATTTCACCCTCTTAGAGGTGGAATTTCGAAAAACTCTTTCTTAGTGTTTCTTAACGTTCGATACGTAGGTATTTGAAATTTGGAGTGTGTGTTCTTTGTAAAGTCTTTACAAAAAACACACCCTCCAAATTTCAAATCTCTAGGACCAGTGGTTTAGGCTGTGCGTTTATATATAAGTCAGTCAGTCAGGACTTTGAATGTTATATGTATAGATTAGAAATTAGTACTTATGTTTTAAAGAAAAATATTTTCCCTCCTGTATTTGTTTTTATGTTCATGATTATAAGCTAAAGTAACAAATTTAAAATAATTTAACAAAAAGCAGGGATCCAGGTGTCTGTGGTAATGCAGATAGAAAAAGAAAAAAAAAAAGACCTTAAACTAGTGTCAAACTGCTATTTTGGTTTTTTGGCGGGAAAGCGAAAAAGATTGCGTCGTCGCATTGTATTATTTTCCTAAACATGTGTTATTTTGTCAGTATTATCAGTTTTAGTGCATAAAATTGGTGGCATTTTATTCGTTAAGTGCTGGATTACAGCGTGAGTGTGGGAAAATGGTATAATGATGGTGAAACGTTTATTTTCGTGTTGTTTCCAAAACTCCGTAGAAGCTTGTGGTAAAGTTGCCACCACTTTACTAGGAGTATGACTTCACAAGACTAGACTATGACTTAACTTGATGACGTGGACTGTGACTTGACTTGACACATTATATGATATTAATTAACTTGAGATATTATCAATTACTTGACACTGGCTAAATACACAAATGTGTGGAGCCAAAACCAAACAAAAAAACACACGTTTGACGTCTGTCTATTATTTATGTATTTGTGATAACCTGGTTAATGTTTACATTTACTTGTTGAATCAAACTTGATTTAAACTAACACAAAATTTTAATTCATTGTTTATACAATTAGTTCTACTGTGCTCCCAGTACCATGAATAGTTACGAAGCTAAGTGTAGTACGGACCATTGAAACACGGTTCGATTAAGCTCGCCGTTGTATAAATACGATTCACCCGTTTGGATTTGGGATCCAGATAAAGGTAGTTAATGGTTACTTTAGACTAAAGCCCTGGCTTAGGACGTAAGGTTATTTTCATAGAAGTGCCTGAAGGTGCTGGGTGCTCAGATCTCTTTTGGCGAGAAACAAAGAGAGCTTTTGGCACATACTAATATGTATGTACTTATATGCCATTTATTAGGTATATCTACTTCAGACAGTAAAAACTTTGCTATAATTTGCTGAATTATTGGTTTCAACAATATGCCTATACTGTTTTTTTTTTAATATTTGGCTCCACACTTTTGTGTATTTAGCCAGTGTCAAGTTATTAATAATTTATCAAGTTATCGATATTTCACGCAAATACACGTCAAGTCACAGTCGAAGTCATCAAGTCAAGTCATAGTCAAGTCAGTCTAGTCAAAGTCATACTCCCAGTAAAGAGGTGACAACTTTACCAGAAGCTTCTATGGAGTTTTGGAAACAACACGAAAAGAAACGTTTCACCATCATTATACCACTTTCCTACACTCACGCCTGTAATCCAGCACTTATCGAATAAAATGCCACCAATTTTATGCACTAACACTAAAAATAACACAAGTTTTGGAAAATAATAAAATGCGGTGACGCAATCTTTTTCGCTTTCCCGCCAAAACTCCGACCGAGGTTTGAGTATATCATACAGATTTCACCACCAACATTTTGGTCGCGTTCACGGAAACCAAGTTAAAAAGCCACAGAACATAAATATCGTCGACGATTCGTCAGTAACTGAACGCAATGTCATGTCAACTCTATACTGTCATGCTTGACAGACGTGACGTGTAGAAGCGCTTAAAATCACTCAAGAAAATATTAAATTGTAATTTGTAAAATTACACTTAAAGTAATAAAATAAAATAGGTCAATAGACTTAATTTATTTTATCACAATTTATCCTAAAATATATATGCCTGTTAATTATTATTATTATTTATTTACTAAAATATACAAAATAACGCAAAGATAACTAAAAAAAATAGTGTGTGATCGATAATATCATTAATATACTACTATAAATTTCAATCAGACCAATGATTAATCTTAAAGAATCATAAACTAAAAATCACAATTCAAAACCATCAAAACGCTAAACGTCGAAAATCGTTCGCTATGAACTTAAACTTGCTTAGGATATAACCGCACTCAATTTATGTTGGTGAAACGCAAATGAAAGCTCTAAACGCAGTTACGCGCATAAACTGAGTTTAATTTGAAGTGATCGCATTTATTTCTATTGGTGAAACCGGCCCTAATGGTTGGGCTAATAATCGATCTTTATTCTGTGTCTGGGTGTTGTATTGTACTCTATATATATATGTATTTACAAACAAAAAAGGATCTCAATATTGTATCAGTTATCTGGTTCCCATAGTACAAGCTTTGCTTAGTTTGGGGCTAGATGACGCTGTGTGAAATGTCCACACATATTTATTTATTATTTAATTACCTACTATTCTCAATTGCAATGCACTAAACAAAATAAAAACAATATAAATTTCGATTTGAAAATTTTACCGTAGAGACAATTATCGTAATTTGCTTGTGGTCAAAGAGAAACACAATCCAAAGTGCAGGCGTAGCCGTTGCCAGCGCATATTGACATAGCTCTGCGCGTGGGCGGAACACAAGGTTTAATGACCCCGGAAAGGAAGGATAGTTTAGCTGGTAGATCAAAGAAATTAAGAAATTGGACACCACAGAAGTAAGTTCAGTGAACCTCAAATAATTGTATTAATAATAATGACGCCCAACGATCACATACATGGATCCTGGACCCTAACTAGATTCCCCTGTGTCTAGGGACCCAGGAACTGCGAGGACGATGGTCCCACAGTACGCAGACTCGGACAAAGTGTTTGGGCTTTTTTTTGTTCACAAATACTCAGTGTCACAAATACTTGTCCTGCCGCGGGAATCGAACCCACGGCCCCCGGGTTATGAGCCGACCTGCTCAACCACAGAGGTTGTCAGCTTAATAAGGCTTTGTACAAGAATTCTTTACATCTATATGTCATTTAGATTCTCTTCTGAACCTTTTACCAATCACAAATCGTTTTTGTTGTTTTGGTCCTAGTAGTTCCTGGGTCCCTAGGCTCAGGGATCCTAGTGAGGGTCCAGGATCTATGTATGTGATCGTTGGGCGTTATTATTATTAAGCTAGTTTTGGTTAAAGAAGTGATGAAAGAAAATATGGCGAATGTAGATGCTCAGTAATATTTACCACACGTAAGAAGTATACAATATATAAAAGATGGCCGACAGTTTAGTTTGGTCGGAAGTAGAACCGTACAGAGTAACTATAAATCCCATCGGTTATCGTGGTTTACGGTGCAGCCGCGGCTTTCGCGGTCAATTTACGCTTGTACACTGCTGTGATCAACCTGAGAAAGTTTGCTTGTACGGAGTCATTAGAGCGAGTCAATTACCGAATGTTGTTGAAAGAGCAACATAATGTGTTACTACACATTACTGCCCAGTAATTAGATAGATGCTTAAAAACTTAAAAACTTATCCATTAGCATGGCTGCACTCATAAAATAGGTATATATTAAGTTGTAGTTTGTCCCGGAGGTCACCTCAATCCTAATTCCCAGTCGCTCTATAAAGGCAGGACACTATATATATGACTTTAATGAAATTATTTTCGGTCACATCATGGAGATAGTTTTAAAAAAATGATTGCGCTGAGTTTTTCATAAGTCAATTTTGCTAATGAGAAACTAAATTTCTATTTTCTTACGTCATAGGGAGTCATGAGTTGTCTTCGTAATCTTTTGTCTCTACCCATAAAAGAACTAAAAGTGAAATGGCAAACAGAATAAAGTCGAACGGTGCAGTAGTAAAATAATGTATGAGCATAGGTCCGGCCTAGTTTGCTAATAACACTTAAACGACATTTAAACCGACACGCTATTTACGTAACTGGACCACCCAACCTTAACTTCACTATTTCTTTGACCTTTACTGTAAACAAAATAAGGTTGGTTTTTGGTCGTTCAAAAACTTGAGATTGTAATGTCTGAGGTTACATACCGTCTACTAATTAATTAGGATTAGGGTTCCGTGCTCGCGGCAGATAAAACTTTGCGGTGACGTGACGTCACAAGCCCTAAATCATCGCTGTACTTAAATTTTGCCTAATCCTCGTCGTTCGAGACCCCTGTACCCCCACTTTAAGGGTGAGAACCACAAGGTCTAAAAAATAAGAAGTTCAAACAACGTAGCATATTTCGATAAAATGAACCTACAACCACAGAAGACTGTCAGTAGGAACACGTAATAAAGCTTAAATCTATTACTATACTCAAACAATCTAAAATACTGATCAAAAGGAATTTCAAACTGAATATCGCTTAAAAATTATTCATATTCATATTAATAATTACATTGTGATAAAAAAAAGAACTCAAATTTTCAATCACCATAAGTAATGACTAAAAACGCTAAAGTTTCATAGCATCTACTACGATTCTTATGCCATTGAAGACTGGGAAACGTCAAGTGACTTATACATACTAAGGTGAAAAACTTTTGATGGGTCGGCCTGCTCAACGAAACACGTTATTTCAAAATTAGAGTAAAAGCTCAGGCTACACGTTGACTCGGCTGAATTTAGATGTGAATCCGCCTGCTAAAAATCTTACTCCTTTGCACAGTCTAGTGACTGTACGAATTGGAGGACGTCAATCTACAAAATACTTATTTTGAAGTTGATACAAAACGTGGACGCGGCTTCATAAGTACCTACTAGAAAATCGTTGCTCTTACGAGTTCCTATAGATTCGGCAATTATTCGAGATAGATAGTGACGTGAGTCATGAGACTACATGCATTTCCTTGCGAGACAAAATTCAAAATGAAAAGATCCACAGAAGACACTAACTCACTGACTTAACTATCAGAATTAGCGAGTTGAAATGGCAATGGGAAGTCCATAACACTCGAAAATCTCACAACCAATGTGGAAGAAAAGTTCTTGAGTGTTGACTATGAACCTGAAGACATAGCGTTGACCGGCTTCCTACTAGTAGGACAGAAGATGACCTAGTCAAAACCACGGGAGTCGTTGATGCACGAAGCTATTAGCCGGTTAAAGTTGTATTCTATAGGAGAGGTCTATGTTCAACAGTGGATGTCTCCCGGCTAATGATGATGATGATAAGATATGCTCCAGTTTTCTTCTTCTAAATCTCGTTGGGTTCTGAGCCTTCCACTAACTGCGGTTGTGCTCTAGATCTCGGATAAGATTGATATGAATGTTTCTGAAGGCAATTGTGGAAGGAAAACTTGGTTACGTAAAAGCGTAAAAGCTTTTGATTTTACGTGCTTGATGTCTTCTGTTTTGTGGGTGCTGTAATGAAAGCGAGGAACGCGATGTCAGAATGAAATGGAATTACACTGGCGAAACCGTTTTCATTAGTTTTAATTTTAATTGGCAATTGTTTTATTTTGGTTTTGGTGCTTAGATTTGTTAATTTGTTTTTCCGTGTCGAGTTCGATACTGCACGTGGAATTATATGGTTTTTGTAGTATCATTTGTTTATTATGCTTTATTGCATTGTTTTATTATTATATTTATTGTTATTATTGTATTGTATCCGTTATCTGGTTCTTATAGTACAAGCTTTAAAGGGGCTAGATGGCGCTGTGTGCACATATTTATTTATTTTATTTATTGCGAGCGAAATGATAATCCTGATGGTAAGCTCCACGCGTGGTATTAAATAAATATAAATAAATAAATATTTGTGGACATTTCACACAGCGCCATCTAGCCCCAAACTAAGCAAAGCTTGTACTATGGGAACCAGATAACTGATATAATATTTAGATACTTTTTGTTTGTAAATATATACATAGAATACAATATAACACCCAGACACAGAACAAACATCGATGTTCATCACACAAACGTTTGTCCTGGGTGGGAATCGAACCCACAACCCACAGTTCAGAAGGCAGGGATACTACCAACTGAGCTATCGGGCCAGTCAAGTCAAGGTATTAGGATTATGCTCTACAGAACATTGTAAATACGTAGCGACTGCACTGGCATTGGACTGAGAAACTGGTTTCCAGTGGGTGTGATACCTATAAAACATAAATCCCACGGAATAAAAAATAAATTAATTAAATCACAATTTCAAAATCACATTATTGCCATCTTCTGGTTTTTTCGTGAACCTTTGCAGTACTTAGACCTCTTATGCTTTAAACAAATTATGCTTACCTAAATGAAAAGCAACTAAAACTTTCAAGCATACTACAATAACAGATGATACAATAATTATGCAGTTGCTTCATACCACAGTTATATATTTAAAAGCAACTAAATTCAGCTTACCAAATAGGAACACGAGCGCACATGCAACTCCGTACTAGGTAGAGCATGGAACATGTTACACGGTACCGCTTGGGGCAAATATAGAGAAGCTATGAATAAATTGCTAGCGTTACATGCTCTGCTAATAATATGAACTGCACAAAATAGACTGCGATGGCGAGCCGGAAATATATGGATATGTTGTATTCGATAAGTGCTTGAAGTATTTTTTATACAATTCTGTTTGTTTGTTTAATCATCGTGACATAAAGTAATGTTGGTCGAGACGGTATTCAAATGTCATTCTAGCTTAAATCATTTCACAACTCAGTTCGGAACTTACGCACTAGCTATTACGTTTTTCTTTAATATTTTGGCATCTTATTTATAGACAAAACGAAAAGATTATTTAATTTTTTTATCTCTATGATTTTATTTATATTACTGTATTTAATTGTAAATATTATAATGATTATAAGTACCTATATTATGTACATATTTTTATTAGTTCATTGTACATCTAGTCAAGCTCTCCATTAAATTACTTTATTACTAGCCATTCAACCTGTAACTTTTTAAAACTATTCATAATTCAACTAAAACCAATTTGCAAAAATGTTGAAATCCAGCTTAAAATATGAGTTGCCAAAGTGGATTAAAAATTGACAGAATGCAATTTAAGCTTCAGTATTAGTTTTTAATGCTTAAAGTTGCAGCACACTTTTCAGCCATTTTCAGTCAAAATAAATTTGTCCAGGACATCACAAAGTGTACCTAATTATACTTATCAAGTATACATAGAAAATCGCAACAAAGGATACTATATAAAGGAACACTCGGAAGCTGAAAATGATCAACAAAAACCCTTTATTATTACGAGCTAAGGTTGAAACGAAGCATCCCTTGGTCCTCTCAGAAGTAGGTCAACACACCCATTCAAGGGCATCCCTCACCGGCAAAGTCGAGCAATGCGGACGCCCTTATTTCATGCGGAGGAAAAATACTGATGTAGTAACATCTTGTGATTAAACTTTACTAATTTTGTGAATTCTCAACCATGAACTGACAGCTGGGTATCAGACGGTTACAAGGCATGATCGTTTTTTTCAAAGACATTAAAGTCTTTGGTTTTTTTACTATTGGAAACATAAATTATTTTAGCCTGTAAAAATAACCTTTGTGGTAAATTATAGTTCTATAAAGACAATATAGCTCGTATTGTGGCCACAATATAAAGTCAGTTGTATGTAACATATGGTATTAGGTAATAAATGAATGAAATAAGTTCAATTCAAAAGACAAGTACATTTCTTTCTTAATTAACTTTGTTTACATAGATACGCTCATTGTACCTATCTTATTATGTAATTCTCATTTCTGCATGCTTATTTTTGGTGTCAATAAAGCGACTTGTATTGTATTGTGAACGCAACATATTGAATAAAATAAAATTAATTAACATATAGACGATTTTTATTATGTAGCAAATATTCTGTGTTTGTTGAAATTATCTGCAAATTCCACAATCCTCCAAGACTGCAAGGCGTCAAACTATTCGACCGCAAGCGTTTATACCTGAACGAGGCAGCTTTACCGTACACGGTAGAGCCTGTTCCACCGAGTTATTTATTCTACGCGAAATGTCGGTTAGCCGGGCAAGCACGGCCGGTTCATTTCTATGCAAATTCTTGGGTTTGGAGCAGCACGGTTATGTTCAAAAGGCAATGTGCATTGCTACTAAGTAACTCTTACCTCTTCTGTGACGTGCACAGTAGCTGCTACATATACTGTGGAGTTGTACGTGGTAACTGTGGGCAGGTCTGTGTACGTTGAAACTGTTGTCTGCTGCGGTTCGGATTTGGCTATTGATTAGGGAACAGCTGGCCACCGGGTGTCGGTAGTGTAATATGCTCTTTTGGAGGTAACTACGTCCGTCCTGTGCCTGTCATGCTAAATTAGGCAATATTTTGTGATAGATGTAAGTTAATATTTTAGTAGGTGAAATAACAGGTCCCATGAAACCAGCTCCAAAGATTTTAAGAGCTGCTAACTACCACAAAATTCTAAAGGGTTTATAATGGACATGTTTTTTTTAAAAGATTATTATACTAGCTTCTGCCCGCGGCTTCGCCTGGTCTAGAGATAAAGAAAAAAAAATTTTTTCATAGTCAATTCAACCACTCATTTCACCCTCTTTGGAGTAAAATTTCGAAAAACCCTTCTTAGTGGATACCCACACTTTATAAAGAACACAACCTCTAAATGTCAAGTCTCTAGGACCAGCGGTTTAGGCTGTGCGTTGATATTTAAGTCAGTCAGGACTTTGAATTTTATATGTATAGAAGATAAGATCAGTCGTTTTAGCGCTTACTTGCAAAGTATCTCTTTATACTAAATAAATAAACACTTCATTTTCAAGCGAAGCGTAGCTTTGTTGAAAATTTCACATCATAAATATTATATTCATACTGTTCAAGTATTTAATTCTTAAACATACATCATACATGATCAACCTAATTTACAAGTTCAGTGCCTGTCTACATTGAAAGTTTACAGCCATTAAGTTCGCATTTATTCCTCTTACTGCAACACACACATCCTATAGAGAAGTACAAATAAGGGCTGCAAAAACTTGAGTGCAGACCATAAGTGTATAATCTAGGCATGGGAATATAAATTTCATCATAAAACCCTGTAGATTATATAAATTTAGTTATAATATAAGTTTTGAGGAATATTCAAGATTTTGTAATATAAATAGCGGCTAAAATCACGTCAGTCAAAAAATCGAAATTACTCCGACCAGCTTTCGGACATATTCGATGTCCTTCTTCTGGGAGCCAGTTACTATAATGCAAGCCGCAGCGGCTTTCGCGAGCGTCAGCACGTAACATCGGTCGGAGTAATTTCGACTTTTTAATTGACGTGAGTTTCACCGTTATTTATTTTACAATGTGTCTTATCTATGTCAACTCACGATAGTTTTCAAACTAAAATATTCAAAATGCTTACGTTATGATGTATATAGTTTGAGTGTAGATGTCCACTACTGAACACAGGCCTCCCCCATAAAACGCCACTTGGAGCAAAGTCAAGTCTAAAGACTATTGCAAATAGGCTATTTTTAGCACTTTTACAAGTCAAAATGAGATTAGGTATTTAAAATTAAGTTATTGTACTGAGCATATAAAATTACGAAGTGCTTATAGCTTAACATGCGTACCATAGGGGGGATGTGCCATAATCACTACGCTTAGCAGACGTCTTGGTGATCGCAAAAGACTTGAATGAACCGAGGAAAATTCTGCTGCCCATTTTCTGGATATTTCTAAACCTAAGCGGCTCTTACGATTCCCACAGAAGGAGATGGGATGGTCCTATATGCAAACCGGTTCAAAGTTGATCTGGATTTAGATCTTGTAATGAGCTTGAGCTTTCAAGGTAAGGTAGTGCTTGTGTAGTATCTGCTGCCCAGCACTTAAGATGATTTCTAGCAGCTTCTTATGAAAGCTAGCGTATACCCGAATCAGAATTAAATGAGGTGATCTAACAGAGAGTTAAAGTGGCCGATATGACCACTGAAGTAAATATGTTCTTGAGTGACTGATAGCGACTAGGTGAGGGATCATATAAGTAATATAGGATCAGCTAAGACGAGGATTACAAAACAACCGTAGTGTTGTGCATTTTAGCCAGATTGTCTCTTAAACTCAGGTAAACTGTAAGTTTACCTGAATTTAAGTGTTTGTTCCAAACGTTTTGTATACTGAATATAAAAATAATGGGTATAAATGGCTGCGTTAAATCAAAGTTCTTATAGGTTAAAATCAAAACAGCGATTCCCATAGAATATGAGTGACGATGTCACGAATGAGTTCAGGTCATAAAATTTAACGCGCCACCCGACGCACTGGCTGATAGTGCCGATGGCAAAGGAAAGTGCCTATAAACAGAATTGATGAACCACAGAGTTTGGTGGATGTACTCAGGACGATGGAAGAGGGTCACCGGTTCAAAAGTTCTATGAAAAAATGCTAGAGAGCTGAAAAGGCATATCTAATCATTTTGTGTATCGTTGGGGTGCAACGAAACATTCAAATGTATGCATAATGCAAACAAAAGTGTGCCATTGTTAACCTATGAAATTTCCATACTGCAGTACTGGCCATTTCAAATTAAAATATTTTTTGATAAAATTCTAATTTAAATTTATTTTATAGTAAGAAATGTTTCTCTCTTTTTAATTCTATTTCTTTGATTCTATTTCTTTGATATGTCTTTAGGGTGCGATGGCTGAGCAAGTTAGGTATAGCCCGTGGGCTGTGGGTTTGTTTTCCTTGACAGGACAGCATTTGTGTACAGAAAAAAGCGCAGCGGTTCCTACTTGAATGTATCTGAGTGTTGTGGGACCATGAACCTCGCAGTCGGAATTTAAGGTCTAGGATATATTAATATGATCGTTAGGCGTTGTATTTATATGAACGTGTCTTGATTTTTACTCCCCTACGTCATGCCTTGTTACGTCCACAGCTAAGCCAACTCTCGTTACGACGCGCTGATGTCGGTATGTACTCACCCTTAAATTGCGTGAGAAATAACTTTGGCAAACATTTTTCTGAGGTCGACAGTGCCTTGATGACGGTTTGTTAGTTTGTTACAAATTGTTTTTGTAGTCTATTCGTTTGTGCAGCCTTTTTGTACACAAGTTTCCGCGGTCGGAGCGAAAGTTGGGGACACTTAGGCGTTCTTTTTAGTTTTTCTTCCGCAGTAGTAGAAATTTTCACTGAGAACATTTCATAAGAGCTGCTAGCCGATATGTGAATAGTAATAATAATAATAACGCCCAACGATCACATACATAGATCCTGGACCCTAACTAGAATTTCCCGTATCTAGGACCCAGGAACTACGAGGACCATGGTCCCACGACACTCAGACTCAGAATAAGTATTTGCACTTTTTTTTCTGTGCACGAACATTTGTCCTGCCGCGGAAATCGAGCCCGGCGCATCGGGGTTATGAGCCAACCTGCTCAACCACCACACCACAAAGGGTCAAATAGTATAGTATAACATGAAAAATATGCAGTTATTTATGGAGTTCAAAGATTCAGCTCAATTTTGATGAAAAAAAAAAACAAACACATCTAAGAGCAAACAAGCCATAAATCAGAAGTACTAGTCGCTAAATAAAACTTTAAAAAAAATACCTCTTTGCATTTTATATTCCGAAAACATTCCACTTGAAGATTCTATTACTGCTATTAACTAGATGGCCAAGCGTGAACCGAATATATAGGCGAGATTGGCACGGACATTCTTGCGTAAGTGATATGGAGGCATCCAATGGACCCTAACGTTTCTCTACGGACATTTTCTGCTAAACTTACGTATTCTTGTTTCCAAATCTTCCAAACTACTTGAAAAAAGATCTCGGCAGGTAAATTTAAAACCGGAAGTATCTGGAGGTTATTTATATCTGAGACTTAATCAGACCGACTGGATAAGTTGAAAAAGTATGTAAAGAAGTTTTAAAATCATTGTTCATTAAGACTATCGCATAGTAAGATTTAAAATCATTGTTCATTATGACTATCGTATAGTAAGATTTAAAATCATTGTTCATTAAGACTATCGTATAGTAAGATTTAAAATCATTGTTCATTAAACTATACTCTCTCATATAGACTATCGTATAGTCTTAATGAACAATGATTTTAAAAAGTATATTTGAAACAAAAAAGTTGCATCACACTAGTTGGTTTTTTAAATATCTATCACCAACTTATATAACTTATTAATACAATAATCTTCATAATATATAAAAATGAATCTCTACTGCATTGGTCATCGCATTACGGGTGAACGAATAGAACATTTACGCTAATTCTTTTATTATTGTGATTATTATTTTCAGGAGAAGGTTCTTATGTATGAAAAAGTTAAGAAAGTATGGATAAATTTCACCACGCGGGTGAAACCGCGGGCTACAGCTAGTATATGTATAAATATACATTTATTTATTTCAACAATTATTATCACAATCCACAAATACATTCTCAATCTCATACGCGCTTCAAATGTCCTATACATACCTGCACAACACACACACGCCCTCACACACATGCAAAACATTCACATATACATATACACATATACACTTACACACCCTTTATACTAATTTGTATTAGGTATACTATATTTGAGTATACTACAAGTTAGTAAAACACACTTTTTAATATATAATAGCAGTTAATTTGTGTAATACTGTTTGGCTTACTTTTAAGTTTATAAATCAAAAAAGTTCATCATCATTCAATAATTTTTTTTCTGCTTTTTGTATTATTCACGCTGTAGGACTACCTAAATAAATAAATAAATAGAGTAAAAAAAAAAACGCGAGTGTGCTTTAGATCACACGACTGTAGTAAAACTAAAATTTTTAGTTTAGCTCCCCGGCCGGTATAACTTTGCTTTTTGCTTTGTTTAATGTTAATGTCGCCATCTTGACAATTGTAAATTATCATTTTACCGGATATTCCAACATATCAATACAAATTTTTAACTTTGTTATGTTGACAATGGAGATCGACGTGAACCAACTCCAAATTCCGTTCACCACGCATTCAACAGCTTAGGTAGGTAGCTCCCCAAGTCAAGCGTGCGTAAGAAAGTTTTAATTATTATTATTATTATTTATTTATCTATAAAACATAACATTACAGAATATTCTAATGCGTTACTTTTTATCACTATTTAATAAAATAATTTATTTATAACCTTATTATTCTACAATTATTATTTACACTTAAACTATGGAATCAATATAAATATAAAAACCTTAACCTGTATACATACATATGAATAAAACAAAAAAAACATAAAATATTAACAAAAACTCACAGGTAACACTTATAATAATAATAATAATAACACTTATCCAATATCTATAAACTAATCAGTCCTATTCACAATAGTTAAGGCACATTGCTTCAACTGCCTTCCATTCATCCGCAAATATATCTAAGTATGGACGTTTTGCATTAAGGTGGTTTTGCATAACATGTAACTAGACTGTTTATACAAAGCATTGATAAATTATAGTAGAATGTTAATCAAAATGATGTTTTGATAATTTTTGTACGCGAATAGAAATAGACCCTAAAATTACTGGGCAATTGCGACTTTATGATCTAATCTCACAGTCGAGTAATCTTATTACCAGACTGTGCTGATGTCTCAGGATGATGTGCGCAGTGCAGTGTCGCATGAAACTCTATGTTTTAAAGTTCCGAGTGGCATTGTTCTGTTATGGGCGGCCGTGGCGCTTTACATCAGGTGAACGACTAGCTCGTCACATCATTCAGTAACATAAAAAAAGACCCGTTTTATCTTTTCAATATAAGAAATTATAGTTGAGTCCCAATCCCCATACAGCGGTGATACAATGGAACCAGAAAACATTCTGATGAACATTAAGTTCGCCTGTAAACGCGTATTTCTCTTTGCATCATAACATAAAACATCTACGCGCCTGCATTTAACGTTCATAATCCCTCAAGCTATTACTTTTAAACAATTAAACATGTACCTTCATCCAGCTATTCCGTGATTTTGTAACGTTGTTGTTGCACAAACGACTGCGGAACAAAGGTTTTAATGTCCACAATGGGCCTTGATTGCGTCCGGAACGACATTAAATAAAACATTAACCCATTTACCGGATCGCGGACACATCAGAGAAAATGGAATAATTTACCTTGGTCTCTGTCGGAATGGGGGTAAGGAAATATGGGCAGGATTATTTTGTCTTCTTAAATCCCGGTTAACTGAGTAAGGGTTAATGTTTACCAATGAAAGTATCCCAGCTGAATCAAATCGTAATAATATATTCATCTAATAACTCATACATTAACTGTCCATGTTAATTTGATCTTCAATCCATGATTGCGTCCGGGATGGCGTTAAATAAAAAAATAACCCTTTTACTGGTACGAGGACACACATGTCAGAGAAAATGGAATAATTTACCTTGGAATGATGATGAGAGATGAGTACCATTTAGATGCATATGTAGGTAAAATATATTTTTGAAGGTAAATAAAATGTGTATTAGAGGCGCGACGTATAGTCAGAAATGGAGTTAAATACTATAGATCCGGAAAAAATAGTGTCTATTGATTTGTAAAACACGGTAAAGTTTAACTGCTAAATAAATTTGGGGTTACCAACCTATTACCAAACGAGATAACCCTAGAAAGACCTACTGTGGTTCACCAGTTATTGCACCCAGCTGAAAGAATTGCAGCTACGCACAAAATTGCTTACGATCAGCGACAAGTCAATGAAAGCGGCCAACACTTCACTCAAATATACACGGACGGTAGCAAACAGGAGAATGGCTCAGTAGGCGCGGCGTATGTCTGCTACGATGACAACGGCAGAATAATCGAAGACGGTAAAATTAAATTGCACGATAGCTGCAGTGTATTTCAAGCCGAGCTACTAGCTATTCGAAATGCGTGCCAATGGGCTCTCAATCGCCAGTGCCCGCAGGTGACAATTTACAGCGATTCCATGTCGGCACTCCAAGCTCTCGGGAATAGAAGTAACACTCATCCCCTGGTGTCACAGACCCATAAAATTATGCGGCAGTACCAAACGGTGGGCTGCCTTAACTTCTGCTGGGTGAGGAGTCATGTTGGTATTGAAGGAAACGAAGCTGCGGATAGGGCGGCCAACAGCGCTACAGAACTGCACACAGCACCTGAATATTCAAACTTCCCAATCTCATATGTAAAACATAAGTTACGGAAGAAGAACCATGAAACCTGGGAAGCACGTTATGTAAGTGCGGAACAGGGACAACATACGCGCAACCTACTTCCAACTTTGGAACACATTAAAAAGCTAAGGGAACACACTAACACGTCTTTTTATACAACACAAGCCCTCACCGGCCATGGTTTTCACAAATCATACCTTCATCGCTTTAAAATCGTTAATTCGGATAGGTGTCCATGCAATTACAATAACATCCAAACAGTTAAACATTTGCTTGAGCAGTGCGCGGAATTCAGCAGTTACAGACACCAACACGAGGCGCTGTGTGGCTTTCTGGGTGTATCACCATATAATCTAAGCGATCTTATTCGAAAAGAGTCAGCCATAGATTCATGGCAAACACTTGTTATAAGAATCTTTAGCAAACTAAAGCAGTTTAATGGGACTTGAATGATTAACCGGTCCCAGTCTATTTTGTTTTATCTGTTTTCTTTTCATTCTGTTATTTTATTTTATGTGTTTGTGATTAGTCGTTTCTTTATTGTAATATTGTCATTAATAATAATTAAATTAGTAGTAGCCGATTCAAAAATATCTCTATATTGTAAAAATAAGTAGGTAACATTACACCTCTATTCTCTCTCTGGATTGCAGTATTAAAATCTGTATCAAATCGCAGATTTTTCTACTCCACAATCTAGCGTACAACTGTAACCTACAGAACCTAATATTTAAGCATTGTTCATGTAAAATTACAAATGTGAATAAATAAAGAAAGGGAAAAAAAAAATAGCACCGTTGAAGTCATGAACAAATACATTAATAAGCATTAAACTCCCATAGCCGCTAGCGCTAGCTCTCCTATCTAAACGGAAATTACGATTTATGTTCTACACTTGAATAATATCTAGGCTTTGTGAAGGCTTTTAATAAATTAGAGTTATGCCGGTGTAGTGAGAGAAAACAGTGCGGCCACATATCACCACCCACTCGGTGGCGGTATTGTGGTAAATCAATACGATTGAACGGCTTCAATGCTCAGCTATTGACACGCCGACATGCGTCTGAGAGCTTGGAGATGTATAATGTGATGTCGCAAAATAAGGGACTGTTCAATATCTAAAAAATAATAATAATAATATGTGTGGACATCTCACACAACGCCCCAAACTAAGCAAAGCTTGCTATGGGAACCAGATAACTGATACAATACTTAGATACTTTTTGTTTGTAAATACATACATAGAATACAATGTAACAAAAAGCTTTCTATGTTAAGGTATTTTCTGCACTATACCTCGGAATCACAATAACATTTCTTAATGTTAATGAATGATGTGTCAAGCTAGTCGTTCACCTGCTGTTAAGCGACACGGCCACGTATAACGTTTCGCGTTTCCGTGACACTGCACTGCGCACATACAGAGACATCAGCACAGTTTGGTAATAGGATTACTCGACTGTGAGATCAGATCTTAAAGTCTCAATTGCCCAGTAATTTCACTAGCTACAATGCCCTTCAAACCGGAACACAGTAGTGCTTGCACACTACTGCTGGCGGCAGAATAACTGGCAAAGCGGTGGTACCTTCCTAGACGACCTTTGCAGAAAAGTCCTACCACCTAGTAAATATTTTAATAAGACTTTTTTACTTAGTTTGGGATTAGATGGTGCTTTGTCAAATATCTAAAGAATATATTTTATATTCATTTTATAACTAGTTGCGCCCCGCGGTTTTACCCGCGGATAAAATTATTTTAATTATTTATTCATCCCACGGGAAAATTTCACTTTTCCAGGACAAAACGTAGCCTATATGTCAATCTAGTATATAAGCTATCTTGGTACCGAATTTCATCCAAATCCATTCAGCCGTTTGAGCGTGAAGGAGTAACACGTACACACATACAAACTTTCACCTTTATAATATTAGTGTGACTATCCTTAGAACTCAGTCCAGAACTTATTAAGATTGACTGAGTTTACTACGGATTGAATCTACTGCTACAAAGATTTGGTAGACCTATATAGAAGTAGGTACCTATACAAGAACACTGAGTGGTACTTACCAATATTTATTCAAATCGATAGACTCAGCTTTCCTTTCCGTAATACCTAAGTTTGATGGATTATACTTGTAAGTTAGATTACTTGGATACCTACAAACCAATCAAAAACTTGTTACAATTTCTTGGAAACATGGACGTTATTCGTCCATGTTCGGAAAACAACCGCTCTTACTTTTATTGTTTCTTACATCCAAATTTTATTTGTACAATAAATAATGCCTTCCTATTATTCAGTAAATGGTAGATCTGTATTGGTATGATACATTTTGTGTTTTGTTTGTTAGCAGAACAGTGTAACCAAACTTTCTAGGATGCAAAAAATTATACGTATTTTATAAGCAAAGAATATATAATTATAATAGTATAACGTAATGACAATTCCATATTTTGTGGTTATCATCACTATTGGGTGTTTATATGGAAATAAAGGTATATAAAAATATTTTGGAAATTAATAACGGCTAAACGCATTGTCCATTTAAAGTTGAAATTACTCCGACCAGGTTTCGGACATATTGGATGTCCTTTTCTGGAAGTCTGAGATTATTACTATTACTGCTATTAATATTCGTGGGAAACTCCTCATGCAGTAGGCATAACAAATACCTTATACCATGATACAGATATAAAGTGGTATAAAGGTTGTATAAGAAGTTCGTTAGCGGTGTATGGTAACATTTAGCAAGCCGCGGCGGGCTTCGAGAGCATCACAGCAACACAGGTCGTGTTGTGGGATTTACTCTCTTCCAATTGAATATTATTATAAAAATATACCTTACTCACATTCTGAACACACTCGCATACACAAATATTTCTTTCGTTACGTTGTCAACCGATCTTAATCAAGTAATTGTGCACAGAAAAAAGCGCAAAAACTTGTTCTAAATCTGGGTGTTGTGGGTTCATGGTCCTATCGTATTTCCTGGGCTAGACACAGGAAATCCTAGTAATGTGATCATTGGGCGTTATTATTATTATTACTTATGACGAAGATTGACTGACGTCAAAATAAGTAGGCATTTCAAGCAGCTTTTTTTGTTTAGCTTTTGATATAAGCACCTACTTATATACAATCGTTCGATACTTTGGTTAGATAATTTAAAATATATTTTGAACAAGCGTATCCACACAAAAATTGAAGCATGGTGACCACACACGCAAGTTTATTTAGTGCATGTTTTACTGATTATGTTCAGTAGGTTTTACTGCAGTCGCGTGATCTGAGACTATTCCTCATGCAGTAGGCATAACAAGTACCTTATACCATGGTACAGATATAAAGTGGTATAAAGATTGTATAAGAAGTTCGTTAGCGGTGTATGTTAACATTTAGGGAATTAATGGTGTTTATAATATTGCGACTATTTAAACTCGTGAGCTTAGGAGAATAAGTACAGGTGCAAAACATTTAAATGGTCTTTAATTTGAAAATGTTTTTTTTTTATGTTAAGGAATGACGTGACGATCTAGCCGTTCGCCTGATGTTAAGCGACACGGCTGCCCATACCAGCTGCAGTGTCACTCGGAACTCTAAAGTATAGAGGTTCGCGTGACACTGCACTGCGCACGTCATCCAGAGACATCAGCACAATCTAGTAATAAGATTACTAAACTGTGAGATCAGATCATAAAGTCTCATTTGCCCAGTAATTTCACTAGCTACAGTGCCCTTCAAACCGGAACACAGCAGTGCTTGCGCACTACTGCTTGGCGGCAGAATAACTGGCAAAGCGGTGGTACCTACCTAGACGAACTTTGCAGTAAAGTCCTACCACCTAGTAAGGTGATTGGTGGTGATTCCGGTAGTAAGCCAGGCCTCTTGTAGGGTTTCCGCCGTGAAAGCCTACGGTTAATTCGCTGAGTAGGCACGATCGTCAGTGATATATGGAACACAGTGGAAGTATGGATCACTGTGGAAATATGGATCATTGTGGAAGCATGGATAATTGTGGAAGTATGGATCATTGTGGATGTATGGATCACTGTGGAAGTATGGATCACTGCGGAAGTATGGATCACTGCGGAAGTTAGTTGACACACCTGGCGGTGCAACGGCACGGCGTGATTTCACCAGTGTTGTATCGCAGTCTATACAAGTGTGTCGACGGCGACGCCGGATGTTTTCACGGCGGTAATTATTTAATTATTGTTTCACCAGTTTTCAAACCCAAAATTTTGTTCGAGTAATATGAACATAAATCAAGAATTACTAAAAAGGTACTAATTTCATCACATTCATTGATTGTACCATCACCGATATTAATTTAATAAACACATTGTAAATTCTAAAATGAGCACTAATAGTGACACTGCAACTGATATGGGCATTCTTATCGTTTAACATCAGGCAAAAGGTTAGCTCGTCACGTCATTCCTTAAAATAAAAAATATAATGATAAGTATATGTATGTACTATTATTTATTATGTGCCAATCGTCGTTTGTTTATAGTCAAAATATGTAGAATTCCATTTTCAACATTTTAGCATTGCACTCACACATACAGTATTCGCAAAAGCTAAACTAAATTATAGCAATTATGACCTTTTTCATTTTTTTTTTTTTTTTTTTTTTTTTTTACTTCAAACTTGTCTAGCATTTGACCACGCTCTCACTTGATGGGAAGTGACGATGCGATCGAAGGTGTAGCATGCTAGCCAAGTAAATACCTATTCACTCTTCTCTTGAACACGCCCGGGTCATATTTCGCCGGAAACACAGACGCTGGCAGGGCATTCCATTCCTTAGCCGTTCTAATTAAGAACGTTGAGTCAAATCGCTTGGTACGAATGGGTGGTATTTCGACCACAAAAGGATGGCGCTTAGCCGAGCGTCTAGTAGTCCGGTAGTGGAATGGTGATGGGAGAATTAGATCATGCAGTTCTTGAGCGCATTCACCGTGGTGTAATCTGTAAAAAACCGACAGACTTGCTACCTTACGTCGATGTGCAAGGCTCTGGAGCCTTTCACCAACCAAAGTGTCGTCGTCAATGAGCCTTTTGGCACGCCGTTCAATCGAGTCCAGAGCCTCAAGCTGGTACTTGGCAGACCCGTCCCACAGGTGGCAGCAGTACTCCATACACGATCGGACTTGTGCTTGATACAGATTTAGAAGCTGTCCAGGTGTGAAGTACCGCCTTACCTTGGACAATATGCCGAGTTTTTTTGAAGCTACTTTGGCTTTGGACTCGATGTAGGATCCAAAGTTTAGGTTTGACGTGAGATCAACACCCAAAAGCTCAAGATGGTTTCCTAAACTTACAGATACACCACGGAATGAAGGAGCCAGATGGAGTGGGCTCTTTTTAGCCGTGAATAAACACGCCTGTGTTTTTGCAGCATTGAATCTAACCAAGTTAGCATCGCCCCAATCAGACACGGCTTTCAAAGCCAGGTTCATGCGCTCAACCATAGCCTCTCTCTCAATCCGGACGTCGTCACCACTGGCTCGGGCACTGGATGTGTATCTTTCAACAACAGTACTATCATCTGCATACCCAAAGGTACCGGGCTTTAGCAAATCATTGATGTGGAGTAAGAATAGTGTTGCTGAAAGAACTGACCCCTGAGGTACACCAGCATTAATAGCTAATTGATCGGAAGAGCAGCCATCAAGAACTACTCTAAGCGATCGTTCCCTCAAAAAGTCTGATATCCAAGTGCACAAACCAGCAGGTAATCCGTAAGATGGAAGCTTATTCAGAAGACCGTCGTGCCAGACCCGATCAAATGCCTTAGAGACGTCTAGAGATACAGCAAGTGCCTCTCCATGCATCTCTAAGGCTTCGCTCAATATGTGAGTGGCATACGCGAGAAGATCCCCAGTGGACCGGTTTCGGCGAAATCCGTATTGCCGGTCACTGAGGAGATCATTGTCTTCAAGGTATGCCAAGAGCTTGTTGTTAATTATACGCTCCATACTCTTACAGAGAATGGAGGTAATTGAGATGGGTCGATAGTTGGCAGGATCAGCACGACTGCCCTTCTTAGGTACAGGTTGTACGTTGGCTAGCTTCCAACTCATAGGGACTATTCCGGTGTCCAGAGAGAGGCGAAATAGGCGTGTTAGAATGGGAGACAACTCAGGTGCACAGTTCTTAAGTACAATTGCAGGTATACCATCGGGACCACTGGCTTTGTTCACGTCTAGACTGCGTAATGTTTTTAGTACTTCCTTCTGACGTATGCGTATTTCCGGCATGAAAACACCGCATTGTGGAAGGCAGGGAGGTACCTCATTAGCAGTATCTAAACGCGAAGCTTCTGCAAAGAGAGTGGCAAACAAGTTTGCTTTTTCTTTTGCAGTGTGAGCCAGCGATCCGTCTGGTTTCAATAATGGAGGCAGTGAGGATCGACAGAAGTTCGCTTCAACCGATTTGGCTAGGGACCAAAAAGCCTTACTACCCGCTGGGTAGGAAGCAAGTTTAGTCCCTATTCGACCAATATGATTGAAACGAGCCTTCCTTAATTCCTTCTTACAGGCCTTGGCGGCAACGTTAAAGGCTTTCTTCTTAGCTCGAGTGTCCGAGGCCTTGCGTTTTCGAGCGGCCCATGCCAGATATGCCGCATGCTTCTGCGCTTCAGCACGTGCACATTCGGCTCCAAACCATGGGCTGGCTTTGCTGGTCACGGGTTTATCGGAAAATGGAATAAAATATTCCATAGCCCGACATACTACCTCAGTAACCGCATTCGCGCAGACCGTCGGATCTCCAGAAGAAAAACACGTTTGCCGCCAAGGATATGAAGCGAAGAAATGTCGCATCTCGTCCCAGTCTGCTAAATTGTATCTCCAGACACGCCGATTGCTCTTAGGGCTTGGGTCAGGCGGGGAGTATACTGAAACGGACTTGACCAGACAGTGATCGGAACTACCAATGGGTGAGGATACCGCCACAGAGTATCGGTCTGGTTCAGTCGTGAGCAGAAGGTCGAGGCAGTTAGCAGTGTGGCTATCAATATCAGGCACTCGCGTTGGCTCTTTAACAATCTGCGTTAAATTGAGCGCCAAAGCGAGCTTATGCGTCTCTCTCCCAGCGTGGTCCGTGATCCGGTGTGGGACTAACCACTCCTGGTGGTGAGCATTAAAGTCCCCCAGAACAACAAGCTGAGCCGAAGGATAGCGTTGCTGAGCCACATCTGCCGTTTCACTGAGATACTCCATTAGAAGAGTTGTCTCCCGGTCACCGCTATGTGATCTGTACACACCAGCATAGAGAATTTTCTCAATGCCGGTGTCCACAAGCACCCAAATCACCGAAAAGTGGGGATGTTCAAGGTTTCGGAGACGCAAACAGCAAATGTCATCACGGACGTAAACGCAGATACCAGCGCGTGGAAGGAAGCGGTTTTCCAAGATGAATCCTGGATAGTCCAGATATGCCGTGTCTGATGGACATCCTATTTGCGTCTCAGTCAAGAAGAGCAAGTGCGGTTTGTTGGTCTCCAGATGATGATGGACCGCTTGCAGATTTGAGTGCAGCCCACGAATATTTGTGAGGTGCACTTTAAGAGTGAGGACGTGCATCTGCCGTTTAAACTTGCTCAATTTATTTGACTTTTTCATAGTTGGGTGAGTTAGGTAGACAAGTAGGAAGTGGACGAGATATTGGGATGCGAACCCTCAGTAATACAGAAGCTCCTACGCCAATGGAGAACTTGCGCGGAGACTGCGGGGACGCCCGAACCCCCCTGAAATTGCCCACAAGTTCCTCACTTCCAGTCGCCAACTGGCCCTGTGGACAACCTCAGGATTTTACACAAGCGGTGGGGCAGCCTTTCGTAGTTGGCTAGACTACTACTTGGGCCCCCTACAACTTGCGGTCGGCCAGCAGAGAGCACCGTGCTTCGGATCCCGCTACCCTCCGAAGCAAGGTCTCCGACGCGAAAGCATCTCCATCACCAATACCGGTCTGCATACCCAACACAACTGTCCACATCTACTTGTCAGAACGGCTTCATTAGACATCACGATGGAACACGACGAGTCGCTTGGCATCGTGGTTTTGTCTAATGGGTGGTAACTAAGCCGGCGGCTAAGGCCTTCCACCAGTTATTTGGTTGCTCTTTTGGCACCACCCAGGGGTCACGTGTAGGGAAACTAGGGTTAAAGCCTACGGACGCGAGCAAACATAAACCCCCTAAATTCCATTTCCATTATATCGAAAATTGCCGCAATACTACGTTTAGTTTAGCTTCAGATAATGTGACAATAAATCGACGCCAATATTCGGTTTTGTAATTAATAAAAGCACTCCAATTAATTCAAAATCTATCCAAACAAATTTGCGTGTGGCGCGGCCCACCCTGGGTGGCGGATAGCATGACGTCATATCAGCACAAAAATAACATGTGTAATTACTGTTTAATTATCGTGTAATTACAGTAATCAGTGTTAATTGCACCCCGTGGGGACAGGTGACGTATGAAAAACAATGGAGCCCTTTGTTACTTGAATAATTGTTTAAGCGTTTAAATTGTCTCATTAAGCGGCATACGTGGACGGCGCATAGATGAGACACCTTTTGTTTAGCAGAAGATACATTTTCTGTATACGGTGTATAGAAGAATGCACCTTTTGTCAAGGACATAACAATGAAACCTAAAGTTTAGTTTTAGAAAAACCTAAAAGTGTCTCTTTAACGAGGTGAGGCAAGCGGGCCCAGAACAGGACTTTGTCAAAGTCTTAAACATACTAGCTAAAGATTGAGGTTTGTATTGTACTCTTTATTTATCAGTAAAGTTTATAATCAATCATATAATTTGATTAAGTAGGTGCAGTTTGAAACACAGTGAATATAGGGATCTATGGATTCACTACATAAGCTGTTATAAAAAATATTCATGTGAATAAATGATTTCTATTTGATTTTTTTTTAAATGATTATGGACTTTAAAAACAAAGGAAAAATTTTTAAAAGTAAAGTATTGCTTTGAATCTGGTGTGTTTTTTCTGTGATTTGATTCAAAGACATGTCAAAACAAGGACAATGATGTCCATAATAGCAGTGCCATATCTGTTTTCCTATAATTTCTTTGGCCGACTGGACGAGGTTTTAATTACCTTTTTTGTTTAGACTCATAAATATGGCCGCTGTCTATTGGTTCATTTGTATTCTGACTGCTAAAGCGAAATTACTTGCTAACTAGAGGTATAGGCAAGCTGGTTTATTAATACATTTTACGAGTAATAAAAATTAAAGGAAAAGCAGTTAGAAGAACAATGTCTATATACCATTTTCAAAGCCTCTAATTAGTACCTATTTAGAAGGATTCGTAGAGCTAACGTTGTAACATTTTTATTATTAGATATCAATATAATAAGCAATGTAATAAAGATTTGGAGAAGGTCCTTATGAAAATGTTTACTACGTGGGTGAAACCGCAGGGTAATAATTTAACAATAGAATAAAACCAGAAGAAACAGCACCCTAGAAATCTTCATCTTTTCTATTTTCACACATATATTCTCTAATAACAAAACTAAGTAACTGAAAACGCAACGTAACTAAGTAAATTTGGAGAAATTCTGAATTTGCTGAGGGATTGTCCGTTGCCAATGCCAACGGGGGTGTGGTGTAGGCTGTTAGATTTCCCGTGAGTAGGTCCCAAAGGATCACACCAAACGAATTCCACTTAATATTTTTTGCAACTGATAGGACAAACTACTACTTTGAACTCCCACCAGCTGAGCGATCACGTTACTCGATTGCAACCAATAGAAACACAAACTTGTATGGATTTGACAGTTTGAATACGCAGTTTATATGCATAGTTAGTGTGGAAATTTCTCCTGTAGCATTGCAATCAATATTTCGTGATCATCCCCTGATTTCAATCCAAATATCGTACGTAAAACAAAGCCAAACTAAGAACACAAAGCCTGAGAATATTTCCAAACATACAAAAGCATTTTGATTGAAGTTGGCCTAACTATATGGGGTGCCGGAATTTCAAAACACAAAAGTAGTATCCTTAAACTTTTAACTAGAGAAGTTTCGTGCGACCTTTTTTAAAGAAATAGTTAAAATGGTCTTTCAAAAACACTACACATAGATATATAACGTTGAATTTTCGTTTTAAATTAATAATTTTTATCGTAACGTTTTCTATCAATGCAGCCGTTAGCAAATACTCAACATTGCACCGGTGCGATTCTCTTGCGGTCGATGCACTGCCATTCTGCGAGAGATATATTTAAATCAGCGCAATCAATGTCTCTAGGCCTCATCAAGCGCAATCGCAATAAGTGTATAATTAAACTGTATCGAAATACAGTTTAATTATACACTTATTGCGATGCGTGAGAAGAATTAACTGAGTTATTCTAAGTCTAAGACTAAAAACGAACAGTGCCTAAATACTCGAAGTTTAAAGCAGTTTCGAGGCTTTTAATTATGTAGGTACTTGGTTTTAGATTTATGATTAGCGCACTGTTACATGGTTTTCATTGCTGGCTGCAAAAGTAAACTTATTTCTCCTTTGTTCTTTTGTTTTTAATTTTGGAATACTACTCCAACCAGGTTTTGTTATTATTATTCCATAATGTATCATAGTCACGGTAGTTTTCACACTAAAATTTGTTGAATGAATAATACCTACTTTTAAATTGTAGTTGAGACAAAAAAATATAATCGTATCCTTTTTAATAAACAAATGAAGCGGCTATATGTCGTCTATTAAGTCTTTTGTCACCAGCATATTGGTGACCTCTTGCTGACTATACTTTAGCGGTCATCTTTTCAAAGCTTTAATTAAAAGTAGCAGCATGAAACATATTACATCAATTTACAACTATGGCACTAGTTATGTCTTATGTGGTTTAAAATATCCTTGTCTTCTTTGAGCAGTTCTAAAAATCTCTACATCATGCCACTAAACATCGTGTAGTAACAAAAGGCTGAGTGAGTGGCGTGAGTGGCTGACTCTGACTTACTCATTAGACTAAATTGAATATTTAGTCAGGAGACTAAATATGAAGTCTAAATATGATGGGAAGAAGAGATATTTCTGTGCACAAATAATTGTCCGCTGGGAATCGAACCCGCCGCCTCCGGGTTATGAGTCGACTTGCTCAACCACCACACCACAGAGGCTATCAAAAATTAAATAAAAAAGTAAAGTGCCCATTTAATTTGTTATCAATCAATAACAAATAAATATCATTCGAAGTCATAGCACTTAATATTGGTGCTCACTTGCTAAATTTATAATACATTTTGCCTTAGAGTTACTGCCTTAACGCTTTTTCCGTCAAGCTATTATGCGTAACGTACAGCGAATTTCCTTCTAAATTTCGATACTAAGCGACAAATACTTCATTAAATCTACAGGAGCTTTCTCAAACCAAAAAGTCGTACAATATAGTCCGTTCCCGTTAGAAAACCAACCGTACCTGGCGACGTATAGAATTTAATTTGTTTTTGCAGGATATCATAGAGAAATATATTACGTTATCGAGTATATAGCTGATAGCATAATATTCACCTAATGAGTTGGTGTTTTGCGCACAACTGCTTGAAATGGTAAGTAAGATTGCCTCTTGTGGTGTCTAGAGTTAGTAAATTCATGCTCACAGTTGGAACTTTAGAGGGATTTCTGTCTGAAATGGTTCTTAATTTTCTCATAGAGAAGTTTAGACGTACTCGTACTTAGAATTGTATTTATTTATATGTGTGTATATTGTGTATCTTTTTACGAGTGGTATCAGAGTAAATTGTGCTGCTCCAATGTCTAATCTATCAGAATAAAAATCATAAGCATCAAAAAATTTTTACCGGCCTCTTGCATCTAACGGCCACGGTTTTGACCAAAAGGCGTTCACGTAACTTGATTGCAACAAATAGAAACCACATTTTGTATGGGTTTGAAAGTTTTAGTACGCAGCTTTTACTAGGTGGTAGGACTTTTCTGCAAAGTTCGTCTTAGTAGGTCCACCGCTTTGTCCAGTTATTCTGCCGCCAAGCAGTAGTGTGCAACCATTACTGTGTTCCGGTTTGAAGGGCACTGTAGCTACTAAAATTACTAGGAAAATGAGACTTTATGAACTGATCTCACAGTCGAGTAATCTTATTACCAGACTGTACTGATGTCTCAGGATGATGTGCGTAGTGCAGTGTCACGCGAAATTTTATATTCTAGAGTTCCGAGTGACACTGTTCTGCTATGAATATGAATAAATGATTGATTATAATTATGATTATGATTATGGGCAGCCAGGTGAACGACTTACTCGTCACATCACTTACTAGCATAAAAAAAGCTTTTGTGTATAGCTACTATGGATCTTTACAAATTAGGAATTAAATTTCTCCTGTTGCATTGCAATCAAAATTCCGTCATCACTCCCCAGGTCTTTATCCGCCTAGTGGGGAGCTTAGTACACGGACTTTCCATAGGGTCCACTCTTCCAGTGGACGTAGCCTTCTTTCTACTACTTTATTCCGGCAACAGCCAAGCCGAGGCTCGCACCCCAGGGGTGCCCTTGAGCTATTTGCCTCCCACTTTTGATGGCTGGGCGTCTTAAGCGCCTGCCCTCTCGCCCGGTGATGCTGTCAAGATTGGTAGAGACCAACAGTATAAACCCGTTAAAAAAAAAGCCTTATACTCTGCTCAGTTTGTGGTTGCCACTCGAAAACCCTTCTTCCCCATCGGTTGTTGGCTCTGCGAGCGATATGGCCTGCCCATTGCCATTTTAACTTGCTATGATTCTATGAGCTAATGGAATAAATAATAAGGATTTTGTCTAGATACAGGTACTATTACAATGTTTTATATAAGAAAAAATATTTTCTCTTTACTTTATTAACAGTAAATATTTTGCAAACAAAGTCAAGGTGAGCGAACAGTAAAGTATACTTGACGAACATAAATCAGTCGCTCGCGTAACAAAAGTGTGACATTATTCTCTCGGCACCGAATGGCACATTAAAATGTCAAATGTGACATTGTGACGTTATTAAAATGGCCTACATTCGAGTGTATCATTAAAGGCCCACCTACTAAATTCGACACGTTACTGTTTATTTCTAGACTTTTAAATAAATCCAAGGAATTTTTTTGTGGAAATGAGTAATTATGCATAAGTTTGCGTTGATATTATATTTTGACCGAGTGGCCATCCATGGGCGATAAAATCATCAGCGTTTTTGCATCCACTGTTGAACATAGGCCTCCCCTATCAAGGAGTATAATCACCACGTGTGGCAGGCGTCTTGGAGATCACAGTACATTATAGTGCAGATCGAAGAGAATTCTGCTGGCCGTTTCTGGATATTCAAGGGAATAAGGGCTAAGTAACTCATGGGAAGAAGAGATAGGGTGTTTATTCTTACGCTGGGACCACGCGACTACCTTAGCCGGCTCTACGATACCCGCGGGAAAAGAAGGGGTGGTCCGAACTGTGGGTGATCACATCATTTATACATCATACATACATCTTTGAGTTACTCTACAACTCTTACTACTAAGTACTGTCATGCTTGCTAATTTCATACAAGTAGAAGAATCAATAAAAATAATAATGACTTGTTCCCTGGCAAATGGGGTGGCGTTTAGTATGGGACGCTACTTGCGTCGACACTATGACGCCATCATAATCTTCCCGAGACACAAATTGAGGCCGGTGCCTCGGATAATTCAGCTGAGCACCTAAAACAGCGCAAATATAGTAATTTCGGCAGTCGTTACATATTTGAGCCGTTTGGTGTTGACACCCTGGGCCCATGGGGACCGGAAGCTCATCGCGTTTTCAAAAGTTTATCAGAGCGCCTGGTCGATGCAACGTGTGACCAAAATGATGGCACTTATTTGGCACAACGAACCAGCATTGCAATTCAATGGGGCAATGCTGCCAGCATCTTGGGTACGCCACCTACTGGTAGTAGGCTGGAGCATTATTGGACTGTCTAGGTCATCGCGACTAGTATATAGTCCAAATGCAATTTTTGTGGTATGTATGTAGTGTTTAGTAGTAGTTTTATATTATTGTAGTATTTATTATATGAAAGAATAAAGGCACTTTTCCTGTAAAAAAAGAATAATGATTGGATTGAAAACGGTTCCTCTTGTTGCGACAATTCACCATACAATTAGGAAGCGAATTATTTCTCTAGTAACTTAGGAATCATAACGATAAAGTATTCCTTAGACCAAATAACCCAAAAAGGCTTACAACTACCCAAAATTGAATTTTGTATGTTTAGTTACAGATTATCTCAAAGTCACGCTTACCGGAAGCGACTCTAATAATCCAACCCTTCTCTATTTATAGTGTTAGTTTAGATTAGAACGGTGAAATTGGGATGATAGTTCCGGCCTTAGGCGACACCTGTACTGTTTCAAACTCCAAACGGAGCTGATCAAAGACAAAGGAATGCCATAAACTCTCAGCCGTTCGATAGTTTATTGGAAGGCTAATTTACACCTCTCTCGGCCGACACTCACTTTGTATCTAACTTTGATATCTTCCTTTTAGTCGTTTTAGTATTCTTTGTTACATTGAAGTATCGACTACACGATTCTCTTATTTTTTGGTGATAAGTTTAGTGTTAGTGGTTACTTAATCGGATTTGTTTATTGTCTATTGCGTTTTCTTTGATGTGGTTTCTTAAGATCTTGATAAATGACTGCAGATAATTATTTAGAGCTAAAAAAATTTCAGCAAAACTGGCCTACATGATTTTCATGTTTTCTATAAATTAGGATATTCATGTAATTATTGTACTTTAAAAAAATATGGCTACTTTATAAAAATGGGAATACGAAATAAGTTTCATTTTCTACATAAATTCTAGCTGAATAAAATCCGAACGCACATTCTTAGTGCATTAATAATTCAAGGGGTGAGAATAAAAAGGGTTTAACTGTCAAATTGATAGTTTCGAGAAAATTGACTTTAAACTTCAACGGCCTCATTTTAATGTTGAGCGCGTATTAAGTAATAGAAAAGGTTTATATAAGTTTCAGTTGCTTGAAATGTATTAATTCTATTTTAAAATAAAAATATAGTACTAATTAAAATACATATATATATATAAAATAAAAGATATAGTAAATATAATAATGTTTTTATGCTAAGCGAACTGTATTTCAGTGTCAGATAAATAAACCGTTTTTAGACTGAAAATCTCGAGATTTAAGCTTCATATCGGTATTTTGAGAATGTATTATTGTAGATAATTTCACGCTGAATCCAACGATACCCATAAGTCATTTTGTGACAAAAATCAGTTAAACCCTTTTTGATCTCATCCCTTCAATTATTAACTCAATAAATTAATAATTAAACTCTATGCATGTTACCGCAAATACATAAACGAGACTTAGACAAATGTCAAACGTGTGTTTAACAATACAAAACAAAAGTGTAACACTAGTAAGGCTTGTGTAAATCTTTTGTTGTTAATCAATTTTTTTCTAATCTATGTGTTATGTATTCCTATTAGGTATTATAATTTATTCTTTAATTCTTGCCTGTGATTCGTAAGGTAATTTTGTGTGAGTTGGCGAGAAGGTTTCTGATAACTTTTTCTCTCATCTTTTACAAATTGATCCAATTTACTATTTGTCAGCCTCTGTGGTGTGGTGGTTGAGCTTGTCGGCTCATAACCTGGAGGCGGCGGGTTCGATTCCCGCGACAGGACAAGTGATTGGGCAGAGAAAAAAAGCGCATATACTTATTCTGAGGTACTCCACGGTACTCGTAGTTCCTGGGTCCCTAGATACAGGGAGTCCTAGTTACGGTCCAGGATGTAGTAATGTAATATAATGTGTAATAAAAAATAAACAGATGTACAAGGAAATATAGACGCAGAATTTCTTTGGAATGTATAATATTAGCAATCAGCTCGATATGTATTGAAATGTTTTTTGATGAAGTGATCATATCACACTAATATTATGAAGGCGAAAGTTTGTATGTGTGTATGTTTGTTACTCCTTCACGCTCAAACGGCTGAATGGATTTGGATGAAATTCGGTACCAAGAAAGCTTATACACTGGATTAACATGGCTACATTTTATCCCGGAAAAGTGAAATTCTCCCGTGGGATGAGCAAATAATTAAAATACTTTTTATTTGCGGGTGAAACCGCGGGGCGCAACTAGTAGAGTCATAAATAGCATATAACTTATATTTTAAGTATGTATTATAACGTAAGTAAGTATTGCCTCCTCTCTGCCTCCCCTAAAATAGTTCTTTTAATACCCCTTTAGCAGTCAGAAATTCGCATAAAAATTTAATGAATTGTTAAGTAGCGTGAAATTCGTATGGAGAACATATTAGTTTCAGCACTAGACGAACCAGTTCATTAACTCTAGAGCGGAAACCTCTCTATAAAGGCATAATAAGGAAGCACTTGTAATCTAAATATATATAACTCAAAGGTGACTGACTGATTGACTGACTGACAACGCACAGCCCAAACCACTAGACGGATCGGGCTGAAATTTTGCATGCAGGTAGGTGTTATGACGTAGGCATCCGCTAAGAAAGAATTTTTCAAAATTCCACCCTTAAGAGGGTGAAATGGGTGGTTGAATTATTTTCTCATAGGCCACGCCGCGGGCGAAGCTGCGGGCAGAAGCTCGTTACATATATTACTACGGGTATGATGAGCATTTAATACATTAATTTGACATTAAATGCCTTCATAATAACTTAGACGTTTATGCCTTAATTGCGTTCTGTACATGAATTATTAGTAGGGATATAGCAAAAAGGCCTGGTTTTATGATCGTAATTTCTGCAAAGCCTTTGTGCTTAGTCCGGCACCTGTATCTACGTACTATGTAAATGGTAACCCTAGCTATGCGTTAGGTTTACTGCTGGGAAAAAGAAAATAAAAGGGAAATATTTGTGGCCTACTACGTACGTATAAGTACCTACTTAATGTTTGCATGAACTATGAGGCTTGCGTAGTAAAATGTGAACCTTTTTCTTGGGCATTATGCATTCTATGTTTTCTAGAGATATTTTGATTTTGTCATGTTTTGTATGTGTCCCATGTTTTTTTTATATATATACATGTGTAAAGTCAAGTCACAGTCAAAGTCATCAAGTCAAGTCATACTCCTAGTAAAGTGTTGGCAACTTTACCAGAAGCTTCTATGGAGCTTTGGAAACAACACGAAAAGAAACGTTTCACCATCATTCTACCACTTCCCTCACTAAAAAAAAAACTTCCCAAACAAACCACAACAGCAACAAATAAAATACCACCAATTTTATGCACTAACACTGAAAATAACACAAGTTCCAGACAATAAAACAATGCGGTGACGCGATCTTTTTCGTTTTCCCGCCAAACCTCCGTTTTTGATTTTTGTGAGTGTGACATAATGCTGCTGTCAAATTACAGGGTAAATAAGGTTATATATAGGTACTCTTCCACATAGAAAATATATAAGACCAAATGTCATGTATTATGATGGGCTTATTTGTTTCAATTTGAATGTACTTTCGTGTCTTAAAAAGTTTGATTAAAGTGCAAATGAAGGCAGAGTCAAGAGCATGATCTGGAAAAAAATCGCTGTTAATAATACCAACGAAACCGTAAAAAAGTAAGTACTTAAATTGCACTGAGATTACATTTTGATCTTGCTTAGTGCAGGCGAAGCAGTGAGTTGCTACTATATCTAGTAATATGTAAACTGAACTTTCTATCTACCTGCTTACCGTCCAAAGTGTAAAAATCGTCTATAAAAAGTCCATCAAAAAGAATCCACATAAACCTGAAACCTGCTTACGTTAGCTCGTCCGTACTGTGAGCGTAAAACTGCAGCGTATAGGAACACTGGGTAATGTAAAGTAGAAACTTCGGAGTATATGACTAAAGCTATTTTTACACGTATAAAATTTAAGTCACCACATCAGGTTTTTTTACGTCCACTGATGAACTTAGGTAAAAACCTAAGTTCATCAGTGGACGTAAAAAAACCGGTCCCGGAACCGGACGTAAAAATTGGTGATTATTACAAGTTTAGTTTTCTAAACTTGTAATAATCACCAATTGCTATTTGACTGCTATATTTTTATTGCATAAATCAATAATATACCTAAAAAAATAGACAATCGTGAAAAATAAATTAAAGATATCATTAAATTACTAAGTTACAGGCATTTTAAAATAATAATAATAATAACGCCCAACGATCACTTACATAGATCCTGGTCCCTAACTAGGATTCCCTATGTCTAGGGACCCAGGAACTACGAGGACCATGGTCCCTCAACACCCAGAATCGGAATAAGTATAAATACAGGAATAGAAAGAGACAGCTCAAACACGCAGTGACGTCAGTTGGCAGTCTTCACAGTAACTCATTACTAAGCCGTGGTACCTCTATGGTAGCTCTACATACAATTTCTTTGGATTGTGACGTCACTACTAAAACTTCACAGTAGCAATGAGAAAGCTTCACTCGATTTCTGTTTTGTAAATAAAGGAAAGGCGTACTACTGTGTGATTTATTTACCGATTTTACTTATTTTTTCAATTAATACATTTGACGGCGGCTGCGTCCAGTTATGGACTCTATGCGCAGCGGGTAGTACCGTAATGTGCCCTGTGGCAGCATTTGGATTTATTACAGTGGCAACACCGGCAACTGCCATGGCGCCCCTACCCGTCTGGCTATAAAAAGGGAGCGCTCGGTGTACTACGATTCATTCTTGTTCCAGACGCGGCGCGGTGTGGACATGCTGAAGGCCTATAGTTATATAGGTTGCAACCTACGCAGAACTTATTCTTAAGCTACTTTATGAAAATAATATTTAATTGTTCATTTTTAATAGTAGTGAAATAGTCTATTAGCACGCTTCTTGGTGAACTGTAGGAGGTAGGTTATGATGCAGAAAGAGAAGAATGCAGCTGCCCACTCCCTAGATATTCTCTTAGCCGACTCTTACAGCACCCACGAGAAGAGATAGGGTGGTACTTTTATTATTCTGGCAAAACGAAGAAATCAAAGTATTTTCATGTAATTAAATAATACACAGGTATATAGTTCCGATTTCCGATTATTTCCGAATGATATTATAGATTGCGGAGATTGGCAGAAATGCGATAATGTCTTACTAGATGGTATAGGACTTTTATGCAAAGTTCGTCTAGGTAGGTACCGCCGCTTCGCCAGTTATTCTGCTAGTCAGCAGTAGTGTGCAAGCACTACTGTGTTCCGGTTTAAAGAGAACTGTAGCTAGTGAGATTACTGGACAATCAAGATTTTATGATCTGATCTCACAGTCGAGTAGTCTTATTACCAGACTGTGCTAATGTCTCAAGATGATGTGCGCAGTGCAGTGTCACGCGAAATTTTATATTTTGGAGTTATGAGTGACAGTGTTCTATTATGGGCAGCTGTGTCTCTTAACATCAGGTGACCGACTAGCTCGTCACATCATTCATTAACATAAAAAACGTGCGTCGTGTGCGTGTGTTTTAAACTTGTATTTTCAAAATCATTAATAATGGTGGATCTCACTGAAAGTGCAAAATTTACTATTAATAATTTCTTGTTTTCTTACAACAAAATCGTACGGTCTAAACAAGGCCTTACCAAATACGGCGGTCATGTAGTAACACCTTGTAATAACTAGTGTAAGGAAGGGTTTACAAGGTACGGGTTCGTAGTTTGTAAGTACGTTTGGGCGGATAACATTCAAGGTCTAAGGAAAATGTAACGCTGAGTGCGGAAAAGGTTTCGGAGATTTATTGCTAAGCTTGGGCATAATTTTCATATATATTTAAAAGCAAAGAAGTCGTTGGTAAACTTTTATACTATACGTAATCAGCACATATGTTCCTACTGCTAGTAGGGGCCATAATCCACTACACTAGCCAAGTGCGGGTTGGTGGATGACACATGTTCTCAAATTCCTGAACATGGCGGTTTTTTCACGATGTTTTCCTTCATCGTTGTAAGAATAAGTGCAAATTCCGCATATATCTTGAAAAGTCAATGGTGCAGTGCCGAGTGGGATTTGCACTTATGGGTTTCTTGAACTGGCTAATTCTGTTGGTCTCTATCGACCTTCACAGCGTCACCGGGCATGAGGGCAGGCGCTTAAGACTCAGCCATCAAAAGTGGGAGGCAACTAACTCAAAGGCACCCGACTTAGGCCTAGCCGAGATAAGAGGATCAATAAAACTACGTCCACTGGAAGAGGGGACCTTATTGAAAGTCCCGACCGTTCTAGCTAACCTACGGGGGGTACGTCGACCTCGAATAACACATCACCGTGTTTTAATAAAGTATGCAGTAACTGAATAAATAAAAATCACTGTATCTGGTGTGGTGTTAAAATTAACCTCAAATATTTTAATATTAGCAACGCATTTGTGTTACAGATATCAGTAGGTTATGGTGACCATTTTCTATCACGTGGAATTCAGAAAAAACATCATTTTTTTCATCACAACATTTTTTTTCAATATGGGGGCTTAAGTGGTTGCATTTAGTAGTTGATTGTAGTAGTAACCTAAGTTAGTTAACCCGTTTCGAAAATTCAGGATAACTTTTAAATTAATTATTTTAATTCCGATTCAAAAAGGTTGGATCATACTCGCTCTAGCAGTTTTGATCCATTGTAATATCTTCAGCAATAATTCCGGCCGTAGGCGCGACTGCGACCTATTTCGGCGCACATTAGTCCAATTTAGAGTAACACGGAAACGGAAACTATCAATCATCCGGCGACATTTGCAATATAGACATAGCGTATTTGGCTGTTTGCGTAATATACGACTATATAAAACAGCCTATATTTTGCCACAAGTTACTTATGCTGTATTCAAAATAGTTGATGTTTTCAAATGGGTTGGTGCTTAACTAAGTACAAAGTTATCTTCCTTCTTAAAGTTGGAACAGAGACGACGCGGCCTATGGCATGACAGATCGCCGCGGGCACCGGCCGAAGAAAAATGTATCAGCCCGCGATAAAAAAAAAAGCTATCGCCAGTAACTTGACGCCAACGCTGATTTTGATTTTTCTTTTGAGAAGTGGTCCAACATTGTTGCTGCAGAATAGACATATTGTGAAAACGTGAGTGACCAATGGAGCAATACGGTTAATCCCGATAGTAGTGATAGTGAATAATTTTTCTTTTAATCTAATTAATTTGACGATATTTTATTTTATTTGACATTATTGTAATATCCCGTTGGATTCTTTTATTATTTTAGACCTCAAAGATATATAAAGGCTGACGGGCTGTACGTAGGCTGCAACATATATAACTATAGATAACTATAGGCCTTCAGCATGCGCTCCGGGCCGTGTCCGGCGCAAGAATGATCCGTAGTACACCGAGCGCTCCCTTTATACAGCCATATGGGGGAGCGATGACAGTTGCCGGTGTTGCCACTGTAATAAATTTAAATGCTACCACATTGTAAATTACGGTACTACCCACTGCGCATAGAGTTTATAATTGGACGTTGCCGCCGTCATATACAATATTTTTTTCATCTGATTATTTTGACATTTCACGTCGCACTGCACTTTCAATAATAGTATTTTTTGTTGATTTTGTGTTTAGATCCCTTTACAGTTTTATTGTCCGTGTTCAGAGAACATAGCACCTCACACGATCATAACCATCAATCGTCATTTAGTTTCGCACAGACAATATTTAACAACCACTTCCATGAATTTAGATGATCCCGTTTTATAGCCTCTATAAACTAACGTTAGAAACTCATATTTCATCCAGGATGTTCGCGTGTCTCGTAAATACCTAACTCACACTTAATACTGGCTTGAAACACGAACTGAACGTAAATAATGCTTCATTTAGATTATTTCCTTAAAGAATTAAAAACATTGTCGTCTGGTTATCATTTTCGCTTAAGACTTGTCTTAAGCGAAACCACTAAACACTTAAGGAGGCATTATTGAGGCGCAGTCTAAGCACAAAATCAACAAAAAGCACTATTTTCAAAGCCCAATGCGACCTCACGTGTTTACATAATCATATGATATAATTAGTGATATACTTACAATTTGTGGATATATTTGAAATATAATTTGTAGGTTCGGTTTGTGGGACAAACATTTGTGCAATGAACAAACGTGTTTATTCTGTATTCTGAAATTATATCGTATTCTATGTATGTATATACAAAACAAAAAGTATTATAACTATTTGATCAGTTATCTAGTTTTCATAATAGTGCTTATTTTATAACTAGATGGCGCTGCGTGTCCACATAATATTTATTTATTTATTATAAATAGAAAATTTAATGAAAAACAGGAATAAATGAATAAAGCATAACTAAGTACGACGATAGATTGAAGAATTTCTAAAAAAAATGTTCTATTGTAAAAAAAATACTTTATCAACGTAGTGTTCCACATTTTCAGCGATAACAACACATTTTTACAGACTTAGCAGTTATACTTGGGTTTTAAAGGTAGATTCAGGTACTTATTTGACATCCATATTTCACGTAATTCACAAAAACCCCGCAAAATTAACATACTTTCAAGCGCAAACCCAGTTATACACCAAATTATGATTTGCAAAATTAAACAAAACCCTCTAGAGAACCCCTCAGAAAAAAAACGTGCTGTAAGTTATCTGTGGTTGTACTACTCAGAACGCCTGCAACGATGAAAAGATAAGAAGAATGCTTAGATTATTATAATGTAAGCCTATTGACATTTCAGCTTATTGTTTTTTACCTTTTTGATATCTATTGAATTTAAAAAAAGTTGTTGCGAAAGAAGTACTTAGTTAATTTTTATGAACAAACATAAGATTTTTTTCCAACAGAAAAAAAAAATTCTTTCACGAGCAACGTAGCTCTATTACTTCGTATGTTTGAACGTGATTAACTATTATTATTATGTTTAGCTAGAGAGGGAGTAGAGGATAGAGAAATTTTTGATAAGAAAGAGATGGATTTAAAAAAATAAAAAGTACTCTACGTTGATGCCGGTAATATAAGCACTCCGTGTGTAGCATCTCATTCAAATCGACTCAGCCAAATCGGCGTCAAATCCACACAAAAAAACAAGGAACAGACAACTTTTATATATATTAGTAGGGATGATGCTATAATAAGAACGCCTAACGATCACATACATAGATCCTGGACCCTAACTAGGATTCCTTGTGTCTAGGGACCCAGGAACTACGAGAACCATGGTCCCACAACATCCAGACACAGAACAAGTATTTGCGCTTTTTTTCTGTACACAAATACTTGTCTTGCCGCGGGAATCGAACCCACCTCCCCACTTCTCCGGGTTATGAGTCGACTTGTTCAACCACGACACCACAGAAGCTATCCATGAGGCTGTCATGATAGAATAATATAGAGATGTAAAATTGCTCTTGTATGTTTAAACATAAAACGAAGATACAACATCCCAAGTTCAGTCATTAAATGGCATGTAGAGCCATGATGAGAGTATTTATCCACAATAATTGCTACATGGATCGGTCAGCCACATTATCCTCGAAGCCTATCGGATAAGGTTGTTATTGAGACGGCTATAACAATTAATTAAGGAACTTATTACCTAGAGGTTGGAGCGTTTCGGCTCGTTTGTTGTTGCGTGTTGATGGCAGTAAAGAGCTATTGGCACTGGAGAAACATTGGATGGTGCGTATGAAGAATAACTTGTGGTTTTTATTGCAGATTGTCCTGTTTGGCTTTCGGATTATAAAGGGCGATTGTGCACTTGTGCAGGCTTAACTTATTCTACGCACCATGGTGTAAATCTCGCTCGGATTCGGCAATGATTGGCCAAGTTTTGTGAGGAATTTACAACGAGGAAGAAAAACAACATAATAAAACGGCATGTCTATCATGCCGTTTGAATCACAAATTTTGAAAGCATTAGTGCCATGAACGTACCACCACCGCCAACTAGGCCAGCGTGGCTTATAAAGGTGTAAGACACTCGTGACTTAGACACCAGTAGTGGGAATTGTTGGTGAAGGAATTGTAAAATCATTCACGATAATGGACTGCGTTTATTCTGACACTAGAGCTGACCACTTACCTGCATGACAAGAAGATTACTTCAAGATATCTGATAGCGAGCGGTGGACTGTATAACTGAACGGGTGGAGAACTAAAGGCGTACGATGTTGTAAGGATTAATAAACTGTATATATTTAAATATTTACAATAAAATTGAAATAAAAATAAAACTAAATCGACTGCACGTAATCATTATGAAATCAAAAAAATGTGACATTTCAATGTCAATTGAAATAAAAAATAAAAGGAAAAATATTTAAAAATTAAAAAGATATGCCTGTATTCGGCCAGTTGTCAACGAGATCTTTTAACTACAAAATAATCAGCACACGTACAGTTTATTGATTTTTTAACAGCTATATTACTTATTCTGTGGCATATATAGAAAACAAAGTAACGTCATTTAAAAATAAACTCAAACTTTTTTTATCTCAAAAATGCTACTATACTGTACAAGAATACTTAGTAGACAAATACGTAGCAAGTTCACGATGATGACACATACTGAGTTACTATATATGAGTATGATATATTTCTACTTACATTTATTCTTCGGGATTTCCATAGTCAACATTTTATTATTGTGTAAACTTAGTTAGTACTTTCTTTTCTTTATTTGCTATGCCCTAGCAGGGTTGTGTAATTAGTGTGTTATATGTGACGGCGGCTACGTCCAGTTATAAACTCTATGCACAGCGATTGAGCACCGTAATTTACCCTGTGGTGGCATTAAATTTATTACAGTGGCAGCACCGGCAACTGTCATGGCGCCCCTACCTGTCTGACTATATAAAGGGATCGATTGGTGTGCCACGCAGCATTCTTGTTGCAGACACGGCGCGGTGTGGACATGCTGAAGGCCTATAGTTATATAGGTTGCAACCTACCCACAACACGTTCCTGTCTACATATGTATCTCCTTGTTACATAATGCAATAAATAAACAAATATACTTTTTCGGACAACAATCCACGGTACTGGAATCGATTTTCCATGATTATTTCGAACTTAAAAGATGTCTTGTCGTAATATTTTTGTCGTGTAGGTAACTCGCAAGCTTCGGTGACGCTTGCGATGTAAATGTGGCAAGCAAGGTACATTGAAAATTTAGTGGAGGTCCAGCCTGGGGCCGAAATAAGAGATCTCCGCAGCGAAGACGGAACAATTCGTCTCAAAAACTAAGATGGGCTAAGTACTCTAAACCAGTTCAAAAGAAAGATCTGGTATATATTCACTCACAAAAAATCTATCCAACGGAAATTAGCAATTAACAAAAGATTGTCCATTTCTCGATACACATCTAAATCTTTGAATTGGCCTTTGTTTCTTTCTCTCTTATCTCAAATCAGGAACGCTTTCTCTGGCGACCTAATGCGTCAATACGTTCATTATGTTGTGTTTTGCCAGTCGCTATTCAGAAAAGTTCAGCTGGTGTTGCTAGACTGCATGATTTACTTGGAAATGGTAAAAAACTAAGGCAGAAAGCGGCCTCCATTTATTTTCTAAATTTTTAATTATATGTACTTTTATAAATACCTACATATTTCTTAACTTTTGCTAACTATGAGAACTATGTATATGAAGAGCAGACAATACTTTAGGGCGAACAGGTATCATATTATCACTTCGTGAAATTGGCAATTAGTAAGTAATAAAGTTCAAACCTGAATACTGATAAATTCTTCAATGGTATAAAAAAATTAAAGTGATATGAAAAAAATTAAGGGGTAAGTGAAGGGATTGAGGACATCGTGGCAACATTGTCCAAGGCCCACACAGATTATCACTGATGAGAATCTCGGCCTGCATTGTTTGTAAATGAGAGCAGGCACAAAATAAAATGCTCATTTGGTAATGGTCTTAAGCCGATTGTTTTAGACTGAATCGAGTCATTGTGACTTTAAAATAAATAATTAGGTACTACAGTATCCGTGTCACGACAATGGGCCGGTTTAAAATTTGGTAAGTAATATACATATATAGTATGATTATAGGCTAAATACAATTTTAAATTATTTTACAAGTAAGCAGTGTGTAATGTTACAAAATTCAGCCCTCTGTACTTTCGATTCCGCGTAGGCAAGTAGTTAGATTTGCTGTCAAAATTTTTAGTCCACCTGACTGAAGACTTTTGGCTTATTGAATTCAGTCCATATATGATTTGCTATTATTCACCATCGTCAAGTTGATAAGATAAAGAAAACGAAATGTACTAGAAGTATTGCAATATAATTATATCATGAAACACTTTGAGAAAGATGGCCAAAACTGCAATAAAATGTTTTTAAGTGTTGATGGCTTCGTTGTTATTGAAATTGACTTGTCAATTTCATACGCGATTCATAGATTTGATTCTTGCAATTGGCTTAATAATTCAATGAAGGAAAGCATCACAATGGTAGGGCATATATGATGCTAGCTTAGCTAGCTACTATTTTCTACCTTGTTACATTATATTTAAGTAAAAATCTGTCGGCAAGCACTACCAACGTATTTCGGCAGCTTAGAAAGTTGAGATCCTATTCCCAGTTCCAGGTGTAGTGCGAGTGTATCATCACTTTAAACTATATATATTATCAGTTGCCATCTGTATGTGAAATAGGGTCTGACACAATTATGTCTCATTTATGAAACAGAATAGGTATTTTTATGAGTACGAAGTTGGAACAATGAAGTTTGCACACTGCTCATCTACCGATACAGTAGTGGCTGCCGTAGCTAGATTGAATCTTCCAAATGACTGACTAACTAGACTGAATGTGGAAAAAGTCAACCAAATGCCAAATAAAAAACGTCTGACCAAAGTATTATCATTTCTAAAGAATGTGGTTCAAGTGAATAAGAAGCTGTCACTACATTGCAAGGAAGCTCATAAAACGGTAAACAAACATCAATGGCCACCATTTATTGGCGTTTATCGATCAAGTGCGCTGAACGTTGACCGCGCCTGCTCAACCGTGGAGTGCTCAAATAGCGTAACGAGATCTAAGGAACGTACTCGAGGAAGCAGTGGTGGGGTGTTCAAGGGAAGAGCAGTCTTTGGAAGGTTAAGTTTAACAAGACATTAAAAACAACACAACAAACACAACGCAACAAAAATAGTTTTGCATTGACTGTCAAAAAGGTAAATTCGGTTTTTCGTTACTCATAATCAAACGTTTTTAGAACAGACTGAATGAAGTTTGTATGGAGTATCTTGATGACATTGTAATATTCTCTGCAGTGGCTTTAAAATATAATAACAAAAATAAGCACAATTTAAAATGTTTTAGTATAAAAACGTAAGAATTAACTGGAGAATATGGTAAACTACATGTACTGACCTCATTTTGGTAAGCTAAGTTTAATTTTGGTCTCAGATCATAAATTGTAAACATTCCGTAATTCCTGCTAAGTAATGATTTTTTAATGGGTAGGTAAATCTCGCAATTTTCAAAACAACAATGATCAATAGGTTATTCAGAAAAATCATTTATTTAGATGTTGGTACTTTTCTTAACTTATTGACTTAAAAGCTATTGCATGGTATGAACGCATATTTAATTTATGCCATTAAATTGCAAAAGGAGGAATAAAGATCGAACCTTCCACTATCGGTGAAAAAATGTTCCAAACGTTCCATAAAAAATATTCCCTGAATACGCGTAAATGCGTATGCTAGAGCCTATATAGCAGAATCACTTTGCGGTTCGCTGACCATTGTTCTATACAAAAGTTAAGGTAAACTAATTTATAGTGATTGGGAAAAATCCTCCAATACAAAAATGTTTGGAATTTCCGAGGATTTTGTGGTGTAACTGGAGGAATTGGGGCACAAAAATTATGTTGTGAGGCTAGCAGCAGTTGTAACTAATAAAAATATCTAGTATTATTATTATAATATTATAATTATTGAAATCATCATCATCAGAAATTGAAGGTCAAGTGGCTGAACATATAGGCTCGTCCCATTCGCCACCTTGAGTGTCTGCTTGCTTGTTGCAACCAACGGCTCCCCACGGTTCTAACCATAACTATACAGAAACACGATTGAAACTGTCAAATCCATTATATTGGAAGGAGAGTACAGAAGTTGTGCACTATCATGGCTGAACAACAATGACAATAATTACTTGATGATTTAAGTAATAATAATAATAATAATAATAATAATATGTGTGGACATCTCACAACGCCATCTAGCCCCAAACTAAGCAAAGCTTGTATTATGGGAACCAGATAACTAATACAATGCTTAGATACTTTTTGTTTGTAAATACATATACACATGTGTGATGTATGTACATAGAATAGAATATAGCACCCAGACACAGGACAAAGTGATGGTGAAGGCAGCGTTGGTTAAAATGGAAACTGCTTCTAATATATTTCCTAATAACGATTTTGGTTATTTCCAAACTACTTGCGTTATAAACCAAACCGAGTTTTCAACAGGTATCGATATATTGTAATCGAGTTATTGGCTAATACTAATATTGAAAAATCTAAACAGCAAACCAATAATTTTGAGTTTAATTACAATAATACCTATATTAAAGTCCCGCAATTAGTCAGAACTATTTCAAAAGCAATTTGTACGAGCAACGACGCGTTCTAGACGCAATATAGCTGACAAACAGTGATTAATATCTTTCGTTCCGTCTTTTGTTGTTGATTGGACTTCAAAAGCTCCTTCCCTAAATTAAAAGATAAAAGATAAATTTAAGTACTTAAGTTCTGAGTGAAATTAGTAAACGTTAACGCTTTGAAAACATAATCTTTTTTCTAATGAGCAATAACTGAAGCAAACAAAGTCAATGCTTAGTACTTATTTGTCCTAATTTTCAAAATAATTAACCAATCATAGCCAATAAACTTAAAATACCTACTAGCTATAAAAATATCTTTAAGAGTCTGATTTAATATTACTTTGATTCTTTCTAACGTTGGTCTGTTTTAACAGCTTTTTAGTCTGCCCATGGAATATTAATTTATCGGGATAAATATCCTATATTTGGTACGGATATACGAGTAAGTTTAGTGATTATAAGGTTTTCGTTATCTTTAGTACCAGCATTTGTATTCACAATTTCTTAATCTGTGCCATCTGAATTTTGACGTTGCCACAGAAGCAATCAAACAAACAAACGACAACGTTTCACTTTTCATCAAACGAATTACTTTATAGATATCATTAGAATTTAGCCGATTCAAGCTTGCGAATCAACTAAGGCTGAGAGGAATGTAAAGAAAAAATTTGAATCTCTATTTTATCATATCAATCTATAATTGAATCAAATTTATTTATTGTTTAATAAAATCTTTGTAACTGCAGTATACAGCGAAGATATTGATATTGTGCCCGTCTCGGCCCATTGCAGCGAGTCAATGGGTCGATTGCTTCAACTAAATTGTTGGAGCATTTCGTTGGGCTCATTTGAAGCTAATAGATTATCGCTTGTTATTTAATAATGTGCAATTGTCTGAGGAATTATTGATTATACAAACCAATTTGAGAATTTAAAATTAAATAGAAAGCAACTGAATTTGAAATGGCTCAAATTCTATAGTACGATAAAAACGTAACCCGTATTAAATTATTGTATTAAATTTTGACAGCTCCTAAGTTGGCACTTATCCCATTATGAAATACCTACTGCCAGACATTTGCGTATGTCATAGAGGGATAAGTATGAACTTAGGAGCGGACGGGCTTTTACAGACGGGCGGTAGTCTAGGTAGGTGCCACTGCTTTACCAGGTTTTCAGCCGTTAAGCCAGTAGTGTGTAAGCACTAATTGTGTTTCAGTTTGTTGGTCACATTATTTGAATAACTTATGCTTTTGTGACGTGTCACAGTCTAGAAATAACTTTAACTAGACTGTGTCATCCTGATGTCTCAGTGGAGAGTTACGCCAGATTTTGTAACTTGAGTTCTGAGTGGAACTGGATTCCACCCAAATAATTTAGCTCCTGTGTTTTGGACTATAACATTTCACATACCAAAAGACACAGCATGATAGCCTTTAAAATCCCCAAAGTAATGAACATTATTGTTTATCTCCATAATATTTTATTAAGCTTGGTAAATCTTTTCATTCTACGCCGCTCCCGCTCGCTCGTAATTCATCCCAACGTGGATGCATTATATAAGATCAAACGAACTTCTTGAAGTGAAGTTCGATCATTATTATATGAGTCGCTTCATTCGAAGATACAATTAACCTGTAGTCCCTTTAGCCTACAAGGCATCATTCGCACGTTTTAGAGAATCGATTTACAATCGATACTTTTTTTTTTTTTTAATTTGTATTCTCTGTGGTTTTTCGTTCTGACTGCACATTCCTGTTTAGAGATATTATTATATGTATGTCAAAATAATAAGTTTTCTATAGAGGGTTCGGGTGGGAGGGAACTTTGTATCTTCGAATGAAGCGACTCATATAATAATGATCGAACTTCACTTCAAGAAGTTCGTTTGATCTTATATTATATATCGTCGCTTCATTCTTCAGATACAATTAACCTGTAGATGTTCAGAGAGGGTATGATAAGGTTGATGTTTTATGTTAATAAAACAGATAAACCAACTAAAAAACTTTTATTTTAGCACAACGGAAAAGAATCTTCTCAAACTATCAACATTTCATTGGGATAACAAAAAAAATATGTTAGGACAGTATTCTTTTTGTAACTGATTATTATTATGACTTATCTTATTATAACCAATAAGCAAAGAATCATAATAAAGTTTTGTACATTTAATCATTGGGTTTGATTTACTTAATTACTACTAATTCCACAAACAGATCGAGCAAATAATCCTTCGTCAACAAGTGGCCGATTGTAAAAGAGACGATGTGGACCAGCCAGCTGTCTTTCTTATGGTATCAATACAAACTCCAGCGGAGGCCGCCGCCGAGGTGGAGGCGTGACGCGTGCTATGTGCACTGAATACTGTGACGTCGACGCCGCTCTTCGTTAGGGTTTGTTTTATCCACCTAGTCACAGTTTGTGAGGACACTTTTTGAAATGGTTTTTTGTGACTTAATAGAAGATTATCTGTACCATCAGGTCGTAATTGTGATGTTACCAGTAGATAATCTTCGAGTGTCTTGGCTGGGCATATGCTTGGATTGTCTAAGAAATAGGGTAAGAATAACATTGGCTGTTCTCGGCTGGCTACCGAGGTTTTTATTATGTCGGATATGAAAATCTGTATACCTGAAGGGGTCTTATTGATGTTAGTCACCTTTATAAGGGATAAGGTTTGAACTCGATGAGATGTGCATAAAGCCAACAAAATCGTCAATTTTTTTGTAAGCTGAACTAGGCTTAAGTCGTTATTAGGATACCAGGATGAAACGTGGTCTAGTACCTTTTTTGGATCCCATGTGGTGGTATATTTAGGACATGATGGTTTCTGTCTGTAAATACCTTTCAATAGGCGTTTAATACGTTCGTCAGATCCTACATTATTTCCGAGGAATAATGATAAAGCAGACCGGTGACTATTAAGGGCACCGTACGCGGCTCCTTTATTGAAAATGTCGACCAGAAATGCTATTACTGATGTTAATGGCGCGTCAAAGATATTTACAGAGTTTTCTAAACAAAAAGTCCACCACAACTTGTACGTGACTGAATATTGCTTCATTGTATTTTCGGAAATGGAAGCCAGCATCAAATCCAGGGCCACCGCAGGGGTATCTAGTCTAGCAAATGCTGCCCTGAGAGCTTCACGGCCCCCAGGGAAAGATTGCGGTGCAACCGGTGACGCAGTCTGTAATTTGAACGCAAAAGACCCTCGTTAGGTTCGAAGAAAATTATATCTGAGATAATCATCCTTTTGAGTAGTGGGAACCAAGCTTGTCCAGGCCAGTAGGGAAATACTAAAATGCCAGTAGCTTTGTCATTAATTATCTTTCTTAAGCATTTCAGTATAAGTGCGAACGGTGGGAATGCGTAGAAAAAAATTGAGTTCCAATTAATTGTAAAGGCGTCAATTGTCATGGCATCGGGATCTGGCTTCCAGGATACGTATCGACAGCATTTGGCATTAGAACGAGATGCGAAAAGATCAACTTCTGGTTCACCCAGAGTTTGAACTATCCTTTGGAATGCCCAGCGTGATAATTCCCACTCCGTGTCAACATTCAGTTTAAGTGATTCTTCATCGGCTTCTACATTATCATAAGTGTTGATGTATGAAGCGAAAAGTGAAATATTTCGCTTCTCGCACCATTGCCAAATATCTTTTGCCAAATTATTTAAATGCGGAAACCGGACGCCCCCCATGCGGTTAATATAGCATAGGGCCGTCGTATTGTCTACGCGTAGCAATATTGAACAATTAAGATGTTTGATAGCAAAGTATTTTAATCCTAGGAAGACTGCCAATAATTCCAGGTAATTAATGTGAAAAGACAATTCATTCACTTTCCATCCCCCGTGTGCTCGTTGTCCATTACAGTAAGCACCCCAACCAGTTTTTGAAGCGTCTGTATATATTTCTAAGTCAAAGTGTTCGTTTAGTCTTAATGAATTGTCTACTGACATTATGTTTTGTTCCCACCAGTGTAAGTCAGGTAAAACTACGTCCTGTAACCTAATTTTTACTTCAAAATCTTCATGTTTTTGGAGGGCTAAATATTTTTGACGTTCAAGTACTTTTGTGTATAACCAACCATATCTTACTGCCGGGCACGCTGCAGTAAGAACTCCTACGAATTGTGATAGTTCTCTGATAGAACACTTGGGCAAGGGGATAAATTTTTTAACGAGGTGCATAATGCCCTTTCTTTTCTCGTCCGGTAAGCTAAGGGTCATGTTCACGCTGTCAAAAATGAAACCTAGAAACTTACAGACTTGTCGAGGTTCGAGGTTACTCTTTTCAAAGTTTACAACAAAACCTAAACATTGAAGCAATTCTAAGGTTTTACCAACATTATCTTGGCATTCCTTGTAGTTATCTCCGATACACAATATATCGTCGAGATATACTACTGACCTATGGCCTCTACTTCGTAAATAGTTCATGACCTCTTTCATTAACTTTGTGAATATTCTAGGTGCCACAGACAAGCCATAAGGCATGGCATTAAATTCGAAACACATACCGTTAAATTCAAATCGTAAGTACCTCCGATCTTGTTTTGAAATAGGGACTAAAAGATATGCTTCTTTAAGATCGATATTGGCCATGAAACCTGATCTAGGCACTAGTTTAGCGGCAGTTCTGTGGTCTTCCATTTTAAAATGGGAACATGAAATGAACTTATTTAAAGATTTCAGGTTCAAAATAAATCTTTTAGTCCCGTTGGGCTTAGGGGCTAAAAATATACTAGAAATAAAATCATTTTTAGATCTATGGCATGGAGATATAGCACCTAAGCTAATTAACTTATTAACAGCTTGTAACATGTCTGCGTGTTCGCTATTCGAAAGCAAATTACGCGGGATTGAGACCTGTGTCACTTTTTCACAAAACGGTATGGAGTAACCTTCTGAAATCCATTTAAGAATTTCTGAGTTAGAGGTTATCTGAAGCCAACAATTAATAAAAAACTGGATTCTTCCAGCATGTACCTCTACTGTTGACCCGCTGCACGTGGCTGCTTGTTCTGGGCTGATGGTTTGGGATTCTGTTGAACAGAATTCCCTGATGGAGCCCTCCGGTTGGCTGGAGCAGCTTGCCTCTTCTGCCCTCCTCTCCCCCCCCTGTTGGACGAGTAGCGAGGAGGGCCCATCCAGTTTCCCTGGTGGCGCGAGCGGCTCGTTGATGGTTGGTAAGATGTCGATGTAGATGGCGTCTTAGGATTAGGGGCTGGTTTCTTGATTTGTAAGCCATGCTTTTCTATGGCTTTCGTGGCCTTAATTTTTTCAGAAAGCTTGTTGCCGAAAAGCATTTCATCACGGTCTACATCTTGCGTAATATTTACGAAGGATTTATCCAATCCTGGCGTGACCAATTTTTTCCTAGCTTCCGTTTCAACGTGATGTAGGTCACATAATATGCGACAACTGTCACTTAGGAATTTAATGGCTTGAAGCCTATCTTTGCCATCGTCTAGAAGTAACTCTAAGCCTTTATTAAGAGCTGCTATACCTTGCCCTAGTTGTTGCTGCACTGCTTCTACTCTTATGTCCCGAATTCGGGTGCCCTCAGCTACGGCGGCCAAAATTTCCGGGTTTAATTTAGGCGCTTGCAGTAGTGGGCAGTTTTCTGGTACGAGATATTCTTTCAAGAGTTTCTCTTTTGTGTCTTTATTTATTCCCTTTTTGAGAATAGGCATCCACAGTAAATTCAATTTTTCATGGATTTTTGGGCCAAATTTGGGCGTCTCTTCCGTTGTTTCGCCCAAAGCGGAAAGGATGTCGGGGTCCAGTTCCGGGACTGGGGCCAATTCTTCCTGTTGGCTGCCATCATTTCCCAAGGTCACAGGGTCAGCGTCGTTATTTTCGTTATCTAAAATAGACGGTAACGAAATTTTTATGAGGGTAGGTGAAAAACAATATTTAAAGCTGACTGCTACCACCTGGTATACTACGGCAGCTGCCTATAGAAAATGCAATTTATAATAGCCTTTGTGAGGATACACGATCCACCTCTTGGCATTACATTTCAGAAATTGTAAGTGTTAACACTCGGTTAACCTCTTGGGATATTAAATTGCCTTCGTGATGACACACGGTCAACCTCCAGGCTATAGTCGATGACTATAAGTTGCCCATATAACTAAATATATTATTAATGTAATGACTAACCTGATTTATCCGAGTTTTCCGGCGATGAGTATATGATTCTCTTGTACTGCCGTTGTTTTTCTTCTAGTTTTCTAATTTTTCTCTGATACCGCTCGATCTTGTCCTCTTTCCTCCTTTTTGGCATTATGACGATGATGTAACACTAATTTTTAACCACTACGTTAGGCACGTGCGAACGCTGCCTCGCGCGAAAAAGGAATGAGCAGTCAGAACGAAAAACCACAGAGAATACAAATTAAAAAAAAAAAAAAGTATCGATTGTAAATCGATTCTCTAAAACGTGCGAATGATGCCTTGTAGGCTAAAGGGACTACAGGTTAATTGTATCTGAAGAATGAAGCGACGATATATAATTGAAATTAAAACGGCACCGTTGTGGATGTTACGAATTACGATGATACCTATTGTAAATACCAGTATCGAATATTGCGTACGGCATCATAGCGTTAAACAAAATTAGCAAAAACATATTTATTTATTACTCAAAATCACAAATTGTGTTGTATGAAAGTCTACAGCTAACGAACAAGCCTTAGACTCTGACATTATATAAAAAATCTAAGGATATATATTAACAGAACGATGCTCGGTCATCGATCGGTGCTCAAGCAGAGATTTCATTCACTAATTGATCACTTTATGAATTAAATCTCTGCTTGAGCACCGACCGATGACTGAGCATCGTTCTGTAATACGGACCTAAGAGATCTGAGTTTTCGAGTAGTGCTGTGCACACCTCTCGAAAACTTTCTTTCGACAACAGAACAGACAACTCCTTTAAGCGAGAATTTCTCATTATGTTAAGTTTAGTGATTCTATAGTTAAAGTTAGAACAGTATATACTGTTTAATATATTATGACATCGGATTGAGACACATCAGAAAATTACGTATTCATTCGTGTGTTATCGGAATTAAAAGCTGTTTATAATAGTCGCGTGTATTAAGTGTGGGAAAATGCAGCCAAGAACTTTGTACAGTTGTAAAACACTTGTATTACCTATAAGGACTATAAGGCACTATAAAATATATTTTTTTTTACTTTCTGTGGACTGTAGATTTTTTCTCTTAGCCACTTTCTTTGCCTATTGTATTAAAATGAATAAAATTGTCTGTTTGTTATCTGGTATTTACGCAAATATGGCTAAACCAATTTGGATGCAATTTTGCAAACCAGTTACCTCATATTATCAGGGTAAACATAGGTTACTTGAAAACGCAGTGTCCCACAGTACGGCGCCCACTATTACAGAATGTAACATAATTTCACACACACACAAAATTTCAAATATCGTATTGTTTTTATGTAATTTTTGAAGAATATTTCCTGTTCCCAAACAACACGTATATCCTTTGATCCCCACAAATCAAGCATCACCTCGCGTCGCGTGACGCGTCCATCCGTCAGGCCCCATAAGAGCAGTATTTTTGATTTGTTATCCGTCGCTGTCACTGTTATTGATGTGTAGCGAAATTGGAAAGTTCAGAAGCACTTATCTCTCAGATTTAGATAGGAGGGCAATTTATAAAGCGGGGATTTCTTCCCCTAAAGTATCCTCTTGACAGCGAGCGAGGCCGCGGGCGGTGTCGCTCCCAGTTCGAGGACGTTTTACGCACAGAATGTGATCCGATCTGTGGAATGGTTCTCGGTGGACCTTGTAACCTTTGTCACTATAACGTTGCCGGGGTTACTATCCAATTCTGCGAAGCACAGCATGAGCTATAGAATTTTTTTATTTTTTATATTTTGGCTCCACACTTTTGTGTATTTAGCCAGTGTCAAGTAATTGATAATTTATCAAGTTAATGATATTTCACGCAAATATGTGTCAAGTCATAGTCGAAGTCATCAAGTCGTCATAGTCTAGTCAAAGTCATACTCCTAGTAAAGTGGTGGCAACTTTACTTGAAGCTTCTATGGAGTTTTGGAAACAACACGAAAAGAAACGTTTCACCATCATTATACCATTTTCCCAAACTCACGCCTGTAATCCAGCACTCAACGAATAGAATGCCACCAATTTTATGCACTAACACTGAAAATAACACAAGTTTTGGAAAATAATACAATGCGGTGACATCTTTTTCGCTTTCCCGCCAAAAAAAAACTATAGAAATTGAGACTTGCCTCTTCATTCAAGAAAGCGTTTGGACGAATGAAAATGCAACAAAAGGTTTATGACGTCATCTTCGTCATTGTTCATTGGTCAATCATTTTCTCTAGAGACAGCCTATGCTCCCCGTGCTGATCGGCAAACAGATCTGTCGATCGCAAATTGCAATCACTGACTGGATAAAATTGTTTCTGGGTCACGTTAGTGCCTGAGCGAATCAATGTGTTTTTTGGTTGTTCTAACTGCGCGCAGATATATCAGCGACAATTTTGGTTAGGCGTTTTGGCTATTGTTGTGTATACGTTGACTTCAATACTCAGATATAGAAAAACTTACCTATGTGATAATGATAATAATGATAACGCCCAAAGATCACATGCATAGATCCTAGACCACAATTAGGATTCCCTGTATCTAGGGACGTAGGAACTACGAGGATATTTCTATAATACCCAGACTCAGAACAAGTTTTTCACTTTTTTTCTGAGGACAAATACTAGTCCTGCCTCAGGAATTGAACCCGCCCTCTCCGGGCTATGAGCCAACCTGCTCAAGCACCACATGACAGAAGCTGTATATATTTATTTACTTAGGTTACAAGACGTTTTCGAAAAAATAGGGTCCTTTAAATTGTTTGGGGAAGCTGAAAGTGGATGAAGCTGATATGACGGGGATATATTTTACAGATCCAATATATTGTATCTGAACACAATGAGATCGCATTAAGTGAGTGCTTGGTTTAATCATTGAAATTATACCAATAATATGAATGTACTGATATTATAGTTTACAAAAACATTTTTCGGTGACTGCTGATGGCAGTGAAGATAGTCACAAGTTTAAGCTGATGGTTTCACGAACACAGTGAAAAATAGATGATTGTGTGTATCGAAATAAGTAAATGCATGAGAGTTTGATAGTAGGTATTTATCCTTAAGTCAAAAGTAATAAATCGATGTTATAACATACCTATAAGCTATTAGAAAGGTGAAAAAAATTGCGTGACTACTAATTTATTTCATCGATCATTTAATTCGAGGTTGTGAACGCCTAGCATATTTGTTTCTTTTAATTTTCAATTGTTGTGCATTCGACTGGACTTCTCTTGTTACATGGTCCTGCTGCATTTTTAAAGTAAAGCTCAGAACGTGTCAAAGATATATGCATATATGGACTCCTCACTTTGAACACCCTACAAAGAAGCACTAGTTTTACTAGGTGGTAGGACTTTTCTGCAAAGTTCATTTAAGTACTCGTAGGTACCATTGCTTTGCCAGTTATTCTGCCGACAAGCAGTAGTTTGCAAGCACTACCGTGCTCCAGCTTAGCTAGTAGCTAGTGAAATCACTGGGCAAATGAGACTATGACTTTTTTCTTATTACTAGACTGTGTTGATGTCTCAAGATCACGTGCGCAGTGCAGTGTCATACGAAACTATACTTTAGAGTTCCGAGTGACACTGCCACTGATATGGGCCAAAAAATCGTCATGTCACAAAATAACCGTTTATGGGATTTTTATTAAATACTTTACTTCTGTCTGTAGTTTCTAACTGTTACTTACGATTATTTTAATGTAAAGGAAAATTCCGAATCAAGAACAAATTTTAAACCCACAGCCATCCGTCCTCAAATCACTCGACAAGAGATATCAAAGTCAAAGTCAAAGTCGAAAGACTATTGCAAATAGGCTATTTTTAGCACTTTTACAAGTCTAAATTATATTATGTACTTAAAATTAAGTTATTTACTACTAAGGTATATAGAATCCATCATGATTATTATTATTATTATTACTAAGGTATATAGAATCCATCATGATATCATATTCATATATCCTTCTTCCTTTACAACCAATATCGAATAGTACAGTGGTGTGCAGTAGCTTGCACAGTTATACTGTGCAGGCGATACTAAACCATATAAATCTTTGTAACTTCCATTTAACTAAAAATATCCTAAGACTTTACTTTGTTAAAACGTTTCCTAGCTACTCCATTCAATCACATAAAACGTTTCCAAGATAAGAGTCCTCCAAATGCGTGGCGTATCGTTCTCGTTCCGTAGCCTCCGTGGAATCGATACAGTGTTCCAAACGACACCGTTCCGACAACCCTTATCTCGTTCCAAGATTGATACTGAGGGTGCCAGAACTGCCTGCGAGAGGGTAATGAGTTTGTCAATATTTGGCTGAGGTGAAATGGTGATAGACTCAAGATTTTTTTGTACAGTCAGCAGTTTCTTGATTAAACGGCGCGGTTGATGTTCGAAGTTCGCTTCAGAGGGTCCGATCTTGATCTTATTAGTTAAAAGGAGCTGGGACGCTTTGCGGTTGATGGGTTCGCTTAAAAATATCAGTTACTCAATAATAATAATAATATGTGTGGACATCTCACACAACGCCATCTAGCCCCAAACTATGCAAAGCAATGTATTATGGGAACCAGATAACTGATACAATATGCATATTTTTTTGTTTGTAATTACATACATCATATACAATATGACACACAGACACAGAACAAACACCTATAAATGATCATCAATGAAAATTATTCCTTTAAAAATAAGTCTAGTTGGAGCCCCGGCTTAAAGTCTTTGGTTTCGTTACAATTGAAATGGATTTGGCGCGATATCACTAGGTGGTAGGTCTAGGTAGGTACCACCGCTTTGCCAGTTATTCTGCCGTCAAGAAATAGTGTGCAAGCACTACTGTATTCCGGTTAGCAGGACACTGTAGCTAGTGAAATGACTGGGAAAACGGGACTTTATGATCTGATCTCACAGTCGAGTAATCTTATTACCAGACCGTGCTGATGTCTCAGGATGACGTGCGCAGTGCAGTGTCACGCGAAACGTTATACTCGTATTTTGGAGTTCCGAGTGACACTGTTCTGTTACGGGTGGCCGTGTCGCTTAATATCACGTGAACCACTAGCTCGTCATATCATTCACTAACATAAAAAAAGATAAAATGGAATCGTGGACAGCGTGGAATGCCTTCAATTTCCACTTGCAATAGTCACTTCAGTTCGGAGGATGAATATTTATGGGTTCAGGACATGAAGGTGCGATGTATGGAGGTGGAGTTGTATTCTACACTATTTTTAACTTCAATGTAATATGTTCAATCAACTAATTTATTAATATTTAATAATATTAATATTTTACTAGGTGGTAGGACTTTGTTGCAAAGTTCGTCTAGGTAGGTACCACCGCCTTGCCAGTTATTCTGCCGCCAAGCAGTAGTGTGCAAACATTACTGTGTTCCGGTTTGAAGGGCATTGTAGCTAGTGAAATTACTGGGCAATTGAGACTTTATGATCTGATCTCACAGTCGAGTAATCTTATTACTAGACTGTGCTGATGTCTCAGGATGATGTGCGCAGTGCAGTGTCGCTTGTAACTCTATGTTTTAGGGTTCCGAGTGACACTGTTCTGTTATGGGCGACCGTGGCGCTTAACATCAGGTGAACGGCTAGCTCGTCACATCATTCAAAGACATTAAAAAAAAATATTACACTATGTTATTATAGTACCAGCATTTATGAAAGTCATTTACTACTAAATACTTTACTGCTATACCTAAATCAAAAGTCTTTTTTCAAGAATGGTATTTCTGGATGAGCTTCATTTGTTTCCACACCCATTCCTCTACTCTTGAAGAAGTTGGAACTTACTGGTATCAGAGGTATTTCCCAGGATCTATTTAAAAGCTACTTACAAGACCGGAAACAAACAGCTAGAATAGGATCGGTCCAGAGTCACGAAGAAACTGTCTCGTATGGCGTGCCACAGGGCAGCGTGCTCGGTCCGACGCTGTTCCTTATCTATATAAACGGACTATGTAATATAGATCTAAAAAATGCACAAGTTATAACATTTGCCGATGACACAGTTATACTATTCACTGGAGATACGTGGGGAGAAGCTAAAAGATTTGCTGAAGAAGGCTTGTCTAAAGTTGTTAAATGGTTAGACTATAATTTGCTAACATTGAACTTGACGAAAACTAAATACATTACCTTCAGTGTAAAAAGCAACCTCCAACCGGATAATGCATTTAAACTAAGGGTTCATTCCTGTATGCAGTCTGAGGTATGTAACTGCTACCTTTTAAGCCGGGTAAATAACCTAAAGTACTTGGGTATAGTCATAGACCAATTCCTAAGGTGGGAACCTCATGTGAAGTTACTTATAGGACGAATACGGAAATTTATTTATTTATTTAAAAACTTGAGACACATTGGCGACTATGACATTTTGAAAAGTGTTTATTTTTGTCTTTGCCAATCTATCCTGGCCTATGGTATCCTTGGATGGGGGGGAGTTGGCAAAACACTACTTTTAGATCTAGAGAGAGCGCAGAGGGCAGTCTTAAAGGTTATGTATTGTAAACCCTACCGCTACCCAACTATTTCGTTATATAAAGACATAAATGTCCTGACTGTACGCCAGCTCTATATTAAGACTTTAGTCCTAAACCAACATAAAAAACCTATGATCGTGGGTCATACAGACAAGCGACGTAGTGATATTGTCTACAGATCTACTAAATGTAAACTAAAACTAAGCCACAAATTCTCTTTTTGTCTAGGCCCATTCGTATATAACAAAATTAACAAGCGCTTAAAACTTTCGGAATCATCTTTTTATTCTTGCAAATTAAAGCTTAATAACTACCTAAAATCATTGAATTACGATGAAACTGAAACACTATTAACAGTCGCAACTTAAGAAATATTAATTAAAATACCTTATGTATTTGTCTGTCTATCATACCTATCTATTATGCTTTTTTATCATTTATTGTATATTATATATCATATACATTTATTTATCTATATAATTTATTTTTATTTATCATATGTATTTTTTTTTTCTTTCCTTTGATATCTTTATTAATTGCACAAAACGCACACTTACACAAGCACACACATGCAGATACACGCTAACACACACACACAAACCACACACTAAAAGTGGATTCAATGAAACATAATTACATACACATACATAGTGTGTACTTATTTACGTACCTAACTTGCCTGCAGATTAATTCTGTAAACATTCAATCAAAGCATTATAATCATAGTTTATACGTCTGTTGATTTTGAGCTTTTAAATTAAGTCATTAAATCCTACTAAGTATAATATACACATTCTATATACTGTTATAGAATAAAATAAAGAAGAACCCTAACTTATATTTTGTAAACCACTTTCTTTTAGTCAAATCATCTGAATTGTTCGCATATACTATAACAATGCAATGTTTTGGACGAGGAATAACTCCCTGCCGTCATACAGTGCAAACTAGTACGGAGGGTAGTCGTAAATCTTTCGAATAATTTGCTTTGAATACATTAGCTACTTACACATTATTACGTACCTATACGTTGTTAATAAAGTTAGAACCTTAAAATAAGATAAGATATTGGTGTATAGACAAGGTCATGGACGCCGTTGTGTAGTTTTCATCCCAAAAGCGATGAGAATTGCGTTATGGCGGCTGATGATCGTAAATTATCATTTTGTCTCAACGTCACTTTAAGTTACCTTAGTTTATTTGTATTTTTCGTAGACTGTTTTTATGTTTAAGCCGATGTTTGTAAACATGTAATAATAAACTATTTCATTTCATTTCATTTCATTTCATTTCATTTCATTTGTTTCCACACCAGAAATGTTTGCTGCATATTGGAATCTTTCGCTAGTTATCATCCAAGCAGTTTCCTACATCGATGTATCCGTCAGTTCATATGTCCATTTTAATTGGTGAGCTGCCACCGCCAAGCCGCATTCACTGCTTAGTCCAGACTGTAGGTCACTGTCGGCATTGTCATGCACTTTAGTTGGATATGAGCTACGTGCTGGATATTTGCATCAAAAGTTAATTTTACTTGCTTGACAGCCTCTGTGGTGTGGTGGTTGAGCAGGTCGGCTCTTAACCCAGAGGCGGCGGGTTTGATTCGTGGCAGGACAGGTATTTGTGCTCAGGAGTCTGTAATCTGTGTGTAAAGCAGAATAAAAAAATGTAAATGTACAAATTAAGACTTTCGCATATACAAATTCTCACATCCACGTTCCCGTCCAGAGCAACTGTCAATTCTAATAGCGCAGCTTAGAGCTAGTTAGTGGTAGTTATAGGTCAAACAGTTGTCTCTCCTCTCTCCCATATTAGTTAGGTTTCCCAGGCAGAGTTTTGTAAGGGCTTTGTTCATACTTGCAGCTTCCAACTGATATTACATACGGAAACTTCGTTAAGAAGTTGTTCGAGAGAATAGCTTGTTGGGCATAATTATGGTACTAACTTGACACATAGTCGCATCACATAAATGGCTCTTAAAACTAATTTCAACTGTTTCAATACAGTCAAATCTATGGAAATTAGATTTACGAGAAAAAAGACGGCTGGTGGGACGTCAAGATACAAGAACCGCGTGATCCCAGTCAACCAAAAGTTTATTTTAATCATTTGACAGGAACTACAAACCATATGATCTAAAACGTATAATATCACTGTAACGAACTTACGAAACGCTTTGCAGATTCTTTTATTGTGCGTACGGCTAGGGAATGGAACTCACTCCCGTCGTCGGTGTTTCCATCCACATACAACTTGGGAGTCTTTAAGTCAAGAGTAAATAGGTTATTTCTGGGTAAGCGTGCTCCACCTTCGACCTCATCGTCACTTACCATCAGGTGAGATGTAGTCAAACGCAAACCCATCGACAGTAAAAAAAAAAACGAAATCATAATAATTTCGTGGTAGGACTTTTCTGCAAACTTCGTTTAGGTAGGTACCACCATTTTGCGAGTTTTGAAGAGCACTTTAGCTAGTTAAGTAGCTGTAATTACTGGGCAAATGAGACTTCACGAGTTAACCTCACAGTCTAGTAATCTTATAACTAGAATAGTATATTATTGAAGAATTACGCCGCGTCTACTGGCGTAATCGTATATTTTTCTTCTTTACTATATAAAAATAAGTTGGGTTTTCCTTCCTGACGCTATAACTCCAGAACGCACGAACCGATTTCCACGGTTTTGCATTCGTTGGAAAGGTCTCGGGCTCCGTGAGGTTTATAGCAAAGAAAATTCAGGACAAACCAACATTTTAAGTAGATGGCGCCGGTGCGTGATACATTGTTTTTCGTATATTATAAAATGTTTAATAAATAAACGTCCACCCGAGCGAAGCCGGGACGGGCCGCTAGTAAGGATATAAATATTTCGTACAAAAATAGAAAACGTTCAAAGTTAATAGTACACATACTGCAACAGTGTCTAAAAATAAAATACCTCAACTAAAACCAAATAACTTAGACAAAACAAAAATAGTTGCACTCCTTAGTAGCCGAACAAAGTGCATGCACTCCATAGAGTCGGTGAAAAAGAGTTTTGCCTTACAACCTTCTCTTTTATTTTACTGTAACTTGACACCGCTTCAGCTACGCTGCAAGGAAATATAAACAGTATGGGATGTAATATTCTTACGCTGTGATACCGTTTCTGAATGCTCACCCGGCTTGTCATTCGTTGAAAATACAGAATAATACAATTTTGTAATATTCCATGTTGACAGTCTCTGTGGTGTGGTGGTTGAGCAGGTCGGCTCATAACCCGGAGCCGGCGAGTTCGATTCCCGCGGCAGGACAAGTATTTGTACACAGAAAAAAAGCGCAAATACTTATTCTGAGTTTGGGTGTTGTGGGACCATGGTCCTCGTAGTTCCTGGGTTCCTAGACACAGGGAATCTTAGTTAAGGTCTCCAGGGGCTATGTATGTGATCGTTGGGCGTTATTATTATTATTATCCCCGGAAGCTCTTGCTTGCTTGAGCAGAGCCGAAGACCGGGCTCAGTGGCGTGCCTTGGGAGAGGCCTATGTCCAGGCAGTGGACTAATATAGGCTGATGATGGTGGAAGCTCTTGCAAAGAGCTTCCGGGAGTAAGCCGGTAATAATCCTAGTAAACGGCTAACACTCACGAAATAGAGTTTTTTTCTTATACCTGAAATTCTAACCTCGTAATCCATGGGTCCTCATCTAAAAGCAGAGTCATGCGGAGTGCAATTTTAAGTTGGTGTACCTTCGACTCTATAAAGGGGGTTTTTGCTTTTTTTGTAATCTGTGTAAGAATTAGTTCTTTGGTAGATATGGATACCGAAGCCAGAGTCACAGATTCACAGAGTATATAATTTTGTGTAAGTATCAATACAACCTTAACTTAGTACGAAGTTATCTAATAAAGATAAAAAGCTAAATCATTTATTTGTGTAATACTAAGCCTAATTTGATGTTATACTAAAATGACGTGACTAAAATGCTTGCCTGTACTTTGGTCAAAGATTGAGCATTGCCATTCAACATGGCAGCATATAGGGTACATTGCCTACTAGTAGTGTTTTCTTTTTTTTTCAGCTCATAGTTTTAGTTTTCTAGTAGATTAGTTTTAGGCTCACAGATATGTTACTCATAAAGATTTAGAGCAATTAAATATCATTCTGAGCTCTATTGTCCACGGATGTAACGTCCATACTCTTGATATTTGTAATGTGATAGTATCGTCAAACTTTTCACTTAGTCGCGTCTGAGAATTTGCCGTTAAAGCTTTATAGCTAAAGTTCGTATTGCTCGGTAAATGTGATGAATACTTTTACTTCGGACACACAATGACAAACATGTAGGAATTAATGTACCCATAAACATGTTTGGCTGTATATAACTTCTGATGGACATTATTAAGCATTCTTGACGTCATGTGGAAAGTTTTACCGGACCCTTATATTCGCATGCCACATTACTTTTATTTTTAAATGCTTTCATAATTTAAAAAAAATACATATTTATATGTAAAAATATATTTTAAAAAAATAGCTTTTTACGTTCAGCGAAAAAATTAAAATTTTTGCGGTTCTACAACCTACACTAAAGTTATATTTATTTATTTTGAAACATAGAACATATAAATAACTAAACTAAACTAGACCTAAAACTAAATTATACCTAAGAAATTATCTACACTTGATTTTGATAGGCGTTGATATGTTTTTGAAGATGTCGCAAAATTTTCAGTCACAAAAACATTTAATTGACTATTAGGTATATTTCCCTGTGAGAAGTATCATTTTAAAGTCATTCCATTTTCGATCAAAAGGAAATTAGCTCTTTTTATGGTATGGTGGAAAAAAGCGATGCTACTCAAAAATCAATTAAATGAAATATAAAAATGAAGCCAACAGATACGGAAATAAATAATTATTTATACTGGAAGTAAAATTTTTACGAGATTCAATTCCGAAACGAATGTGGTAGTTTTAGAAACTTTACGTTCTGTGGTTAGCCACTTTTAAACAGTTCAAAATTTCATTTTATAGTAGCTGGTTTGCGTTATACTTTCGACAATTAAAGCGCTAATATATTTTCTCGAGTAATAAAATCGTGTTGATTCTTTGAGATATTTGATCCACTTTTCTACTATAAGATAAATGTAATTATAAAAGCGAGTGTTTGTTTGATTTTTACGTCCAAGTTAACCGAATTCGATGAAATTTTCCTGCACATTGCTGAGATATATAGATTCAGTAATTAGAAATTAATTATGTGGAAATCGTACAGAAATATTATTTGTTGCATAGGATCACTTAATTTCAAAACTCGTGGGTGCTATGTCCTTGATGATATGAACATATAAACGCCCTAATTCAAAATGTTTTTTTTTTTTATGTTTTGGCTCCACACGTTTGTGTATTTAGCCAGTGTCAAGTAATTGATAATTTATCAAGTTAATGATATTTCACGCAAATATGTGTCAAGTCACAATCGAAGTCATCAAGTCAAGTCATAGTCAAGTCATGGTCTAGTCAAAGTCATACTCCTAGTAAAGTGGTGGCAACTTTACTTGAAGCTTCTATGGAGTTTTGGAAACAACACGAAAAGAAACGTTTCACCATCATTATACCATTTTCCCACACTCACGCCTGTAATCCAGCACTTAACGAATAAAATGCCACCAATTTTATGCACTAACACTGAAAATAACACAAGTTTTGGAAAATAATACGATGCGGCGACGCGATCTTTTTCGTATTCCCGCCAAAACTCAATATTTTTAATTATATCTGTTAAAAACGAAACGAGTTCAAAAAACGACAAATGACGATCTAGCAGATGATCGTCATTTGTCGTTTTTGGAATTCGTTCCTCCCACTCCGAGTATCCTCAAATCAACTTCAATGAATCTGTCCCAGTCGCATAATTTGCCGGCTACATTTAACACTATCAAAGGCAGACTCGAATAATACACTATTTTAGCCTGCACTAATTCACACCGTATTGGCTCTCGGTCAATATCCAGAATTGTCGGCTGAGTGCTCTAATTAGGGTGGTTCTGTCGATTGTCGACGACAAATGACAAATGGAATAACCACAATGGAGCGTGTCGATAGATCGTGCACATCACAGACATCACTACTCGTTAGGCTCGAGAGAACCGATTTGTGAGACGATTCTGGATTTACGTGCCTCAGTACAACACGAACTAGTTCTGTACATGTTTTTAGAGTTTGCTGGTGTTATTGATTTTCAAACTTTTCCACCATCAGGCAACTAGATGTACGAAAAAACGCCACCGTTACATGGTCAATATCCACATGTGCGAACAAAGTGATTTGGCTCCACATTTATCATGCGAACAGCCAAAGAGTGGAACGCTTTACCGGCGTCCGTATTTTCCGATAACTACAACCTTGGAGTCTTCAAATCGAGAGTGAACAGGTATCTTCTAGGCAAGGTGCGATAGTGGTCAAACGCAAGCCTATCTAACAATAAAAAAAAACTGATTTGTTCAAATGTATTTTTTTTTCTCAAGAGCGTGCAAAAATTTTCGTGACTATGTGTGATATTAGCCTATAGGTATTTGAAAGGCCCCGGCAGTGTCGCAAACTTAATTAAGTAAGTACTTAAATGTTTTTCTAAATTCTTTTTTTTATTCATGGTTGACCTTGTTAATCTAAAACTGGTTCCAGTTCCAGTAAGTTCTGCGAATAGTAGACCTTGCTGGTTCTAACTTTGTTGTAATGTTTTGATGGAAAAATGTAAGTAATTATTCAATACGTAACGTCGATCTGTAATTAATATAAAGCAGATTTTTACCGCATTCAGTTTTTTTTTCACATTATTGTATTTGAATTATCAAAATGCCTACCTAAAAATTTTGCCAAAATGATCAAAATTGGCCACTAACTCCACCTCTTGAGCGATTTAGCTCACGTTTGAAACATTTATTGAGAATTGAGTACCCGATGTTACTGCCAACATCAGATTTACATAGTTTTCTCCTGGATGCCATTGTCAGAACTAGACCAAATTGGTCTATTGGAATGGGACCATAAGGGAAGCACCAACTTTCATATAAAAAAATAATCATCAAAATCGAAGCAGTCGAAAGTTCTGAGGAGGAGCTTTCCTCTTTTTTGACGTCATTTACGACGACCTGAGTTCAACTTTTTACATTTCATTACCATGTAAGACTTTTTAGTATTTATTTAAAAAAATACATTCAATTATTACTTTCCGACTTTTCAATCTTCAACTCCATAATTTTTTTTTTTATTCTTCTCTCACGTTCTAGAATAAATAGTCCTTATACCAAGGACATTATCGTACAATCAGAAGGTGTTGTTGTATCAAAATGTCAACATTATTCAACGAAGGTAAAAAAACATTTGAAGAATTCCAAAGTAAATAAACAGCACAAATAATTCGGGTTAATAACGATCGTTGCCGCATAAATATTGATAAGGCCGTAATGAATATTAAACAACGCCAATGGAAAATTAATAATACCTCTGGAGGATTAAACATCTCTATAAGTAGCCCGGCAATAAACTCACATGCTTTATATTTATGCCACAAACCCAGTAGGAGCTCAGTAGGTGGCGAAGACGAAATAAAGCCGTTTCAATATTATTTTTTCAATCGTAAACCTGACCAATATTTATCTATATTTGATTAAGCCGTTAATGTGTGTTCGTAATTTAATAATACAGAAGATGTATGCGTGGTTTAGTCATAAATTAGAAGATGTTTAAATAGAAAATAAATTACTGGTAATAAATGAGTGAAAATACCTCACAGTTGATGCAGTTAGTCGTTTAGGAACATTTTCTATTATCTTATAAAGTTTTCAAGAAATGCTATAAAGGATCTATTATATTACTTAGCCATACACACATTATGTAATCTTTGTATATAATAATAATAATAATAATAACGCCCAACGATCACATTTTTTTTTTATGCTACTGAGTGATGTGACGAGCTAGTCGTTCACCTCATGTTAAGCGCCACGGCCGCCCATAACAGAACAGTGTCATTCGGAACCCCAAAACAGAGTAACGAGTGACACTGCACTGCGCACATCATCCTGAGACATCAACACAGCCTGGTAATAAGACTACTAAACTGTGAGATCAGGTCATAAAGTCTCAATTGCCCAGTAATTTCACTAGCTACAATGCCCTTCAAACCGGAACACAGTAGTGCTTGCACACTACTGCTTGGCGGCAGAATAACTGGCAAAGCGGTGGTACCTACCTGGACGAACTTTGCAACAAAGTACTACCCCTACCACATCCTATCCTAGACCCTAACTAGGATTCCCTGTGTCTAGGGACCCAGGAACTACGAAGACCAAGGTCCCACAACACCCAGATTCAGAACAAGTATTCGCGCTTTTTTTTCCTGTGCACAAATACTTGTCCTGCGGCGGGCATCGAACCCGCTGCCTCTGGGTTATGAGCCTACCTGCTCAACCACCACACCACAGAGGCTGCACGTAATGTAATGATCGACGTTGGTTGATTCGTCCAAGATACAGATTACTTACACATAGGTAATATTGCACGTGGATTGATGGAACGTGGCTGGGTGCCTTAAGCGCCTGCCTTCCCGCACGGTGACGCTGTAAAGGTCGGTATCATAATCATATATCATAGGTTTTTTTTTTATGTTAAGGAATGACGTGACTAGCTAGCCGTTCGTCTCACGTGATGTTCAACGACACGGCTGCCCATATCAGCTGCAGTGTCACTCGGAACTCTAAAGTATAGAGGTTCGCGTGACACTGCACTGCGCACGTCATCCAGAGACATCAGCACAATCTAGTAATAAGATTACTAAACTGATCAGATCATAAAGTCTCATTTGCCCAGTAATTTCACTAGCTACAGTGCCCTTCAAACCGAAACACAGCAGTGCTTGCGCACTACTGCTTGGCGGCAGAATAACTGAACTGCGGAAAGGTACTTGATAATAGTGAAATCTACCTTCTAGTAAACATGTAGTACATATAAATGCGATGACTGCATTCGAGATTCATTAAGTGATAGTCGGAAGTTACTAATTTGGGTAGTTAACCGATGTTGGTTACATTATTTCCGAAGAAAAATTTATCTGTTTGGATAAATTAATTGATGTTTGGATTGATGAAAGAAACGATTTCTTGTATGGCAAACAAGAAACATACTTTTAAGGATTTTATATGTTTTATGTGATACTTACCTAATTAAATTACAATTATTTAACTTGACACTGGCTAAATACACAGAAGTGAGAAGTCAAAACAAAAAAAAATAGGTTAAGCCATAAGCAAGTTTTAAATTGGAGTTTTGGCGGGAATGCGAAAAAGATTGCGTCGCCGCATTGTATTATTTTCCAAAACTTGTGTAATTTTCAGTGTTAGTGCATAAAATTGGTGGCATTCTATTCGTTAAGTGCTGGATTACAGGCGTGAGTGTGGGAAAATGGTATAATGATGGTGAAACGTTTCTTTTCGTGTTGTTTCCAAAACTCCATAGAAGCTTCTGGTAAAGTTGCCACCACTTTGCTAGGAGTACATATGACTAGACTAGACTATGACTAGACTTAATGACTTGGACTGTGACTTGACTTGACATACATATATATTACTTAACTCGAAAAATTATCAATTACTTGACACTGGCTAAATACACAAAAGTGTGGAGCCATACCAAAAAAAAAGCGTGAACTCACCTCCCGAGGAAGAGCATCGGATATGCTCGAAACCTGGTCGACATACTATTCGTGAGTCAACAGTCGGGAATATATTAATAAAAAAAAAATGGTTGTTTTTTTTTTTTTTTTTTGTTGTATGATGATATATTGGACTTGACTGGCCCGATAGCTCAGTTGGTAGTGACTCTGCCTTCTGAACTGCGGGTTGTGGGTTCGATTCCCACCCAGGACAAACATTTGTGTGATGAACATCGATGTTTGTTCTGTGTCTGGGTGTTATATTGTATTCTATGTATGTATTTACAAACAAAAAGTATCTAAGTATTGTATCAGTTATCTGGTTCCCATAGTACAAGCTTTGCTTAGTTTGGGGCTAGATGGCGTTGTGTGAGATGTCAAAAAAAAAAAAAAAAATTTCGTTGTAATTAGTATGATATATGTTGTTTGTTGTTGTGTACAGTTTGTGCAAATAAAGCGTTTCTTTCTTTTTTTCAGACATGGCGAAAACTTGTAATGACAAGGTGCCACAGTTGACATGGAATATGCATGCAGAACTGACGTGCTACAATATTATACTAGAATATTTACGCACATGGTTTCAAGCTATTCTACACCTGGAGGGTGATCACGAAACTTTGGTTGCAATGCAACAGGAGAAATTTCCATACTATGTACATTAACTGCGTATTCAAACTGTCAAATCCACACAAATTTGTGTTTCTATTGGTTGCAATCGAGTTAAGTGATACCCAGCTGGACTAGAACTGGTTCTCAAATCGAACGCAGAAACACTATCCATTGCGATGGGCCCTAGAAAATGTCCTACCATCGTTATAATAAATATGAATGTACTTTCACTCAGCACTATTTAGTCCAGGATCTATGTATGTGATCATTGGGTGTTATTATTATTATTATCATTTAGCCCCAAACTTAGCAAAGCTTTTACTATGTTGATATAATTAATAAAATACTTAGAATTCGATAGATAGAAAGATAAAACTCCTCCCCACCATTACAGGAACAATTTACAAGCACAAGCATAAAAATTAAGTATCACAAAGGGCGGTCATAAGACCGCCCTTTGTGATACTTTGTGATACTTAAAGCGATCACTTCCAGACAACCCAAATTAGATACTTTTTTATTTGTTATCGGAATCAAACTTACAACCTACTCATCAGAAAGCAGGACTACCAACCCTCGTAATTCAGTGCCAACTGATGTTATATCTAATAAAAAAGTTAGCGATAGGATGTGGAAACTTTGCGACTACACTCTGGAAGACGGAATGGTAGAACGGCCGTAGTAAGACTAGCCTGATAAAAAGAATTCACTATATTCAGTCTACGTAATAGGGGATTGCTAGTTCATGAATTGTGTAGGCAGCGTTTTCTAGTCTTTGTTGTTTAACCATTGATGCCCCAGTTGTGCCCCAGTTGTGCCCTAGTGATGCTCTCAGCACAAACAATTCCATAAAAATGAATGGGAGCACGAGCGCGTATTCGCACGGATTTTATGTTATTGTCTATAAAAACAAGTATTTGCTTGATAAACATGCTTTCTGGAGTAAGCAAACGTGGAGTTACTATTAATATTCAAAGAGAATACATTTTGGAGATCCATCCGATATCTACGCCCATGTGCCACATATCCATAGCTGAGAATAACCATATTATATTTATTTTTATTGATATGTGTGGATATTTCACACAGCGCCATCTAGTCCCAAACTAAGCAAAGCTTGTACTATGGGAACCAGATGACTGATACAATACGTAGATACTTTTTATTTGTAAATACATACATAGAATACAATATAACACCCAGACACGGAACAAACACCTATGTTCATCACGCAAATGTTTGTCCTGGGTGGGAATCGAACCCATAACCCATAGCTCAGAAGGCAGGGTTACTACCAACTGAGCTATCGGGCCAGTCACTGTATTATATCTAGTTAGTTTCTTTTAAGCCATCATCGAATTGAGATCGGGGCAAACCAGGTGAGGACTCTAAGTTATGAAGAGTTAGTATCAAATGATTCTAAATATGGTGGTAGAACTAGGTGGTAGAACTTTGTTGTAAAGTTCGTCTAGGTAGGTACCACCGCTTTGCCAGTTATTCTGCCGCCAAGCAGTAGTGTGCAAGCACTACTGTGTTCCGGTTTGAAGGGCACTGTAGCTAGTGAAATTACTGGGCAATTGAAACTTTGTGATCTGATCTCACAGTCGAGTAATCTTATTACCAGACTGTGCTGATGTCTCAGGATGATGTGCGCAGTGCAGTGTCGCTTGAAACTCTATGTTTTAGGGTTCCGAGTGACACTGTTCTGTTATGGGCGGCCGTGGCGCTAAACATCAGGTGAACGACTATCTCGTCACATCATTCAATAACATAAAAAAAAAAACTTGACTCGTTTACCTAAGTACATAATTAATAAAAACCAAGGTGGCATCTTAGTTCTCGAAAAAAAAGTCATTTTTCATGATAGAGAGAATGCAGCGGATTTCACTAGACACATTTTTAAAGGATGTATGAATTATACATCCTGACTCAAATATACACACAGACCCTATTTCAGTAGTAGATATCTTATAGACACATTGGAGTCTCAGACTACTTGTTGTTATCCGCTATCGCTTGATTTATAACGTCCCTAACAACAATTTGACAAATATTCCGTGTTAACTAAAGATCCACATATAATAAATTGAAATATACTTAATTTATTTCTATTATATTTCAATTATTTATTTTAAATATTTAATATTTTGCAATTAATAACGCAATTTTCAAATAATAACTATAATTTCTTAATCTCATTATTAAATACTGACACAGTTAAATTAAATCCAATTACGAATTATATTTGTACGCCTGTACCTATGGGCAGAATTTTGTTGGAAGAATTATGTGCTGATCTATCTTTGCAATATTGTATCCAAAAGTGTTACAAATAAATTATTTCATTTCGTTAAATTCGTTAATTTCCTTCGTTTTGTTCATTTTGTTTATTTTATTAATTTCGTTCATTTAGTTAATTTATATCATTTCTTTCCTTTCATTCATTTCGTTCATTTCATTCATTTCTTTCATTTAGTTCATTTCTTTCATTTCGTTCATTTCCTTAATTTCCTTCACTTCCTTCATTTCGTTTATTTCGTTCACTTCGTTCACTTAGTTCACTTCATTCATTTTGTTCATTTTGTTCATTTCGTTCATGTCGTTCATTTCGTTTAATTTGTTCATTTCATTCATTCATAAAAAAATTAGATTTATAAGTACCTGAGTCTTTACAAAATAAAGCTTTTTGGTGATAAGTGTAAACTAACTAAAAAAATTAACAAAAATATCAGATTGTAAAAGAAATAAGCCAAGCACGTTATTTGTGTAATTAGGCACAGACTAAAAAAGAAAATCCAAACCCAACCCAAAACAAAAGCTTACAAAGGCCTGTGTTGCCAGGTAACCAAATTTTTTATTTACTCGTTAAATATTAGAAATGGCAGCTTATTATTATATTATTTCCAAGAATAAAAAATACGATAACAGAAAATTAAACGGGCTTCTTATTTTTAGAACATTGATTTATTAAAACAAACAAATAAAAATTCACCTTCAGTTGTTATTCAATGAAATAATAAATTGTAGGACTTATTAAGGACGTTTATTGAACGGTCTGGCTCTAGAGTATATTTATAGGTACTTTTAATCGTAGTTATGATGATTAAGTATCAGTAGAACAACCGTTGTAGTAAAACGCATCTTTAAGCAAATACCAACTTTGACTAACGTATTTTAGCAGGGCATCTTTCGGCAGGGCACTGGTGATTTACACAATAAATGATTATGTGTCTGAAAAAAGCTTGGCCTGAATATCCCACGCTTAACGGTATGAAATCTTAGGTACTTTGCCTATTGCCTATTCCTATCTATAAATTCAGTTTCTATTTGTAATGTTTATTAAGATAATCACGGTGTTTTTCTTGCACCGGTGTGACGACGTCGTGGTTACTTTTGTAACATATTCATTATCTCAACCGTAATGAATTATATACATTGTAAAAGACAGTAGAAAGAAAAAAAAATACATCTCTGTAATGTTTCTTGTAGCTTCTTATTTACAGTTGTAATCGAAGCTACGGATCGGAGTTTTCTATTCTGCATTGTGCCGGATTGCTTGCACCAGTAGTGAGAAAGAAAACTGCTTTTTTTTTTCGAACTCATATATTGTAATGGGCTTTCAATATATTATGTGACAATAAGCACTTTGTAATTTTATATGCTTAGTGAAATAACTTAATTTTAAGTACCTAATATAATTTTGACTTGTAAAAGTGCTAAAATGAGCCTATTTGCAATAAATCTTTTGACATTGACTTTGACGACAAATGGTTGATAAAATGATCCACAGCAGCTCGAATAAAAAGAGTTGACGATCTGGCTCGGTATCGGTAGTCATGAGGTCAGTTGTAGGTTATTACAGGGCGATGATTACGCTATTAAGTACCAATCCGGAGCATCTATTTAAAAAAAAACATTTTGTGTAAGTTAAGGCACCCTGCATTTGTTATTTTCAATTAGGTACTTACAGATTAAACAAAAATAAGCCATGCACGTAATTCTTAATTCCACAACATCAAACAGAAAACTCAAACCCAAAATAAAAGTCGTGAAGTATTTGGACTGTCTAGATAGGTCAGCGCGTCAAAATGCTCTTTGTAGGCAGTGTAGCTAGGTAACATTTAGTAGTAGTTGGTATTATTGTAGTAGTTATTACTTAGTGATGAATATTTTGTTGTAGAAAACCTACAATCAAGTTTGTTGTTCAACTAGTAGTTTATAACGCAACGTCTATCATTACTTTACAATTTATATGAGAAAGTTGCGAATGAAACAGGGCAAAGCATACGTTTTTCAAAGAATTGTCTAGTTATCTAAAACGAGCTAAGACGGCGAGAACGCTATCTTTACAGTTATTATCCTTACTTTGTTGGCAACGGCAATGCAAGCAGTTGAGAGGAGCTACCACTTGCTTTAAAATATTTGGCTGAAAAAAGAAAACGTGCGTTTTATTTTTCCTGTAACATGAGTCGCCACTGCTTATCTTATTGGATAAGCAATAGCGACTCATAATTACACGAGTTCAGTTATGATACCGCGTGCTATATCTTTTACGAGCTTCTGCCCGCAGCTTCGCCCGCGGCCTTTCCTATGGGAAAATAATTCAACCACCCATTTCACCCTTTTAAGGGTAGAATTTCAAAAAATCCTTTCTTAGCGGATGCCTACGTCATAATGCATGCCAAATTTCAGCCCGATCCGTCCAGTGGTTTGGGCTGTGCGTTGATAGATCACTATGTCAGTCAGTCAATCAGTCAGTCACCTTTGAGTTATATATATTTAGATTTTATTTTATTTATTTTATAGATACACAAAACAAATTGCAATCGTTGACTTATTCCAAATAGACAAGCTTATAAGTTATGATCTGGATTGAATCTGATATCACGGGCATTATCTTCACCTCAATGTAGTAAAGGAGCACTAAGCTGTTGTGGTGTTGCAAAAAAATCTGACTTTACAAGACTTGTTTTTGACAGCTTGTCCATAAAAAAATTACTATAATCTTCTTCTTAATATAAAAAATCAATCTCTATTTCCTTTGGTCATCGCATCACGGGTGAACGAATAGAACATTTTCGCTAATTCTTTTTTTTGTTGTGTTTATTATTGTCAGGAGAAGGTTGTTATGAAAGAAAAAGGTAAAAAAGTATGTAAACTTTTCACCACGTGGGTGAAACCGCAGGGCACAGCTAGTTTTACTATAAAAATCAAATGAGTACTCTAGTATGTGTTTAGCGTATTTTTCCAGTAGAGTTTTATAACAAGAACCCACATCTATGGGACGTATTTAAATACATGAGTAGCCTCTCTGCCTTCGACTACAAGGTGTTTGCACTAATAAACTGAAATGTCCGTAAAGTTGTGCACAAGTGGGATGTTGCCAGAATAATAAGATTTTATTAAAAAAAACTTTCGACAGATTTATGTACCGTTTTTCTTGATGTATGGGAAATGTTTAATGATAAAAGTTAAGTCTTCTTCCAACTTCGTCTGGAAGGTGTTTCGAAGTTATGAAAGTGAAAGTTTGCAAGAATATTTTTTGGGATTTCGTATGTCTTTGCAGACAGCGAACCGAATCCTTCGTCGTTTAATTTACATTACGGAGTCGTTTAGTTTGAATTTTGTCGCGCAGATGCAAACTTGAACTGTAATGATGCTTAAAAATGTCTGGCCCTTTTGCTAGACTGCTTAAAAGGGCCTTTAACCCCTTATAACCTGCCTTTAATTAGAACTTTCCAGCTTATTAAAGCTTAAAAGTTCTAATGCAAATGTATGCCTTTGATACAATATTTAAGTATCAACTGTGACCCTTTTTTAGCTGTTATACAAAAGGTAAAGCATTTTTGTGACCCGAGCTCGAACAGTTTTCATGATTTATAGCAAAAGGGGACGACAGGAGCAGGCCATAAGTCATACATTAATATTTTAGAATGCTTTACGTTATGCTGGTTTGTAGGTATGGAAAAAATTGTACCGATTGGAAAATTATTTCTTTGTAATTTAATAGGGGGTAATGCTACTTACTACTAAGATCAGTAAACTAAACTAAGCTAAGCTATTTTGTGCGTTGTAAAAAAAAAATAAATGTAAAAAATATTGCATTAGAAACAAGTTAGAAGTACCCAATCTCTTCTAAGACATTTATTATTTCTATTGTTTAAATGTGGTGCAATCGCAATCTCTCATAACCATATGCAAAATACGGGTATAACCCACATTCTGTGCTCTCAATCTAAAATCTCAGATACGGAACCATTCGATTCCATAGCAAAAGAGACTTCAAAAATAAATACCGCAGTTGTTATGCCATAATTCAGTGTTATTACGTTTTAATTAAAGCACTAAGAAGCTGATGCACTGTAGCATCTTTGAAAAATACTGGCACTATCTATAGAACCAGCCAAAGAACTTCGTAATGAATAGGACCTAATATGTGAAAAGTATGCGCATAATATTTTATAATATAGTGAAGTCTGTGGCAATGATTTTTGGAGCACCTACAAATGGTGTCGCCAGTCTTGCCCTTTACATGAATAGCAAAGCAATAAGATATGCTGCTACTTTCAAATATATGGGTCAAATAGTAGCTGCTTACTTTGTCGATAACCATGACATTGACAGAGACGGTTTCTTGCTGCAGAGCTAACACGCTCGGTAGGAAGTGTACTGGCTGCTAGAGTTCTACTCTTCAAAATGCATTGTACTGCGCTTTACACTCTACATCTATAAACTATTTATAAAAAGAAAAACTACCGGATGCTTAAAGTGCAGGACAATGATTCAGTCCGCCTAAAGTTCCAACTCCCGCGGCGGTGCAGTGCCTCGACGATGTTCGCGGAGGCGCCGGCTCTCGATGCACCGATCAGACATCGCATTGTCAGATTTAGAGCCACTCTCTCTAAGTCAAGTAATGTGACTATAAGAACAATTAGTGACCATTGTTTTACCATGTTAAAACATTGGTCAACATTATTATTAATATATTAATTTGATTTTTGAAATAGAACTTCTTTACGCGCTTGACTTAGGGAGTAAGCTGGTACCGCCGGGGCGAGATGGTTAATGCAGTGCGTCTCCATCTCGCCCCATCCCGGCGGCGGTCGGATCACGGGGGGGTTTTAGTGGGTTCGAGTCCCACATACCCCCTGCCACCCCGTGGTGGCAGGGAAGAGCGAGGGCATTTCCCCCCTCAAAAAAAGGGAGTAAGCTGGTGAATGCGTAGCGAGGCAAACGGAAATTGATTATCGTAAATCTCCATTGCCAACACAACAAGGTAAAAATAATTGTATTATTATGTTGGTATATCCGGTAAAATAACAATTTACAATTGTCAAGATTGTCATTAACATTAAGCAAAGCAATAACAAAGTTATACCGGCCGATAGATGGAACTAAACTAAAGAAGTTTTACTTCAGTCGTGTGGTTTAAAGCACACTCGTATTTTTTATACATTTTATTGAAATGGATCTAGTAACTTCTAATAAATGATTTGTTTACCAGGTTTTATTCTAGAAATTATAAATAGCACGAGGAACTTTTATTTGCTACTGTGTTATAAATATTTTCAACCCCATGATCCGTGTGAGGAATTCTGCTCACGGTTTCATAGAAATCTATGCGGTGGACGTGACATGTCACTCCAGCGCCAACAAATAAAGATAACACCCGAACTCTGGTAGTTAGCAGTGACGTTGTTGGCACGTGTTCTCGTTTGTCCGACAAACTTGGAAGACACGCTATTGTTTCTGTTTAGGACGAAAGTTTGGGGAAACATACCAACGTTTTATAGTATAACTTGTGTTAAGGCGACGTGAGAAAATAAACACTCGAAAATCATTCAAACTGTTATTATTGAATGGATGGAGGGAGTTGATCAGTTGACATATTTTCTGCTGTGGCCAAGTCCGGAGGATTTCCGGCATTTCTGCTCAGGAACTTTTAAATATGGTATGCAGATTTCAAAACATGCAAAAAATTAAGTATAATAAAAAGTCTAAAGAGCAACTAACAGATGTAAATAATCAATCTTTAAATAAAATATATGATTAAAAAATTATCTTACCAACACAAAATCGCCTTCAACATCCAGTATTTTCCATCCCCTGCGCATCATTATCTGAAGAGCTCTTCGCACCCTAGAGTTCGCATCATAATTATTCGGAAAGTTTTCACTAATGTTTAACTCCGAGGGCGTCATCAAAGGATCGCTTATGAGTAATGGGACTATGGAACGCTCTTGTTACGAAGTGAGGGGGTGTTTCTATGTGTGTCTATTAGAATACGGCTTTGAATAGTTTCGCAGCTATTTACTACGATAGTGCTTGGTAGCGGATGACATAGTATTATGATCTACATGAAATTAAAATAGAAATAAAAACGATGATGGACTATTACTGAATGATTAGCTGCAGAATGTGGGGTTACGCAGAGTAATTAAGAGCTTGGATTACTGCATGACAAATGAGAAATGAATAGAGGTAGGAAACGGGAGTAAAAGACTTGGTTTATGTGATTGCAGGACAAAAGACGAAAGAAGAGTTTGACTAACAACAGCAATTGTATGGTCTGGGGCCCTTACCGTTATCTCTAATCATGATTCAAAAGACATTAATCGTTGCAGGTCGAATTGTATTTTAGCCTTTCAATTTAGATCTTCTGCTAAATCGTGCTAAGGGGTTATGGTAAGGCCATTGTTGGAGTTTTGGCGGGAAAACGAAAGAGATCGCGTCACCGCATTGTATTATTTTCCAAATCTTGTGTTATTTTCAATGTTAGTGCATAAAATTGGTGGCATTTTATTTGTTAAGTGCTGAATTACAAGTATGAGTGTGGGAAAGTGGTATAATGATGGTAAAACATTTCTTTTTGTGTTGTTTCCAAAACTCCATAGAAGCTTCTGGTAAAGTTGCCACCACTTTACTAGGAGTATGACTTGACTAGACTAGACTATGACTTAACTTGATGACTTGGCACATTATATGATATTAATTAACTTGAGATATTATCAATTACTTGATACTGGCTAAATACACAAAAGTGTGGAGCCAAAACCAAATAAAACAAAAGGCCTTTGTTATGTAATGGGGTTTGTAGAAGAATCGTGGTGTGGGCATCATACACAAAAACAGACAACGTGCCTTTTATTCAGTTTTTAGATGTTTGATAGTCAACTTGACCAAACATTTGTAGAATATCATACTCCGATATGCTACTTCAGATTACCAGAACTAAACCGTAACCAGTTCCGTCCAGGTCATCAATCAATCACTTCGAGCTTTTGTGTCGGAATCGTCGAAGCGTGGCTCCATTGTTCATCCTCCAATTGCGATATGTAGGTGAACTATTGTTCGGAACTTTGGGCCGTGTAGTTCACAGATCGTTCACACTTCTCCGGACAATGGCGATCACACCTCTGATTTGTAGGGAACTGTAGTATCTCTGTATCTGGTTGACAATTGACAGTCGGTCTGAAGTAGTTCCGTCAACATGCTTGAATTAAACAACGGCCTTACTTATAAACACTGCTTAAATTGACTAACAATACAAAAATACGTACCTATAATAGTGTAGTGCGAAATTGTATCTTATGTCGTATAACTTTCTGAGGCATTTTTAGGTCGAGGAAGTTAGTCCAAAACCGGGTGTCGGGGTAAAACAAGGACCCGGGTGTGTATTTGAAATCCTCTGGTTTAAATTACGCGTGCTGCTTTTGTAATGTGCGCCTAATGTTAGCTGTGTATTAGCACTAGTTTTAAAGAAGTTTTAATACAGAATAGGTACTAAATATCGAAATACGTGTTGAATGGCGTTTTAGAAAACAAGGTTGAAATGGTAAATCGAGGAAAGTGTCGAATTAGCGAAAGTAGCGAATTAATTAAGGTAGCCAAAGTAGCGAATTAATCAAGTTAGGGAAAGTATCGAACTGTTAATGGACCAATAAACAATAATTATATGTTAAACAGTTAAACTTCTCTAGTCATTACTATTATATAACAAAATAAATATATGTGAACGTTTCTCACAGCCCCATCTAGAACTAAACAAAGCTGGAACCATGGGAACCAGATAACTGATGCAATACTTAGATACTTTTTGACGCTGAACAAACGAGTTCATCACTCAAATGTTTGTCCTGGGTGATAATTGAACCCACAACCTTCACTTCAGAAGGCAGGGTTACTACCAACTGAACTATTTATTTTCCATTATGGAACCATGGAACTAAAAGCGAACTAAGAAATTATGGAGCTTCTAATGGAAATGGTTGTGTTATTTTAAGTGGTGCTCTACACTTACTATTACTATGAATCTATACTAAATCTACATTTGTATTTTTTAAGGTTTTTTGGCACAAAGGGTAAAAACGAGACCCTATTATTAAGCCCCTGGTAAATCACTACAACTATTACACGGCTAACACTCACAAAATACAGTCGAATAACTCGACCGGTGTTCGGGCAATATAGATGCTCGACCGAACACTGATCGAGTTATTCGACTGTATCTCGTGAGTTTTAGCCGTGTAATAGTTGTAGTGATGAGTACTACTCACGTCAGTTTCTATAATATTACCCGTGGTAAACGTCTATTTGGAAACACTTCGCAAACACATTCTAAAAATCTGTCTCATGTTAGAAGAAACATACACAATAGCTGAACTCTCCAAAGTCACAAAAAATACTTCAAAACAAACGGAAATGAAAAAAAAAACTTCATTTAAGAGGAGGACTGGTAATTTATCCTTATTGCCTTACTAGATAGAGAGCTAGATTCTTTAATATGTATTACCGAGACGGAACAAACAGCAAGCAAGTGGGAAATAAATTCTAATTTAACTTCAGCTCAAGTGCGAATGCCTTTTTCCGAGAAAACACAGGTCACAGTTGTATTTTCGTACTCAAAGAGGAAATTGAGGAAGTTTTCCAATACATTGGAACCTTGAAATAAAGTTTTCTGTTAACTGTTGTCCAGGAAATACGTTTCGTCCGTTACCTAAAACTGTTGAAAGTTTTGATGAGAAAAAGCCGGAGGATAGTGGACTTCAGTATTTTGTTTTGGTAAAAACTGATTTTCTAAGAACATGAGCTATATTAAATTTTACATACTCCTACAGTATGTAAACTTGTAAAAGTTTATACAAGTAGACTTAGAGCCTACAGGTTGTGGAGTAGAAATGAGACTCTTTGAAGGTTCAACTTTCTATTGTAAGTTCATACGCTAATACATATAATATGTTAGTTAGTTCTATATAAAAATATTCTGAGTTTTAAAACACAAAAGAAATTGTAATAATATGCACAATAATAAAATAAACACTCATTAAAATTAGTTACTTTATTTTTATCATACAGTTAAATTAATATTTTATTTAAATTATTTCTTATATGGATAAATTTTTGTTATCTATCTTAGCCATTTCCTTTATTATTTCCGGTGAAAGAGGCCTGGACCTCTTAATACGGGCCATGAGCCTAGTGTGCAAGACCCAAGTTATTCTAACTGAATGTAATGTTATTAGTATTATAGAAAAAATCAATTGTGTCTTGGTAGGTGGATCATTAATTTATATAATATATTTTAATAATATAATAAATCATTAAAAGGGCACAGAAGAGCAAACCAGGGGTAACAAATATTATGGTTTATGTCAGCATTAAAAATAGTGAGCCGAAGTCGTCGGTTAGTCGCATAGTTGAGTGAAGTGTCGTTATATAAAGGTAAAATGTAATGGCGTTTGCATCCAAAGTCAAAGTCAAACAATTTTATTGCATTTATGCTATTTTTAGCATATTATGAAGATCCAGCTTCGACAAAGAAGTATGAGCTCCGCATGAAGACTCCAACTCGGATGGCCAGCATTCAGGAGACTTCTACCAATAAAAATGTAAAGTTTAAATGTCTTTGCGAAACAAAACTAATACTAGGTGGTAGGACTTTTCTGCAAAGTTCGTCTAGGTAGGTACCACCGCTTTGCCAGTTATTCTGCCGCCAAGCAGTAGTGCGCAAGCACTACTGTGTTCCGGTTTGAAGGGCACTGTAGCTAGTGAAATTACTGGGCAAATGAGACTTTATGACCTAATCTCACAGTTTTGTAATCTTATTACCAGACTGTGATGTCTCAGAATAACATGCGCAGTGCAGTGTCACGCGAAACTATAATTTAGTGTTTCAAGTGTCACTGCAACTGATATGGGCAGTCGTGTCGCTTAACATCAGGCGAGCGGCTTGCTCGTCATGTCATTTCGTAACATAAAAAAAAAAAAAAAAAAAAAAAAAAAAAATTAAACAAACGTTTTCAACCAGTGAATGTTATTTCTATATATTTTAAACAGAGTTTATTCTTAAAGAATATGCCTTAATCTGATTAGATATAAGGGAATTTTAGATTAATTAAAAGAATATCTGGTTACAGCCTCCAACCTGCCAGAAAACGTGGCCAGCGGGGAACAATTGCCGCCGCAGACCCTCGTTTCTGGTACCTTCCATAATAACCAGTGAATGTTGCCAGTACAAATTATGTAGAGTGCTACTAATGATTGTAATCAATAAGAAAAAGAACATGATCAAAAATAACAAAAAAATGTATTTCACCTTCTCTTTCTCTTTGTCTTCCTTCACCTCCTCTAGTGAGAGCACTTTCCTAATGAATTTGAAAATAAACTAAAATATAGCACTCAGGTGGTTTACCTGCGCAGTTCTAATTCAAAACCTTGTTTGAGCTTCAAAGACGGGCACCCATTTTATGCTATGATTGTGCATTAAGATTCGATGCACGTCTCTTACGGCACCTAGTGAGAGCTGTGATGAGAGTAGAGACAAGCGCCAATCTCAATGAATGAATGCTGATGTGACTGGATTCATCGAAAGTTGCAGCTAAATTGTTAACTTTATTAGTTGTGCTGATATCTGCTTGAAGTTACCTGGGATAGAGATGGGGTAAATGTGCGTTAGGCTGACAAAAACCTCGATACAAAAAATATCCTTTAAATGCTTTAATGTGCGTCAAAAATAGCGTAAATTCATCTCAAAAAGTGAGCGAAGACCCTCAACTCCATAAATTTTCACAATCTCATAAAAAAAATTGTAGTCTTTGATTTTTCGTTGGAGGGTTATTTCCTCCAATAAAGAAAGAATAGCGCTATGAAGAAATTGCTTACCGCGATGCAATGCCTGTTTTTAAATAAGTTAGCTCTACACGTGTAAAATTTTCTTATACTCACGAAATTAGCAGAATCACATGACAAAAAATGTGTGTCTTTGATTTTTGGTTGAACGGTTATTTCCTCCAAAAAGAGGGAAATGACTACAATGCCTGTTTGTAAATAAGTTAGTTCTACACGTGCATAATTTAATAGTAATATATTATGTTGTCATTTTTGAGCCGCATGACCATTTGGATTTGTCCAAGCCTTTGGACATTTTGCTGGCGCCGCGGGCTACTTATCTCTCACTTCAGTGGTCGTATAAATACTGACAGATAAATGATTCCCTGGCTCAAGTGATAAGTAAAATAAATTTTTTCTTGATATTGTTGAAGTCACTATTTACCTATGTCTCGTCCCTACGGTGTCTCTAGCAATGGAATATTCATGTCATGGCAACAGACTTGCAGTTCCGGACTGAGATGCATTTAATTACATAGCCAGCAATCGCGGCAGGAAGTTTTGATTAATCACCTGTTACAAGTTTTATTGTCTAGTTGGACTGACTCGTAAACTACAGTTGTATTATATCACATAAGTTTATGCTAACAATAAAAAGTAAGTAAGTTAAGTAAGTTTACTTTTATAAGTTTCAACAGACACTGACGTTTTCTAATACTTACGTTTTCATGAGACGAATGTTTATAAATAATTCAAGGTGTAACTTCGCGGAAGTTCATCTTAAATACGAAATGATACATAAATATCTAGTGTAGTTCCGCTGAACAGTAAATTTTTTCAGTATTACTGTAGTAAAGATGACAGCAAATAATAATTATTGAACACTCTACAACTCCACTAGGATTGTAGGAAAGCTGTTTATTGGTAAGCACACCACTTGAAAACAGCTGTACTGATTTGGCTAATAATTGTTTTAAAATGTTCGTAATAATTCAAATTACATAATAAATAATTATTTTAAATTTCAACAGAAAATAAAGTAAATATCAGACCAAACCCTCTCAAGTGAACTCTTAAAAGCAGTTAACAAAATGACCAAAAATATTTCCGCCGGAATGAAAAGAAAGCTCAGTCAAATGCATGGAACTGCAGCCGAGTGGCAATAAGAAGGAACCGAGCGTTACTCTGGAGTTTTTCTTATAAATAAATCTTGTGCATTCTCAGTCAGAGGCGAGAAATGGTTATAGTGTAGGTGTATGTATTGTATATATATAGTGTGTAAGTTATAATGTAGTTAGTTACCTATTGTTTGAATAATATGTGGTCTCTAATAACACAAACTATATACCTACATATAGTAACGGTGATAAATGAAGATCTAGAACAATTAGGCGTTTATGCACTGGTAGCCACGCTTGTAGACGCAGCTGACGCGCTCAATGCATACTAATAGAAATGCAATGTACGAATTTTTCGCCAAAAGCTTGTCTATGGGTGTACGTTTCCGCCGCGCTGATCGCTAAGGTATTTTCTCACGAAATAAAAAGCTTGAAGATGCTGTGCATTCCAATGAAACAGGTATAATTATTGTGAGTTGTAATTAAGAAACTGCACTAATCGAGGTAAAGTGTGCTGGACTGGAAATCCAATAGTTCTTTTGCAGTTTAACAAACTTTAAGCGTAAGTGGAGGTAGTACAAATAGTTTGTGAGGTAAAGAGTGATGAAGATTTTCAATACCTATGAAAGACTCAATCAGTACCGAAACAGAAATTGAATTTCATACACAACTGGTGTACTAATATTTCTCGTGTTATTTTGTTACTCAAAATGTTATTAAGATGTTCAAAGCAAATTGAGTAAAATCAAATAAGGAAACTCTTAAGAAATAACACTTAGGTACTTTTAGGTACTTGCGTCAACAGTTATGAGAACTTGAGATTAAAATATCTAATGACGTAAATATACATACATATATAGGTACATGTAAGCGAGGGTGTAAAATTGGCGCTTTCGTGTCTAAACATAGATAAAATAATCACTACGGCTTAGTTTCTGAAGACGAAACCAGATTACCATAACTAAAACATCAAAAGATGTCTACGAGATTGATAAGGTAATATAAACTATTTCGCCAAGAAACCAAAGTAATAAAATACCTAGCAAAAATGTTTGCGGTAAAAACTTGGAACATCTTCGTGTCTCGGTGTTGCGAAATTTGTGGAACGCAATTTCTTAAACTTCCATTAACAAAATGAAGTAGGAAATTCGAACAAGGAAAAAAGAGAAAAATAAAGGTTTTTCATCTTTTTACCATCCAGAATAAAATCTATCTTCGGAAGTCGCTCAAAGTTGCTACGCAAACGGGAAATCCTGATTATCTAGCAACTTTGAGAATTTTTCCATAATGACTAATGTCGTTATGGAAAATTAAGTTATGGAACGATTAAAAGGAATTTTCAACTTTGGGAATTTTTTTATAAGAGAAATGCTAAATTAATTCCATAAAGACTTTTCTCCACCGGCCTGCATCAACTTGCATACATTTTTTCTTATCTTAGTCCTGTCCTGCGGTCCATAAGGCCCAAACTTTACATAATTTTCACTCTCATGGACGTAGTCATCATAATCCTCTTCTTCCAGCAAAATCCCGAGTCAAGGCTCGCATCTCCAGTATCCTGGAGCTAGTTGTCTAAAAATCTATAAACCTAGAAAAAAAGACCCTAACTAGGATTCCCTGTATCTAGGGACCCCGAGGGCCATGGTCCCACAACACCCAGACACAGAACAAGTACTTGCACAATAGTCATCTGAATCTGTGTCATCTTTGTAGGCTTCTATCTAAAATCTACATTATGTATGATACTATAAATAAAAAGGTTGTCTGGAAGAGATCGTTACTATATAGCGATAAAACCACCTATTGTTGCACTAGTACGTAAGATTTATTTCATTCCTATATTTATGTCGATTTCATTAGTGAGATAATAAAGATCTATCTATATAGGCACAATCTCACTGAAAAGTTTGTTTTTTATTTAGATGTTTTTTTAGCATCGATGTAAGCCAAATTTTGCCTTTTGCTAAAGGCTAAAAGTAAAGTAAAACTCTACCCTTAGCTGCGTTTGGCAAAGCTATGGTCAGCTTACAAATACTGATTCTTCAGCTACCGCACAACCACATACCGTGAATGCCAGAGCAAGTCGCACGACAAGAGTTTTAATTGCAAACGTAATTGGTTCAGTTAAATTAATTTGTTCTAGAACTGCGCAATTTTGAATTAAAATAAAAAAAACTTATGCGTCCTGTGTTTACGATTTAATAAGACGGATTATTTAACAAGATATATCTAATTTTACACAAGATATCAAGGCGGCGTGCTTCAGTCATGATTGCTTGTAATTACCTGAGTTTAACTAATAAACAGTACATCCCAATAATTATGTTGAGAGTTGATTACTGTAAGTAGTCTATTTCGGGATCGGTTAAATTACCCAATCTAAAGTGATTAACTTTACTAACAGCTTAATGAGCTTCTGTCTATACACGTTTTTATTGGTAAGATGTGTAAAGAGTAAAATGCAGACAGATTGAAAGATAAAATGATGTAGTAGTGACTTATTATAGATTCGTACTTCTGAGAAAAAGAGCTCTAAATGACACTAAAAGTATGTAAGTAAGCCTCTGTGGTGTGGTGCCTCTGTTGTGGGCTCATTATCCTGAGGTGGCGAGTTCGATTCCCGCGGCAGGACAGGTATTTTGTATAGAAAAAAGACAGCGCAAATAATTATTCTGTGTCTTTTTTTATGTTATTGAATGATGCGACGAGCTAGTCGTTCACCTGATGTTAAGCGTCACGGCCGCCCATAACAGAACAGTGTCACTCGGAACCCCAAAACATATAGTTTCAACGACACTGCACTGCGCACATCATCCTGAGACATCAGCACAATCTGGTAATAGGATTAATCGACTGTGAGATCAGATCATAAAGTCTCAATTGCCCAGTAATTTCACTAGCTACAGTGCCGTTCAAAACGGAACACAGTAGTGCTTGCACACTACTACTTGGCGGAAGAATAACTGGCACAGCGGTGGTACCTACCTAGACGAACTTTGCAACAAAGTCCTACCACCTATAGTATCTGGGTGTTGTGGGATCATGGTCTTCATAGTTTCTGGGATACAGGAAATCCTAGATTCAGGATGTATGTGATCGTTGGGCGTTATTCATTTATTTATTTATATAGGTTACTACTTTGATGAAATAGTGCATCGTCACATTTATATAAGAAGGCTCCACTTTGGTCTTTTTATATGTCAAGTACGTATGTTGTTTTTTTTCCTTTATCGTGAAATAATGATATAAAAAAGAGCGTTAGGTACTTAGACATCATGAAACGGACAAAATTACTTTCATCGTGTCGATGAGAAACTTCTCTTGGAAACTTATACAGTGTTCGGTCAAATTACTCCTACAAAGCGCTAACAGCAATCAACGAAGTGGTGCAGTGAAGTGATGATAATTTATTATTTTCCCTACCTACATATGTACATTGTTTCTGTTCTACTTCTTTGATGGATACTACATACTACAGAAGTCTCATTACAAAATTAATTCAAAATCATACTAATCTATCTTTATAATTATAAAGCGATCCCATAGAGATTTATTAGCAGTATTGCCAGCTTTGCGTAATTAACAAATTAATTAATACAGCCAGGATATGCTTTTCGTTACCAGTATCTCGAATCCAAATTTATATTTCACATTTTACAACCAACTTCCACCTTTCTTCCTCTTCCTTTACATTAAAATGAATCTGTCAATCCAATAAAGAACGCTAGTAATGCAAAATACCTGGTAGCGTCAAAGAAAACTTTATTCGCTTGGTGCACGATATACGTAACGAGCCAACAAAGCTGTTACTCGTAAAGAGCTGGCGGCGTTGGGTATATGATATAAGCTGAAAGGAAAGCCGTAGTCAAGTCTACACACTCAATTCTCTAAACATCCAAGAGGTTTATGGAAAGAGCTTCCTTTGTTTGCTAGGATATTGTGAGCTGAAAGGAAGTAAGGAATCGTGTATTCAGTTCAGAGCCGGGAAATCAAAATTACCACCTCTTATCTGAGTAGTGCTTAACTCAAGACATTTTGTTATTTGCATAAATCGTTGCGATGATGAAGAACGCTAGTAATGCAAAATACCTGGTAGCGTCAAAGAAAACTTTATTCGCTTGGTGCACGATATACGTAACGAGCCAACAAAGCTGTTACTCGTAAAGAGCTGGCGGCGTTGGGTATATGATATAAGCTGAAAGGAAAGCCGTAGTCAAGTCTACACACTCAATTCTCTAAACATCCAAGAGGTTTATGGAAAGAGCTTCCTTTGTTTGCTAGGATATTGTGAGCTGAAAGGAAGTAAGGAATCGTGTATTCAGTTCAGAGCCGGGAAATCAAAATTACCACCTCTTATCTGAGTAGTGCTTAACTCAAGACATTTTGTTATTTGCATAAATCGTTGCGATGATGCTTGAAGCCTTGAAACCATTTTTTACATAATGCTTTCATGTTTGCATATACGCATAAATATACCAATAAGCCAAAAAAGCAAATTGCTAATAAGCATACCCACCAAATGAGATGTGGTCAGCGTATCTTGTTGGACATTTACCACAATGCCTGAGCTATCAGGCCAGTCAAATATAGATAAATTTTTAATGTAAAGGAAACCCCGTAACCATTCTGTTGATTACGTTAGGCAGGCGATACTGGTACAAATCTTAATATATAAAAATGAATCTCTATTTCTCTGGTCATCGCATCGCGGGCATAATTTTTGGTAATTCTTACTTTGTGTTTATTATTTTCAAGAGAAGGTTCTTATGAAAGAAAATGTTAAGAAAGTATCTAAAATTTTCACCGCGCGGGTGAAGCCGCGGGGTGCAGCTAGTAATAAATATTTAATAATAATAATAGCGCCCAACGATCACATACATAGATCCAGGACCCTAACTAGGATTCCCTGTGTCTAGGAACCCAGGAACTACGAGGACCATGGTTCCACAACACCTAGACTCAGAACAAGTATTAGCGCTTTTTTCTGTGCAAAAATACTTGTCCTGTATGTTTACTTGATGAATAGCGCTAAGAAAAATTATACGAATGTGCACTAAATATGCGCTTTTGTCTTGCACCAAGTACCAATAGATGCAAAGCGGCTTCACAGCCTCGAAGTTCGAGACTTGCGGCAGCTACCAACTAAGCGTTTTATCGCTACAGCGCAGCTCAGGCGCGATTCGAAGGCATTTCTCATCGCTCAACTAGTCTTCGCGGCTCAACACTATGGCGCTGTTAAGCTTGTTAAGAACTTTGAATTAAAACTGAGAGCAGAAGCTGCGAATTATTATTCTATGGCTGCGGTATAAACATTAACATTGTGATGTTGAAATGATTGGCTTTTGAACAGACTGCTCAAGCAAATTTGGTCTAAGAGCAATTATAATATACAAATGAATACCTTTCATGATCACAAAACTTTGATTGCAATGAAACAGGAGAAATTTCCATACTGACTATGCACATAAACTGCGTATTGAAACTATCAAATCCATACGAATTTGTGTTTGCGGTTGCAATCGAGTTACATGATCGCCCAGCTGGTTGTTGTGTATTTTGTAACCACTGACATAAAACTACGAAGGGTGTTGACTTTTGTCTGCCTCTCCTGGTACTGTAACTCCAAAATTTTGGATGGACCTGCTGGGCGATGACTCAATTGCAACAAATAGAAACACATATTTGTATGGATTTGACAGTTTGATTACGCAGCTTATGTGCATAGTTAGTATGGAAATTTCTCTTGTTGTATTGCAATCAAAGTTACATGATCACTCCCCTGGTCATGACATCACATAACGTTACATTGTTATTTTGTCTCTTTTTTAAATGTATGTCTCCTATATAGTAATGTAATGATGTGTGATATCCGGTATAAATGTATTTTCTTTTTTTCTTTCTAATATCATTTTCTTAGTAAGAAGCCATCTTATTAATTTTTACACTTAATTTTTTAATACATCAATGTCAATCATAAACGTCTTACTTTACTAATAAAACTTATAATGTGTGTAAACCAGGAGCACCTTTTTAACTTCCATTTATTCTTCATTCTCAATAAAAATCGTAGTATTTCACTAGATAATCAAAAAGTGATCGTTTTTCCACCGATCTTTTCTCACAGAAACCTGACTCATACTCTCATTCAATTACGCGCAAACTAGTGTTTTGTTGTCAATCAGAAAAGTAATATCAAGATTACTTACTGAACTTAATTTAAAAAATATGAACCAGTGTATAAATTCAAGTCATTTGTACTTATTGTTTCTTATTAAATGGTCAGTACTTATTGTATTTTGTCTTAGATAATCGTTATTACTATGAGGACCATGGTCCTTCTTTCCTGGGTTCCTAGATACATGAAATCCTATTTAGGGTCCAGGATCTACGTATGTGATCGTTAGGCGTTATTATTTTTTTTATACGAAAAAAGTACACGAAACATCACGTAGCTAACACAAGAGAAAACAAAAACGGAATGAGGAAGTGCTTTCACAAAAATCAACCTAAATATATTACTCTAAAGTTAATAAAAACAACGCTAAAGTAACATGAATGTGGGTATAATATAATCATAAAAGCTAACAAACTTAGAAAGGGTATGTTTGCTCAATCCGATAAATAAAATAAAGTTGTAAAGCCTTTAGCGAAACAACCGTTTGATTGCCAACATACGCTTTATGCGGATCAAACCTGTGGGTTTGATGTTCATACAGCTGTAAAACTCTAAAACCTAGAATAAATTAGTTCTTAACTTGTATGTTTTTTGTATGTTAGATAGGCCTGCGATTTATCACATTTCTACTGATATTATGTGACAAGATAGTACACTAACCTATTAGAATATCATAAGCACATCAAATTATTTGGCTATAAGTTTTGGCATTTATTGTATACATTTTTTTTGACTGGCCCAATAGCTCATTTGGTAGTGAGCCTGCCTTCTAAACTGCGGGTTGCAGGTTCGATTCCCACCCAGGACACACATTTGTGTGATGAACATAGGTGTTTGTTCTGTGTCTGGGTGTTATATTTTATTCTATGTATGTATCTATTAATAAAAAGTATCTAAGTATTGTATCAGTTACCTGGTACCCATAATACAAGCTTTGCTTAGTTTCGGGCTAGATGGCGTTGTGTAAGATGTCTACACTACACATATTATTATTATTATTTTACATTGAGATGTATAGCGGTTCCAAAGCTACCAACCGCAGCCAACCATGTAAGCGAATATTTTCATGACTTTTCCTCTTTCTAATAGAATATCAAAGGTCAAAGATCAAACACGTGTGCATATATAAATAGAAAATGTGACCGCAAATCGCAAAAACCACTTTGTTAGCTGTACTGACCGCATGATATAAGCGATACTAGGCAAAATGAGCCACTGCCAACATTCAACTAAAAGTAATATTTTTGCTTTGGTATGGCTCCACACTTTCGTGTATTTAACCAGTGTCAAGTAATTGATAATTTATCGAGTTAAGTAATATATATACGTGTCAAGTCAAGTCAAAGTCCAAGTCATCAAGTCAAATCATAGTCTAGTCTAGTCAAGTCATACTTCTAGTAAAGTGGTGGCAACTTTACCAGAAGCTTCTAAGTAGTTTTGGAAACAACACGAAAAGCAACGTTCAACCATCATTATACCACTTTCCCACACTCATGCCTGTAATCCAGCACTTAACGAATAAAATGCCACCAATTTTATGCACTAACACTGAAAATTACACAAGTTTCGGAAAATAATATAATGCGGTGACGCGATCTTTTTCGTTTTCCCGCCAAAAAACTCGATGGCGACATTAACATTAAAGAAAGTTATCCCGGACGATAGATGGAGTTACAGAAGTTTTATTTCAAACGCACACTCGTATTTGGATTTTGTTAAATTATTTCAAATTCAAATTGAAAACCAGTTTTAAGTGCAGCTCTAAATAAATAAAAAAAAATTAATCTGTAAAGTACAATCAAAGCAGTCTTTTAATACCTCTTCATGTATTATTTGAAAGTGTCGAGTTTGCGCAGGACGTGAAATTCTGCGTTGCGGTCACACTATTCGCTTGGAGATGATTCATATTTGTGTCATGAGTTTTGGCTTTAAAACCGACCTTTGCAAACGTGGATTTATTACAAAGGAAAACGGTTTAGTGGTTTTCGTACACAAAATGTAGATAATTTCAAAATGAATCAGGATACCAATTCAAAGGGAAAGTTTCTCATTTAAGTTTTATATATTTAAATTTCTTTACATTTTATGAAATAATTTTATATTTTCACATTTAAAAATAATGAAGACGATCTGAAACAAGCAATGGTGTCGTTTACGTAATAAATTTTTTTTTCTTTGATTAAAATACCTTCTACTTTTTTTTTATTATGAGACAAAACATTACGAGGCATTTTAATAAATATTTTTTTTACATAAAAAATGTGTTTAATTATTTTAATTGAACTCAGTTTTTTTCTTACATAGTTTTTCACAATCTTCATTGCTTTGAAAGATCTAGTCACAGTATATATACTCATGAACAAGTCACATGTTTAACTAAAGTTCGTCTATACATTATTCAAATTAAATTATCCAAGCAGTGAAAACTTTCAATACACCCTTCAAGTTATTAGGTCTAGGACTAAAACTTTCTACCAGCAGGTCACTCCACTTATTATGCATGAACTGTCATAGTCCTCGAATATATCGTCGAAAATCAATTTGTTTGAGCAGTTGTACGCTCATATAATACAATACGTTCGACTTGTGTACTTGGTAGGTCTTGGTGTGTCTTGTCATATTGTAAATCTTATTGATATTCTGAAAATTAAATGATTGAAATACATTGAAATACAATATTGATTGAATTATTGAACATATGTAAAATCTTTCTCAGTTAAGTAACCCATGTACTTATTGATAAAAGCTTGATAAAATATTTAGATTTCTAAAATATTCACGTCTGGAGGTAAAAACCTTTCTGTTATAAATGAAGGTTTTGAGAGCATATTTTTGTGATTTGTGGCTTATTTGAAATACCTATTGGTATATTTACTTAATGAAATAAAAGTTTTATTTATACAGTAGGTTTTTCTTGCACTGAAAAAGATAGAGAAAGAAAGATGTTTAGATTCTTAAGGTTTTAATTAATCGTTCTTTAAATAGAAATTGTAGTCAATATCTAGGATTAATTAATGTGCACTAGTTTATGTACTTAGGATTTCTTCATGATAAATCGTTGCATGAGATAAAATAATACTTAATTAACAATTTCCTTTTTACTCGGGCTTAAATATTTATCTGTTACAAAATTAAATAGTTTATTCTGAATTAGATATTTAATAAATCGGTACAACAATAATTTTAAAAAACCCACTAATTGCACTAAAATAATTATGACTACTCATAAATATTTAATTATATCTTGAAATCGTTATACAAAATACTTTAAGTACATTATAAATAAACCTAATAAGCAATATACAATTTGTTAACTACATTTTCATCAAAAACTCCACCGTGTTCATTTACGAATATACTCAGGCCTTGTAAACATTTCTGTTCAATCTCATTGCTTTGTCGGCGCCTTAAAACTCTACAGATTGATTGAAAATGTGCCGCAATAAGTAAACAAACCGACCAATTGCTCAGATAAAATGTTCAAAGAGGAGAGACAGGTTATTGGAAGAAATAAATTTCCCTAGCGCATCTAAAGATTTTCATTACATTGAAGTCACTTGACCGAGTTTCTGACACAAAGGAATCTAACTTTTATCTCTTTAGCGGAGCATTTATTGCGGTCAGCAAAAAGGTTTTTAGATCAAACGGGGGTATAAAATGTCTCGTTGAAAAGTGGCAGTGGTTTTGTTTTTGTTTTGTATTTGGTGAGGGCTCGAGTTGGATTGCTTCTCGATCTCAATCGATATGGCGAACGTGACTGTTGATTGTGTTTTGATTTTTGAGGTCTTTTTCGTCGGTGAACCTAGACAAACTTTTGCAGAAAAGTCATACGATCTAATAGTAGTGGTCGTTGAATAAACGAACAGTTTATTTCAACTGTTTCTCTGCCGTGAACGAATAGACTAGTTTATAGTTCACTGATTTTTCACTGTTTACGTATGAACGGCATATCTATTGGTTCGCTCGTCCGTCGCAAAAACCGTCGTAGACGCTTAGGCGTCCCGTCTAAGCGTCTACGACATAAACTAGTCGAATATTCAACTGTTTTATCAACTAGTCTATGGTTGACGATAAACGGTCTCGTTGCGTCGACTGTAAAGGCGTCAACGACCCACCACTACGATCTAATGATATTTAGTTTGAGGTCGTCAATTGGTTTGAAAATTATATGTAAGCACGAAAGTCTGAACTAATAAACGGTAGATACAACCCAATTCATCCGTTATGTTACGGTACAGTGCTTGGCCTCTACTGTAATGTAATCTCTTCGTTAATTTACCCATCAATATGATAATCAAGTGAAATATCATTGTTTTCACGCTTATTAAGCACGAATCCAATCAACTGATTCAATGATTCGGCTCTGAACAATCACGTTACATTTTGTTCTATTGTCGTTGTATATTAATTTGAGTGCTGGATTTTTAATGTCAAGTTCGCAATTGTAGGTTGAACAATCTAAAACTCTTTTTATAAAATGTTAATGTGACCAGTTCCTAATGTCGCCCAATAACAAAATAATGTGTTTATCTTATTTACTATACATTTAATTTTATTTCTATTATCATCAGTTTACTGCTAGACGAACGAAATATTCTCTCTAATAATCACCAGTGGGATCAATCTTAAACCCTTATCATCCAACTTCTGCCTGCAGCTTTCTATAGGACATCTCTTCACCTGATCGGTAGGCGTTATACACTCAACACCCTTTGGAAAGTCATAGTCTAAATACTCACGCATCTTCTCTAACGTTCTCTGCTCTTCTCCTTCACCGTATACAAAAATACTGAAAATATATGTTTCAATTTGAATGCATTTCTTTTTCTAATTAATTTTGTTCTCGTGTATTATTTCAAACATACACACCATAAAACCAACAAAGAAGGAAGAAGAAGAGGAAGCAGAAGATCCGTTGGGGTAGACGTCCCCCAACGGACTTTCTCCTTTGATTAAGTTATATATACGACTGACCCGATAGCTCAGTTGGTAGTAACCCTGCCTTCTGAACTGTGGGTTGTGGGTTCGATTCCCACACAGGACAAACATTTGTGTGATGAACATCGATGTTTGTTCCGTGTCTGGGTGTTATATTGTATTTTATGTATGTATTTACAAACAAAAAGTATCTAAGTATTGTATCAGTTATCTGTTTCCCATAGTACAAGCTTTGCTTAGTTTGGGGCTAGATGGCGCTGTGTGAAATGTCCACACATATTTATATTTATATGTATATAGGTGTGACCACTATTGCTTCAGCTTGCTAATCTTTTGAGCTGGTATCTTTTTTTTTTGCTAGCATTTGACCGCGCTCTCACCTGATCGGAAGTGACGATGCGATCGAAGGTGTAGCATGCTAGCCAAGTAAAAGGAAATCATTAGTTCTTTGTTGGTTATATTGTGTGTATGTTTGTAATAACACACGAGAACAAAATTGATTAGAAAAATAAATGTAATTAATTCGTAACATACATTTTCAGTGTTTTTGTATGTGAGTTTTTTATACTTATTATATTTCTCTAATAGTAAATTTAATTCACCTTATTGAAAGAGAAATATAAAAATTAAATCCACTTACAACACCGAGTGTGTAACTCGATAATTCTCCGCTTGCAAGTTATTTAACTGTCACGTAGTTCTACAATTCAATTTGTCAAACGCCGTCCCTAAGCTCTTTCCGTTGTTCACCCCTTTTGCAATAAGGTTATTTATCTATAGCAGTTTCTTGAAATGAGAAATTATTGACGGTTTGGTGATACGTTTTGACCATACATTAACAGCTTATTTGCAAAAGATTTGATATCATGGCTTTTAATGCATATCATTTCTAAAATATATGAGTATATTTGAAAAGTAAATTTTGAACTTATCTTTGAGAATATTATTATTATAACTTATGAATGAAAATAACCCTTTATTGATAGTTCTAAAACATGTTTTCTGATTCCTTGCTTCTTTATAATAATCTTCTACAACACATTACTGATTTTATGAATTACAACTTATTACTACTTTTTATTTCAAAACAAACTGTACTGGACTGTTGATAAAGTCCAAAATTACTGTGTATATCACAGAGTATGCAAGCTACGAACACAACATACTGTCCATCTACAGTGCCACAGATGTGCAGCGAAGTGTCTGCCTTGATTACACCATCGATATACGAATCTAATTATTGTGCTGGCAAGGCCCTAAGCGGGATAGGATCAGCTGTGTCTCTTGTCACGAGATAATGGATTTGAGGACGCCCACTGAATATTTATTTGACTTGAAGGGATTCCGCTAGATGAGTATTTAATTAGGCACCTACGCTGTCTGTGGAAACGTGGGTGGAATAGTGATTTACCCCATCGAGGAAAGAACAAAAATGTTTCTGTTATTGAGGAACAAATTGTTGGACAAACGCAAGTTTGTTAGAAACTTTGAAACCTAATTCGGTTTGAATTACTTGGCAAGTTTGACAAGTGCTATGGAAGTAAAAGGGATGACTATTTTTGATGACACTGAGCCTGAATTTATTCCGATCACCAATGAACGGTATGATAAGTATTCCAAGCCGCATTTTGGAATCAAAATAGTTTTGTTTTGAGACAGTCTTGCTTTTTGTGGACAGTCTGCGGTGGGCTTAAATCATCGGCTTGTAAGCTCGGCCGGGGTCTAATAAATTTATTGGCTGTGAAACGAGAAGTCTAATTTCGACTCGAACGCATTCCGTTTTGTGTTCGAGCGAGATTTAGTGGTACGCCGCGGGTGGTACAATCAACGCTCGATTGTTACAGGGCATTGAAAGGAGTGAGTTAAAACACAGATTACTCAGTTTAATGGAAAGGTGTGATTTGAAACCTACCGCAGCTGGGGAAGTGACATTGTGGTTAGAAATCTTAACGATATAGGTACTGTTATAGACCAAGTTCAGACATAGCTTTGAAACTTTTCCAAATATTGTACATGAATAGTTTTTATAAACTGTGAAGGACAATATATTAAAATGAAAAAGTAGAAAAGAGAAAATATGGGAAAGGTAGTTAATCTGAGTAAATTGGCAGAAAGGTCCCAAAATTAGTTAATTAACCTTAAAATGGTGAATACAGTTCTTACTCTGATGAATTAAAATAAAATGAATATATATATAATAAAAGAGACATTGCAAATGCAAGGGGCATTACAAGATTGTTTAGTATCCATTAATACTAAATTATCTGTCTCGCTCTAGCGACATATCGCTTTTTCTCTCTTCCATTCAAGTTTCCCAGCAGACACGTGCTCATTTGTATTCAATTAAATAAATTATAAAAAAGTTGCGTTGTGTGTCAATAATGCCAAATTGTGTTACAATAAACAATCAGTGAAGTGATAAACTCTTTCATTTATAAATAAGGATACCTATATATAAATCCTAAACAAAGATAAATCTCTCCTCACCCCTATCTCACCTCAGAGGAATAGCCTACTTTGAAGTGTCATCATGTTGGAGCTGGAGTTATGTCTATGCGCGCGCGTGTGAGTGTGTGGGTGTGTGTGTGTGTGTGGTATTAGTTGACCTTGAGCAATAGTGAGATCCTTCGTGTAATTAAAGCAAATACACACGTTACCAACGTCGCAGGAAAGCGCTCTATCTAGCCGCTTTATCTTCTCAACGATCAAAACATTCGCAATACTGGTATATCAGGTTTAAAGCAACCTGTTTTTTACATAGGTTGTATCACTTTTTTCTCTTTTACTCTGACGAATTGCTATTGGATCACGCGAGCGAGTGGTGATTGAATTATTATTAAACACTTCAAGAAATGGATGACGTATGCATTTTGTTATCGTCACACCAGTTTTATTCACGTGTTCAAGTTTGTTGGCATTTTTTTTCAGATTAGTAGTTAATAGTAATGGCCAGGTTCTTTTTACGGTGCTCTTAAAATTGGGATCTTTTATTTTGTTATTTTTGAAACTCCATTACGTCGCTATTGTCTTTTTTGTAAATCTCAAGTAGTCTACTCGCTGATTACTTTTTGTTTTGAATCATAAGTTATGTGCTAGCTATTAAGGTTCGATATGGTTCAGCACCCCTCAAGTTACTCACGATCTGTCGCCAAAGGCGTAAGCTACATCTTTAGTCGTAGTTGGTTTTTCTCGTCTACTAATTAGTGCCTTCATTAGTAAAGCCACGCTTATAATTCGCAAAATTACGTTGAAAAGCTTCATTATTTTCAGAGTTACGTTCATAAGCTTAATTATCGTTTCGTTCAACCTTTGCATTTAAATGTTATTTATAAAAGCTTGTTTCCATTGTTGGATAAAAACGTGAAGTTTCAAGTGTTTGACGTTCCTAAATGACAACAACGGTAACTGGTACTTATATGTATGGGATAAAAATCAGTTAGTTTGTATTGCTATAAAAAAAAATTATGAATGTTTTGTTTAAACTAAATGTTACACGAGAGTCACAACTACTACGAGATGTTTTAGGTTAACATAATCAAAAATGTCGTTCAATATAATTTTTTATACTGATGCACGTCGCGTCCCGTAATCATCCATCCAAATGGAAACAAGCAGGAAGATATTAAATTAATGGAAATTAGCATGTTATGTAAAAAAAAACTCGGCTTTACATTGTTAACATTCGTTTTGCTTAAGTATTTTCTTTAGAAAATGTTTGAGAAACACAAAGACGTTATTATTTTGCTTCAAAGCTTCTTGTTACTCATTTCTTCGCTCATACAATTGTTTGTAAACTTAGTTTCCGTTGTTCTTTGTCATTGTTTATGATATTGGCTAACAAGTTTTAGATATATATATGTTTTATATTTAAGTATTCCTAGGTAAAGAAAACACTGAAAAAACCAAGGACTACCATGAGAATTGATGGATTAATGAGGACTAAGGAGTTCAAACTAAAAGAGCTCAACACCACAAAGTGGGTCTTCATTCAATTATACCGTTTCTGGCATCAATATAATACTAGGCCAGTAACAGGAGGAGAAATAGAGGTATAGTTCTGGCAAGGTGGAGGGTGGTAGTGAAAAAGGCTTGTTGGTTTTTTGCCAAGCAGTCCATAATCCTGCCATTTATAATCATGCCAAAAACGCACGAAGTAGCAAAGTAATGCGCAATGTTAATATTTTCTTTTTTTTTTCCATCTACCCTAAAATTTATGATTTAAATAGAACTGTTATATTTATAAACTTTGTAAAGTGTTATTCGTTTTAAGAGGCGCCTTCAGCCTACAAAACAATTTATATTCTCAGAATAAATTTGTAACTTAGACACTAACGCTAAGTCCTACAAAATAAAATGTAATTTTATGTCAATAAAGGAATTTTAAATTTAATCAAATCAGTCCATAATCCAGTATATATCACATCGTTCAGTAAAGAAGAGAAGTTCAAATATAATCAAACTACTTAATAATTAAGGGCATTATTTTAATTAATACAATACAGTAAAATTACCTGTCTCGTTTTCGCCAGTAACATTTCACGTCACTGAGAAATTAACTGATTAACTAACGTTTATAAGGCTTAATTAACAGAAATTATTTAAGAACTTATACAAATTAAATACAAACTGAACTGTAAAAACGAACTATTAAACTATAAAACGTTAAGTAAGTAAGGTAAGGTTGTTTGTTATTTATAGCCCCTGTTACAAATAAAGGTTTAAGTATGTTTCTGTACAACGTATGTACCTACGTAGGTATATAAGTATATAATTCATTTTGTGTGTATACGAGACCAACAGCTTTTTACAATACAGTGCGTAATAAGGATAGAAATCGAAATCTGAATAAGTAATTCGCTAGAGATATACAAGGTAAACAGCTACGGGATCTGAGACGATGGGATCCGACGGCTTTCTGTCGGCTACCAACGCCAATATTAAGTAGGGTATCTGTGGTTTCGTAGAATAAGAAAACAAAATTGACATTTTGGAGTTTTGGCGGGAAAACGAGAAAGATCGCTGCATCGCATTGTATTATTAAACTAGTGTTATTTTCAGTGTTAGTGCATACAATTGGTGGCATTTTATTCTTTAAGTGCAGGATTATAGCCATGAGTGTCAGAAAGTGGTATAATGATGGTGAAACATTTCTTTTCGTGTTGTTTCCATAACTCCATAGAAGCTTCTAGTAAAGCTACCACCACTTTACTAGGAGTATGACTTAGACTAGACTATGACTTGGACTGTGACTTGACACATATCTGCGTGAAATATTATTAACTTGATAAATTATCAATTACTTGTGACTGGCTAAATACACAAAAAGAGGAGCTAAAACAAAAACAAATTACATTTGACTATGGAGTAGCGGTAGCCTCCTTCAAAGTGGACTTATTTGGGAGTCGCGTTGGATCCTAATGACAAATAATCGTTCTTTGTAGAGTTCGTAAAGTAATTAGTTGTTTAAATTGAGGAGTTCTTTAGGCGTAGTCAGTGGATCATTTTAGGGTATTATACCAAAAAAAAACTGTGTGAATCGTGCTTTCACTTTTAGGGGCTGAGTATCTCTGCATCAACTCTTATACATAATATATATAATAAATTTGAACGAATCAGTATCGCGATTTGACGAGGCAATGCTCCCAGCATATTGGCAGTTGTAATTATGCCAACGAATCAGCATCACAATTGGACGAGGCTGTGCTCCCAGCATATTTGCAGTTATAATTATGCCAATGAATCAGCATCACAATTTGACGAGGCAATGCTCCTAGCATATTTGCACTTATAATTATGCCAACGAATCAGCATCACAACTGGACGAGGCAATGCTTCCAGCATATATGCAGTTATAATTATGCCAATGAATAAACATCACAATTTGATGAGGCAATACTCCCAGCATATTTGCAGTTATAATAATGCCAGCGAATCAGCATTACAATATGACGAGGCAATGCTCCTAGCATATTTGTACTTATAATTATGCCAACGAATCAGCATCACAACTAGACGAGGCAATGCTTCCAGCATATATGCAGTTATAATTATGCCAATGAATAAACATCACAATTTGACGAGGCAATGCTCCCAGCATATTGGCAGTTATAGTTATGCTAACGAATCAGCATCACAATTTGACGAGGCAATGCTCCCAGCATATTGGCAGTTATAATTATGCCAACGAATCAGCATCACAATTGGACGAGGCTATGCTCCCAGCATATTTGCAGTTATAATTATGCCAATGAATCAGCATCACAATTTGACGAGGCAATGCTCCTAGCATATTGGCAGTTATTATAATGTTAATGAATCAGCATTGCCATTCAACAAGGTAATGCAGCCAAGCAGCATTGGCATGCTTTTAACTATCCCGGTGGAAATTTGGACTACGGATCCAACATTTTTTATACTTTGTACGATATTTTACTTAAAAAACTTGCGCGATTATCCGAAGATTTATGAATCTTGGTAACAACAAGCGCTCCGCAAGCGTCTTCATAAAGTCGAGCGCGTTACTACAATGTTTTCCAATCCATCCGTTTCTATCGTAATAAAAATATTTTTCGTTTGAATTTCTTCATATTGCTTAATCTTGATTATTGACTGACCCGCCTGACTTCACTCGAGTGATTATTTTATGCCAAATTAATAAATACGAATTTTCATGTATACATTTTAATCCCTATTTTTATGAAAACTTAAAGAGACCCCTTTAAGTCTTTAAATTTACCTCTGTTCTATCAGACTGGCCTGTTAGCGCAATTAGTAACCCTGCTTTTTTAACTGTAGGCTGTGTGTTCGATTCTCACAAATGACAAACATTTGTGTGATTAAGCATCGCACACCAAACGCGCGGTCAGCATTTTACTCATTCATACCATATTTCATACCGCGCGTCACCAGTTCACGATCAGACATCAACCATTCCGCGTGTTCTCGCTACCATTTACATCAATCATTTAGACCTAGTTTTTTGGATTAATAAACAGCTTTTCTAATTAATTAGGTCTTATCATTTATGTACGGACTACACCGTACGCTGTGTCTGGGTGTTATATTTATTCTACGTATGTATTTCCAAAAAAAAGTACTATCTAAGTATTGTATTAGTTATCTGGTTCCAACAGCTTTGCTTAGTTTGGGGGCTAGATGGCGCTGTGTGTTATGGCCACACATATTTAATAATTATTTTATTTATTTAAAGTCAAGGATGTCCCGCCTCTCCCCCATTTGTTTTTTCCAAACACTCCACTCGGCAGCAATTCTCAACTAATATAAAATTATTCTGATATCAAATGATGCATTCATAGTTAAAAGCCTTGTATTTCTTTTGAGCATTTTCAATGTTGCCTTTATTAGTTTTGGATTAGACACTCATTTTTTAAACTCACCCTGCATAGTTATTAAAGAAAACGTTGCATCAAAAACAAAAATATATATTCAATTATATTTTATATTTAATTCATACATTCATAATTCGGTTTTATTTATTTTAAGTTCTTAGGTATAGTTTAGTTTAGTTATTGTTAATTCATTTGATAAAGTCAATAAAGCATAATATGTGATTCATACATCATACGTTCATCTACTGTTGAACATATTATATGCCACCCTCATAGAATGCAACTTTGAACTTTGTCTTTTGCTACACAATCGCCTCTTGTATCCACTAACGTGTGTCCCAGTTTGACAGTCGTCAATACCCTAGTGGGGTCTAAAGTATCGTAATACATTTTGCGGACATCAAGCACATCAAAGTAAGCTCTTTATTTTAGTAAGCCAGGTATATTTTAGCATTTACATAAATAGCCACAGTAACCATGAGCTTGGGTATAAATGGTACCCACATTATATCCAACTCTGTGAAACTAAGAAAATATGGGTCGTAGGACTACTTATTATAGAAGTATTCCTACCACACTATGATATAAATATCAATTTTTATAATAATAGCTATTATGTAGTTGGTTCTTGCTTTCTTATTACACGCCTGCTGGATAACGAAGAAAAGCTGCCCACAGTTCAACTACTCGTCGTTAGATGGCGCTGCTAGTAACTTAGAAAATTTATATATAGAAATGAACTTCCATTTTCCCTTGGTTATCGCATCTCGTGTGAATGGTAGGAACATTTTGGCTAATAATTTTTTTGTTGTGTTTATTATTGTCAGGAGAAGGTTCTTATGAAAGAAAAATTTTAAAATGTTAAACGGAAAATTAGATAATTTCTCCACACGGGTGAAACCGTGGGGAGCCGCTAGTATATTTTACAAAATATTTTATTATGGTCATTAGGGTTCACCTGAAAATTAAAGTGAATGACGAATAAATAGTTTTATATGAACAGTAACCTCCACTCAGCACTAAGAAAAATGCATAGCGTTAGTACGTTGGTAGCGCGGGGATTGGTCCAGACCTTGGGCACTGTAGACCAATGTCATTTGTTTTATTTAAATGCGGATAGGTGTACGTAACTAAAATAAAAGAACATTATGTGCTCAGATGTTATTTTCTCGACCAAAATAGGCATTTCATTAAAGGTACAAGGTGGAATTTAATTCGTTCTTTTCCTTTAATGTAAATATTGAAAATAATTGGTGGAAAATAATTCACTCTTTTCCTTTAATGTATGTATTCAGTCCATGCTATAGAATGCTTCATTATAACTAAATAAAAAAAGTACTTATGAAATAAAACTTAAATCTAGGTATTATCAAATTTAAATTCTAAAGAAAAGGCTTGTGACATTGAAAAAAGCAGGTGTTTTATTGCCTATGAAACATTTACAAAGCACTCAGCTGGTGCCCGCTGTGTGTACCGTTAAATAGACATTTCGGCTGTCATGCAGTTATTTTAAGAGGCACTAAGTACTAAAACATTTTTTTTAAATTGGACCTTGTGCGAATATTCTATAGCATGGTCTGAGTACATACATTTAAGGAAAAGAGTGAATTATTTTCCACCATGTATATCTAGAAACAAAATAATGTAAAGCACTATGTCGTTGTACCTACAACCTTTAGGGTAAATAAAACAAATTCTCAGGATAGTCTTAGTATTAGAGGTGGTAAGAAATTCAAAGTGAAAATTCAACTTTATTATTTTAGAGTAAAGTTTGAGGAAAAGTTCAGTGGAATATGGTAAAGTCTGTTTACCACGTGGAAACCAAAGTTTTTGTTTTCACCTGCTAAGAACTAACTGCGTTTGGTTTGAGTTTCTACTTTTGTTTTTTAAACTCCATTTACCGAAATGATTAATTGTTTTATAAAGTAAGTAGAAATAAAGCTAATATTTACGTATCCAATGCCTTAAACAGATTCAACAAATTTTTTCGTCTAATACTTGAGATAAGTATTCAGTACCGAAAGCATTTGAAGGAAGGGGGGGGGGGGATAGACAGTAACTACTAATATTAATGATAATAACGCCCAAGGATTACATACATTCTGGACCTTAATTAGGATTCCCTGTATCTGGGGACTCAGAACAAGCGCTTTGTTTTATAAGCTACTTTACTTACTACGGTTTCATCCGCAGAAAGTAGCCTTTGTGTTAATCCATTATATAAGCTATCTACATTCCAAATTTCATCCAAATCCGTCCAGTCATTTGAGCGTGAAAGAGTAACAAACATACACACACACAAACATTAGCCTTTATAATATTAGTGTGATAGTGTGATTTTATAATAGTTAGCGCTTTTTCGTGCACAAATACTTGTTCTGTCGTCGGAATCGAACCCGCCACTTCCGGGCTATGAACCAAACTTTCCACCCACCACACCACAGAGGCTGACACTGACATTATACGCTCTCTTACACCGGGTTTTAGTATGTTATCTTTGGATGGAAATTGCCGATACAGCAAAATCCATCTATCTTAATATGGTAAGACCAACTGTAATTACAACATTTACAGCCAATCAAGACAGCTAGATTTTATGTATCAACAATTTTAATCTAAATATATCTTTACAAAACTCGGCACTAATCAACTGTGTCAAAGAATTTCAGGAAGATTGGGTTCATTCTATAAAACAATACGGAAATCACAATACGCCTCAGTAAGTTCACCATCCATATTAATTTATACCTAACCACAGATTCATTGATATTACTCCACCGCTACCTGATCAACCGGTGTGAAGTTGGCAGCCATATTTAGCAGCCATATAACCCGAACAAATTAAGATGGTAATTTTTGTCACGGTAAAAGCTACAAATTTCATGCCTATTTTACAGGGATAACTGCTGAAAAACTAATAACTGAGACCGTGCATTTCCAAAGATAGATAATAATGATTAACAACACTAAAACACCAGCTCATGAGAGAAATAAATAGAAACATTCACCATACCGGCTGCTATAACATTGCGGATCATAAACCCCTGATTTATGAGAAAAAAACGATTGAAACGTAAAGGCGTATAACCTATGTTCCATATCTATGCCTTTTCAGAGCGGAAGAAAGCCTATTTAACCCGAAAATAGTCACTCAAACATGACATGGATTTTTTTACCATGCTCTTTGAACAAGTGTTGGGTGCTGGTGTATTACGATATCTTATCCCCTGATTTTTCAGGAAAAAACGACTGAAACGTAAAGGTATATAACCTACGTACCATATCTATGCCTTTTCAGAGCGGAAGAAAGCCTACTTAACCCGAAAATAGGCACTCAAACGTGACATGAATTTTTTTACCATGCTCTTTGAACAAGTGTTGGCTGCTGGTGTATTACGATATCTTATCCCCTGATTTTTCAGGAAAAAACGACTGAAACGTAAAGGTATATAACCTACGCACCATATCTATGCCGTTTCAGAGCGGAAGAAAGCCTACTTAACCCGAAAATAGGCACTCAAACATGACATGGATTTTTTTACCATGCTCTTATCTGGTGAACAAGTGTTGGCTGCTGGTGTATTACGATGTCTTATTCCCTGATTTTTCAGGAAAAAACGACTGAAACGTAAAGGTATATAACCTACGCACCATATCTATGCCGTTTCAGAGCGGAAGAAAGCCTGCTTAACCCGAAAATAGGCACTCAAACATGACATGGATTTTTTTACCATGCTCTTATCTGGTGAACAAGTGTTGGCTGCTGGTGTATTACGATGTCTTATTCCCTGATTTTTCAGGAAAAAACTACTGTAACGTAAAGGTATATAACCTACGTACCACACCTATGCCTTTTCAGAGCGGAAGAAAGCCTACTTAACGCGAAAATAGGCACTCAAACATGACATGAATTTTTTTACCATGCTCTTTGAACAAGTGTTGGCTGCTGGTGTATTACGATGTCTTATCCCCTGATTTTTCAGGAAAAAACTACTGTAACGTAAAGGTATGTAACCTACGTACCATATCTATGCCTTTTCAGAGCGGAAAAAAGCCTACTTAACCCGAAAATAGGCACTCAAACGTGACATGAATTTTTTTACCATGCTCTTTGAACAAGTGTTGGCTGCTGGTGTATTACGATGTCTTATCCCTTGATTTTTCAGGAAAAAACGACTGAAACGTAAAAGTATGTAACTTACGTACCATATCTATGCCTTTTCAGAGCGAAAGAAAGCCTACTTAACCCGAAAATAGGCACTCAAACGTGACATGAATTTTTTTACCATGCTCTTTGAACAAGTGTTGGCTGCTGGTGTATTACGATATCTTATCCCCTGATTTTTCAGGAAAAAACGACTGAAACGTAAAGGTATATAACCTACGCACCATATCTATGCCGTTTCAGAGCGGAAGAAAGCCTGCTTAACCCGAAAATAGGCACTCAAACATGACATGGATTTTTTTACCATGCTCTTATCTGGTGAACAAGTGTTGGCTGCTGGTGTATTACGATGTCTTATTCCCTGATTTTTCAGGAAAAAACTACTGTAACGTAAAGGTATATAACCTACGTACCACACCTATGCCTTTTCAGAGCGGAAGAAAGCCTACTTAACGCGAAAATAGGCACTCAAACATGACATGAATTTTTTTACCATGCTCTTTGAACAAGTGTTGGCTGCTGGTGTATTACGATGTCTTATCCCCTGATTTTTCAGGAAAAAACTACTGTAACGTAAAGGTATATAACTTACGTACCATACCTATGCCTTTTCAGAGCGGAAGAAAGCCTACTTAACCCGAAAATAGGCACTCAAACATGACATGAATTTTTTTACCATGCTCTTTGAACAAGTGTTGGCTGCTGGTGTATTACGATATCTTATCCCCTGATTTTTCAAGAAAACACGACTGAGACGTAAAAGTATGTAACCTACGTACCATATCTATGCCTTTTCAGAGCGGAAGAAAGCCTGCTTAACCCGAAAATAGGCACTCAAATATGACATGAATTTTTTTACCATGCTCTTTGAACAAGTGTTGGCTGCTGGTGTATTACGATATCTTATCCCCTGATTTTTCAGGAAAAAACTACTGAAACGTAAAGGTATATAACTTACGTACGATATCTATGCCTTTTCAGAGCGGAAGAAAGCCTATTTAACCCGAAAATAGGCACTCAAACATGACATCGATTTTTTTACCATGCTCTTATCTGGTGAACAAGTGTTGGCTGCTGGTGTATTACGATGTCTTATCCCCTGATTTTTCAGGAAAAAACGACTGAAACGTAAAAGTATGTAACTTACGTACCATATCTATGCCTTTTCAGAGCGGAAGAAAGCCTGCTTTACCCGAAAATAGGCACTCAAACATGACATGATTTTTTTTACCATGCTCTTTGAACAAGTGTTGGCTGCTGGTGTATTACGATATCTTATCCCCTGATTTTTCAGGAAAAAACGACTGAAACGTAAAAGTATGTAACCTACGTACCATATCTATGCCTTTTCAGAGCGGAAGAAAGCCTGCTTAACCCGAAAATAGGCACTCAAATATGACATGAATTTTTTTACCATGCTCTTTGAACAAGTGTTGGCTGCTGGTGTATTACGATATCTTATCCCCTGATTTTTCAGGAAAAAACTACTGAAACGTAAAGGTATATAATTTATGTACCATATCTATGCCTTTTCAGAGCGGAAGAAAGCCTGCTTAACCCGAAAATAGGCACTCAAACATGACATGAATTTTTTTACCATGCTCTTATCTGGTGAACAAGTGTTGGCTGCTGGTGTATTACGATATCTTATCCCCTGATTTTTCAGGAAAAAACGACTGAAACGTAAAGGTATATCACCTATGTACCATATCTGTGCCTTTTCAGAGCGGAAGAAAGCCTACTTAACCCGAAAATAGGCACTCAAACATGACATGAATTTTTTTACCATGCTCTTTGAACAAGTGTTGGCTGCTGGTGTATTACGATATCTTATCCCCTGATTTTTCAGGTAAAAACGACTGAAACGTAAAAAAATGTAACTTACGTACCATATCTATGCCTTTTCAGAGCGGAAGAAAGCCTACTTAACCCGAAAATAGGCACTCAAACGTGACATGAATTTTTTTACCATGCTCTTTGAACAAGTGTTGGCTGCTGGTGTATTACGATATCTTATCCCCTGATTTTTCAGGAAAAAACGACTGAAACGTAAAGGTATATCACCTACGCACCATATCTATGCCTTTTCAGAGCGAAAGAAAGCCTGCTTAACCCGAAAATAGGCACTCAAACATGACATGGATTTTTTTACCATGCTCTTATCTGGTGAACAAGTGTTGGCTGCTGGTGTATTACGATGTCTTATCCCCTGATTTTTCAGGAAAAAACTACTGTAACGTAAAGGTATATAACCTACGTATCACACCTATGCCTTTTCAGAGCGGAAGAAAGCCTACTTAACGCGAAAATAGGCACTCAAACATGACATGAATTTTTTTACCATGCTCTTTGAACAAGTGTTGGCTGCTGGTGTATTACGATGTCTTATCCCCTGATTTTTCAGGAAAAAACGACTGAAACGTAAAAAAATGTAACTTACGTACCATATCTATGCCTTTTCAGAGCGGAAGAAAGCCTACTTAACCCGAAAATAGGCACTCAAACGTGACATGAATTTTTTTACCATGCTCTTTGAACAAGTGTTGGCTGCTGGTGTATTACGATATCTTATCCCCTGATTTTTCAGGAAAAAACGACTGAAACGTAAAGGTATATAACCTACGCACCATATCTATGCCTTTTCAGAGCGGAAGAAAGCCTGCTTAACCCGAAAATAGGCACTCAAACATGACATGGATTTTTTTACCATGCTCTTATCTGGTGAACAAGTGTTGGCTGCTGGTGTATTACGATATCTTATCCCCTGATTTTTCAGGAATAAACGACTGAAACGTAAAGGTATATCACCTATGTACCATATCTATGCCTTTTCAGAGCGGAAGAAAGCCTACTTAACCCGAAAATAGGCACTCAAACATGACATGAATTTTTTTACCATGCTCTTTGAACAAGTGTTGGCTGCTGGTGTATTACGATGTCTTATCCCCTGATTTTTCAAGAAAAAACTACTGTAACGTAAAGGTATATAACTTACGTACCATACCTATGCCTTTTCAGAGCTGAAGAAAGCCTACTTAACCCGAAAATAGGCACTCAAACATGACATGAATTTTTTTACCATGCTCTTTGAACAAGTGTTGGCTGCTGGTGTATTACGATATCTTATCCCCTGATTTTTCAGGAAAAAACGACTGAAACGTAAAGGTTTATAATCTATGTACCATATCTATGCCTTTTCAGAGCGGAAGAAAGCCTACCTAACCCGAAAATAGGCACTCAAACATGACATGAATTTTTTTACCATGCTCATTGAACAAGTGTTGGCTGCTGGTGTATTACGATATCTTATCCCCTGATTTTTCAGGAAAACACGACTGAAACGTAAAGGTATATAACCTATATACCATATCTATGCCTTTTCAGAGCGGAAGAAAGCCTACTTAACCCGAAAATAGGCACTCAAACATGACATGGATTTTTTTACCATGCTCTTATCTGGTGAACAAGTGTTGGCTGCTGGTGTATTACGATATCTTATCCCCTGATTTTTCAGGAATAAACGACTGAAACGTAAAGGTATATCACCTATGTACCATATCTATGCCTTTTCAGAGCGGAAGAAAGCCTACTTAACCCGAAAATAGGCACTCAAACATGACATGAATTTTTTTACCATGCTCTTTGAACAAGTGTTGGCTGCTGGTGTATTACGATGTCTTATCCCCTGATTTTTCAAGAAAAAACTACTGTAACGTAAAGGTATATAACTTACGTACCATACCTATGCCTTTTCAGAGCTGAAGAAAGCCTACTTAACCCGAAAATAGGCACTCAAACATGACATGAATTTTTTTACCATGCTCTTTGAACAAGTGTTGGCTGCTGGTGTATTACGATATCTTATCCCCTGATTTTTCATGAAAAAACGACTGAAACGTAAAGGTATATAACCTACGCACCATATCTATGCCTTTTCAGAGCGGAAGAAAGCCTGCTTAACCCGAAAATAGGCACTCAAACATGACATGGATTTTTTTACCATGCTCTTATCTGGTGAACAAGTGTTGGCTGCTGGTGTATTACGATGTCTTATCCCCTGATTTTTCAGGAAAAAACGACTGAAACGTAAAGGTATATCACCTATGTACCATATCTGTGCCTTTTCAGAGCGGAAGAAAGCCTACTTAACCCGAAAATAGGCACTCAAACATGACATGAATTTTTTTACCATGCTCTTTGAACAAGTGTTGGCTGCTGGTGTATTACGATATCTTATCCCCTGATTTTTCAGGAAAAAACGAATGAAACGTAAAGGTATATAACCTATGTACCATATCTATGCCTTTTCAGAGCGGAAGAAAGCTTGCTTTACCCGAAAATAGGCACTCAAACATGACATGGATTTTTTTACCATGCTCTTATCTGGTGAACAAGTGTTGGCTGCTGGTGTATTACGATATCTTATCCCCTGATTTTTCAGGAATAAACGACTGAAACGTAAAGGTATATCACCTATGTACCATATCTATGCCTTTTCAGAGCGGAAGAAAGCCTACTTAACCCGAAAATAGGCACTCAAACATGACATGAATTTTTTTACCATGCTCTTTGAACAAGTGTTGGCTGCTGGTGTAATACGATATCTTATCCCCTGATTTTTCAGGAAAAAACGACTGAAACGTAAAAAAATGTAACTTACGTACCATATCTATGCCTTTTCAGAGCGGAAGAAAGCCTACTTAACCCGAAAATAGGCACTCAAACGTGACATGAATTTTTTTACCATGCTCTTTGAACAAGTGTTGGCTGCTGGTGTATTACGATATCTTATCCCCTGATTTTTCAGGAAAAAACGACTGAAACGTAAAGGTATATAACCTACGCACCATATCTATGCCTTTTCAGAGCGAAAGAAAGCCTGCTTAACCCGAAAATAGGCACTCAAACATGACATGGATTTTTTTACCATGCTCTTATCTGGTGAACAAGTGTTGGCTGCTGGTGTATTACGATGTCTTATCCCCTGATTTTTCAGGAAAAAACTACTGTAACGTAAAGGTATATAACCTACGTACCACACCTATGCCTTTTCAGAGCGGAAGAAAGCCTACTTAACGCGAAAATAGGCACTCAAACATGACATGAATTTTTTTACCATGCTCTTTGAACAAGTGTTGGCTGCTGGTGTATTACGATGTCTTATCCCCTGATTTTTCAGGAAAAAACGACTGAAACGTAAAAAAATGTAACTTACGTACCATATCTATGCCTTTTCAGAGCGGAAGAAAGCCTACTTAACCCGAAAATAGGCACTCAAACGTGACATGAATTTTTTTACCATGCTCTTTGAACAAGTGTTGGCTGCTGGTGTATTACGATATCTTATCCCCTGATTTTTCAGGAAAAAACGACTGAAACGTAAAGGTATATAACCTACGCACCATATCTATGCCTTTTCAGAGCGGAAGAAAGCCTGCTTAACCCGAAAATAGGCACTCAAACATGACATGGATTTTTTTACCATGCTCTTTGAACAAGTGTTGGCTGCTGGTGTATTACGATGTCTTATCCCCTGATTTTTCAGGAAAACACGACTGAAACGTAAAGGTTTATAATCTATGTACCATATCTATGCCTTTTCAGAGCGGAAGAAAGCCTACTTAACCCGAAAATAGGCACTCAAACATGACATGGATTTTTTTACCATGCTCTTATCTGGTGAACAAGTGTTGGCTGCTGGTGTATTACGATGTCTTATTCCCTGATTTTTCAGGAAAAAACTACTGTAACGTAAAGGTATATAACCTACGTACCACACCTATGCCTTTTCAGAGCGGAAGAAAGCCTACTTAACGCGAAAATAGGCACTCAAACATGACATGAATTTTTTTACCATGCTCTTTGAACAAGTGTTGGCTGCTGGTGTATTACGATGTCTTATCTCCTGATTTTTCAGGAAAAAACTACTGTAACGTAAAGGTATATAACTTACGTACCATACCTATGCCTTTTCAGAGCGGAAGAAAGCCTACTTAACCCGAAAATAGGCACTCAAACATGACATGAATTTTTTTACCATGCTCTTTGAACAAGTGTTGGCTGCTGGTGTATTACGATATCTTATCCCCTGATTTTTCAAGAAAACACGACTGAGACGTAAAAGTATGTAACCTACGTACCATATCTATGCCTTTTCAGAGCGGAAGAAAGCCTGCTTAACCCGAAAATAGGCACTCAAATATGACATGAATTTTTTTACCATGCTCTTTGAACAAGTGTTGGCTGCTGGTGTATTACGATATCTTATCCCCTGATTTTTCAGGAAAAAACTACTGAAACGTAAAGGTATATAACTTACGTACGATATCTATGCCTTTTCAGAGCGGAAGAAAGCCTATTTAACCCGAAAATAGGCACTCAAACATGACATCGATTTTTTTACCATGCTCTTATCTGGTGAACAAGTGTTGGCTGCTGGTGTATTACGATGTCTTATCCCCTGATTTTTCAGGAAAAAACGACTGAAACGTAAAAGTATGTAACTTACGTACCATATCTATGCCTTTTCAGAGCGGAAGAAAGCCTGCTTTACCCGAAAATAGGCACTCAAACATGACATGATTTTTTTTACCATGCTCTTTGAACAAGTGTTGGCTGCTGGTGTATTACGATATCTTATCCCCTGATTTTTCAGGAAAAAACGACTGAAACGTAAAAGTATGTAACCTACGTACCATATCTATGCCTTTTCAGAGCGGAAGAAAGCCTGCTTAACCCGAAAAGAGGCACTCAAATATGACATGAATTTTTTTACCATGCTCTTTGAACAAGTGTTGGCTGCTGGTGTATTACGATGTCTTATCCCCTGATTTTTCAGGAAAACACGACTGAAACGTAAAGGTTTATAATCTATGTACCATATCTATGCCTTTTCAGAGCGGAAGAAAGCCTACTTAACCCGAAAATAGTCACTCAAACATGACATGGATTTTTTTACCATGCTCTTTGAACAAGTGTTGGCTGCTGGTGTATTACGATGTCTTATCCCCGGATTTTTCAGGAAAACACGACTGAAACGTAAAGGTTTATAATCTATGTACCATATCTATGCCTTTTCAGAGCGGAAGAAAGCCTACTTAACCCGAAAATAGGCACTCAAACATGACATGGATTTTTTTACCATGCTCTTATCTGGTGAACAAGTGTTGGCTGCTGGTGTATTACGATATTTTATCCCCTGATTTTTCAGGTGAAAACGACTGAAACGTAAAGGTATATAACCAATGTACCATATTTATGCCATTTCAGAGCGGAAGAAAGCCTACTTAACCCGAAAATAGGCACTCAAACATGACATGAATTTTTTTACCATGCTCTTTGAACAAGTGTTGGCTGCAGGTGTATTACGATATCTTAACCCCTGATTTTTCAGAAAAAAACGACTGAAACGTAAAGGTATATAACTTATGTACCATATCTATGCCTATTCAGAGCGGAAGAAAGCCTACACTATACACCAGCAGCCAACACTTGTTCACCAGATAAGAGCATGGTAAAAAAATTCATGTCATGTTTGAGTGCCTATTTTCGGGTTAAGTAGGCTTTCTTCCGCTCTGAAAAGGCATAGATATGGTACATAGGTTATATCCCTTCACGTTACAGTCGTTTTTTTCTCAAAAATCAGGAGATAAGATATCGTAATACACCAGCAGCCAACACTTGTTCACCAGATAAGTGTTTCGTATTTAATCTGTACCTTATCTGTAGACATCAATGTATATAGTCTATGATTAGTTTTTTAGTTTTTAATCTGTGTATAAAAAAGCAATTTTTTTTTCTCTTTGTCTCTTGTCTTTCGTGTGTGAGAAAATAAAACCACAGCGCCATGGTTACTTAAATTTATTAATCGAGTTTTATTACGAACTTTACAATTCTTTAACAAAAAATATTTGATCCTTCGGCCTGATATAAGAATGGAGTGATAAAATACAACAGTATTTTACTTCAACAACAAGTTTATAAAAAAGCGCGTGTCGTTCCGCCAGCGAACCACGTCTTAACTTAAAAGGCATCAGTTATCTACAACTACAACAGTTATACAAAACTTGCCGGCAACAGCCACATTCTCTTTCAGCACTGCAAGGCAACAGCCACATAATTTCAGCATTTTCAGCCATAAGGCAACAGCCAAACCACAACTTGACTCGAGGTTACATAAGACAATATGGCTAATCCCACTACATATACCATGGAAAATATTGAGAAGCTCATTGCTAGAAGAAGCAACTTCAAAGGGAGGTTGACGAGGATATACAATTTCATAGATAACGAAAAAAACCATCAAAAAATATTCGAAATTAAAGTGCGACAAACGGAACTAACCGATTTATTCAACAAATACAATGCGGCACAAGAAGAAATCGAACTAACAGAAGATAAAAAAGCTGCGCACGAGCAAGAAAGAAGCTCGACAGAAGACAAATATTTCCATTACCAAGCGAAAATTAGCGAAATCATTAAGGATTATGAACAAAATCAGTCCTCGAACTCATTTCAGTCTCTACATCGACAAGACAGCAGCAGATCGACCTTTCTAAAATTACCTTATTTACAGATACCTAACTTCGAAGGAAACTTAAGCGAATGGAGCAACTTTAAAGCACTGTATGATGGAGTGATCGACTCGAATGAACAGTTAAGTCTGCTACAAAAGTTCCAGTATCTGAAGAGTCTTTTACGAGGTGAACCCGCCGGACTAATCAGCTCGCTAAACGTCACTGAAGAGAACTATCAACACGCATTAGATATTTTAAAACAAAGGTATGAAAATAAGCTTCTAACAGTTAATTTCTATATAAAAAATGTAATGTCTATACAAATTATTAACAAGAATAATCTTAAAGAATTTTTAGTAACGCTTCAGCAAAGCTTAGATTCTCTAAAATCACTTAATGTACCAGTCGATACTTGGGATATATTGCTAATATACATAATCGTTCAAAAATTAGACCAGTCTCTCAGATCTGCCTGGGAACTAAATAAGAAAAATGATGATTTACCTACACTCAAAGAGCTCACTGATTTCTTGACTCATCGTGCAAGAGCATTTGAGTTAATGTATGATAAGCCACAAATTGTATCTAAACCTACTCATGTTAATAGCAACAAAACAGGTACTCGTGTCTCCACTCATATAGGCACTGTGACGGACAGTTGCATTCTTTGCAAGATGTCTCATGAATTATACAAATGTCCATCATTCTTAGAATTGTCACCTATACAGCGCAATGAAATGGTTAAGTCTAAAAGGCTATGTTATAATTGTCTTAAACCCTATAAGTTTCAACATGCTTGTTCAAAGAATGTTTGTTCTATTTGCGGAAAGAAACATCATACTTCAATTCACAGACCATTTAATAAGCCAACTGTTTCTGTAACTACTGCACCTATTGCTAACACAACAAACAAGGTAAGTTCATCAGTACTACTTTCTGATAATGTCACTGAGATTAGTGTTAATCAAGATACTAATAATATGCAAGCATCAGTCATGCACTTAAATACAAATCAATCTGAGGTTTATTTATCCACTGCTTTAATCAAAGTTCAGCAAAATGATGGTAACTGGACTACATGCAGAGCCCTATTGGACAGCGGAAGCCAAGTTTGCTTGATGACAACCAGTTTAGCAGATAAACTACAGCTTCCACTCGCTGAACAAACCAAATATATTATACAAGGCATAGGTACAACATCAACCAATTCATCAAAATCAGTTCAGGTCAATATAGCATCCCGCACTGATAAATTCCAAGCAACATTATCATGTATAGTTACTGAACAGATTTCTTCAAAATTACCTCAAAGATATATTCCATTGAGCAACTTCAAATTGCCAAATAATTGCAACTTAGCAGACCCACTATTTTATATACCTAAACACATAGATTTACTAATAGGTGGTCACATATTTTACTCACTTTTACAACAGGGTAGCATACAGCTAGGTAAAAACCAACCCACTCTAATAAGCACTGTCTTTGGATGGGTAGTAACAGGTGATATTGAATTATCCATGCATACATTATTTAATGATACAGTCCTCTCACAAATTAAACAAATATCGAATCAGACAGAACACTGTCAGGCAGAGTCATACTCTCACAAACAAACAGTTATATCAGCTCATGTTAGTTGTGAACAATCATGTGAACAACTATTACAACGCTTTTGGGATCAAGAAGAAGTCAATTCTCCCCCAATATGCACACCAGAACACACCTATTGCGAAGAGCTGTACAAAAGTACTACTACTAGAGAAGAACCAACAGGTCACTTTACAGTACACCTTCCGATTATACAAGACAAGATAGATCAGCTAGGACAATCCTACAGCATCGCACAAAAATGCTTCATGACATTAGAGAAAAGATTTCTAAACAATCCTACACTTCATAAACAATATTCTGACTTTATTAATGAGTATATAAAATTAGGACATGCCTCATTTATACCCTATTCTCCAGACACACAAAATAAACCTAAACAATTCTTTCTGCCTCATCATGCAGTAATTAAACCACAAAGTGTTTCAACTAAGCTTCGTGTTGTATTCAACGGAAGTAGTCAGTCATCTACCTCAGTGTCCCTCAACCAGGTACTATATGAAGGACCCAACATTTATACTGATATTGTTGATATTATCCTAAGACTTAGAACTTATAAGTATGTATTGTCTTGTGACATAGTAAAGATGTTTAGAAACATTAAGGTAATTGAAGAACATTGTAATTTACAATGCATACTATGGAGAAACACTCCGGATGAACCGCTTCTTGTACTTAGATTAAACACAGTTACATATGGTACTCGATGTGCCCCTTATTTAGCATTTAGAACATTGCTTGAACTTGCAAGCCAAGATGGACATCTCTATCCACTTGCTGCAAAATGCATTAAATATCAAACTTTTATGGATGATGTTCACTGTGGTGCTAACACACTATCTGAAGCTATAGAAACATGCAATCAGCTAACATCATTATTCCAAAGAGGTAATTTTCAATTACATAAGTGGTCAGCTAATAATCCACAAATATTACAAAGTATTATTCAAAATAAAGATAAACTTTCACCAAATAGCTTAATTATTGGTGATGAAACCAGCACTCTGGGTTTAAAATGGGATCCTGTAACAGATGTATTCAAGGTTAATATTCCCTCTCATCAACAAAAATTGCAGTTCACTAAAAGAACAGTTCTTTCAATTATTGCAAGGATCTATGATCCAATTGGTTATTTTGCTGTAGTTTCAGTCAATTTGAAACTTTTCATGCAAAGAATATGGAAAGAAACTAATTTAAATTGGGATTCACCACTGCCTAGTCATTTACTATCAGAATGGTTACCAATTTACAATAGTTTGCACATGCTAAGTGATATTACTATACCTAGACATTGTTTCTCTGATATACCTAATAAAACTTACTTAGTTGGCTATAGTGACGCATCTCTTGTGGCATATGGATGCTGTATATATATAGTAGCAGAATATCCTAATCTAAAATCTACATCTAACTTGCTAATAAGCAAAAGCAGAGTAGCCCCTTTGAAAACAGTCTCTATTCCTAGACTAGAACTCTCTGCGGCATTACTTCTCTCTAAATTAATGCATAAAATTAAACCTGCACTTGAAATAGCAATTAAAATAGATTCTGTGTATTACTATACTGATTCTACCATTGTACTAAACTGGTTAAGGTCTCCTTATAAAAAATGGGAAGTTTATGTAGCAAATAGGATATCCCAGATACTACAAAACACTGATTCATCCTCCTGGAATCATACTAGAACTCATGACAATGCAGCTGATCTGCTGACACATGGTGTACAGCCTAAGGATTTACAGAAGCTCTCATTATGGTGGCACGGTCCTGCATATTTATTATCACCACCAACTGAGTGGCCTCATTGTAATGATATATCAGATACTACAGATATTCAATTAGAATCTTTGCACACTAAAGAATTCAGTTCATATACAACTAATGTAGTTTCAGAATTTTATAATGATGATGACTTAGATTACTTTGTGAACCTATTTCAAAGATTTTCAAATTTTCAAAGATTACAAAACACTATTGCACAGTGTTACAGATTTTGTGTCAACTTAAAGAGTAATTCTAATAAGATAACAGGTCCACTTACACCTGAAGAGTTAAAGCGCAGTCTTAACTTTATCATTAAAATAGTTCAAACATCTCACTTTAAAAAAGAATTAATTGAATTAAAATCTAATAAAACTAGCTACACCTATTCATCAAGCCCTATCAAGAGATTATCCCCTTTCATTGATAGTGATGGAATATTAAGGGTAGGAGGTAGAATAAAACATGCTAATATTCAGTACAATCAAAAGTTTCCTATAATTCTACCTAACAAGAATCACATTACAACACTTATTATAGAAAAGTTTCACATAGATTTATTTCACTCAGGTGTTCAAAACACAGTTTCAAATTTAAGACTAGTTTATTGGCCAATACATGCAAGAGTTGAAGTCAAGAAAGTAGTGTACAGGTGTATAGTTTGTACTAGATACCGTGGACTAACTTGTAGGCAAAAAATGTCTAACTTGCCTTATCATAGAGTGAATCTAGAACGTGCATACCTTCAGGTAGGTATTGATTTTGGTGGTCCTCTGTATGTGAAATCATCTAATCTCCGTAATGCTAAATTCATACGCTCATTTATCTGCATATTTACCTGTATGTCCACTCGTAGCATTCACATTGAATTATCTGAAGATACTACTACTCAATCATTCATTGCATGCTTAAAAAGATTTTGTGCTCGTAGAGGCATTTGTAATACTATTTACTCTGATAATGCTAGCTATTTTCATTGTGCTAATAATGAATTACATGATTTATACAAAATGTTTAAGAATGATACATCTTACAGTCAAATTATGGACTATACAAACCGTTTCAATATTGACTGGAAATTCACAGTTCCACTCGCAAGTCATATGGGTGGAGTCTATGAGACCTGCATTAAACAAACTAAACGGTTGCTGAAAAAGAAATTAGGTAACTGTAGAATGACCTATACTCAATTGTATACTCTATTGTGTGAAATTGAGTCTATTCTGAACTCCAGACCTTTGTGTGCTATTTCAGACTTACCTGATGATTTAAATTACCTTAGCCCAGGACATTTTATTATTGGTTCAACCTTATTAGACATTCCAGAACCAAGTCTAATCCAAATTTCAGACAGTAAACTTAGTGTTTATCAGAGAATTACTTCAATTAAGCAACAGTTTTGGAAAGAATTTTACAAATCATATTTGGCTGAAATTCAGAGTAGACAAAAATGGTTTAAAGAATCTCTTAACTTACAGATAGGAGATTTAGTAATAATAAAAGATGAATGTACTCCTCCTTCGTCTTGGCCTGTTGGCAGAATAATTGATGTAAAAACTTCTAAAGACGACCAACTAACCCGGTCTGTCATGATAAAAACGGCTAAGGGACAATACCTGCGCCCTATTCACAAACTTGTATTATTACCCATTTCTTAATTTTGTATAATTTAATATACTTGCATAATCCTATCTAGGAGGTAACTAGAGTTCATAGAACTACCTACCGAACTTAGTATTAGTTTAGATTTAATTTATGGATTAATTTTCTCACTATACCTACTTAATCAGGAATTAAGAACTTTCATTTATAACTTGAAACTTTAATTTTATAATCGTAAATTGTACATGATTATCTCAACTTAATTATTTGCATTTTCAGTCTTCAACTGCTCACTCGAAGATTTCATTTAAGGTCACTGCACCCCTCAGCTAATTGATTATTAACTGTTATTTTCCATTGTTTTCCTTTATTTGTAAGTTATCATAACATAAAAATTAATTCATTACAGCGTAACCTAACCTTAAATTGTAATAGGCAATAACTGACAGTTGACATTGACAGCACTTGACAACTGACAGTGACATTTAGTTTCAACCTTGACTGACGATTTACTTTAGACTTTGGGATAAGTAATTTTTTCTGCATTGTATTAACTTCAGTAGTTTATGTTCAGACTTCGTCAGCGCGGGGGTGTATGTTTCGTATTTAATCTGTACCTTATCTGTAGACATCAATGTATATAGTCTATGATTAGTTTTTTAGTTTTTAATCTGTGTATAAAAAAGCAATTTTTTTTTCTCTTTGTCTCTTGTCTTTCGTGTGTGAGAAAATAAAACCACAGCGCCATGGTTACTTAAATTTATTAATCGAGTTTTATTACGAACTTTACAATTCTTTAACAATAAGAGCATGGTAAAAAAATCCATGTCATGTTTGAGTGCCTATTTTCGGGTTAAATAGGCTTTCTTCCGCTCTGAAAAGGCATAGATATGGTACATAAGCTATATACCTTTACGTTTCAGTCGTTTTTTTCTCCAAAATCAGGGAATAAGATATCGTAATATACCAGCACCCAACACTTGTTCAAAGAGCATGGTAAAAAAATCCATGTCATGTTTGAGTGACTATTTTCGGGTTAAGTAGGCTTTCTTCCGCTCTAAAAAGGCATAGATATGGTACATAGATTATAAACCTTTACGTTTCAGTCGTGTTTTCCTGAAAAATCAGGGGATAAGACATCGTAATACACCAGCAGCCAACACTTGTTCAAAGAGCATGGTAAAAAAATTCATGTCATGTTTGAGTGCCTATTTTCGGGTTAAGCAGGCTTTCTTCCGCTCTGAAAAGGGATAGATATGGTACGTAGGTTATATACCTTTACGTTTCAGTCGTTTTTTCTTGAAAAATCAGGGGATAAGATATCGTAATACACCAGCAGCCAACACTTGTTCAATGAGCATGGTAAAAAAATTCATGTCATGTTTGAGTGCCTATTTTCGGGTTAAGTAGGCTTTCTTCCGCTCTGAAAAGGCATAGATATGGTACATAGATTATAAATCTTTACGTTTCAGTCGTGTTTTCCTGAAAAATCAGGGGATAAGACATCGTAATACACCAGCAGCCAACACTTGTTCAAAGAGCATGGTAAAAAAATTCATGTCATGTTTGAGTGCCTATTTTCGGGTTAAGCAGGCTTTCTTCCGCTCTGAAAAGGCATAGATATGGTACGTAGGTTATATACCTTTACGTTTCAGTCGTTTTTTCCTGAAAAATCAGGGGATAAGATATCGTAATACACCAGCAGCCAACACTTGTTCACCAGATAAGAGCATGGTAAAAAAATCCATGTCATGTTTGAGTGCCTATTTTCGGGTTAAGTAGGCTTTCTTCCGCTCTGAAAAGGCATAGATATGGTACATAGGTTATATACCTTTACGTTTCAGTCGTGTTTTCCTGAAAAATCAGGGGATAAGATATCATAATACACCAGCAGCCAACACTTGTTCAATGAGCATGGTAAAAAAATTCATGTCATGTTTGAGTGCCTATTTTCGGGTTAAGTAGGCTTTCTTCCGCTCTGAAAAGGCATAGATATGGTACATAGATTATAAACCTTTACGTTTCAGTCGTGTTTTCCTGAAAAATCAGGGGATAAGACATCGTAATACACCAGCAGCCAACACTTGTTCACCAGATAAGAGCATGGTAAAAAAATCCATGTCATGTTTGAGTGCCTATTTTCGGGTTAAGTAGGCTTTCTTCCGCTCTGAAAAGGCATAAGTATGGTACGTAGGTTATATACCTTTACGTTTCAGTCGTGTTTTCCTGAAAAATCAGGGGATAAGACATCGTAATACACCAGCAGCCAACACTTGTTCACCAGATAAGAGCATGGTAAAAAAATCCATGTCATGTTTGAGTGCCTATTTTCTGGTTAAGCAGGCTTTCTTCCGCTCTGAAAAGGCATAGATATGGTACGTAGGTTATATACCTTTACGTTTCAGTCGTTTTTTCTTGAAAAATCAGGGGATAAGATATCGTAATACACCAGCAGCCAACACTTGTTCAATGAGCATGGTAAAAAAATTCATGTCATGTTTGAGTGCCTATTTTCGGGTTAAGTAGGCTTTCTTCCGCTCTGAAAAGGCATAGATATGGTACATAGATTATAAATCTTTACGTTTCAGTCGTGTTTTCCTGAAAAATCAGGGGATAAGACATCGTAATACACCAGCAGCCAACACTTGTTCAAAGAGCATGGTAAAAAAATTCATGTCATGTTTGAGTGCCTATTTTCGGGTAAAGCAGGCTTTCTTCCGCTCTGAAAAGGCATAGATATGGTACGTAAGTTACATACTTTTACGTTTCAGTCGTTTTTTCCTGAAAAATCAGGGGATAAGATATCGTAATACACCAGCAGCCAACACTTGTTCACCAGATAAGAGCATGGTAAAAAAATCCATGTCATGTTTGAGTGCCTATTTTCGGGTTAAGTAGGCTTTCTTCCGCTCTGAAAAGGCATAGATATGGTACATAGGTTATATACCTTTACGTTTCAGTCGTGTTTTCCTGAAAAATCAGGGGATAAGATATCATAATACACCAGCAGCCAACACTTGTTCAATGAGCATGGTAAAAAAATTCATGTCATGTTTGAGTGCCTATTTTCGGGTTAAGTAGGCTTTCTTCCGCTCTGAAAAGGCATAGATATGGTACATAGATTATAAACCTTTACGTTTCAGTCGTGTTTTCCTGAAAAATCAGGGGATAAGACATCGTAATACACCAGCAGCCAACACTTGTTCAAAGAGCATGGTAAAAAAATTCATGTCATGTTTGAGTGCCTATTTTCGGGTTAAGCAGGCTTTCTTCCGCTCTGAAAAGGCATAGATATGGTACGTAGGTTACATACTTTTACGTTTCAGTCGTTTTTTCCTGAAAAATCAGGGGATAAGATATCGTAATACACCAGCAGCCAACACTTGTTCAAAGAGCATGGTAAAAAAAATCATGTCATGTTTGAGTGCCTATTTTCGGGTAAAGCAGGCTTCCTTCCGCTCTGAAAAGGCATAAGTATGGTACGTAGGTTATATACCTTTACGTTTCAGTCGTGTTTTCCTGAAAAATCAGGGGATAAGACATCGTAATACACCAGCAGCCAACACTTGTTCACCAGATAAGAGCATGGTAAAAAAATCCATGTCATGTTTGAGTGCCTATTTTCGGGTTAAGCAGGCTTTCTTCCGCTCTGAAAAGGCATAGATATGGTACATAGATTATAAACCTTTACGTTTCAGTCGTTTTTTCCTGAAAAATCAGGGGATAAGACATCGTAATACACCAGCAGCCAACACTTGTTCACCAGATAAGAGCATGGTAAAAAAATCCATGTCATGTTTGAGTGCCTATTTTCGGGTTAAGTAGGCTTTCTTCCGCTCTGAAAAGGCATAAGTATGGTACGTAGGTTATATACCTTTACGTTTCAGTCGTGTTTTCCTGAAAAATCAGGGGATAAGACATCGTAATACACCAGCAGCCAACACTTGTTCACCAGATAAGAGCATGGTAAAAAAATCCATGTCATGTTTGAGTGCCTATTTTCGGGTTAAGCAGGCTTTCTTCCGCTCTGAAAAGGCATAGATATGGTACATAGGTTATATACCTTTACGTTTCAGTCGTTTTTTCCTGAAAAATCAGGGGATAAGATATCGTAATACACCAGCAGCCAACACTTGTTCACCAGATAAGAGCATGGTAAAAAAATCCATGTCATGTTTGAGTGCCTATTTTCGGGTTAAGTAGGCTTTCTTCCGCTCTGAAAAGGCATAAGTATGGTACGTAGGTTATATACCTTTACGTTACAGTAGTTTTTTCCTGAAAAATCCGGGGATAAGACATCGTAATACACCAGCAGCCAACACTTGTTCACCAGATAAGAGCATGGTAAAAAAATCCATGTCATGTTTGAGTGCCTATTTTCGGGTTAAATAGGCTTTCTTCCGCTCTGAAAAGGCATAGATATGGTACATAAGCTATATACCTTTACGTTTCAGTCGTTTTTTTCTCCAAAATCAGGGGATAAGATATCGTAATATACCAGCACCCAACACTTGTTCAAAGAGCATGGTAAAAAAATCCATGTCATGTTTGAGTGACTATTTTCGGGTTAAATAGGCTTTCTTCCGCTCTGAAAAGGCATAGATATGGTACGTTGTTTATACGCCTTTACGTTTCAATCGTTTTTTTCTCATAAATCAGGGGTTTAAGATCCGCAATGTTATAGCAGCCGGTATGGCAAATGTTTCTATTTATTTCTCTCATGAACTGATGTTTTAGTGTTGTTAATCATTATTATCTATCTTTGGAAATGCACGTTCTCAGTTATTAGTTTTTCAGCAGTTATCCCTGTAAAATAGGCATGAAATTTGTAGCTTTTACCGTGACAAAAATTACCATCTTAATTTGTTCGGATTATATGGCAGCTAAATATGGCTGCCAACTTCACACCGGTACCTGATCATAGGGTTGGATCGCTATCGCATTACTAAAACAGTCACGGTGACAGCAAAAAGTGCCGACAAAGCCGCCACTGCGACGGCGACTGACGACGGCAGTCGACCGGACGTTTTTACTGCCGGTTATGTGACACACAGCTCATAAACCTGACACGCTAACATGTCAGGATCAGCAATAGAAGATAGACGTACATTTTATGGATCGAAAAAGTTCTGTCCCCTTGTCCATAACAAGCGGGATAGTAAAAAAACGAGTGTGCTTTAGGCCACACAACTGAAGTAAAACTTCTTTAGTTGAGCTCCATATGTCAGTATAACTTTGTTTTTGCTTTGTTTAATGTTAATGTCGCCATCTTGATAATTGCGAATTGCAATTTTACCGGATATGCCAAAAATATAATACAAGTTTTAAGTAATTTATAACTTAGTTATGTTAACAATGGTGATCTACGTGAACCAGTACACTCTGCCTCTCTCTCTTAACCCTACAGCAATATACGAAAAATAGCTGTCTCTTTTTATCTTCACTAACGTATATCTCCCTCTCAATTTCCGTTCGCATCGTCACACATTAACCAGCTTACTCTCCAAGTCAAGTGAGCGTGGAAAAGTTTTACTTCAAATAGTTTCGGTTTCGTAGAGCGTCGTCATTAAGTCACGTTATTGTCGCTCTAGTGTTCCGTATGAAGGGAACGATGCTCTACGAAACTAGCCAATTATATCGCTTTTAAGCGCGTTGTGCATTATATACTGCCGTTATATTTCCGTCTGTCATTACGTGTTGAGACAGAGCAAGGTGACAGAAATATTCCGCCGGTGTACAAAAGTGTGTTCGCTGGATACAATTTACGTCCATCACACTAACACTATAAAGGCGAAAGTTTGTATATGTGATTGTGTGTATGTTTGTTACTCCTTCACGTTCAAACGACTGAATGGATTCAAAAATGAAATTCGGTACCAAGATAGCTTATAGACTGGATTAACATATAAGCTACATTTTATACCGGAAAAGTGAAATTTTCCCGTGGGATGAGCGAATAATTAAAATATTTTTTATCCGCGGATGAAACCGCGGAGCACAATTAGTAATATTGTATTTTACAGTAGGTGTTTAAAAAAACTTAAAAGGGCTCACTGATTAATGCCGGTACTTTTAAAAACTAATACTATAAAATAAAAAACATAAAAATTAAATTAAATTTTAATCCTTTACGCATTATAGGTATAATATACCATAGAGGCAGTCCTAAAATTGCCAAATTACTAATTTTTGTTTACGCGCATAATCGATTGTCATCCTTCCCAACAATGTGTCACATTTGCAAGAGACTCCTTGTCTTAAAACACACCTGCTTAGAATCTTGATATTGAATTCCCAGACTTCGAAAACCAGTTAAGCAGATCTCCAATTTCCCGCAAATCTCTTATTTCTTTACACAAACCTTGAAAGATTGAATATTCGATACGGTTCATAGTATACTGGTGGAATACTACGTAAAAATGGTGGCAGACATAATACGGCATTTTTAATTTTTTCTAGTTTGAATCCGATGGTTATGCAACGTGTTACTTGAATTTGTAATGATGCTTGGCGTTCTTTCTTTATAGGGGCTCATTAAGAGTAAAAATTTCATCTCGTAAAAGTCGTAAAATAAATAGATTAAAAAAACTTTTAAGGTTACGTACAGTACCTACTAAGTACAAAGAACTCTTATACGTTTGTCATGTCCGTTTGTCCGTCTAAATTTTTATAACAACCTTATAACAGCCTTTGCCAGTTATTCTGCCGCCAAGCAGTAGTGTGCAAGCACTACTGTGTTCTGGTTTGAAGGGCACTGTAGCAAGCGAAATTATTGGGCAAATGAGACTTTATGATCTGATCTCACAGTCGAGTAATTTTATTACCAGTCTGTGCTGATGTCTCAGGATGATTTGCGCAGTGCAGTGTCGCGTGAAACTCTATCTTTTGGGGTTCCGAGTGACACTGTTCTGTTATGGGCGGCCGTGTTGCTTAACATCAGGTAAACGACTAGCTCGTCACATCATTCACTAATATAAAAAAAAAGCTTTTAAAGCTCTAACTTACGTGCTTGAAATTTGGCATAACGATATTTTAAAGTGGAAATCTCCACTTTTCATCATCATCATTAACAGCCTGAATACGTCTACTGCTGAACATAGGTTACCCCTTTTTTAACTTGTTGGTCTCTCCTTCTTTTAGAGCGTCACCGGGCGGGGTAGGCTTCCCCTACAGAGCGCTACCTACTTTAAGTGGCTGCTTGCTTCATGCACCCAACAGCTCGTTGCAGTTTTAATCTAGATCTTTGGTCCACTAAACATAATACAAACAAACAGCAAGAATAGCTAGAGAGATATATATAGAGAGATATAAGTTAGCAAACTCACCGTCGCGCAATGATATATCATTGCGCGACGGTGAGTTTGCTAATGCCGCCGACAGTAAGAGACCACGTTTCTTACTGTTGGCGGCTTATGGTGACTTATGAGTCGCTCCTGGCAACACACACTGAAAATCTTCATCCATGCTCTGCGGCATAATAATATCGGACGAAAACAGGTGGAATCCAGAGCGCTGCCCAGCCAGCTGAGACGGGTTCTTCGTGCGACCTCGGTTTCAAAGTTGGACCTACCTAATTGGACAGTCTGTTCTAGGCAGACATACTCGTCGATAACTTCGAGAGTATACAGAAATATAACTACCTCTCTTTTATAGAGTGCCTGTACATATTAATGTTTCCTCAATAAAATTAATAAAAAATTACCTAAATAAAAAAATAATGTATATAGACCGAGCACGTGACCATTGTCCCACCAGATGGAAAGTGACGACGCAGTTCGATGGAACATGCTTGCCTAGAGGGAGTCTTCCAGTCCAGTCTAGAGTAAACAGGTAGGTACATTGTAGTTAAGTGGAAACAAGGACGCCGATAAGTTGTTCCACTCTTTGGTTGTTCCTACTATACACGGTGGAATTCAATTCGCTCTTTTCCTTAAATGTATGTACTCAGACCATGCTATAGAATATTCGTACAAAGCCCAATTTAAAAAAAATGGTTTTGTTTTACTATTTAGTGCCTCCAAAAATAACTGCATGACGCCCGAAATGTCTATTTAACGGTACACACAGCGCGGGCACCGGCTGAGTGCATTGTAAATGTTTCGTAGGCAATAAAACACCTCCTTTGTTCAATGCCGCAAGGGTTTTCTTTAGAATTTAATTTGATAATATCTAGATTTAAGTTTTATTTCATAAGTCGTTTTTTATTTAGTTATATGGGAGCGTTCTATAGCATGGACTGAATACATACATTAAAGGAAAAGAACGCATTAAATTCCACCTTGTATTGTCCGTAGCAAAACGCTCACTGCTTGTTTATGCTACATAAAGATTTAGTAACTATCCCAATGTGAAACAATGTCGCACCTTTCCTAAGATTCGTAGCTTATTCGCAGCTAATTTAGCCTTGTACTCGATGTACGAGCCAAAGTTGAGTCCGGATGTTAGCGTAACAACAGCTCAAGGTGATCCGTTACCGGTACTAACACCGGTTTTTTTTTATTATAATGGTTAGCTCTTATAGACGTAAATAATTTTGTTTTTCACCTGACCTCTGACACGACATTAAATCAATTGAGTCGTTGAATAAAAGATTGAAAAATTTCCATCATGCAATATTTATCTGATGTAGGTTTTTTTTTTTTTTTTTTTGAACGAGCTAATGCTGTTGGTCTCTGTCGACCTTTACAGCGTCACCGGGCGGGAGGGCGGGCGCTTAGGGCGCCCAGCCGTCAAAAGTGGGAGGCAACTAGCTCAAGGGCACCCCTGGGGTGCGAGCCTCGGCTTGGGCCGTTGCCGGGATAAGAGGATCGAGAAGACTACGTCCACTGGAAGAGTGGACCCTATTGAAAGTCGCGACCGTTCTAGCTAACCTACGGGGGGTACGTCGACCTCGCCGGCGGGGTCGGTGTCTGATTGTGTTACGCTGGTATCCTATACCGGTGCCGAAAGCGGTACCTGAGCCAGAAGGGCTAGACTGGTCCGGTGATCCTAGCGCAGCCGATACTACGGCTGCTATAGGATCATCCGGGTCGCTCAAGACGTGTCTCGGGCGGCGACGACGGGGTGTATCTGATGTAGGTATTGTTTGCAAAATATATAGGGCCACCAAAGTAGTTGGAAAAGGATTTCTTCCTTCATTTCTTAACAACGCAATCCAGAAACATGATTTTTCTGTTGAATAGACTTACAAAAGTTTCTTTCAAAACTATTTCGAGTAAAACGACATAATTTTTTTTCCAGATATAATTACTGTAAACTGTTAAATATTCTTGAGCTCATGTGAATCATGTACTCATGTGTGTCTATTACGTATTATATTATGTTTAAGTCTATTGTTATTAAACTTTAAAACGAAACATTTATATGTTTTAATTATAAAATTAATTAACGTGTACGTAAATGCTAAGTACTTTAGTTTGGCTCTACATGAAATGATACAACAATGCAATACTACAATAGAACTAATTCTAAATAATAAAGGTAAGCAATCTCTACGTTAAACGTCAAATCAATGAAGCGTAAAAGAATAGGGAAACATATTTAATTCTCAAAACAAAAGGGTGCAAGGTGTGTGTCAGTAAAGCGTTACAAAAGCGTTAAATTGATAAAAAAGTCACGGTGAAATAATCATAGCAGGTGGTACTGTGTCACCGATATTGAAGCTGTTCGCGGCTGCCTTGAGAAATTGAGAGGTTTGGCCCAAGATTAAGTAGGGATGAATGTTTAAAAGCGACACGATATACAAAATGCCTAACAAAATAAAAGGTAATGGCCGATGGACAAAAATTGTTTATTATGCAGTGCACTATAATTAAATCTATCTTATTATGTTGAGGTGGGGGCAGTAGTGAGGACGCAATAATTAACGAAGTATAGGTTCATTATTATTTGTTCCCATTTTGCTTTATGGTCAAATTTAATTTAAACGTTGTTTAAAAACCCTGTAGGTCTCATTTTACTTAAAATCTTTTTTCGGAAATGGAAGAATATTTAGCAATATTGATGGAATCCTGTTTTTGTAATAAAAAAAGGATTATGCTACTCAATCCGCATTCTAATGTGTACACACTATTTCTTGTAGAGTAATAATTACAGTAAACATTAATGTGTGATTAAGTGTAAATATTAGCATTTTGGCCTAGTTCGTAAGCAAATTTTTACATTTAAAAAATAAATGTAGTGATCGTGACTCTACATAGCTTATCGAGGATAATAGGCAAATAATTTTTGAACTTGTTCCTTACCGATTACGTATCTATTTATTTAATCTTTGCCATGTCTGAGCCAAAACCACCTGCGTCTGGCAGCGGCGACAAAACTTTTTTATTACTTTAAGGTTCCATTTTTTCCACACAACCAAGGAAGTGAAACAAAACAAATATTATCAGTACAGATAACACAGGTAGGGCATACTATTTGGTGTTAATTAAGGCTAATACGAACCGTTTCCTTTTTGTTCGGAGTATAAAGATCTGCTGATAGGTTAATCGCGCTGATTATGTTTGTTGCTGGCTTTCACCGCCATCAAAGTTACGAATATTTGTTAAACTTGGATTTGGAAAAACGATTTGTTCATTTATTTTATGGATTACCCAGTGAAGCCACAACGCACACCGACGCCTACTCCGCAATCGGCGCTCAAGTCGAGATGTCATTCATAAATAAGGGAACCATGAGAAATTTTTGGGTGCACAGCTTTCATTCATAAATCTATTGTTATGCAGCGCGGCGATGTTCCACTGATACTTTAGTTAGAATGATTCGTGAAATAACCAATAATTATAACTATACTAAGTTCAGCATACTTTATTTTAAGGAGGGATATGCCGTCGCATTTCCCTGCCACTACGGGGGTGATGATCCGGCTGTTGCCAGAGTGGGGCGAGATGGAGTCGCGCATAGGCCTTACTGAGACTCTACGCAGTGAGGTTAACCTTTCACATCAGTTACTCATCAGACGTATGAGGCTATGACAGCCTCTGTGGTGTGGTGGTTGAGCAGATTGGCTCATATCCCGGAGGCGGCGGGTTCGATTCCCGCGGCAGGATAAGTATTTGTGCACAGAAAAAAAGCGCAAATACTTGTTCTTATTCTGGGTGTTGTGGGACCATGGTCCTTGTAGTTCCTGGGTACTTAGACACAGGGAATCCCAGTTAGGGTCCAGGGTCTATCTATGTGATCGTTGGGCGTTATTATTATTCATTTATTTATTTAAAATCTTAAATTTAAATTTTTACAATATTTTTATAAAAGTAATATTACAAAAATACAATAAAAAACCTAAACCTAGTATGCCGCCAGCAGCGGCGCAAGGCCCAAGCTACCGGTGGTTAGGGCTGCAGACAGAGGAACCTCCTGACAATACGTGCCATCTTATTATTATTATTATTACTATGCAAGTGGCGGAGAATCCCTCAGCTTACTGCAAGTACGTCAAGTATTATTTTGTTAGCTTTAAATCCAAGATTAATATTGAGTTCACAATTAATTTTTATTTTATTACACGTCACCATTATAGACGTATTAAAAATCTATTAGAGCTTACACATACAAGTAACGATCCGAGATGAAACGAACCAATACTAGACTCCTAATTGAAGGGGTGAGAACAAAAAGAGTTTAACTGATTTTTTTCACAAAATGACTTATGTGTATCGTTGGATTCAGCGTGAAAATGAAGATGAAATGAAGATGTATGTTTCAGTTGCTTGAAAGTTCAGATGTTTTAATTCTATTTTAAAATACTAAATATAGTACTAATTCATACAATTATTATAAAAACATAATATAATAAAATAAATATAATAATGTTTTTATGCTAAGCGAACTGTGACAGATAAACCGTTTTTAGACTAAAAATCTCGAGATTTAAGCCTCATTCGGTATTTTGAGAATGTATTATTGAAGATAATTATCTTCAATAATACATTATAATAGGTAATATGACTGAAACATACATAAACCTTTTCTATTACCTTATAAGCACTCTACATTAAAATGACGCCGTTGAAGTTTAAAGTAAATTTTCTCGAAACTATCAATTTGACAGTTAAACCCTTTTTATTCTCAACCCTTCAATTATCATGCCAATCAGCACGTATACACTAAAATACATATTGACAGCAAAGTAATGTCAGTCGAGGTGTTTGCAAAGGACAAAGTTTACACCCATATCAAACCGCATCCTGTTATCTTAAAATTCTATAACGTACTAAACATAAACTTACCTAACTTACCTCATTACAAGTTCCGTGTTACCCCAACTTACCCCGTAAACAACTCTGCGGTACTCCCCAGGTAACCTATTTTGCCTGAAGCTTGGCGCTCCATTCATGAATTTAAAACACATGAAACTTTAACCGAGCATACATCATCTTTATCTTGAAGAATACGTGATATTTTGACTAAAGTAGACATTTGGGATGGTATAAAACTGTGATAATGTAGAGGTGAGGCGAAAGCCACTTTTAGAAAGAAGTTTGGTAGTCCGTGATTTACCAAATCACTAATGTTCTGCCATAAGGATTACAATATTCGTTTTTATTTTTTTGCCGATTGAATTTAGCAAACGTAGTAACGTCTATCGGCCTTGCCTATTAATAAACTTCTACGCTTCTACTTCAGCTTTTTTCATTTTTTTCATTGAATTATTGAATTTGATCAAAAAATACAATATCTTGATTGACTACCCTTAGTCTTATTATTTCTGTTTTATACTAGATACATAGATATATAGAACTCTCTATTGCATGTATAGATAGAGAACTCTTTATTGTCTCACCAAAAATTAGATAAACAGAAATAAATATAATATTTACGAACTAGTGTAACAATGGGCGGTCTTATCGCTGACAGCGATCTCTTCCAGCTTTCTTACTAGCATTATTAATAATTTAATAAATTGATGTTTCCTAATACGCTCTAAATGTGCCGAATCAATTGTCTACCTTATACCACTAGCTTTACTCTGTCACCAACTTAGTTACTAATTATACATATTTGGCCAAAACTATAGGAAATGATGGTGCTTCAGTTTATTGTGTACTCAAAGGAGGCACCTAAAATAAAAATAGACTACATCTAAAGTAAATATTTATAAATCAGCTCCCATACTATGAACCGTAATAGAGGAGAGATTTAGGAAGGCGCCCGTACTAAGGAGCTATAAAGATTACAAGATTTGCTAATGGCCCCTTTAATTAATTATTAAGATGAAGGTTTACGCTAGAATTTCTGCGTGTAAGGTGTGATAAGCTAAAGTGCTTCTAAAGTGATCTATTTATTATAATATACGAGGAGATAAGACTACTTATAGCGTTATGGATCTTGAACATTACATATTATAAATTATTTTAAAAATATTTGATTATAGTGTCAATACAATGAACCGGACTGGACTGACAGAAATACTCTGAAATATGTTATTTTATTTGGCTTCTCGTTGTAAGCTTACTTAGCTAGTGTCAATAGTTTTCGGTTTCAATGACATATTGACTTCTTGTAGTAGGTCGTTGAAAAGAATGCAAAAATGGCGGTTGTGAATTTTGAATTATTTTCCATAGCCTGTGTATTTTGAATTTTAAAGTGTTATATGGATAGATTATTATCCGTCAAGTGTTCGTAAACGTACAAGAGTGTTGGCAAATGGTTCCAAGTTTTAAAACTATGTCTTTTCGTTTTATCTTCAAGTCTTCCTAGAGCCTTCAGTAAAATACCCATCATTTTACTGTGACATTTTTACCTTACCATAATTCCTCACTTGATATTGGCAGAATTATCGCTAAAAAACGATAGCAAGCCATTAAACAAAGAGAAGAAGAAGAAGAGGCTTCTTGTCTTACTTGAGAACCTTTCAAGTCAACAAATAGGTTCCCTGTTTTACATATTGAGCGGTACCTATTCATTTTATATATTTAATTCATATTTTTTTTGAATAAGTACTTGTTAATACAATCTCATTCCAATATAATTATTGGAATGAGATTTTACATATGAATTGACACAATCGATGTTATTATATATTAAGGAAAACGTAAGTTTCCACGGAAAAACTAGAAATTTGCGGGGATATTTGGTACACCTCTTATAAATATGTGTACCAAGAAAACAAATCGAGATTTGGCTTCACTACAGAGAAGCAATTGACGAATAAAGCTGGAAAGAACTAGATTTCATGTTTGCTGATTTCTCAGTACCTCAAGTTATGTCAAGTGATAAATAACACGTGTCCCGTACTAAGCTCGAAGTTGGACGCTTCTAACTTTCATATTCCATTATATTTTCAAGATCGCTCATAAATTTCCCCCACGTGGTGTTAACTAGGCGATTAATTCTCGTGACAATCCCTGTCAGTGTAGACGTGTTGATTAAAGACGTAATTACAATATTGATTTAGGATAAGATGTGGATTAAAACGTACCTTTGGTCTGACGAAGTGATATTACGCATGCTATGACCTGACTAAAATATTGACGACGCAACCTACGCAGTAGAGAAACGGATCACTTGACAGGATAAACTAGCCTCTAAACCAGGTCGTATAAGTACTATCATGCGTACTATTACATATTGATTTCAAGACAGTGATCATAATAAAGTCTGATTACATACTGGTATGGAAATCATAACATAAATATAACTTTTATGACAGAACCCTTCTAACCTCAAATACAAAGGATAAAACACATTAAGTCAAGTAAATAGGGTACTTGTAATGTACATAATTTTATGTATTGTATTAAGAGACTTCTTACTCTAAAGTCGAGCATAAACGCATATCATTCCAGCCCTAGTAGACATAGCTTAACGACCCAGTTTTATGATGAACCCCCTAATTTGATTACGCGTAACATTATTCCTGTTGAGATTTACCTTTTATTTACGAGCAACATTAAAATATCGTAAAGCAGGAATGGTAACCCGCAAAGAAACGTAACGACAGCCATGTTGGAATACATTGAAAAGTTATTAAAAATCTTTATTACATTTTTGAAACATTTATAGGTGAAGTTTACGGCCTCTTTATTTTATTAAAATTCAATGTTTTATAAACAATTATGTTTATTCATTGAGACAAACTGTTTATTAAGTATCACGCGTACGGAGAATTAATAGTCATATTTTTGATTTCTCAATTAATTCTATGGTGATTTTATTCATAACTGTGTTCTATGTTTCCTTAATATTGTGATTTTAAATTATGGTATTTATTAAATTTTTAAGTGTAAATGTATGTTTTTTCGGTTTTTAGTATACATTATGTAACTTTTTAAATTGATTTTTTAAACATTTCTAATTCTTAATTCTAATTGCAACTTGCTTTTTTGGCCTTTGGTGGATGTCCCTAACGGAATATTGGCTAGAAGTATGGACGCACGGCCTTGGAAAACTTTTTGCAAGACGCGTAGCCGAAATTGATGCTGAAAGGCCTGGCCACAGATTGCTCAAGAAAATGGTGAATGGCGTAAGAAAGCGCAGGCTTACGTCCTACAATGGGTATTGAAAGAGTTGCCAATGAACTGAAACGAATGAACAAGACCGCATAAAGGAAAAAATACTGATACCAAAACATATGGGATATAAAGGTAAAAGTAAAAACACAATAAAACAAAACCTTTAAACAACCTGTCACTTACAAAATAACGGGTATTGCAGTTGGCAGCAATTTGCGAGGCTAGCAACTGGTGCCAGTTGACATCGTCGCGTGAGGACGAACACCAATTACAGAGTACAAATAGTAGCGTCGCGGACAAAATGGTTTAGAGGCAAGATCAACTGGAGTTTTCCAGTTGATCTTGCCTATATATGCCTATACTGATCTGATTTTTTTTATGTTAGTAAATGTTGTGACGTCGTTCGTCTGATGTTAAGCGACACGGCCGCTCATAACACAACAGTGTCACTCGGGACTCCAAAATATAAAGTTTCGCGAGACACTGGCACTGCGCACATCATCCCGAGACTTCAGAACAGTCTGGTGAAAATATTACTCAACTGTGAGATCAGATCATAAAGTCTCATATGCCCAGTAATTTAACCAGCTACAGTGCCCTTCAAATCGGAATACAGTAGTGCTTGCATACTACTGCTTGGTGGCAGAATAATCGGCAAAGCGGTGGTAGCTACCTAGACGAATTTTGCAGAAAAGTCCTACCACTTAGTATATTTTATTTAAGTAAAAGGTTATAAAGGTTCTTTGGGCGAGTTCTGCATGAAATAACTTTTCACAATTAGTGCTATTATTTATCTCCTGCTCATTTATCAAAAACATTGAAAACATTGGTCTAATCCTCAACTATCAGGCAGACCTGATAGTTGAGGATTAGACCAATGTTTTCTAACTTTGGCATTGATCTAATAACTGGGAAGCGTGCTGCATCTTATTTGCTCGGAAAAAACAAATAATAATAATAAATTAATATTTGTGGACATTTAACACAGCGCCATCTAGCCCCAAACTGAGCAAAGCTTGTTCATTACACAAACGTTTGTCCTGGGTGAGAATCGAACCCACTACCTACAGTTCAGAAGGCAGAGGAACTACCAACTGAGCTTTCAGGCCAGTTCAGTAATGAAAGTATATAAAATGATATATAATAACGTTATATTTAGTAGTTTTTTGATGGTCACTAAGTTTATATATAGTGTAGCAAAATGTTACAAAAAGATGAATTTGTTTTTAAATGTATACGTTCAGATTTTAATGATTTCAAAATACCAGGGGAACAGAAGTGGTTGGAGAGTTCATTCAAGTACAGGCCTGCGTTTTAAACTGCGTTGCAGAACGACTTGATGAATAGTAATGCAGCATACTATAATAAATAATCTTATCACACCGATTAAGCACGTTAAAGTTGACTGTACCTACTGCCGCTTTATGTCCACAATTAGAGGGATTCCTAGACGCCAGACTGTGGGAGAGTTATCCCTTCACTGTAACACCGTTTAACAAGTCACCCTGCTCTTTATAACTCTTCCTGTACGTTCCACGTGAAAAATGTTCAGTAATCTCGTTTTTCAAACTGCGTTGTTTCATTTGAAATCTTTTACAGCGATGCGGCTAATGAGCTGTTGTTATTTATGATTGCTGCTTGATGGTGCTCGTTAAAATTATTTTCACATGAAATAATCGTATACCTATTTGCTGTTAATAACCATAAATTCTTTGTACTTACATGCTTTGTTATATAGTTGTAGTAATGGTTTACTTGCGTGTGAATTTTTAAGTAAATCTCTGCTGTTTAGCACATTTTATGATATAGGTATGTCTGGTGGAAAATACCGACTAGGTGCTTGGCGATAAATTCTTAATTTGTCCGTGGAAACTAACCAGACAGCTATATAAAAAAGCTATACCACAATGCTATGGTTTTCACACGGTGTTGCCCTTCATCGAAATTCCAGCTAAAATTACTTTAATTTTTATTAACTTAGTAAATGTTTTGAATGGAAAAATTTTAGCCCCATGGCTCGGATTTGAAACTGACAATCTAATTCTACCAACTGTTACTAGCACACAACTGTATGTTATATCAGAACCAAAAGAAAGAATTTTTTAATCGTGAATTCGTGTTAAATTAGTTAGTTAGATAACTTAGAGAGAATATCAAATGACAAAATTTGATGAGGATTCCTTTCAAACAACTTGTAGGTATGAAAAATTACGCAAAAGTAAGTTTGACAAGTAATTACTCTCTACTCTATAGTTAGTTATTGGGTATGGCTCACAGACTACTTAAGAAAACTAGGTATGGCTATGCATAGGAAGAGATATTCAAACATCCATAGGCGAATTTGGTGCTTTCCTTTCTCTAATTGTTAACCGTATTATCTCAGGATAATAATTTCCAAAATACAATTCCATGCGAGTTTATCTCACTGGATGCTGTGTTCCCAGCTTTTCCTAATTACACAGACATACAATACCAGGATACAAATCATAAACGCTGTTCGGTGTTAATTCGAAGCAAAATCTAAAGAATGCGGACCGTTTTTCAACTGTTCACTTTCACTCAGTTTGTTATCTTCATACCTACGAAACATTTCAGTCTAGAAGAAAAATAAAAAACGGCGTTGTTGATGTTGTGATGTAGAAAAGGCGTTAGTAAACTAAAATAATAGACATCATGGGCAATACATACACTAGTATCATAGGTTGTCGCGGCCAGTATACAGTTCAAATGTTTTTTTTTTTAGTAATAGGTAGTGCTTAGTATTAGTTATTATATCATTGTAGTTTTTAGTACCTACTTCTGGAAAACTTTAGTTTCTCACTTTTAATGTACAGAGCCGAAAGGTGACCTTGCAAAAATCCAGTGATTATTTTGCGTTGGTAGAAAGTGCTAAAATCTATCTAATTAAAAGAAAATGGAAGCACATAAAACTAAAATATTTCGTCATCATTGCAGTCTGCAGCTTTAAGTGAAACACATCATGTGATAACGAGTAAAACAACAGACATTAACAGAACAGTAAGAGGTTTATAAAACTTTTAAATTTTCTCTGCATCTCGGTAACTGTCTATATGTTAATTATAGTACCTCTTTGAACATAAAAACTTCATTTTCATAATGCGAGGGGCGGAAGCTATAAAGCAGAATTGTTTCGCCCTTTCCGCTGTTCTGTTTTGTTTTTGGTTACATTTTTAAGTTTTCTTGTTTTATAGACCAGAGTTTTGTTAAGGTTTTTGGAGGTGATATTGGTACATTGCTCGTAGAGCTCCAGGAAACCTAACTAAAAGCAAAAAACACTGGTATTTCTCCGATATTCATGATCATGTAGATTTCATTGTACTTAAGTGTTAAATATTTGGCTTCCAATCGACGAACATACTTGTGCGATCACATACACGTATTTGTATAGGAATGAGTGAACTATGACCGTGGATCAAAATGTAAACATTCTGCTTTAAAGAGGTTTGTTTTAAATTACATATTCGAGTACATGCCTAAACAGCAAAGTCAAGGAGGTTATAGCCCGTAGAAGTACAAAACGACCCATTGTAAACACAACTAACAATCACAATGGTGGATATGTAAATATTGCCAATATTGACTTAACTAAATTAAAATTAGCTGCAGTACATCAAAACTGACACTACTAAAATAATTGAGCGTCTATTGCGCTTACCTACGTAGACCACTTAACTTCGTCAATATTTCCATGGATGCTGTTTATATAATAGTTGGGTGAACTGTTCCAATAAATTGCAGTTGCAATAAATACAAAACTATTTTAACAATTTTCCAGCATTCTCAGCTCCAGGAGACATGCCCGGCAATATTTCCTGTAGAAGTTTAATTCCATCGTCCGTCCCGCCCACCTAAATCGCGTAATATTAGAAGAGTAAATCACGGGACCACCTGACTTTTAGAAAAAAGTAAAATGCTTCTTTGTAATTGCATAGCCGCTCTTGTCCAAAGAATATGCGTCTCATAGACGTATCATTTCCTTATATACCTGCATAACAGTGGAATAAGCGTTTTTTCTTATTTTATCTTTAAATATAAATTCTAATTATAATTAGAATGGCTATGGAATGGAATTCCCTGCCAGCGTCTGTGTTTAAGCGAAATATGACACAGGCGTGTTGAAGAGAAGAGTGAATAGGTATTTACTTAGCTACATCTTTGATCGCATCGTCACTTCCCATCAGGTGAGAGCGTGGTCAAATTCTAGAAAAGTTTTAAGAAAAAATGAAAAAAAAAAAAAACTTTTTTCTGGTAGAATAAAACAAAACGCAAAATAACTGTTCTTCCGCTATATATTGTTTAAGTATTAAAAGTCGTCAGAATTTCATCAACTATAATTTTGCTTTGACTACTGCAAAAGGGACGGCTATGAATTTAACAATCTATGTATGTACATTCATAACATGTTGCCTTAAATCTTCTAAACTTACCATATTTAAATCAAGAAAACTTCAATCGATAGTCCTTAAAACATCGGGTTTCATGAGCATCAGTCATAAGCTTTGCGAATTGTATAAAAGAACTTTGCTTACGTAAGTGGCTAGGATTAATTAGGTACTTAGTTACCCATGAGAGCAGGATCCATGATTTATATAAAATCTCCTTATAAACTGATAGAAAATCCTCATCACTCTAATTGCTAAATAGTTAGAAATCCGCACATATCATAGTGTCCTTAATCCCGAGATCGTGCACCCTTATCTTCCCTTGTCATTTATAACCTTCGAAGTGACGTATGTGAGGGTTCCGCATGGTATTATTGCAAGGTTCATTTCCTGGGTCTTTGGGGACTGAAGAGTGCATATTGTGGCTGGTGATAAATTGGTTAGACAAGTAGATGGTTTCTTCTGGGGTTGAGCTTTGGTGGTTGGTCGTAATTATATCAATTACTTTACTAATAAGGTTAGTAAAAGCTGAGTATGTTATTGTTTTGTTATTTATTGAAATGTCTTTGAATATCAATTTATAAAATGATCTGATAATTGAACAATGAAATGGTTCTGTAAACCTCAACCTGTTTGACACGTGTACAAACACAAATGAAATAGTTTATTAAATGCTTATAAACATCGGTTTAAATATGAAACAGTCTATTTGAAACATCCAAATTAATTTAATCCTGGTTGGAAGACATGATAACCAGAAAAGAAAAACCTATGTTTTGGCATAACAATGCAACAAAAGCATTGAATATTGAATCTAAATTCAAGAGAACCAAGTACCCGTTTTGTATACATCCGATACAAAAATGACTATTATCCACGATTCGCGAAACTCATAAATAAAATATGTGAATCATTATTTAAAAGTTGAGTGGACTGGTTCTCGCTAGTAATTAATAAGGTAGCAATTTGAGTCGCAAACGGATATATTATTTAAGATGTATGACTTACCATGGGTGGCAAAGAAGATGAACATATCAATAGACATGTCTTGAAGTAAATATTTAGTTGTCTCTATACATGCCGTTAAAGTATCTAATACCTAAATCATAGTTTGAAATTGGAAGATTTTTATTATATTTTTTATCATATTATATGAGCATTAGGTACTTATTAACTTGCCAATACAAATTATTTATATTGACGCCTCTTGTAGAGTTGCTAAATCGTTACTGTTGTCGACTTAGTCCACTGTGGTTATTGCCACTCTATTGATAATTTGGTCTGCCGCGGATCCATGTCATCAATTCTTGTACTTATTTCATCCATACATCATACACAAGCAAACGCATTAAAATACTTCCATGACACCTTTAAGGATTGTTCTTGGAAAGTCTGTTGGACGTATATAGAACGCGTTCGATTTGCTCACTGCCGGCTTTCCGTAATAAATTGAATTAATTACGTACAATTGCGGTTTATTAGAATAAGGAAATGAATTAATGGTTTTAGGAGGTATTTCTGGTCTGTAGTATATTTATAATCTGCTAAAAGCCACCTACCGGCTTTGCAAACATTTTTCAGAAGGACATTTAATTTTTAGTGATAAAAGTATCTTATGTTGGTTTTGGCAGTTAATAAATTAGAAGTCGGATTAAAATTTTTCCTTTTATCTATTTTACTTTTATTCTTTACTTTTAACATCACGTGTAGAAGAGAGAAGTTAAAAAAATTATTTTTGAAAATATGTAGTAAAGACGGGCTAGATGGTCAATCATGCTATTACTAGAGAGTAATTTATAAGCTGGTATTAATATTGGCCTTAGGATGCTGATTTGACAACCGGAACGTAAGTTTTTTATGTTTAAAAAAATATGAGTGTAAAGAGTTGGCCTGTGGCACTTGTAGGTAATAGCATGTTTTGAGCATCCAGATAAATTGTTCAATCAATTTTTTGCTGCTTTCATCGAAGCGAATTAAATTAGCGAGCTACATATCAAATTTACATAAACTCAACCGCCAAAAAACACTATTCGAATTCGAATCGTAAAATCAACTGGCATTCCATTACTTCGAAAGAAACGTGGTACTATTTGATCGTTTTTTGCTTATATTGAAGAATTAAAGTCTTTGATGAGACAATTACAAAATAAAATGAACTCCTTTGCCGAAAGACTTAAAGCGTTATTACCAGTTTTGATCTTATCTGCTGTATCTTAAAGGATAGAATTGCTTGCGAGTTTATTGTTATCGTACTCATGTACATACAATCGGATCGAACAATTAATGTTGATTTCGATACCGCTATTTGATTTGGATCTCGGTCTTACTGCACCGAGGTGTATGGGAAATGGACCAATTAAACGGTTTCAGAACAATCAATATGGATATAGTCGTAGTTAGGATTACTGTATGTACGGACGTTCCCTTTTGTTCGGGCGATTGATGGTCCAACCTAAGTTTAGAAGTACTCATACGTCCGTAAGCGCGAGTGTTTTCACCAGATAACTATGGCGTACCACAGGGAAGTCTTCTAGGTCTACTATTGTACCTCTAATGATCGAAAGCGTTTTTTCGCTGATGTTACTGTGTCTAAAGGTATTTGTACCATTATTAAATACCAGTACCATTACCCAATCGTAGTCTATACTTAAAATACCAAAAATAAAAACTATTTCTAGCAGCGTTTATCGTTTGTTTTACGTCTAATATTTTGTTCACATATTTTGTTGTTGTATGGGAGTTCAAAATAATATATTGTGGTATCCGTTGCAAAAATATTAGGTTAAGATCGGTTTGGTGGGATCAATTGAGACCTACTCAAATGATACAATACATGATGGGTTATGCGCTGTTTTTTGCAAAATCTATCCCCAGCTCTAAGTTCTAATTTCTTTCTGGTAAAGCTGCATCATCATGGTTATAATGGAAGAGTCAGCGTACGTTCGATTCATTGTAATAAAATAGACTCTATAATAGTTGTCGTTTCATTCGAAGAGTCAGGTATTAGTATTATTAGTCTAGCATGGATAGTTATCACGAGTCTATTTTAATGCTATTTTGGATTCCCATTTTAGCATACTTAGATCAAGTCCTTATTTCATCGTTCATTTCATCAGCCGAGAGTATGATCAAATGCTAGATTAAGCGAACATAAATAATTTTTTTTTTAAATTTCAATGACTGAAAGTACTTTACTTTTTATTATTGTATACCATACTAAATCAAATAAAATCATTACTCATTTTTAACTAAGTTCCACCGGATCAAATCTTTGCGCTTAACAACCTCGCCTCGGATGAACAAGGATTTCTGTAAGTTTAGATATCAAAAACACTCAGCCAGATACATCTTCATCCATAATGAACGCAAATATGAACAGTTTGCCTTGATGCAATATATAGGAAATGTCATATATGCCGGATAAAGTATAATTATGACTATTCTACTGAACTGCCTTCGCTTGATCCATAATAAAATCAACGTGGTAATGCTGCCAGCGTTCTGGACATTTTCCCCTCCACCAACGGGTAATTTATAATTTTTAGTTTTAATTTATTTTAAGTTCTTATGTATATGATTATACTAGTCTACATCCGTGAACATACGACGCTTATCCATAATATGATTAGGATGCGATGCTCTTTGAGATTATTTTCAACAAGAAAAAATATAAATGTAGTACTAATTCTATGTTAACTGTGCTTATAATAAAACTCTCATGGTCTTCATCAGCTTGTAAACGTCCACTGCTATATCCAGCAGCTGCAGCTGGATACAGCAGTGGACGTTTACAAGCTGTACTTCATTTATATTTTTTCCATTAAAATTTTAGGCAGGTGCTGGTTTCTTCCATCCAACGCGAGGGCTTCCCGCGATTTAGACCAGCTGAGCGATCACGTAACTCGATTCCAACCAATAGAAACACATATTTTCAGTTTCAATACGCAGTTTATGTGCATAGTTAGTATGAAAATTTCTCCCATGCAATCAAAGTTTCGTGATCACCATCTAAGTTGTCGGGGCCTAAATGATGAACTGCTTGGCCTTCGCTGCCTCTTCCGGTTCATGGTCTCTAGAACGTTTTTGAACATAAAAAAGTGATAGTTTTGAGAGCAGTGAAAATATTCTGGGAACGCACGGAACATATAATAGTACTCAGTGGGTAAAACCAATAATAAGCAAGAAAGTCTATTGAAATAAATTGAAACACTCAAACAAGAGAATAATAAGTTGCAAAGGTTACGCAAGTCCTGGGTAGGACAGATAAAAAATGATCGAGTACGGGAAGCAAAACTTCTTTTATATAATTAAATGAAATTTCCAATGACGAACTTATGTCTGTCTCCTTTACTTTCAGTTTATCAGAAAGAAGCAGCACTTTTAGCAGGTAACTAGACAAAAAAGATGTCAAAAGTAATATCCAAAAGAGGAAATGTAAATATACTTAAATAATGCTCTACTGTTCGTATACTCGTCAGGGTTGGCACGCGACCTGTCTGTTTGCTTATCGTGATTTGCGGTGACAATGAATTATTAACAAGGCAGGGCTGCCACTGATCGTGTCGTGCAAATATTTGATCAAACGCTTGGCGGGTGACGCGGGGCGAGTAGGAAAGAGATTCAAAGAAAACTGTTACAGATGGTATAGTACAAATATTGGGTAAGTACATACTAAGTGAATTGTACCTAAAATGTTTAGGGGATAATGTTACAGTAACCAGCTGCAGTGCTATTTGTTTAAAATGTGGATTCTTGGGTACATTTTTGTGCAATTAATACGTTTTTGTTAACACAACAAACGTACATTTGCTATAAATGCCATAAATAATTTCCTCATTTTTGTATACGAGAGTCGTCTATTTTTTGATCCAGTATATTTTTTACGAGAATATTTTTTAGCAAAAGCTTCCGGCTTACTCATTAACTGCGGATTCCGCTCATTTTTGCGAGTTTTTTTTAGAAAATACGCGGTGCTACCTTTTTCAGGGATTTTATTACAGGCAGTGTTTAAGCTTTGTGCAGAAGGTAAGCGATCACTTGCCTTGTACTACGTCTTGTCAATATAAAATAATTATAAAACGATCAAGGAGTAATATAAAACAAAATATCGATCTTAGTCAGTTATCAGTCTAGTCTTGTTCGTTCCTTTATACATAATTAGGTACCTACATTTTCTATCCGCAGGTGTCTGAAGCACATTGATTTGCTTATTCTTAAAACTATTTTAAGTTTTGTTATTATAGTAGGTACTTATTTAGTTACTGTAAATTAAAACAATTTCTACAAATGTATGTTACTGTAATACATAAATTAAAATTAAAGTATGATCAGTAGGATAGCGAAACGTTTCCCTTTCGTAAATTTAATGAAAACAAAGGGTTATGAACACGACGTAGAAAAAGTTTTGTTTGGCTATGAATTCTAAATTCAAATTAATTTTGTTTTAAAAATATGACATTCTATTTACAATACAAGTCTTTTGTTTATTGATTAGCGTTGTATTTTCATTACATTTCAACATTTTTCCTCATAATGGATACTTTGAAATTCCATGTAATTATGGAATATGAGTTCCGTCGTGGCACCAACGCGGCACAAACGACACGTAACATCAACGACGTTTACGGAGAGAACTGTACAAACGAACGTACAACCCGTTATTGGTTTGCTTGGTTCCGTTCTGGGAATTTTGACTTGAAAAATGAACCTCGTGGTCGTCCGGAAACTTTGGTCATACAATGATGAATTAAAGGCGATTGTGGAAGCTGATGAATCTCAATCTACAGCTGAGCTGGCAGCAGCTTTTGATGTTAGCATCAAAACAATATTGGTCCATTTGCGACAGATTGGCAAGATAAAAAAGCTTGATAGATGGGTGCCCCACGAACTTAACGATTGCCAGCGCAACGTACGCGTCGAGACTTGCCTTGCGCTGCTTAACAGGCACAGAAATGAAGGAATTTTGAACCGAATTGTTACGTGCGACGAAAAATGGATTCTTTTTGACAATCGAAAGCGCTCAGCAAGTTGGTTAGATCCTGGTTCGGTACCAAAGCAATGTGCAAAACGAAAAATGACCCCTAGAAAGGTGATGGTTACAGTTTGGTGGTCTAGTGCTGGTGTGATTCATCATAGCTTTTTAAAAAACGGCGAGAGCATTACTGCAGATGTGTACATTGAAGAACTGACCACAATGATGGCGAAACTCGCACGTCTGCAACCAGCTTTGGTCAATCGGTCGTCTCCACTGCTACTTCACGACAACGCGCGACCCCATACTGCACAACAGACCGTCTCTAAGCTGCATGAGTTGGGTTTGGAAGCTCTCCCTCATCCACCATACTCACCAGATCTTGCGCCTACCGACTATTACTTTTTCCAAAATTTGGACAACTTTTTAGCGGGAAAAAATTCAATTCCCGAGAGGCAGTACAAAACGCATTTGAAGAGTTTGTTGTCTCCCGTCCTGCTGATTTTTTCAAGAAGGGCATCCATAAACTGCCACATTGATTGCAGGGGTGATTACTTTGAATAAAAGAAATAAATAAGTTCGAAAAAAAAAATACTTTAACTTTTTTCAAACAAAACGGCAATTTCATAGGTAAAGACCTAATATATTTTTTTATATACAAGGTGGAATTTAATTCGTTCTTTTCCTTCAATGTATTCAGTCCATGCTATAAAAGGCTCACATATAACTAAATTAAAAAGTACTTATGAAATAAAACTTAAATCTAGGTATTATCAAATTACTGCAAATTTAAATTCAAAAGAAAAGCCTTGACATTGAACAAATCAGGTGTTTTATTGCCTACGAAACATTTACAAAGCACTCAGCCCGGTTTTAGTGGGTTCGAGTCCCACATACACCTTGCCACCACCCCCGCAGTGGCATGAAAGTGCGAGGGCATTTCCCTCCCTAAAAAAAAAAGATTCTAATAGTGAAATAATTTTTCAAAACGGTCCATTAGTTTATTCAATGCAAACAAACAATCAAAACTTTCCTCTTTATAATATCAGTTTAGATATCTTGTCAAGAGCATGTCCGGATATAAGCAGAATATCGTAAAAATGATTTAAAAACTTTGGCTCTGTATGCCATGTCGATGAACTTAATGTTCTGTATGATAATTTAATTTCTCATTCACTAATTATGTACTAAGTTTTTTTAAGTATAATATTTTATTAATTGCAAAAAGTCTTGGATCGGTTGCGTTGACAAAAAAGTTCCAAATATTTTAATGAGCTAACTAGATTTGCCTTTTTTTATCCTTGAGCTTAGCATGGTAGGTAATAAACATTTTTTTTGTTTCTAATTGTTAATTTATGCCCGTCATTAAATTTATATCGTTGGACTAATTTTATCTGTGAATCATACTCATAACAAGTATCATTTGAAAATCTACAATCAAACTAATAATCTTTTAAAATTGTGGAATTTAGTAGCTGGTGTTTATAATCAAAGTTTATTTTTATTAATTTATGATGTATTTTATTTTTAGTGTTTTAGTGTTATTATTTTTATTAATTATTTATGGTGTGATAGTTGAGCAGGTCGGCTCATAACCCGGAGGTGGTGGGTTTGATCCCCGCAGTAGGACAAGTATTTATGCACAGAAAAAAAACACAAAAACTTGTTCTGAGTCTGGGTGTTGTGGGACCACGGTCCTCGTAGTTCCTGAGTCCCTAGATACAGGAAATCCTAGTTAGGGACCACGATCTATGTATGTGATCGTTGGGCGTTATTATTATTATTTATTATGATTTGTGCTGTGCAACCACTTCAACCAATCAGATTACGACAACATTAAATCGGAATTGTCCACCGTGATAGACTACACTTCTTCTCTGTGAGAGAAAGCCCATATCCTAGCAATAGGAACGTACCAAGAGCCAAGGATATCTTTTTAAACTTTTTGCATCTGCACATGATATTTTTGACATTAGGAAAAAGTTTGATTTAAATTGAACTATAAATAAATAAATCATTAAATAACGTCGAACAATCATATACGTATGTGATCTTGGGTCCGAACTAGGATTTCATATAGGGACCCAGACCAGGACCATGGTCCCTCAACACCCACACTCAGAACAAGTATTTGCGCCAAACTAATCCTGCCGCGGGAGTTGAACCCGCCGCCCTTGGGCTATGATCCGACCTATGCAACCACCACACCACAGAATCAAATTATGAAGGACGATTAAAGAGAAAAAAGCTACCATCATATATTTAAAGCAATAAACCAAAGTCATACATAAAGCATAATATAGCTTATAATAATGATCTTCTATTTTTATTATGCAGTCATTGACATTACGTTATATTGGACACGTATGTTAATTGAATGAACTGAACATTTGTGTCGTCATATTGTTTTTCTTCGTCTGATCTTTTAACCTATCCGAACCAAAACAAAAGAAAGGTAAATGACCTTTTTTGTCATTATAATGAACCTTTAAATGCAACTGCAGCAGCCGTAAAAGTATAATGACTGAAAATTAACTTTTCGGTATCTTTTTGCAATTTTATGATAAGATCTTTTTTCCATTCGACCGCAAAAGCATCTCTCCTTCTAACCAAAATGGGGTCCAAATAGGGAAGTACAAGCCTCGGCTCGTTCGTTAGTCGTTTTACAAGAGCAACATTGCGCGGTAACGTCACGCAAATGGTTTCGGCACGTGTCATTTTACCCCGATGCGATAACAGCGGATCGTTTGCTGTTTACAATTCTGTAGGGCTTGTTGTATGGTCCGTTTGATTGTGGTTGGCGTTTTATTTCCTTTTGCTATCACATATTGCACATACATATGGTCAGCTGGAAGATGTCTACTACTGCAAATAGGCCTCCCCTATAAAACACAACCTTGGACGCTTTTCGAAGAAAACCTGGATAACTCCAGCCGGCTCTTATGACAGCCACGGGAAGAGTTAGTCCTATTCACGAACCACGGACTCGGATACCACGGACTGTCCTGTATAAAAAGTACAGGACGAATACCACGACACGCGCCGACTTGAACGATATCATCCGTCGGGCTTTAGTTAGTGCCGGTGTCCCATCAGTCCTAGAACCTAATGGATTGATGCGAGATGACAGCAAAAGACCCGACGGGATGACCCTCATCCCCTGGAAGATGGGACGGCCTCTAGTATGGGATGCCACATGTGTTAACACTATGGCTCTTTCCCATCTTCCTTTAACTACAGTTCAAGCCGGCGCGGCCGCTGCCAAGGCCGAAAACCTCAAATGACACAAATATGCACTCCTTGACAGGGCCTACATGTTTGTGCCGTTTGGGGTCGAGACAATGGGTCCATGGGGGCCGGCTGCCATGGCAACATATAGTGACTTGGCCAAACGTTTGGTGGAAGCATCAGGTGACCAGAATGCTGGCTTTTATTTTGCACAAAAAATAAGCATTGCCATTCAACGCCAGCATCTGCCAGCATTCTGGGAACTTTCCCCTCGATCAAAGATTTATTTTAAATTTTTAGTATTAATTTATTTTAAGTTCTTAGGTATAGTTTAGTTTTTTAGGTCTAGTTTAGTTTTGTATTAACGATTATTGAAACGAAAGTAATCAACACTTCAATGCGCTATCCAAATACAAGTATCACACAATTGAAGGGGTAAGAACAAAAAGGGCTTAACTGATTTTTTACACAAAATGACTTATGGGTATCGTAGGATTCAGCATGAAATTATCTACAATATTACATTCTCAAAATACCGAAATGAGGCTTATCTCAGGATTTTGAATCTAAAAATGGTTTATCTGTCACAGGAATAGAGTTTGCTGAGCACAAAAACATTATTATATTTATTTTATTATATTATATTTTTACAGTAATTGTATGAGTTAGTACTATATTTAGTATTTTAAAATATAATTAAAACATTTTCAAGCAACTGAAACTTACATAAACCTTTTCTATTACCTTATAAGCACTCTACATTAAAATGACGCCGTTGAAGTTTAAAGTAAATTTTCTCGAAACTATCAATTTGACAGTTAAACTCTTTTTATTCTCAACTCTTCAATTTAGTTTAGTTCGAAACAGAGATTGTGAATATTCTATTAATTATTACATGTCCACATGTGAAACCATTAGTTGTTTATTATTATTATTACAAACCAAACCACAAACCAAACAAGTCATTAGCACGCATTGGGCTGGGCTTTGGCTTATTTATACTCTCCCTCTTTCTCCTTCTCACTCTCCCTCTTACAAGGATACCAGTGAAAATATGATCCTACTCACTGTTTCTGCAGAAAAAAAAGTGTAAGCGTTTGGCTACCAAGCTTGTTTTTATTCGGTATAGAAATTAGGTACAATCTAAAAATGTATACTAGAAATATCTTTAATTTATCTTAAACTTAATATTGTACTGTATTTTTATTCGTAAACAACATAAATAGTTTATGAATTACATTATATAAAATTTGAATAAAGTACATAAAAGTTTTTAAAGTGTAGACTGTATAGTTTAGTGCATAGTGCTTAATCCTTGTATTTTATTAGTTTATTTTTATCATCGCATTTGCGTCATAGCGCCTTTATAAATAATGATTCGGTTATATTAGACACGTATGTTAATTGGTTCATTAACAATTTCCGCAACAGCTTTCAACGTTTTAATTTTTTGTGGTATCTTCCATTATGTATTTTTCTATAATCCTGTATATTGCTATCATAATTGAAGGGGTGAGAATAAAAAGGATTTAACTGATTTTTTTGACAAAATGACTTATGGGTATCGTTGGATTCAGCGTGAAATTATCTTCAATAATACATTCTCAAAATACCGAAATGAGGTATAAATCTCGAGATTTTGAGTCTAAAAATGGTTTATCTGTCACAGGAATACAGTTTGCTTAGCATAAAAACATTACTATATTTATTATATTACATTATATTTTTACAGTAATTGTATGAATTAGTACTATATTTAGTAATTTTAAATAGAATTAAAACATTTTCAAGCAATTGAAACTTACATAAACCTTTTCTATTACCTTATAAGCACTCTACATTAAAATGACGCCGTTGACGTTTAAAGTCAATTTTCTCGAAACTGTTAATTTGACAGTTAAATCCTTTTTATTCTCAACCCTTCAATTATTAAAGATTTCACGATCTTTTTTTATGTACTTGTACCTAATTATCTAGTACCTAGGTATCTATGCTATAAATACGCATATTAGGGTATTATAATAATACTTGTCTGATTTTATTTGTTTTGATTTAATTCATTTGAAACCGATACAACAGACAATGTAATAATTAGTATAATTCATATTTGGAATTGGAACAATGGAATTTCTCTCAGTACCTACCTACTAGCTTACCTGTTGTTAATATCAGTAAAATCTGATTTGTTAATGTACCTACCTATCGTATACTTAAGGTTCTGTTTGTCTTTTCTGAGCAATAAAAATATTTTTATTCTTTTTATTAGCTGTGCGATCATGGAACTTGATAGAAACTTAAGCTTGTATGAATTTGACAGTTGTAATAATCAGTTTCAATTTCAATTTCAATTTATTTATTTGCCAATAAGTATATAACAATCTTATGCTAGTGGCTTATAATTATTAGGGATATATAGTTATTAACTAAATATCATATAAATAAAAGGAAAACATCTTTAAAAAAGCAGTTGGTAACTATTTAAACATAAGTAGGTAAGTTACAAACATGAAAAATTTTTTAGTAACAATATTATAACTGAGTAGTAATAAAAACTAACTAACATCAAATTATTTATATAAACAAATTATTCATAGGAAGTAGGGAGTGATCACGGAACTTTGATTGCAAGGCAACTAGAGAAGTTTCGATCCTAATTTAAAGAAAAAAATCATAAACGTAAATAAACTGAGTATTCCAACTGTCAAATCCATACAAATTTAAGTTTCTATCAAGTTCCATGATCGCACAGCTAACAATAATACCCTAATATGCGTATTTATAGCATAGATACCTAGTCCAGAGAACAATAAGTATGATTGAAGTTTATTTACGTTTATGATTTTTCTTTTTTAATTTAGGATCTTAACTTCTCTAGTTGCCTGGCAATCAAAGTTCCGTGATCACTCCCTACTTCCTATGAATAATTTGTTTATATAAATAATTTTGATGTTAGTTAGTTTTTATTACTACTCAGTTATAATATTGTTAATAAAAAAAATTTCGGAAACTTAGCAAACGTAACACAGGGTAACCTAGTACGGATGCTAAAGTGCTTAGATATCTTATGTTTGTTACTTACCTACCTATGTTTAAATAGTTACCAACTGTTTTTTTTAAATATGTTTTCCTTTTAAAATGCTAGATTTAGTTGAAAACTATACCTAATATAAGCCACTAGCATAAGATTGTCATTTACTTATTGGCAAATAAATAAATTATTAAAAAATTACTAAATTACTAATAATTAAACATTTAATTATCATTTTTTTATTGGCTATGTCAAGCTTGATCCGTTTTGTATTTTGAATGACGTACATTTATTTCCAGTGGCTTACTCAGTTTCGTCTTAGAATATAATTATGCCCATAAAGTTATCATGAAAAACTAATCTGACCATGTAACTCGTGCGTATATTTTTGTCCTCGCACTTCCTTGCCACCTCGGGCAGAGGAAGTGTGGGACTCGAAACTACTTCTGGTCTCTGGGATGGGTACGTGTGGGATCAAGCGAACGGTGGAGAGCCCGGCTCTCCACCATCGACCCCACTGCCGAAGATGGTAGCGTTAGACGTGCTCATAGGTAGTGACTTGTTTGAGGCCCGACTGCAAAGCCTCGACTGTAAACGCAATGTTGCCAGTTTATTGGTCTTATATCGAGTGCATTTGAAGTTGCATAACCTGATTCCGCCATCACCGTTCCACCATCGGACAACAGGATGTAAGACGCCATATAAAAAACGTCACCATGGTTAATATCCCGCATATGGGAATAAAGCTATTTGCCTCCACGTTTATCATGCGAATAGCCAAAGAGTGGCGTCCGTATTTCCCTAAAACTATACCCTTGGAGTTTTCAAATCGAGAGTGAACAGGTATCTTCTAGGCACGCGTGTAACGTCCTAGACCACATCGTCACTAACCATCAGGTGAGATAAGGGTCAAACGAAAACCTATTAAATAGTAAAAAAATGGAGAACCTGCGCAAAACGCCTTCTTCGTCCGCCCAGTCCGTCTGCGCCGGAGCGTGTCAGAGTTGGTATCGTTCTCTCTAACCCGCTCCTTCTGCGTCATCACCGTCTCCCAGAAGGAGACCATTGCAACATAACCCAACCCAAATAGGAATATCTGTTGCATAGTTGCCTTAATTTTCTATCGCGTAAGTTAGGAATATGTAAGTATTGATTATTTCATACTTTCATGTTTGTAGCAGAAAATAAATAGTATTTATTTATAAGTCGCTAATCCGCTCACACTGCGCCCGAAACTTTATCTTTCAAGAGATTCCTATCAATAATATTGCAACCCCTAGTGTATAAATCAGTTTGTTATTGATTGGTTGTTAGTAACGCCCCGGTTAATTCAGTTTTCTTCTTAATTTCCCAACATCATTTGGGGTTTATATTTCGACTAATGGATCGATGTATATACGTAATATATATAACCACATCAAAATGGATTTGGGAACAGTGCCTAACGAGCATGACGCATTAATTGCTATTTTTTATGTTAAGGAATGACATGACGAGCTACTCATTCACGTGATACTAAGCGACACGGCTGCTTATATTAGTAGCTGTGTCACTCGGAACTCTAAAGTATAGAGTTTCGTGTGACACTGCACTGCGCACGTCATCCTGAGACATTAGCATAGTCAAGTAATAAGGTCATAAAGTCTCGTTCAGTAGTGCTTGCGTACTACTGCTTAGCGGCAGTGGTGCCTATTGAGACGAACTTTGTAGAAAAGTCCTACCACTTAGTAAAGTATAGTAGTGCGACAGGGCAGCCTAAAATTATCGCGAAAGGTTGTCTGGGCGCCTCTAGTAGGTATGTCGGAACATATTCCCTTTGGACCCAGCTTAACTTTGTATCTAAATTAAACCCCAATCCCTTTCTATCTAAATTTATAATACAGTCCCCATTAAGCGTTCGCGAAGAAGGCAAATGACGTGAATGATGACGTATGGTATGAATAAGTGCACACAACTTACCTTTTGATATCTAGCTATTTATATCTTTTGGAATAGCCTAGATCTGTTTGTTAATATTTTTTTCAAAATTTTTAATATTTGACCATGCTCTCACCTGATGGGAAGTAAAGATGCGATCGAAAGCGTAGCATGCTAAACAAGTAAATACCTATTCAGTCATCTCTTGAACACGCCCGGGTCATATTTCGCCGGAAACACAGACGCTGGCAGGGCATTCCATTCTTTAGCCGTTCTAATTATGAACGTGAAATTAATTTGCTTGGTACGAATGGGTGTTAATATAATGATGAAGATTTTTAAGGCTCGCTAGGTACGGCTTTACGAAACATCGATTATTCAGCAAATATAGGCACTAGGTGGTAGGACTTTTCTGCAAAGTTCGTCTGAGTAGGTACCACCGCTTTGCCAGTTATTCTGCCGCCAAGCAGTACTGTGCAAGCACTACTGTGTTCCGGTTTGAAGGGCACTGTAGCTAGTGAAATTACTGGGTAAATGAGACTTTATGATCTAATCTCACAGTCGAGTAATCTTTTACCAGACTGTGCTGATGTCTCAGGATGATGTGCGCAGTGCAGCGTCACGCGAAACTTTATATTTTGGAGTTCCGAGTGACACTGTTCTGTTATGGGCGGCCGTGTCACTTAACACCAAGTGAACGACTAGCTCGCCACATCATTCACTAACATAAAAAAATAACATAAAAACACAATACATAGTCTGATGTTACTATATCCAATTGTTTAGTGCTAAGTTTTTAGACACAAACTTAAATACTATTATACTACTATTGTGCTATAATATTACGGGTACTTTTTTACTAAATTTCGGAACTAACAACTAATTTCAATCTCTATTCTCATGCCCAAAAACCCAGCATTCATTGCCAACATGTGCTTCACATATCCACCAAAGTGTTGACATTTTAATGCCCTGAGTATGCTTGTGAAGAACCGAAATAATTGTTATTTTACACTTTATTGTGCTACCAACGCAGTGTTTAGTGCTGCTGACAGTTTCATTATGAGATAAACACGATTTAGTGAGCGTGAATATCACGGATGTTGATTTTATGATTTGTTCATTTTGGGACTGCGATGACGACGCGTCGCCTGAGTGCAGTATGCTTCACTGGTTTCCTAATAGGGCACTTAGTTTTTTGGTCCTTGAGAAGTAGATACCTATTTATAAACCATGATCATGTCATTGTTTGTCGATTACTTTCGTAAAGTGGTTTGCGTAAATGGCGTAATCAATATTTTTATTTCATACAATATATTAAATATAATTTTTGGAGTGGATTTTTTTTGTGTGAATAGAGTTTGCAACTCGTCCCAGGACGTGAATTATCTTTTATAAATGTTCATGGATCAAAGTAAAATGTTTTGCTAAATTAAATACAACACTACAAGACCAAATACACCCATGAACCTCTGCGTTTATAACATAACTGTGACTTTAACACATTGAAATAATAATAAAAAATGTTTACAGCCATTTTGAATTTGGGTAATGTCAAATTAACATTTTAGATTTCGTGGGATAAAAATATCTTTTTCTTTAATTTACATGTTTTGAAAATGTACGTAGTTGAATATAATGCGATGAAAACTTCGCAGATAAAGTATGACACAATTCATAACTCATGCTTATATTTAGTACTATCCTCTTGAACCATACTGTAAAATATTTTTTTACCTTTGTGTGGGTTACTGAATAGATTTTAAATGGTTAATGAGTAGAAAAAGTATTATTTAATAATAAATGGACTAAACGTACTTAAGATAAGTTTTTAATAAAAAAAACTATTACCTAAATAACTCTTTCGAAAAATATCTTAACAATAAAGTGAGACGAATAACGTTGTTCTTATAATAATGTATTCGTAATACCTAGATAAATAATTAGGTACCTCATTTTCTATTTTTTATATTTACTAACCCCGATGTTTCCACAATTGAAACACAGTTTTCCAGGATAAAAAACTCCTATGTATTATTCAGGATCCTAAGTGCCTACATACGTACCAAATTTCATCAAAGACACACACACACAGGCATTCGCATTTAAAAAGTGTACTAGTATAGGAGTAGGATAAAGAAAACAATGTATAATTTTGTAATGTTTATCCCATTTTAATTTTAATATATTATAAATCCTTAATTTTAATATGCCGTAAATACAACTCATTCTAGAACCAATTCACTGAGGGGGATATTCTTGAACATATTGTTAACACTCTTAACAATCTTGCCGCACACAGCGGTAACGATTGGCGGACCTACTTCATCGATAACTTCATTGGGGCTAGATTTAAGGAGATCCTTAGCGGCACGACCTGAAATTAAAGAAGTTTTATCAGTTCCTAATGCATTACTTGGTTTTTCTTACTACTTATTGAAGTAAAAGTTTATTCATTACGCGCGATCATTACGCGCGCTTGAATTGGGGAGTAAGCTGGTGAATGTGTAACAAAGCAAACGGAAGTTGTTGAATGATTTTGGTTAACGTAGATCTCCATAGTCAACATAACAAAGTTATATTGAACAAAGCAAAAACAAAGTTTACCGGCCGATAGATGGAGCTTAAGAAGTTTTACTAAAGCACATCTCGTTTTTTTTCTTTAAGAAGAATTCAGATTCAAATCTATAAGAGTATCGAAAACAATAGGTAAGTTTATCATACAAGTCTATTTTAATTTCGTTTTCATTTTAAAAGTGCTGAAAATAGCTTTTTTGCAATAAATCTTTTGAGTTGTAATGGTATTTTATTTATTGTTCTCACATTTTAATACTACACAATGATCTCCATGTAAGTTATTTTTTCCATTGGCTGCTAGTATTTTATATATCCATAGAAATAAAGCTTTCAATACAAGCTGTAATGTACGATCATTACAGATGTAACACAGCAATATAAATAATTAATTACATACCTAAAAGTTCATTTCCATCGAACAGGTTCTCTAACTCGATGACAGCTTTTTGTTGTAGTTCATATCTATGCTTGTAACCAGTAATATGCCAGTGGGGTAGTCCATCTTTACCAGTCTTTACTTCGTTGTCTACATCTACTGAAATCTTAAGCTTATCTGAAAAGAAGACATGTTACATAATATTAGTAAACCTGTTTCAAAAAGGAGTTACATTGACTTCAATCGCCTTCAATTCATATTAAGAAGTAGGTACTGGTATAACATATGTTTTATCAGTTATTTTGAATCAAAAACCAAACCACTTAAACGATTTTTATGAAATTTCATTGGAATGGAAGATACACAAGTGAATATTGTTGCAAATCAAACAGTATTTCTCAAATTGGCTTATAAATGACAGAGTTCTGAGGGAACAGATATTTAAAAAATACATGGGACATAGGTGCAAATAGCAAACAATCATAATGTCACAAACATAAATATTGTATTGCACTGGATACATAGTTTTTATGTTTGTTCTTTTATGTAGTGAGCAACTATATGAATTGGGAGTTTTGGCGGGAATGCGAAAAAGATTGCGTCACCGCATGGTATTATTTTCCAAAACTTGTGTTATTTTCAGTGTTAGTGCATAAAATTGGTGGCATTCTATTCGTTAAGTGCTGGATTATAGGCGTGAGTGTGGGAAAATGGTATAATGTTGGGAAAACGTTTCTTTTCGTGTTGTTTCCAAAACTCCATAGAAGCTTCAAGTAAAGTTGCCACCACTTTACTAGGAGTATGACTTTGTCTGGACTATGACTTGACTTGAAGACTTCGACTGTGACTTGACACATATTTCTGTGAAATATCGTTAACTTGATAAATTATTAATTACTTGACACTGGCTAAATACACAATAGTGTGGAGCCAAAACATAAAAAAAAAACTATATGAATGGTACGTTACTTTTTCATTAAAGAGCTGATTAAAACGTATTTGATATGAAGATAGTTTGAACCCAGACGAGTGCTGGAAAACTGGTGCGGGTTTTCACCCGTATACTTAGTTAATACTAGACGGTTCATAAGGAAACTTACTCAGTACGACATGAGCTTGACCATTGCCTTCAATGGGCAGTGGGCCAATCCTGCCATTCATTTCATAGTGACCATGGAAATCAACATCACATAATAGTACAACGTAGAGTTTATTTTTGGCGGCATCATACCTGCAAAAAAAAACATTGATAAAAAACTTGGGCAATATTAGATGAAGCCATCTATAGTATCCCAATATCTGGGTACTATTAAACATTGCGCATATATTCATGTATGTACCTATGTATCCCTGTTAGTCTTCTAATAGAATCACACTAATATTATAAATGCGAAAGTTTGTATGTGTGTTTGTGTGTATGTGTGTATGTTTGTTACTCCTTCGTTCGTTCGCGATTCAATTTTTTCCTTTACAATAATATTAATCTCTTTACGCTAAAAATAAGATATATTTAAAATTGGGGTATTTTATTGACAAATATCAATATTTTTAACGGTTAACACATACATACCAACACATTTTGATCAGCATTGTATTAATTTTACCAATATCAAAACTCTAATATGCAATTGTTATAAAAAAATGGTATATTAATTATTGTAATAATGTTGAACTATTTGAATTTTTTAAAGATCAGTAGATCATAAAACAAATACTATACAAGTAATTTTACTAGATTTACTAGGTGGTGGACTTTTCTGCCAAGTTTGTCTAGGTAGGTACCACCGCTTTGCTAGTTATTCTGCCGCCAAGAACTGCTGTTTTCCGATTTGAAGGGCATTGTCGCTAGTGAAATTACCGGTAAAATGAGACTTTGTGACCTGATCTCACAGTCGAGTAATCTTATTACTGGACTGTGCTGATGTCTCAGGATGACGTGCGCAGTGCAATATCACGCGAATATCTATATACTTTAGATATCTCTATACTTTAGAGTTCCAATTGATACTGCAACTGATATGGACGGCCGTATCGCTTAACATCAGGTGAACAACTAGATCATCATGTCACTCCTTAACATAAAATAATAAATCATAATATAAGTTTCAAAATTATATAATTTAAAAACTTGATCCTATGGATAACGATTATTATTTTATTTGGACTAAAACTGATTTACATATATACATTACACAGTAAATAAATAATAAATTACATATAAAACCAGTTTCAAAAACGTAGAAACCTATCGGTGAACAAAGTAGTCATAAATGAAGTTTTTTGAAATAATAATTGAATTTTGATAATGATTAAATAATAAAATAAATAAATATATTATATTTATATACTATATTGTGAGTTCATTTGTGTGGCTTTCACGCCAAAATGGCTAAACCTACCACTGATATCAACATGTCAAAGTCAAAGTCAAAAGATTTATTGTATAGATATAAATAGCCTATTTTTATCACTTTTACAATACTTTTAATCGAAAGATTAAGTTTCCTCGCTCAAGTGGAAATACAAAATATATCAACAATGATTAAGTAAGTGTTTTGTTAGCTACAAAAGACTTAATTTTTTTCACTCCATGGTTTTTTCTGATATTGAAAAAAAAAGACAATTAATGGATAAATTAATGAGATATTCGCTGCGAGATTTTCTTTGTACGTTATAAAAAATATTTATGATAATGCTTTTGGTTACGTGTGTTGGTTTCTAAACCGTTTAAAATACAAATAAAATATGTAGTCAGGTTTAATATTTTTATTTGAAGTTGTGATTTCCCTGAAAGTGATTTTAATAAGCAAGCTACAAAATATTTTTTTTTTGTAGCAAGTTATCTACCTTAAACGGCTGACTCAGTTAACGGCTCATTAAAAAATATGTTATGTTTGATTGAATTTGTTCCAAAATGCTAAACCGTTTTGAGTTGAAGTAGAACTAAACATCAGCCGTTTTAAAATTACGTAAATTCCGCTTTGTGTGGGGTAACAAGAGAACGGGTAGCATGACATTTGCCAAAGAAATTGGTCAAATCGGTAACTTGATCCTCCATAATCCTCCATTGAATAGATCGCGTTGGTCAAGTTTCAAGTTGGATATCTATCGCCTAGTAGATACAAAATTCGCACTTGAAATGGACAACATTGAACATTTATGACCCCCGTTTTATTAGTTTTGTTAAGTATTAGCTAAAAAGGAACGTACATGTATTTTTTATTTTGTTTTTAATGCTCAAGATAAATTTGTGGACTTTTTTAAAATTATGAGTCAAAATTGGCTCAAATAATATCTAACCCCAAAGTAAGCAAAAGTTGTACTACGGGAACCAGATTACTAATAGAAGCTACAAGGAAAAAAGTACAACGCCTTTGATTCGTTTTTTTATGGCAATCATTGGGCTTTGTATATAGATTGTCATTTAGCCTCACTTTGTTTTTAACAATAACTTGATTAAGTACTGGATAACATAAAAAAAAAATTTTTGTATAAACTGTTTAGAGGACAATTTTGAAATGGTTTTAGCAGGTACCTTCTATATAATTAAATGTTCACGTAAAATTGGAATAATGAAAAAATAAACTTACTGTATCTTCTTCACGGTGGACTGATCGAGACCAGTTCCTACGATGTCGCTCAGCAGCAGCTTTAAGTTACTGGAAGAGGCATTAAGTGACTTCATAGACAAAGGATCCAGGGTTTCTACACCCAGTTCTTTAATACCAGCAACAAACATTTTCAAAACCGCCTGTGCCGACTCTTTCATGCATTTTGAGTCGTCTATCTTACATTTCGTTATGTATGGAGCTAGAAAAAAAAAAAAACGATTTAGTTCTATGTGTCTGTTCGTAACTTAACAAATAAATTTTAGATTTATAAACAAATTAATTAGTAATTTAATAAATAAATTGTTTATAATATTATTCTCCCACTTTTTTTTTTCATTGCAGCTAAACATCAAATTAGGAATATATCGTTCTTTACTATACAAAATAGTGACTGTAAATATATAATTATAATCTTCTATCATTATTTGAGATGAAATGTGCTTAAAAAAGTACTCAAAGTGTACCTACAAAAAATATTGAAATTGGAAAAAATATTATAAACAAAATATACATAATATAGAATCGTAATTTTCAGAAATTACATACTCCTTCCAGTAATAATTAATATTTTATAATTTGCCAGTAGTGTAGTATATAGTGTGTAGTATGCAGTAGTATTTTTGCAAAATATAATAAAATGCGAACAAAATATTGAAATAAATTCTTGTAAATTACCTTTAGCTGAACTAATTGAATGGGCACACGCCATTAAACCCACTAGTAAAAGCTTCACAAACATTTTTAAAGCAAAAATTAATTAAATAATATTCTAAAGATACGAGACCTCGGCACAGCCGATTCCGATCGTTACTGCCGGTTTATATACAGAGCTTCTCTATGATATACATAATAAAGTATTTTTTATGCGCCTATTGTAAAACTAAAACCAAAAACTTGTTTGCAATATTTTACAGTTAAGATGAATGGGTTTTTTTTGGTTCAGTGTTAAGGTTTAAGAGGACGCTGACATTAACACTCAAGAGTTACTCTAATACTTAGCGCTAAATAAGTAAAGTTGGCGAGGTAGATTTCGCTTTGTCATCAGGCGTAAATATAATTCTAAATATGACATTTTACCTTTTAATATGTAGGCACTTATTTTGTTTTAGTATTTAGGTGGACCCGTGGAAATCTTGCACAATTTTTAAAAAAATTTAAAAAAAAAAGCTTTTTCTTGCGGCGGCGTCGTGTGTCGGGTCGTCCTCTTCCCTTAAACATGGTCGAGGAGGGCGAGGCTGGAACATGCGTCAAGCTCGTGAACGGGTGCTGCTTGCGGAAGCTGGTTTTCTCGTGGTGTATGCACAATTATAAATAAGTACTTATATTTTTGTTATTGGCTGTATTGTCCTTCCCGTATTGAATATATGTTCATGTTAATAATAAGCTAAATGTGTATATATAAATTAATTTAACAAAAAGCACGGACCCAGGCGTCCGTGGAAATGCAGATTTAAAAAATAAAGCTAGTGGCCCAGGTAGAATTCGAGCTGTAGAGTCAAAGACACGCGCATTAGGATTGTCTCCAGTGCTAATACGCCTATTTTGGATTTCTGTGGAGACTGGTCAAGTTCCGAAATCTTGGAAGGTTGCTAACGTGCAACCCGTGCAAAAAAAGGAAGTCGTGCTGACCCTGCTAACTACAGGCCAATCTTTGACTTTTAATCCATACTTTGCAAGATTATGGATTAAAAGTAATTTAAATTTGGAATGTAGATATTACCTATTAGTAAAATTTCCAATCACCGAAGAGACCAATCGCTAACGTGTATGAACAAGTAAAAGTGGTATAATAAAGTGAACAAATTAAAAAAAAAATTGGTATAGTAAAAATGCATCCCGGGGTCGTTTGTGATTGTTTACTCAAATTCGGATTTTGCTTAATTTTATAAAAACCAATGTGTCTTCTTCAAGTTTTAAGAAAAACTGAACATGTATCAGACTCAAAAATGTGGTACCTAAAAATAAGTTGCACTTACTTAGGTAATACCTATGTTCACAAGTTGTGTCTCATAGAGGGTAAAAAAAAGAAGAGTGTCCACCTCGGGCATAGCAACACTATTTTAAATTCTCGCTGTGATCAGGATTGCACTTTTTGAACTTTGAAATATTTGTTTTCAATCAATCAATCAATCAAGTTTTTAATTCAGAAAAATATTACCAAGTTATACGCAGGGCCAACGCACTAGTGGGCAATAATATATATAGCAGGTATAAATTGAGCAAAAGAACAAGAGACTGCAGATAGACGCATTTCCGCACATATCCGCTTCCCGAAAGTGAAGTCGACGTCCCCGAACTAAGAATTAAATTGTATCTCAGGGCGCGGGAATGTTTGTAAACAATCTACTATGATTTGGCAATTTATTTACAAAATCTACCAAACGCTAACCTTTACAAAAAATATGCAAATTTTATTTACACTAACATTAAAAGAACTTAAAGTACATGTGTGGGTATATTGTTTGTTTACTTGCTCTAGACGTTTCGCAGAAACAACTAAAATCATTATAAAATGATAACCCTTTTGCCACCTTGCGATTTAAATAAATTTAAAACTTTTTGATTGTTTTCCTTACAGTATTGTGTTCAATTAAATGTTAATGGCTCTGTAAAACTCGTATTTTGACGTCATTGCGGATATCAGTTCAATACATATAACAAATTTCGAGATTGTACGCGCTACGGAACAAATTCATTATGGAATTCATGTAGATTTTTACCATATAAGGCTCAGAGTACGGAAAAGTGTGATCGCGATGAAGAATTTCTGTAACTTAGATATAAACTATGCAGTATTTGATGACAAATTCCATAGAAACTATGCATTATCTGTTGAAACACCAAACAATCCGATCCATAAAAAAATTTTTTTTTTTTTACTTCAAACTTGTGTAGCATTTGACCACGCTCTCACCTGATGGGAAGTGACGATGCGATCTAAGGTGTAGCATGCTAGCCAAGTAAATACCTATTCACTCTTCTCTTGAACACGCCCGGGTCATATTTCGCCGGAAACACAAACGCTGGCAGGGCATTCCATTCCTTAGCCGTATTTATTATTCCATATTTGGAACACCATAGTTTTTCTTCGCCCATCCAGCGTGGAGCGTGGATTATTTCACCAGGCTAAAACTCTTTGGTAAGGCGAGGTACGAAAAAAATACTTTGTGAATCGAATCATGGAACTAACTATAACAGAGCAAATGACCTTTTATCTGTGTCTGTTTGTAAGATGCCATTTCTCGAATAAACGAATCAAACGACCTTTATAAAGGTATGAAGATAGAGATAAATGAACATTGGGGAACGACAGTTTCAAAGTCGGGGCAGTCAGCTAGTATACATATAAAAATCAATTGCTGTTCGTTAGTCTCACTAAATATCAAAAATGACTTGACTGTTTTGTTGGCTCTAATACAAGTGTGGCTTAAAAGAAAAAATAAGAAAACCTATAAAACCCAAATCAGCCGTCCGAACCCGGGTGGGTCAGCTAATTGTTAAAATAAAATGTTACTCCAAGCAAAAAGGTTTTATAAACCAGTATTACAGATCAGTTTTACTTCCTTAGTCAAAATGATATCACTTTATGTTTTGCAAGTACTCGTACAACATTTTTGCTCTGAATAGTTAAGAGTTAAAAAATGAAAATGAGCCACATCGCTCCAAGAAACGACAATAAATAAGGAAGAAAGGTTCTTGAGTCGCCACTCAAGAACCACAAACCTTAAGACGCAGAATAGGCCAGCTGGGAGGCTGTGACTAGTAGGGACTAGTCTCAACCAGGCCCGACAGGTGGGTACTGGCAGTTTCAACCAGCACCCCTACCGCGTAACCGTTCTGGGAATCGGCTTCACCTGCCATCCCGCACGCGCCAATTAACAAGTCCACGAGTGCGAGCAAGAGAGAACACGATTACGATCTCCACCAGACTTACGCGGTAAGGTCCTCAGTCTACGAGGACTTGGTTAAAACAGCCGGGAAGCAGGTGGATGCAGGAGGAAAGCAGCTGCCAAAAGGTTCATGCATTTCTACTCTAGCCCTTTAACGTGCATTTGTGTATCATGCACTTCCGTTTCTATATTGTTCCGGTAGAATGGCGTGACTGCGTAATTTCTTTGAATATCCGACTAGGTAAAGTTTGGCTAAAATGGCATGTTATTGACGGAACAGGGGCTTTACCGCGTAAGTCTGGTGGAGATGGTAATTGTGTTCTCTCTTGCTCGCACTCGTGGATTTGTTCATTGGCGTGTGGAGGATGACAGGAGAAGCCGATTCCCAGTATAGTTACGTGGTAGGGGTGCAGATTGGAATAAAAGTTTAACACATACGTTGCGCCTTAGTGAAATTCTTCATTGTGTCACACGCAACATCAGCTTTTTTTTTCCACTGCTCAACATAGGCCTTATTACGTTTTTTGCTTATACAAATAATTTTAATCTATCAAAATCTACTTATCAGAAAATATCCTCGTGATTTTAATTTTATACACAAGGGGGAATTTAATTCGTTCTTTTCATTTAATGTATGTATTCAGTCCATGCTATAGAACGCTCTCATATAACTGAATAAAAAAGTTTTTCACACTAATATTGTAAAGGCGAAAGTTTGTATGTGTGTTTGTGTGCATGTGTGTATGTTTGTTACTCCTTCACTACTTCTACTACTCCAAACGGCTGAATGGATTTGGGTGAAATTCGGTACCAAGATAGCTTATACACTGGATTAACATATAGGCTACATTTTATCCCGTAAAAGTGAAAAGTGAGTTCCCGTGGGATGAGCACATAATTAAAATACTTTTTATCCGCGCGTGAAACTGCAGGCCCAACTAGTATGAAATAAAACTTAAATGTAGGTATTATCAAATTAAATTCTAAAGAAAAGCCTTGCGGCATTGAACAAAGCAGGTGTTTTATTGCTTACGAGACATTTTCAAAGCACTCAGCTGGTGCCCGCGCTGTGTGTACCGTTAAATAGCTTTCGGCTGTCATGTAGTTATTTTAAGAGTCACTGAATACTACAACAAAATCTATTTTGTTTTTAAATTAGACCTTGTACGAATATTCTATAGTATGGTCTGAGACATTTAAGGAAAAGAGTGAATTAAATTCCGCCATGTATACATTTTTTATTAACATATTACTTGTTATGTATTACTTCGTAAATCTATGTATTTTTTGTTTCATATTGTTTAAAATATCTATGGAAATAATTAAAAGTTAAATATTGTTTACGTTTATTATTGGTTACATTATTATTATTACTAGTTATTTATATGAGTATTTAGTTCACATTTGTTTGGTTTCATGTTATTTTATTCATATTCAAATGCTTATTTACTAACTTTCACTTTGAATTACCTTTGTAAACTAATATTGTGTAAGCGTCCGTGATGTCATGTTGGTAGGTCCCGACTAAAAACCAGTAACTGAGACTGAAGCTTGCAGCCTCAGAATTGTATGCTGAGTCGGGACCCTATTCCTTACCAGATACAATATCTACTGTCTTTACTTAATAAATTATATTTTATTTTATTTTTTGATATGTATTGTGTGTGTTCTGGGAATAGATGTATTTTCTTTCTTTCTTTTCTATTACAGGTTGCCGTAACCACTACGTATGGCAGGCATCTTGGTGATCGCAGTATATTATAATGTTCAACTGGCTTTATACCTCAGTTGGTAACCCTGCCTTCTAAACTGTGGGTTGTGGGTTCGATTCACACCCAGGACAAACGTTTGTGTGATGAATGATGAATGATGTGTGTTTGTTCCACATCTGGGTGTTATATTGACTTGCCCTATAGCTTATATTGACTGGCCCTATAGCTCAGTTGGTAGTAACCCTGCCTTCTGAACAGTGGGTTGTGAGTTCGATTCCCACCCAGGACAAACATTTGTGTGATGAACATAGGTGTTTGTTCTGTGTCTGGGTGTTATATTGTATTCTATGTATGTATTTACAAACAAAAAAAAGTATCTAAGTATTGTATCAGTTATCTGGTTCCCATAGTACAAGCTTTGCTTAGTTTGGAGTTGGATGGCGCTGTGTGAAATGTCCCCACATATTATTATTATTATATATTGTATTCTATGTATGTATTTACAACCAAAAAAAAAGTAAGTATTTTATCAGTTATCTGGTTCCTGGATCATGCTGCATTACAGAGATGACAATCTTTCGATAAAAGAAGCGAAAAGTTTTCACATGCATTTCTCTGATGAGTAAACCATCCCAACCATCTTTTGCATACAAAAATATATTATATTAAAAATTCATCACTATTCCATTTGTGGGATTATGTTTTTATTCTTTTGACAATCAAAACATAATACAACTTATAAGATAGTATATATATTGAGATATTATGACAATCATTTACAACTCAAAATCATCAATTTAGGTACTTGTAAATAGCCGCCTCAGTAGAGCCAGTTTTCAATACCTGTTTTCAATTGAAGTTTAGTGCCTTTTTTCTTTTTTTGAATGGGTTAATGATGTTTGTCTCTACCGACCTTTACAGCGTCATCGGGCGGGAGGGCAAGCGCTTAAGGCACCCAGCCGTTAATAGTAGTAGGCAACTAGCTCAAAGGAGTTCGAGCCTCGGCTTGGGTCGTAGCCGGGATAAGAGGATCGAGAAGAGTACGTACACTGGAAGAGTGAACTCTATGGAAAGTAGCCTTAGAGTTATTACTGGTTAGAGTTGTACTTGTTAGTACTATTTAAAAACTAAACTATTGAACTTAGATGAAATTTATATGGTAGCAATCTGAATAAAATAAATCAAAATTAAAATTTAATATCTGTAGATATAAAATTCAAAGTTCTGACTGACAGATTGACTTTTATATGAACGCACAGCCTAAACCACTGATCCTAGATACTTGAACTTTAGAGGGTGTGTTCTTTGTAAAGCGTAGATATCCACTAAGAAAGGGTTTTTCGAAATTCCACCCCTTAGAGGGTGAAATTGGTGGTTGAATTATCTATGAAAACATTTCTTCTTTTTTTACTATAGGCCACGCGAGCGAAGCCACGGGCAGAAGCTAGTCGGTTTATAAATGTCGAAGTTCTGAGATCACACACATAAAAAAGGTTTCGTTTCACTGCACCAGCAAAATAAGGAACTCTGAAATCAAGACGTCATAAGTCAAGGTGAAGGACTTACTACGTAGGTATGCAATAAGCTTAAACATCGCTTTGCACGTCATCAATCTCAAACTAGATGCTCCACGCAGTTTCACCTGCATTTTCATGAATACATGGAAAACCATCCAGTTTCTTACGGATAAATTTTTAATTTTGAAACAGGTGTCGAGGTTATATAGGTGTTTATTTGTAATAATAATAATTAATTTTATAATATTTATATGTTTTATATTTAAAATTTCAGTTACATTTATTATAATAATAATAATTAATTATATAATCATAATATTTTTAATTTATTATTTTAACTTCAGGTTTTATAATAGTGTAATTTCATAATTTCTTTATAATAATAATTTTTAAATTTCTTATTGTAATTTCAAGTTTTTTATTTTATTCAGGTTTTTTCATTAATTTACCTACAATAATCCTTTACGACTGCTCCAATATAGATATAGATCTAAGTACTTGAATTCAGCGGAATTACACTAGATATTATTATTTCATTTTGCATCTAAGATGAACTTCCGCAAAGTCACGCCTGATTCTATCAATTGAATTTTTAATTCCCTAATTACAATTGGCTTAAGTTATATAAGCAACCGATGTAGGTATATTATCATATACTTATCCTGAATTGGCCTCAGTTTCTTTGACGTTAAAGCCACACAACTAAATAGGTAACGATTCACTTTTACCAATAAATGTTAGAACAGGACCATGCCATCTCTTCCCGCTGGTGCTATTACGCCTTAAGATAATATTCATGGAACGGACAGAAAAATTCTCCTCGCTGGTACATGGCAAACGATATGAATGGAGGCCACATTGCTGGACATAACAGCCTCTGTGGTGTAGTGGTTGGGCAGACCAGCTCATAGCCCAGAGGCGGCAGGTTTGATTCCCGTTGGAGGACAAGTATTTGTGCATTCAAAAAAATTAAGCACAAATACTTGTTCTGAGTCTGGATGTTGTGGAACCATAGTCCTCGTAGTTCTAGAGTCCCTAGATGCAAGGAATCGTAGTTAAGGTTCGGGATCTATGTATGTGATCGTTGGACGTTATTATTATTATTATAACAAGCCTCTTCCCCGGCACTGAAAGCCAGAACGAAGGGCAGCTACTCTTCAAGTCACGTGATTTGCCTTTTGCCTAGGTTGCCTATAATATATTCTAGAAATTTTAGAACGAAATATTAAAATATTATAAAACATAAATAAAACCATATAATATTTTTTTTACATTACACCAGTTTATTATTTATAATTGAATACGCAGGTATTTATAAAATTTTAAATAGGAGATTTTGAATAATAATTAAATTAAGTTACCATTTTAGGCATTATAGTGAATTCCAATGTAAATAATGTTTATTATAGTACCAGAAATAATGCCTAAAAAACAACATATTCAAGTATTTATCACAAAGAAACCATTAGTAGTTTTCTAATGGAAATTCTGACAAGAAACAATGATTTATTGAGGCATTCGTTACTAATGACTTAAATATTCAAACCTCTCCGCCATGTTCTAAAATTAGCTCAAAGTACTTATGCCATAAATGAAGCATCTGTAATAATATGATTCTTATTAGTAACTTTAAAAAATACTGACCCTATTCACGATTATTGGCAGATTTTGATTACTTTCGGTCCAAACTATTATGAGCTCTCGGAAGTTAGGCCCAAGTCCCAAACTGCGCATGCTACAGTTGAGAGCATTGTAAAATCGGCCATACAGTAACTATAATATGCGTACTGCGCAGCCATCCGCGCTAACTTCCGAGAGCTCATAAAGTCTTGCGCGAGCTAAACATTTTAAAATATCCTGTAGTCATTATATATTCAAATGAAAGCTTACGTGTAGGTTTCATACAAAACTCATCATAGGTTAGAAAAACCAAACCTTACATAAGAATCAGTAATTAAAAATTAAGATACATATTTAAGAAAATAGAATGCCATAAACTTGGTTAAATCGTTTATAAGTACCTCCTAAACTCTTAAAATTCATACGATATTTGAGTAAGTGGTTACCTATTTTATTTCCGAAATAAATTTCATTTCATTTCAATTAATTTCTATAACTTTTTAAAAAAGATAATTAAAATAAAAAATGGCATTAAATTTTGCTGTTGAAATCGGTGATGTTTATAACGAATGAAAGCATAAGTAAACATAAAATAAGGTAGTTAATTCACTCTAGGCTGAGATCTTCAACAGGACAGGCTTTGAAGAAATTGTTGATGTACTTTAGAAGTTTAGTTACCAAAGCCTTTATGACTGGTGGGCCAATTTCCATGATGACACTGTTACCATCGCTGGACATCACCTCGCGGGCTGCACGAGCTGAAAACAAAGTAATATATATAAATAAATATGTGTGAACTGAGCTGTCGGGCCATATACAATATGTTTATGAAAAATATGTCTATGTAAGACATATTTTTCATATAGACAGCGATTGTATAGGCGAAAGGTCCGTCATTTTCGGGAATTTCAATTATTCACTACTTTTACTAGGTGGTAGGACTTTACTGCAAAGTTCGTCTAGGTAGGTACCACCGCTTTGCCAGTTATTCTGCCGCCAAGCAGTAGTGCACAAGCACTGCTGTGGTTCGGTTTGAAGGGCACTGTAGCTAGTGAAATTACTGGGCAAATGAGACTTTATGATCTGATCTCACAGTTTAGTAATCTTATTACTAGATTGTGCTGATGTCTCAGGATGACGTGCGCAGTGTAGTGTCACGCGAAACTCTATACTTTAGAGTTCCAAGTGCAGCTGATATGGGCAGCCGTGTCGTTTAACTACAGTTAGCCAATACCTATATTAATAAAAAAAACGTGAAAATTTTAAGATTTTTTTTTGTTGAACTGCAACTGCGTGTTATATAATAAAACTCCCAACATTTACCTAAAACTTCATTTCCGTTGTAGAGGTTTTCGAAAAGGATATTGCACTTTTCTTGCAGTTCAAAGTTATGTGAAGCAGTCTTGATATGCCAGTGCTTCTTGCCATCCTCGCCAATTTTTTCATCGAGATCTGCTACTACGTTTACTAAGGCGGAATCTTAAATTTCAAAAATATATTAATAAAAATACATATAAGGACTGCAAATTGATAATAAGTAGTTGATAAGACTTTTCTGCAAAGTGTGTCTAGGCAGGTACCATCGCTTTGCCAGTTATTCTGCCGCCAAGCACTACTGTGTTCTGGTTTGAAGGGTATTGTAGCTACTGAAATTACTGGGCAATGGAGACTACGAGTAATCTTATTACCAGACTGTGCTGATGTCTCGGGATTATGTGCGCAGTGCAGTGTCGCACGAACCTTTACATTTTTGAGTTCCGAGTGACATTATTCTGTTACAGGCGGCCATGTTGCTGAGCACCAGGTGAACGATTAGCTCGTCACATCATTCGTTAACATAAAAAAACCTGTGCGTGGCCGTTTTCAGTAGATCTGTGAATTTGTGTGATTGTCCCTGTTGTTCTTATAAAAGAAAAAGTTAAGAAAATATGGGAAATATTCACCACGCGGGTATAACCGCGCATATAATGAATTTATATAAATTAAGTTAACTCAACACGCACTACGAACGGGATGGATAATTAAAATTTTGATACTTTATTTTTACTAAATTCCATTATAGGCTCAATGAGTAATTAATTGGGATCGAAACTAACATGGCGCCGCACTTTATACGAGTACAAATTCTTAACAAACATTTTAGTTCATTGCTGGATAGTGCAGAGTAGGTGATAGGATCTCGGGACGTCTCGTGTCTCGAAGTCTCGGGACTTTTCGTAATTTTAGTTGTCTCGAGTCCCGGGACTTTTGGGTCGAGACTCAAGACGAGACAAGATTGTAATCATTATTATTTTCAAATAATTGAAGGAGCCTAGCGCCATATTTTAGTTTAATGAATAATTATTTGGTCTACGTAATTACTGAGTCCACAACAGAAAATGGACTTACTATAAGCGCAATAACAAAGAGTAAATTCATTCCCGAGAGTTAATACTCTGAGGAATGAAATCTGGGTAATCCCAGCGAGGATATAATATGCCTGAGAACGAGACTGATGTCATAAAAACCATCTTAATTTTTACAAAACCTTTTTAAATATATGTCACCAGAAATTAACTCAATTGAAATTCTTCAAAAAAGGCTTATCTCTCTTAATAAAAAAATATGAAAGAAAATATCTTAAAAGTCTCAAAGTCCCGGGAATGTAGGCTGTCTTGTGTCCCGGGACTTTGAAACTGTCGGCAATTCCAAAACCCTAAGTATAGATAGATTAATAGATTAATTGACAACTTACTAAGATCGACATGGATAGCTCCATTTCCATAAATTTGTAATGATGACAATGTACCCTTGAGCTCGTACTGGCCATCGAATATTCCAGTGCACAAAACGCTGATATGAAGCTTAGAATTGGCTACGTCACGTCTGCGAATAAGAATTACAAAGAAATTATATTATTTTATATCGACTCAATTCTTCTTCTTACGCTTCCCCTAAAACAAAAACAAACAAATTGACCTTCTCCTTATAGTCGGTTGAATAAAAGTCAAACGTTGTCTTGCTTGCTTACTTGTTTGTTCGTTCTGAACTATATTTGATTATAAGGTCTTATGCTGAGTATTTTGTGATGATTGTAAGGTAAGAAACCACAGAATCTTTGCATGAAAATGGACATCTATACTGAAAGAAAACTGGCGGAGTTTTTCGATTGAATCTAATGGTGAAGGCACTTGCTTATTTCATTTTAACTAGATAAGGAATTTTTCACCAAATGGGTTGTTCAAATATTCATTGATGATTCACTAAATTTACTGATTGGGCTCTCTGAACTTCAGAACTTTTCTTATATTAAAACAGGTTAAGCACTATAGATGTAATGAAAGTAAAATTGGTTAATATCCCACATGTGCGAAAAAAGCTATTTGGCTCCACATTTATCAAGCGAACAGCCAAAGAGTGGAACGCTTTACCGGCGTCCATATTTCCCGATAACTACAACTTGTGAGTCTTCAAATCGAGAGTGAGCAGGTATTCTAGGCAAGCGTGTTACATCCTAGCCCGCATCGTTCCTTACCATCAGGAGCGATAGTGGTCAAACGCAAGCCTATAAAACAATAAAAAAAAAATTAAGAAAAATATTCCATTTTACTTCAAAAAATATTCATGCTCATCATTTTCATCACTAGCCGGGAGACGCCCACTGCTGAACACATTTGGCCTCCACTATTGGGTTCCGGTGGGTTCCACTTTTTAGTCCTTCCACCTTCCAGTTCGTAGTTTGAGAACCTTTATTTCCCATCGTTCAATATGATATTAAACTTAAAACTCGATGCACTTACTCTACTCTCTTAGGTTCACAATTCTTCAGACCAACAATTGTGATGTCACTGAGTAAAAACAGTAAGTTGTCCTGACTAGCATTTATGTTCTTGATCTGGAGTGGATCAACTACGGGCACGTTGTACTCTGGTAAGCTATTAGCGAAATATGGAATCGCGACCTTTGTAGACTCTAGCATACATTTTGCATCATCCGGTTTGCATTTCGTGATGAATGTTGCTGGAAAAAGAACAGGAAATATTTATTTAAATGAATATGAAGTTATTTTGAATTAATTTCATTTGATTTCAATTTCAAATTAGACGGAGGTAGTTGAAATATATAGAATGGCTAAATTGCCTTCTAAATTCTAGAAAAGTCACACAGAAGAACTCTTATAACAATATCATTATACGAGTAGTTCTTGTTCTTGGTTATGTGGTATTTTTGTACATTTGCATGAAAGGAAATTAAAAAATTTATACAATAAAATAAATAAATAAATAAATAAAGCCTTTATTTCTACTACTTTACAATAACTTATATACATTTTTACGCATGCAAAATTTAGTGTTGTTGAATCTATTATTTTATAAGTGTATTTGATTAAAAATTATTAACTTAATATATTATTCTTTGTCATCTCAATCTTCATCCTCGTTTTCATAAGTAGTGGTCGCCTCCTTGGCATAGGCCTCCCCCATCTCTTTCCACAATTTCCTATCTCTAGCTTTTGTCATCCACTCTGGTCCTATCCTTTTCGAGAAAATGTCACTCCATCTTTTTTTCGGTCTACCTCTACTTCTTATTTCGTCTCTTGGTATCCATTCTGTAGTTCTTTTTGCCCATCTACTATTTTCCATTCTACAAACATGACCAGCCCATTTCCATTTTAAGGATCTTGTAATTTCAGTGACGTCAGTGATTCTGGTTATTTTTCGGATTGTTGCATTTTTTATTCTTTCTTTTTGTTTAATCCCCAACATGCTTCTTTCCATTTGTCGTTGGCAAATGGCTAGTTTATTCTCGTCTTCTTTTTTCAAGGACCAACTTTGGCAGCCGTATGTTAAACATGGGAGAATTGACACATCATAGAGTTTTTTTTTAATATTAATACTAATTTGCTTGTTTTTCATTAATTCTTTTAAACTCCAATATTTGCTCCACGCAATAGCAATTCTTCTCGCAATTTCATTACTTGTACAATTTGTAAAAGAAACCATTTGTCCGAGATATATATACTCGCTTACATAATCTATTTTTACATTGTCAATTAATATATCTGTAGTCTCTCCGTTTGTTATAATTTTTGTTTTAGTTGGGTTTAGTTCCAAACCTACCTTTTTACTTTCTTCTGCCAGTTTGTTCACCATTTGACCAAGATCTATAGAGCTTTCTGCAAAAACGACTATATCGTCTGCAAACCGCAGGTGACTGAGATACTCTCCGTCAATTAAAATGCCCTTTTCTTCCCAATCTATATTTCTGAATATCGTTTCGAGTACTGCTAAGAAAATTTTTGGGGAGAGAGGATCTCCTTGTCTTACACCTATCTTAATTGGAAATTCTGTTCCTTCTCTCTCTAGTCTAACTTTAGCACAGATGTTGGAATACAATTTGCTTAGTAAATCTATGTACTCCTTTTCTACTCCTTGCTCTATAAGAGATTTCCAGATGGCACAGTGGCTTAGAGAATCAAAAGCTTTTGTGTAGTCAATAAAGCATAAATATAAAGTCTTTCTGTACTCGCTGGCTTTCTCCATTACCTGTGTTACTGCGTGAATGTGGTCAATCGTCGAAAAGTTCTTACGGAAACCTGCTTGTTCACGTGGTTGTTGCTCGTCCAGGGTAACTGTTAATCTATTTAGTAGAATTTTTGAAAAGATTTTGTACATATTGGTCATTAGACTTATGGGTCGGTAGTTGTTTAAATTATTTCTATCCCCTTTTTTATGTAGCAAAGTGATAGTAGATTTTGACCATTGGTAAGGTGTCTTCCGTTCTTCAAGTATTTTATTGAACAGCAGCTGGATAGGAGCATGTAAGTATTTTGATACAGATTTTAAGACTTCGTTTGTAATATTATCGGCACCTGGGCTTTTATCAGTTTTTTGTGTTCGAATGACTTGTTTTATTTCGCTTTTTAGTATACTTAGAGGTCTGGAAGGGTCAGGACAAGTTAAAGCTTGTGATACTTGTAAGTTATTGTCAGTCGTGCGCTCGGTGTAAAGTTCCCTGTGTTTGTAGCTTCTTTTATTATTTCTGGTCTTCTAGCAATTGTATTTCCGGTTTTATTTTTAAGAGTTTCGGTCCAATCTTTTTTGTTTCTTAATTCTTTGTAAGCTTTTTTGATAGCACCAGATTTTCCAATATAATTTTCAAAAGTTTTTTGTCTTTTCATTTCTTTTTCTTTCTTTATATTTCTGTTAATTGTTTTGCTTATTTGGCTAATTTTCTTTTTGACTACTCTAGTGCGTTTTATTTTGTAAAGAGTCTTTCTTTCTTTGAAAAGTTCTCTGATATTCGCAGATATGTGTTCGTCTTTGTTTTCTACTTTTGGTAAACTTTTAAGTAAATCTATCATTTCCAATTCAAAAGCATCGTATTGGCTTTGAACTTCATTCGATCTTTTAAAAAAAATAAAAAGAAAAAAGAAAAAAATTATACAGGAACTATATTAATCTAAATATATATAACTCAAAGGTGACTGACTGACAGTAATCTATCAACGCACAGCCCAAACCACTGGATGGATCGGGCTGAAATGTGGCATGCAGGTAAATGTTATGACGTAGGCATCCGTTAAGAAAGGATTTTTCGAAATTCCACCCTTAAGAGGGTGAAATGGATGGTTGAATTATTTTCTCATAGGCCACGCCGCGGGCGAAGCTGCGGGCAGAAGCTCGTTCAATATATTCGTATAAATAACAGAAATGGTTTCTCTTGTAGAAAAATAGTTAAGAGCACAAGAAAACGCCCGAATTTTCTAATCCTCCTCCTTCTAACTGCTAACTTTAGCCCATTTATATCATCAAAACTTAAAAAATAAATAAATATATATAAATGAAAGTAGGTACCACTGCTTTGCCAGTTATTCTGCCGCCAGGCAGTAGTGCGCGAGCACTGCTGCGTTCCGTATTGAAGGGCACTATAGCTGGGCAAATGAGACTTATTATTGGTATCACAGTAATCTTATTACTAGATTGTGCTGATGTCTCAGAATGACGTGCGCAGTGCAGTGTCACGCGAAACTCTGTACTTTAGAGTTCCGAGTGACACTGCAACTGATATGGGCAGCCGTGTCGCTTAACATCAGGCGAAATGTTAGCTCGTCGCTATTCTTTACAAAAAAAAAATCAAAACCAGGCAAAATGGACCTGTTACGTAAATGATATGTAAAATAACATGTAGGTAAATGTGAAAAGAGAGTATTTATTATGCACGGAGAGAAAAGTAACTTTACTATACCTAATTTAAATATCAAAGTTGAAAAAAAAAAAAGAATGTTTTATTAGTTTTTTTATTTATTTAAGTTTTGATTAATCAATTTTATTTTCTAATAGAATGTTAAACGTATTCTTTTAGCTTTGTTGATTTTGTTTTGAGCGCAGCGCATTAACAACCAGGTGAATTAATTGCATTTTAAATTCATAAATATTATTCATAGTTAATCAAGGACTAAATGGAAATTATTCAAGAAATGGTGCTATTTATTCTTTCCTGTATACTAAGCATTTATTCAAACTAGCTGACCCACACGGCTTCACGCGGGCTTATTCATTTTAAGCCCTTCTGGCTTTTGCGCCGTTTCAATCATTCTTTTCTACACATTCCTTCTCTTCCCAATTATTTTTCCTTCCCCATCTTTCATCCTAACGCTTTTTATTCCCTAGGTAAAAACCATGTCTACATAAGTACATAGGTACTGAATGTGAGAGGGAAAGAAAATGGAAAAGAAGGATGTAAAGAGGATTAGATGGGATAAGGAAAAATAATGGGGAAGGAATGACCAAAAGGACGAATAAGGGATGGACGGAGCAAGTATAGTTTTTTAATTTCGTAGTGAATCATTTCAATATTTTTTCGAAGAATAATAAATAAATAATAATAAATATGTGTGGACATTTTTTGTTCAGAGTGGAAATCGAACCCATAATTAGTTCCGAATTTCAGAAGATACGCCAAACAGTTAGATACTTATAAATTAATGAATATTCACATGAAAATTAGCCGAATTCAAAATTACACTTCGAATTTTTTTATTTATTTTTTTACATTACTTTATTTAATTTACACAACAATACACAAAAATTGTTACTTTTATAATTGAACTTAGGAGAAAAAAAAACTAAGCTATACATAAGAACTTAAAATAATTCAAAATCGAAATTTATCGAAATTTTAATTTAAAATCGAAAAAAACTTTCAATAATTATATTTTTTTTTAACATTAGTATGCCCCAAAGAATATAAAGAAATGTCACGTAAACATAAACAAAAGTTAATTAAACCAACTTACGTGTTGCAGAATCAGTTAAACATAAAATCACGGAAATACAAACAAGCAATAAATATTGTTTACACATCTTAGCGGAAATTGCTGATGAATAAATTAGAATCCGATCGTCTTAGGCAAGTTCTAAACAAAATACAGCGACTTCCTTTAAGCACGCCAATATTTATAGAGGCCATTTGACTGTAGAAGAAAAAGACGATTTTTTGTTCACAACTAAGTATTTGAGAGGTAGGTAGGAGGTAACAATATAATTTTATAATATTCAACGAATTACATTTTGATCTTGGATGGATTTGAAGATGACAAAAACCATTTAGGTATAAGGTACCTCAACTCTCAACTAATTTGTTATAAATTTTATTGCAACGAGAATTGGTTATTTAAATATTCATATTGATTGGTAAGTTACCAATTTAAGTAATAATAATAATAACGCCCAACGATCACAGACATAGATCCTGGACGGTAACTAGGATTCCCTGTGTCTAGGGATCCGAAACTACGAAGACCACGGTCCCACAACACCCAGACATAGAACAAGTATTTGCGTTTTTTTTTCTGCACTAAAATACTTGTCCTGCCGCGGGAATCGAACCTGCTAAGTAGCTGAAAGGGTGTAGTTGCTGAAGGCAAAGTATATTTATTCCTTTGACTAATTAACTAGTCTACTACGCTAAGTATAACAATGACTGCTAAATTAATGCCACTAACTACACAACCTAATAATTAAAAAAATGTTCTATGTAATAGCTGCGATGACCTATAGACAGTCCAAATGCTCCAGCCCACTACCAGTAGTGTAAATAACATGGCCGCATTGCCCCGTTGAATTGCAATGCTGATTCGTTGAGCCAAATAAGTACCACCAGCCCACTACCGGTAGCGTAAATAACATGGCTGCATTGCCCCGTTGAATTGAAATGCTGATTCGTTGAGCCAAATAAGTACCAGCATTTACGTCACGCGTCGCATCGAACAAGTGTTCTAATAAACTTAATTATATGTAAACATATATATAAACAGGTCGACAGTTCCCAGTAAACAATTATTAGTTCCATTGACTGTACTAGTGGATTTTTTGTGTCTTATTAGTTCAATTAAGAGTGATTGATTGTAACACAGACACGTGGTGTCTGGGTAAGTGTATAATCCACCTTCAACCTCCAATCGTCTACAGCATCAAATAAGATTTTTTTTTAAAGTTAACGATTTAAAAAAAAAGTTTGCCTTTCGTCTGATGTTAAGTAATGCGGTTGACGATATAGCATGCTCCCATAGAAGAAACCTGTCGCTCTACTCTTGAAAACTTTCAGATTATAGCTATTTAATATATCTAATTAATTAAGTAAGTAACACCTACATAACTAATATGCTTGTGAGCTTTGACGTGACTGAGGTGATTCACTGTAAGCCCGCTATACAGGCTCATCAGGGAGCTAGTGCGGGTTGCAGAGGTTCCCAAGGGTACGGCAATAATTATGATGTATAGATATATTAAAACTACAAATACTATGTATAATGACCGAACATCTGTGTAATTGAGACGAAATAAATAATGTATTATTATAATTTATTTATTATTATTCGGAAACAGAGACCTATGATTATAACAATAACGCCCAACGATCACATACATACCTGTGTATATGATCATTGGACCCTAAGTAGGATTCCCTGTATCTAGGCATTCAGGATCTACGAGGACCATGGTTCCAAAACACCCAAACACAGAACAAGTATTTGCGTTTTTATGTGCCCAAATTCTTGTCCTGCCGCGGGAATCAAACCCGCTGCCTCTGTTTATGAGCCAACTTTATCAGCCACCACACCACAAAGGCTGTATTAATTACACTCAATAATTGCACCTATAGTATAGATTTTTACTTGCTGCGAATACCGTTATAAAGTAAGGCTAGTGATGTGAGCACATTGCGCGGATGCAACGCCGTTAATGATAAGTCACATCCCTATTCCCTTTAACTTAAGATTCGATAATTTTGAACAGTCCTTATTTTAAGCCACATTATTTTTCAGTCGAATTACGCCAAGGGATGAAGTTAATTTTAGATGTGGGCGTTAGTACGCTTGGCCAAACGAAGTAATCACTAACCCATATGGCGTAAGTTAGGAAAATTCCTTAGACACTGCGATCAGATACGACTGGGTAGTAGGACTTTTTTGCAAAGTTCGTCTAGGTAGGTACCACCGCTTTTCCAGTTATTCTGCCGCCAAGCAGTAGTGCTTGCGCACTACTGTGTTCCGATTTGAAGGGCATTGTGGCTAGTGTAGTTACAGGGAAATTAAGTCTTTACTGGATCAAGGTTTCGTGATCTGGGGGTTGATCACGAAACCTTGATTGCAATGGAACAGGAGAAATTTCCATACTAACTATGCACATAAACTGTGTATTCAAACTGTCAAATCCATACAAATTAGTGTTTCTATTGGTGGTATTCGGGTTACGTGATCGCGCAGCTGATCTCACAGTCCAGTACATTGTCGCGCAAAACGTCTGAGTTGCACTGTTCTGTTATGGGCGGCCGCGTCGCTTAGCATCAGGTGAACGACTAGCTCGTGACATCATTCACTAATATAAAAAAAGCAAAATAGAAAAATAAATTAAAAATTACGCAGGAAATACGGAATGTATTTTCTACGTAATTTTGGTAGTTCATGGTAGAACTCATACTACAAAATTGTAGGTACTACAATATCCATACTACATAATTAAATAATAATACAACACTATTATGGAAATAATTATAATCAAAGTGTACGAGGTTATGAACTTTTTTGGGGGTTCTAATTCAAATAATTCGATCCTTATCATGGTTGCAATCAGTAGATATAATCACAAAAACATGCTTATCCTCGTTGTTACATACACGTAAAATAAAAGCAAAAAATATGATGGAGTTGAAGGATAAAAAAAACGAGCGTGCTTTAGACCACACGACTGAAGTAATATTTTTTTTAGTTTAGCTTCATCTATCGGCCGGTATCACTTGTTTTTGCTTTGTTTAATGTTAAAAAGTCAGAGTCAAAAGATTTATTGCAAATAGGCTAATTTTAGCACTTTTACAAGTCAAAATTATATTAGGTACTTTAAATTAAGTTATTTCACTAAGCATATAAAATTACAAAGTGCTTATTGTCAAATAATATATAGCAAGCCCATTACAATATATGAGTTTGAAAAAAAAGCAGTTCTCTTTCTCACTACTGGTGCAAGCAATCCGGCACAATGCAGAATTGAAAACTTTGATCCGAAGCTTCGATTACAACTGTAAAGAAGAAGCTACAAGAAACTTTACAGTGATGTATTTTTTATTTGTCTTCTTTCTACTGTCTTTTACAATGTATATAATTCATTACAGTTGAGATAATGAATATGTTACAAAAGTAACCACCACGTCACACCGGTCCAAGAAAAATACCGTGATTATCCTAATACAATACAATAACATTACAAAAGGAGACTGAATTTATAGATAGGAATAGGCAATAGGCAAAGTACCTAAGATTTTATACCGCTAAGCTTGGGATATTCAGGCCAAGCTTTTTTGTCCGACACATAATCATTTATTGTGTAATAGGCTTTTTTCATTAAGTTTGACTTTATGAATAATTTAAATTTACGCATTGACAATTTTTCGATACCGTTAGGCAACTTGTTATAAAAGCGTATACAGTTTCCCATGAATGAACCATTAACTTTCTGCAGTCTGAATCTTGGAACTTTCAATTTATTTTTGTTCCTAGTATTAAAGTTATGAATGTCGCAATATCTGGGAAAAGAGCTAATATTTTTGCGAGTGTACATCAAATTTTCGTAAATGTATTGACAAGCCACTGTAAGAATATTTATTTCCTTAAATCGTTCCCTGAGAGAGTCGCGGGATTTCATGTTATTAATGGCGCTATTTTGACAATTATAGATACCAACATAACAATACAAATGTTTAACTTTGTAATGTTGACAATGGAGATCTACGTTAACCAACAACTTTCAACGTCCGTTGGTCTCGCCAGCTTACTCTCTGATTAAAGTGTGCGTAAAGAAGTTTTACATCAAAAACAATTCCATTTAGAAAAGTTCAGATTTAAACACATATAGTTTGTTACTTATAAAAAATATTACTATTATTTTATTTTGTGGTCAGGATATGGCAAAACCCACGATTCTGTAGTATGAGTTCTACAATGTGTTTTGGGGGTATATGTTTGCTCGCGTCCGTAGGCTTTAACCCTAGTTTCCCTACACGTGACCCCTGGGTGGTGCCAAAAGAGCAACCAAATAACTGGTGGAAGGCCTTAGCCGCCGGCTTAGTTACCACCCATTAGACAAAACCACGATGCCAAGCGACTCGTCGTGTTCCATCGTGATGTCTAATGAAGCCGTTCTGTCGAGTAGATGTGGACAGTTGTGTTGGGTATGCAGACCGGTATTGGTGATGGAGATGCTTTCGCGTCGGAGACCTTGCTTCGGAGGGTAGCGGGATCCGAAGCACGGTGCTCTCTGCTGGCCGACCGCAAGTTGTAGGGGGCCCAAGTAGTAGTCTAGCCAACTACGAAAGGCTGCCCCACCGCTTGTGTAAAATCCTGAGGTTGTCCACAGGGCCAGTTGGCGACTGGAAGTGAGGAACTTGTGGGCAATTTCAGGGGGGTTCGGGCGTCCCCGCAGTCTCCGCGCAAGTTCTCCATTGGCGTAGGAGCTTCTCTATTACTGAGGGTTAGCATCCCAATATCTCGTCCACTTCCTACTTGTCTACCTAACTCACCCAACTATGAAAAAGTCAAATAAATTGAGCAAGTTTAAACGGCAGATGCACGTCCTCACTCTTAAAGTGCACCTCACAAATATTCGTGGGCTGCACTCAAATCTGCAAGCGGTCCATCATCATCTGGAGACCAACAAACCGCACTTGCTCTTCTTGACTGAGACGCAAATAGGTTGTCCATCAGACATGGCATATCTGCACTATCCAGGATTCATCTTGGAAAACCGCTTCCTTCCACGCGCTGGTATCTGCGTTTACGTCCGTGATGACATTTGCTGTTTGCGTCTCCGAAACCTTGAACATCCCCACTTTTCGGTGATTTGGGTGCTTGTGGACACCGGCATTGAGAAAATTCTCTATGCTGGTGTGTACAGATCACATAGCGGTGACCGGGAGACGACTCTTCTAATGGAGTATCTCAGTGAAACGGCAGATGTGGCTCAGCAACGCTATCCTTCGGCTCAGCTTGTTGTTCTGGGAGACTTTAATGCTCACCACCAGGAGTGGTTAGTCCCACACCGGATCACGGACCACGCTGGGAGAGAGACGCGTAAGCTCGCTTTGGCGCTCAATTTAACGCAGATTGTTAAAGAGCCAACGCGAGTGCCTGATATTGATAGCCACACTGCTAACTGCCTCGACCTTCTGCTCACGACTGAACCAGACCGATACTCTGTGGCGGTATCCTCACCCATTGGTAGTTCCGATCACTGTCTGGTCAAGTCCGTTTCAGTATACTCCCCGCCTGACCCAAGCCCTAAGAGCAATCGGCGTGTCTGGAGATACAACTTAGCAGACTGGGACGAGATGCGACATTTCTTCGCTTCATATCCTTGGCGGAAAACGTGTTTTTCTTCTGGAGATCCGACGGTCTGCGCGAATGCGGTTACTGAGGTAGTATGTCGGGCTATGGAATATTTTATTCCATTTTCCGATAAACCCGTGACCAGCAAAGCCAGCCCATGGTTTGGAGCCGAATGTGCACGTGCTGAAGCGCAGAAGCATGCGGCATATCTGGCATGGGCTGACGCTCGAAAACGCAAGGCCTCGGACACTCGAGCTAAGAAGAAAGCCTTTAACGTTGCCGCCAAGGCCTGTAAAAAGGAATTAAGGAAGGCTCGTTTCAATCATATTGGTCGAATAGGGACTAAACTTGCTTCCTACCCAGCGGGTAGTAAGGCTTTTTGGTCCCTAGCCAAATCGGTTGAAGCGAACTTCTGTCGATCCTCACTGCCTCCATTATTGAAACCAGACGGATCGCTGGCTCACACTGCAAAAGAAAAAGCAAACTTGTTTGCCACTCTCTTTGCAGAAGCTTCGCGTTTAGATACTGCTAATGAGGTACCTCCCTGCCTTCCACAATGCGGTGTTTTCATGCCGGAAATACGCATACGTCAGAAGGAGGTACTAAAAACATTACGCAGTCTAGACGTGAACAAAGCCAGTGGTCCCGATGGTATACCTGCAATTGTACTTAAGAGCTGTGCACCCGAGTTGTCTCCCATTCTAACACGCCTATTTCGCCTCTCTCTAGACACCGGAATAGTCCCTATGAGTTGGAAGCTAGCCAACGTACAACCTGTACCTAAGAAGGGCAGTCGTGCTGATCCTGCCAACTATCGACCCATCTCAATTACCTCCATTCTCTGTAAGAGTATGGAGCGTATAATTAACAACAAGCTCTTGGCATACCTTGAAGACAATGATCTCCTCAGTGACCGGCAATACGGATTTCGCCGAAACCGGTCCACTGGGGATCTTCTCGCGTATGCCACTCACATATTGAGCGAAGCCTTAGAGATGCATGGAGAGGCACTTGCTGTATCTCTAGACGTCTCTAAGGCATTTGATCGGGTCTGGCACGACGGTCTTCTGAATAAGCTTCCATCTTACGGACTACCTGCTGGTTTGTGCACTTGGATATCAGACTTTTTGAGGGAACGATCGCTTAGAGTAGTTCTTGATGGCTGCTCTTCCGATCAATTAGCTATTAATGCTGGTGTACCTCAGGGGTCAGTTCTTTCAGCAACACTATTCTTACTCCACATCAATGATTTGCTAAAGCCCGGTACCTTTGGGTATGCAGATGATAGTACTGTTGTTGAAAGATACACATCCAATGCCCGAGCCAGTGGTGACGACGTCCGGATTGAGAGAGAGGCTATGGTTGAGCGCATGAACCTGGCTTTGAAAGCCGTGTCCGATTGGGGCGATGCTAACTTGGTTAGGTTCAATGCTGCAAAAACACAGGCGTGTTTATTCACTGCTAAAAAGAGCCCACTCCATCTGGCTCCTTCATTCCGTGGTGTATCTGTAAGTTTAGGAAACCATCTTGAGCTTTTGGGCGTTGATCTCACGTCAAACCTAAACTTTGGATCCTACATCGAGTCCAAAGCCAAAGTAGCTTCAAAAAAACTCGGCATATTGTCCAAGGTAAGGCGGTACTTCACACCTGGACAGCTTCTAAATCTGTATCAAGCACAAGTCCGATCGTGTATGGAGTACTGCTGCCACCTGTGGGACGGGTCTGCCAAGTACCAGCTTGAGGCTCTGGACTCGATTGAACGGCGTGCCAAAAGGCTCATTGACGACGACACTTTGGTTGGTGAAAGGCTCCAGAGCCTTGCACATCGACGTAAGGTGGCAAGTCTGTCGGTTTTTTACAGATTACACCACGGTGAATGCGCTCAAGAACTGCATGATCTAATTCTCCCATCACCATTCCACTACCGGACTACTAGACGCTCGGCTAAGCGCCATCCTTTTGTGGTCGAAATACCACCCATTCGTACCAAGCGATTTGACTCAACGTTCTTAATTAGAACGGCTAAGGAATGGAATGCCCTGCCAGCGTCTGTGTTTCCGGCGAAATATGACCCGGGCGTGTTCAAGAGAAGAGTGAATAGGTATTTACTTGGCTAGCATGCTACACCTTCGATCGCATCGTCACTTCCCATCAGGTGAGAGCGTGGTCAAATACTAGACAAGTTTGAAGTAAAAAAAAAAAAAAAAAAAAAAAAAAATGTAAGAAAGTAGGTATTTCCTTAAGTTTATCAGAATGCCTGGTTGATGCTACTCGTGACTAAAATGCTGGCACTTATTTGGCACAACGAATCAGGATTGCAATTCAACGTGGCAATGCTGCCAGCATGTTGGGTGTGCTACTTATTGATAGTGGGCTGGAGCACTTGGACTGTCTAACGGTATACGGTAATAATATAATGTCAAAGTCTCACAAGTCAAGTCTCTCTCAAATAGGCTAATTTTAGCACTTTTACAAGTCAAAATTATATAAGGTACTTAAAATTAAGTTATTTCACTAAACATATACAATTACAAAGTGCTTATTGTTAAATAATATATAGCAAGCCCATTACAATATATGAGTTTGAAAAAAAAAGCAGTTCTCTTTCTCACTACTGGTGCAAGCAATCCGGCACAATGCAGAATAGAAAACTTTGATCCGAAGCTTCGATTACCACTGTAAAGAAGAAGCTACAAGAAACTTTACAGTGATGTATTTTTTTTTCTTCTTTCTACTGTATTTTACAATGTATATATTTCATTACAGTTGTGATAATATGTTACAAAAGTAACCACCTCGTCACACTGGTGGAGAAAAATACCGTGATTATCTTAATAAACATTACAAATAGAAACTGAATTTATAGATAGGAATAGGCAATAGGCAAAGTACCTAAGATTTCATACCGTTAAGCTTGGGATATTCAGGCCAAGCTTTTTTGTCCGACACATAATCATTTATTGTGTAATAGGCTTTTTTCATTAAGTTTGACTTTATGAATAATTTAAATTTACGCATTGACAATTGTTCGATACAGTCAGGCAATTTGTTATAAAAGCGTAATAATAATAATATGTGTGGATATCTCACACAACGCCATAACTAAAGCTTGTGCTATGGGAACCAGATAACTGATACAATAATTAGATACTTTTTTGTTTGTAAATACATAAATAGAATACAATATAACACCCAAACACAGAACAAACACCTATGTTTATCACACAAATGTGTGTCCGGTGAGAATCGAACCCACAACCTACAGTTCAGAAGGCAGGGCTACTACCAACTGAGCTATAGGGCCAGTCTAATACCTTGTCACTTGTCACAAGGGGTTTGATAGATCAATAAACATACAAACAAACATATAGACAGACAACAAAGTGCAAAGTTTCCGTTTTTTTAAACGGTTACGGTAGGTACCCTAAAATGTCTAATCTCAACATTATAACAATAATTATTATAAATACTTGTAATATGTGACAGGAAAACGACAATCAAAGTTATCCAAACTAAATTAAGATAACAACCAGATGTAAACTATCAAATTCGTTTATATAAAGCCTTGAGATAATGACGCATGGATCAGAACAAAGTCGTTACTTTTTAAACCAGTTAGCAGTGTTAAACTTTGTAGCTTATAAATAAATAAAAAATTCTTATGGGTAAAATAAATGTAATTTATTTTATTCCTATCATTCTTTCTTTTCTGGTCCTTAATAAACTCGTTCTGGTACCTACTCAACATCTTTTATGTACGAACAACTTTAAACGAATATATTCTTGGCATAAGGTCATGTACAAACTTACCTAAATAGTTTATTATTCACTTAGAAGTAAACTTAGATTTTTTTATGTTACCAAATGACATGACGAGCTAGTCGCTCGCCTGATGTTAAGCGACACGACTGCCCATATCAGTTGCAGTAACACTTGAAACTTTAAAGAATAGTTTCGCGTGACACTGCACTGCGCACGCCATTCTGAGACATCAGTACAGTCTAGCAATTAGATTACTAAACTGTGAGATTAGGTCATAAAGTCTCATTAGCCCAGTAATTTAACTGGCTACAGTGCCCTTCAAACCGGAACACAGTAGTGCTTGCGCAAAGCGGTGGTACCTACCTAGACGAATTTTGCAGAAAAGTCCTACCACCTAGTAAAAGCCAAACTTAATATAGTACAAGTCGGGCATTATACATATTCACCATAAAATTAAGGCACTGAAATATCAAAGGTATATCCATTGGCTATACGTTGTCAGTTAATTATACCTTTATTTTAAGCAGTAGTTGCTAGGTTGTAATTGTGTAATTCACTATATTTCGGACGAATGGACGGCAGTGCAGCTTTAACTTTTGATTGTTCGACTGGTTATCGGTAGTTATGACGTAGTAACTTGTTTAGCCAATAAAGGCGCTCTTGCCAACTAATATATATTTACATATGACGTCATCATAAACTGTAATAAAACTTATTTGTTAGGACACCAGCTACAAAATATTTCGTTATAGCCAAATTGTTATAGATTATTTATTGTGGTCTAGCCTGTCCGCTAAAAGGAAAAATAAAATGTTTCAAGGGAAAAACCAAATAAAATGTATATATACCAATTAAATAGAGTCCTGGTGAGGCAGTAATATTGAAACGTTTTCACTGATTAAATATTTCGATAGAAGGAATGTTTTTCAGTCTTCTCTTAAACCGACTCACACCCATAATTGGACCTAAACTTACGCCATAACAATGCGGATTTGAAGCAGGGAAATATTGCACTAGTCTAGCTCTTAATCCCACTCATTGAAAAAGACTTCTTTCTGCTTATATAATACGGGTAATATTGTATACTTACTTCTTGAAATGCCACGCAACCACCGCAACCGTTCCAAGTTCACTTAAATTCCTAAACAATAGATGGCGTTGCCTCAAAAATAGATTACACCAAGGTAGTGTATTGGCTCATGCCCTATTGAATATTCACGCAAACGACAACCTAATCTACCCAATATAAATTTTAAAAAAAGTGGATGACTTGGAAAATACCAATATAAATCATTATTTATAGAATCTTGGAAGAAGTTGAGATCATAACATCACGCAAGCGTAAAAGCCGTAACAAATATTCCGCCGTTGCTGACACCGACCAGATGTAATAATAATATTTTGTTAGATGCCATGCCATGTCATGCCGGATAAAAAATCTCCAACAAGCCTACACACAGCCCAACTACATGGATTCTAGCCCGCCTGACTAATATTTAATAATAATTGTAGAATTCACATGAAAATGCATCCAGACCCAGACCAAATGCTATTAAGGTATGACTTAGTCTTTAGTCTGAGTGCATTTTCATTGTTCAATACGATTGAGTCTTCACTCAGTTTGCTCTGATTAAGAGGCACGTTATTCACAACAGATAATTGAACATGGAACATCAAAAGTAAACGTCACTTTAGACAACGAACGATATTTAAGTTATGCTTAAAAGCATAATAAAAATAAACGAGAACTAGAAACAAGTTTTTAGTTTTGCTTATCTGTTTTCATCTCGTCCGGTTGATCGCATACACAAAAATATTTGTATCACACAATACCATAAAAAAAAAATTTGGAAACCTGTAATGTCTTGTTTTAGTTTCTGTCTTCGTGCATTATATTGATTATGGGACAATACAATATATTGTCATTTTAACAAACTTATCAACTACTGATTATAAGTAATCATTGAATAGACTTAGATACGGCCTTGTTTTGCACTCACGTAATGCACTCATCGAAACCCAAGGGAAGCTGATCGATTTGTTCAGTTCTTAGTTTGGTGTCTGCAATTCGTCTGAAGGTAATTTGTTTCAAGCAATAATAGTTTAGTTAGTTGCAAGGTCAACAGACATGGTTATTTTCTATTGCTTCTAATACTAACTTAATAGAGATTTTTTGTAGCTAATTTTGATTGTCGGAAGTTATAAACTATTAGCTGGTTGTTGAATGATATAAGTGACCTATGCAAATTAATATGAAGTACAGAGTTCGAAGATATAGATAAGCAGATGGAAGGAGAGACAGAGAGTCAGAAAAAGTGGGGGAAAGAAGAGGAAGGTGACAAAGGCCTGTTATTTAAATTTGGTATGGAAAAATTTAACACTAATCCCGATTTACTGTGGTACAAATTACAACACTGGCGTGAACTGGGTGCTGATTGTGAAGATATCCTACCTATCTACGAATATGCTCGGCGGTGGCCTTAGAAGTGAGTGATAGAGAACATAGTTAGGGATAAAAAACACAATAAAATGACACGTCGACAAACTAATCACATCTTTAATAACAATCTTTATTATTCAACTTACAAGTCGATACCAAGCTCTTGCATAGAAATTTTCTTAAAGCATAGATTGATGTTTTTTATGACTTTCTGTAACGTTGCATCTAAAACTGGATCATGAATTTCTTTGCTGAATTCTTTCCAGTGGGTGTTAGCGTATGTATGAAGTATATCAGCTGAAATAAAATATAATAGCACGATTTAAAGTAGGAACCGTACACATACTATAATTATTATTCCATTCATCTTCCTTGCCTTGCATCAAGTAGAGAGATTTTGAACATGGTCGGTAGAGACCTTCTAAAATAAGCATGGACATAGGCATCGTGTGGAAGCCGTAGAAGAAATACTTGCGCACCGCAACACTTTTTTTCTAACCACCGAGGCCCATCATCTACCATTTTTAATCATGGTCAACTTTTATAGGCACTGCAAATTTGTTATCATCACAAGCCATGCCAGTTTCCATTGCAACCGCTGTATCCAAATGGGTAATATGCTATGCTAAAGAAATCATTAAATAACTGAAGAATCCTTTGAAGACTGGAAGACATCCGGTACGGTAAATAAAGTGTACCGATCTAGTCAAAACCACGAGGTGGCCTCAGAATCAAAAGGAAGTAATCAATCAAAGTGATGCTCTATAGGAGACCAAATGATATAAGGAAATAAGAAAAGAAAGATGATTTAAAGAGACCAATGTTCAGAAGTGGTCGTTTTTCAGCTGATGATGATGAAATAACAATAACAGACACATTTTTAGACCTATTAGGTTTTGAGTACCTTTCACAAATAATTGTATTTGTGAAAGGTACTCAAAACCTAATAGGTCTAAAAATTGAGTACCTTTCACAAATAATTGTATTTGTGAAAGGTACTCAAAACCTAATAGGTCTAAAAATGTGTAAAATTAAAAAAAATTCTACAACAATATTGTAGTAAGAGTAAGAGTAAAAATCTGATTGAATGTTAGCATTAACTAGACTCAGAAACTACTGGACCGATTTGAAAAATTGTTTCACCATTAGAATCCTATATTATCCCTGATGGACATAGGCGATGGAATATATATACATATATAATTAAAATGCCCATGCGAAGTAAAAGTGGACCGTTAGTTTTAAATTATGATGTTCCTATTACATAATAATTCATTTTTCCCATTGAACAAGTTCTTGAAATTGAACTTCATCCTCTCAAGTGGTTCAGCCGTTTGCTTGAAATCTTTCACGGCGATGTAAGTTTGACCATCTTCAAAAATCGTCTTTTTTAACTGCATGTCCAGTTTAATTTGGAATTTTTCTGAAATAATTAAAATATTTGAATATTATAATTATTTTATCATACGATAATACACGTCATATTATTATGTCAACCACTATGTTCAGTATTGACATAAGTGTTTTATAATTGTTATGCCAGAAATGATTCTTTAATATGTCGAATTTTGTAGAGCTCATGCTAACTTATGTTACTTTCATATTTAGTTTTGATTTTATGACATCTCGTCAATTATTTGAGCACTAAAAGATATTTTGAACAATTTATTATAGGCTCTTCAACAATAATAGAAACCTCACTTGTTTCAATTCTGAAGTCTCCATTTCCTTTGATTGGTATCATTGCCACTTTTCCATTGATATTGTAATTTCCATATATTGAGATTCTCGGGCAAATTAGGTCGATATGTAATACCAATTCGGGAGATAACCTGGAAAAATTATCAATAGTCAAAATGAGTTATTATTAACCTGACTTGGGAGCGGCTTAGGTTAGGAACTGCAAAAAATTGTATTATGATTATTTCATTGCTAATACGTTGAGGTTAGATTGCATTGAGTGAAAAGTCCACAATTTTTTAAAATGTAGACATGATTATAAGATATACTATGGTACCAATATCTGTAGATAATCCTTTATGTACGATTTATATATGATTATTATTATTTATGATATTTTTATAAGATGATTAGATCGGCTTTCCACATAAATTATCGACAAGTTTGAAGGATTTTTTAAATCATAAAATACCTTTGAACAAAATATCTTACTTACTTCACATTTTCAATCTCACACTTCTTCAAGCCTTTTACAGTAGTATCGGTGAGTTCATATTGCACGACGGACAATTTACCTTCGATGATGTCCAGAAACATCGGGTCTAGATTTTCTGTTCCTGTTGCTGGATCCATTTCCATAACTTGAGAGTATATTTTAGTAATAGCCTGTTTTAGACAATTGGTGCCAGTACGTGTGCACGGGTATTCTAAAAATAGTAATAAGAAAAAGTCAAAATTAACATTCCTTTAGGCGCTTATCACACGGCATCGCGCACCGCCGTGGCAGGTGGTGAGGCGGATTTCACGTTGCACTGGTCTCAAGCAGAGATTTCATTCATAAGGTGATCAATTAGTGGATGAAATTTCTGCTTGAGCACCGATCGATGATTGAGCATTGTTCTGTAATACGGACCTTAGTAATCCGTTGAGCACACGTACACCGCCCGACCGCGCGATCGAGCGGTGCTCTCGCCGCCACCGCCCCTCCGCGCGGATGGCCAGCGCGGACAGGCGACGCTTCACACGCGAGGTGCCGCGTAACGCGTGCGGAATATTGTGGTAGAAGGACATGATACAATTAGAAAAAAATGGATTACGATGTCGAAAAGTTAAATCTATCCGCGCGGACAGGCGCGTAGCCGCCTCAATGCACGGCGCACTGCTACAAAATCCGCTAACTGCTTCCGCAAACCGCGGCGGTGCGCGGTGCCGTGTGTTAACCGCCTTAGTTCTTTTCGTACCTACCGCGTACCTAGGCAAGTCAAAGTCAAAATATTTATTGCAAATAGGCTAATTTTAGCACTTTTACAAGTAAATCGCCTTGAAGAAATTCTAGTAATTTAAAACGTTCAAATATATTTTTCAACATAAAAGTCACACGTTTGTGTTTTTTGTTATGAAGAACTACGTTTCAAAAGTTTTGCGACTATGGAGAGCAATTATATTGAAATGATATTAGGATTTGTTTATGTCTGACTAATTAAACCAAGTTGGAATCGTCCGTTGAAAGCAGTAGATGGTGTAAACATAACATAGCAATGTCGATAACATATTTAAAGTGAATAATAATTATTTACGTTGTTTTCTAAATAATTTAAATAAACTGGCCGACTGGCCCAATAGCTCAGTTGGTAGTAACCCTGCCTTCTGAACTGTGGGTTGTGGGTTCGATCCCATCCAGGATAAACATTTGTGTGATGAACATAGGTGTTTGTTCTGTGTCTGGGTGTCATATTGTATTGTATGTATGTATTTACAAACAAAAATTATATGAGTATTCTATCAGTTATCTGGTTCCCATAGTACAAGCTTTGCTTAGTTTGGGACTAGATGACCTACTGTTATAATTATGAATCTTGATTTTATTTTTTAATTAATAAGTATAGTTATGTTATTGATGTGAAAGTAGTAGCGTAATTAACAGATACATTTTAAGGTATGAATTTCAAAAAATTAAATGAACTTACCTGTATCACATTTAACATTAGAAAAAGCACCAAACAATAAAAGTGCTAATATAGTTAAATAATTACAAAAATTTAAAACCCCTAACATATTTATGTCCGGTCTTATATGGATAACACATATAAATGGTAAAAGTAAATCATGAAATTACAAGAAGCGCTTCCAACCAACTAAGTAAATATTAACGGATGTAGATACGTATGTTATTTACATAATATCAAAAAATGTTTTATTGTTCTTTAGTGTAGACACAGTCTGCCTCAAAAAAAACGACGTAAGCGAATACTAAAATTATTTAACTGAATCTAAAAAAAAGTGTTTCTACGATTTCGAATATTGTGCCGAAGTTTTCTTGAATCTAAAAAGCAGTATGGAATGCAGAAATAAACAGATATTATCAACAAACTCGCATTCTGCACTATTTATATTAGTAATCACGTCACAAAGTATATGTGAGACAAACTTCTGCCCGCAGCTTCGCCCGCGGCGTGGCCTATGGGAAAATAATTCAACCACCCATTTCACCATTTTAAGGGTGGAATTTCGAAAAATCCTTTCTTAGCGGATGCTACGACATAACATTTACCTGCATGCCAAATTTCAGCCCGATCCGTCCAGTGGTTTGGGCTGTGCGTTGACTATGTCATTTAGTCATTCAGTCAGTCCGTCAGTCACCTTTGAGTAATATATATTTAGAAGAAGAAGATAGATTAAATTAAAGTGTTCTGTGGAAATTAAGAAATGAATAGAAATGTAGTTTGATTACAGATAGCAATTATGATATGAAAATATAATGGCAACACTGACAATCAGGCTAAATAAGTAGTGCTTTTTTTGTATCTTAGTATAATTATCATAGTGCAGATAGAGAATGGAGTAAAGACTGTGTTCGAACTCGAGATCTCAAAGTAATAATATATCAAAAACATTTCCGAACATACAGGCCTTTGTTCACAAAATTAATTTGTTCTCGTACCTTTGTGTACCTAACAAGTACCCAATTTTAAAGACTATACTGAAAATAAATGAGAATAATGGTATCAAAACGTATATAATAGTTTATGTTTATTGTTCATTTTCTTTGTTTATGTTGATATAATTGCTTCCAATGGTAACGTTTTTAGGAATTTATTGCCATTTTTCATGATCTTCGTAACACACGCATCAAAGACGGGATCTTGAAACTCTTTAGTGACTTCAAGCCAGTTCTCGTCAGCAAATTTCAGTACTACTTCAGCTGAAAACAAAAATATGGTAATTTTAATCATGATGTTAAATAACGTTATTTCAGAAATTAGTTGGTATGATTTGAGTAGGTATGTAGTTAATTAATGGAGTGCAACTAAGTTGCCGATTAAAAATTACAATACCTTTCTTGAAATTGGTAGCCCAATAAATAATGATCACCATCATCATCATCATCAGCCTGTATGAATCCACAATTATAAACAATAATAAAATAGAATAATTCTGTAATAGAAAAAATTATATGACTAGTGCAAATTTATCGGGTCAAAGCGGGTTTAGTTGTGAGATCTGTATATCTGAAAGAAGTCGGTCACATCACACATCATCCTCCCTTTTGTATCCATTGAAAACAGGCCTTCCCATTTTTATGGCAATCAAGCGTCTGGGTGATAAATAAAATAACTTTAAGATGTTCAAAAAATAAAAATGCTTTCATGATCATTTGCTTAATTAGTGATGTACCTACAGTGACTACACTCATGATGCTATGACGCTATGATTGTTATTTAGGTTTATATTAATATGAGCTTCTGCCCGCAGCTTCGCCCGCGGCGTGGCCTATGGGAAAATAATTCAACCACCCATTTCACCCTCTTAAGGGTAGAATTACGAAAAATCCTTTCTTAGCGGATGCCTACGTCATAACATCTACCTGCATGCCAAATTTCAGCCCGTCCAGTGGTTTGGGCTGTGCGTTGATAGATTACTATGTCAGTCAGTCACCTTTGAGTTTTATTATATAGAAGAAAGATAGAAGATATCCAATAAGAAGGTATTTAAATTGTTCAATCATGTATTACCTAAATCCTCCCTGCCGTTAAATAAGTTATCGAAATCAAATTTCACGCTCGCTAGTGCATCAGACTTCTGTTTGAACTTTTTCACAGACATATAGTTTTTTCCATCTTTACCGGGCGATACCTTTATTTCTGAATTGATACTGATGTGGTATTTTCCTGAAATAAACGTGTTGGATTACATTATTTTAGTATATTGCAATATAAATACTTGCCACGCTATTTATTTTAGTTTAATCGTGTGATTTTTTGGATGACAAAAATATTGTACGTGATTTAAATACTGCACCAATTTAGTATAGTTATTATGATCGTGTAGGTTATAATATCGATCTTTTGATTAAGGCTTTTGTTGGGTCTTCGTATTTCGGCGCAGAAAATGTTGGATCTATTTCTGCTTTCTAGATTTATAAACAATTAGTTGTGCCTCGCAATTTCATCCGCAGATAAAAAGCGCTCATCCCTCGTGAAAATTTCAGTTTTCCGAGATAAAATGTAGCTTATATGTTAATTCAGTGTATCAGCTATCTTAGCACCTAATTTCATCCAAATCCATTCAGCCGTTTGAGCGTGAAAGAGTAACAAACATACACACATACACACAAACACACATACACACATACAAACTTTCACCTTTATAATATTAGTGTGATTAGTGTGATAATCAATATCAAAACGAATATTATAATTTTAACTATATACCTATCTACAATCGGTCGCATATGGCCTTATCTCTTGTTTTTGTTTAAGCCTAGCAGTGCACACTAAAAACAATAACAATTTACTATTAAAAAGGGATCTAGGCCTTCCTAGACCCCTTTCGATAATGAATTGTTTTAAGGCGGTTGAAGCCACTAAGACCCTGATAGACAGAGTGGTTGTATAGGATATCTTCAAACGGGCGAGCACCATGACTATAGAGAAAAATGGTTTCAGCCATCAATGCTCATTTTGTAGCTTTTTGTTCATCGCTTGTAATTATAGCTTTATAGTGTATCTAAACCTAACTAAATTGACTCGATTTGATTTAGATAAGTTTAATGATCACACTAATATTATAAAGACGATAGTGTGTATGTGTGTATGTTTGTTACTTCTTGAAAAAATCAGCAGGACGGGAGACAACAAACTCTTCAAAGGCGTTTTGTACTGCCTCTCGGGAATTGAATTTTTTTCCCGCTAAAAAGTTGTCCAAATTTTGGAAAAAGTAATAGTCGGTAGGTGCAAGATCTGGTGAATATGGCGGATGAGGGAGAGCTTCCAAACCCAACTCATGCAGCTTAGAGACGGTCTGTTGTGCAGTATGGGGTCGCGCGTTGTCGTGAAGTAGCAGTGGAGACGACCGATTGACCAAAGCTGGTTGCAGACGTGCGAGTTTCGCCATAATTGTGGTCAGTTCTTCAATGTACACATCTGCAGTAATGCTCTCGCCGTTTTGTAAAAAGCTATGATGAATCACACCAGCACTAGACCACCAAACTGTGACCATCACCTTTCTAGGGGTCATTTTTCGTTTTGCACATTGCTTTGATACCGAACCAGGATCTAACCAACTTGCTGAGCGCTTTCGATTGTCAAAAAGAATCAATTTTTCGTCGCACGTAACAATTCGGTTCAAAATTCCTTCATTTCTGTGCCTGTTAAGCAGCGCAAGGCAAGTCTCGACGCGTACGTTGCGCTGGCGATCGTTAAGTTCGTGGGGCACCCATCTATCAAGCTTTTTTATCTTGCCAATCTGTCGCAAATGGACCAATATTGTTTTGATGCTAACATCAAAAGCTGCTGCCAGCTCAGCTGTAGATTGAGATTCATCAGCTTCCACAATCGCCTTTAATTCATCATTGTTGACCAAAGTTTCCGGACGACCACGAGGTTCATTTTTCAAGTCAAAATTCCCAGAACGGAACCGAGCAAACCAATAACGGATTGTACGTTCGTTTGTACAGTTCTCTCCGTAAACGTCGTTGATGTTACGTGTCGTTTGTGCCGCGTTGGTGCCACGACGGAACTCATATTCCACAATTACACGAAATTTCAAAGTATCCATTATGAGGAAAAATGTTGAAATGTAATGAAAATACAACGCTAATCAATAAACAAAAGACTTATATTGTAAATAGAATGTCATATTTTTAAAACAAAATTAATTTGAATTTAGAATTCATAGCCAATCAAAACTTTTTGTTGTTTGAAAAAGTCTGTACTGCAATACGGCAATTTCATAGGTAAAGACCTATTATATGTATGTATCATCATAACAGAACAGTATAACGGAACTCCAAAATATAAAGTTTCGCGTGACACTGCAAGACGCACATCATCCTGAGACATCAGCACAGTCTGGTAATAAGATTACTTGACTGTGAGATCAGATCATAAAGTCTCATTTTCCCAGGAATTTGACTAGCTACAGTGCTCTTCAAACCGGAACACAGTAGTGCTTGCGCTCAACTGCTTGGCAGCGGAAGAAAGGTTAAAGCGATGGCACCTACCTAGACGAACTTTATAGAAAAGTCCTACCACTTAGTAAAGGCTAGTATAAAATATAGCAACATAAACATCATCATTATCAACGTCTTTGGCAACGCATTCTAACCACTGCAGAGCATAAATCTCCTGTGATTAATTCCATTTTTGCACTACACTTGCCAAGGTCTTTTCTGCAAGTAATCTGATGTCGTTTATTTATTTTGCAAGAAGCCACCATTCAGTTAGGGATCTAGTCCACCTACCATCACCATATTTAGTCGTGTCCTGTCCATCTTCTTCATTCATTGTCTCTTCTACATTAGCTCTTTTCGATCCATTCTGGACATAGGCCTACTAGGCCTCTCCCATTTCTTGCCACCTTTTTCAGTATTGTGCCTAAGATATCCGTGAACTTCGGCGGGTGGCCTCCTGGTCTAGTCCGTAACATGGTTTCCACTTTAGAACTCGTCGTGTCTAATTTTTAAACTAATGAATGCTCATTTTATTGCAGTGGACAAAGTCAAATATCTAAGTTTTCTAGCTGCTCTTTCCTAGTGCAAGTAAAAGCTTTTAAAAAGATATCTTCCAATTAACAAAATTTTGCGTTGATAAAGGGGCTCCAGCAAATTTAATCCTTAATTTTATACTGAGGTCCCGGTCTGAGGTATCCTAATATTTAACGATTTGTATTTGTGTCTTCAAAGCTCTCACTTAACGACAGACATGTGTAATCTACGACACAGAACCTTGCACTATACTAGAGCTTGAGTTCTTTACCTTAAAGAACTAAATAAGAAACCCTAGTGGTAGTTCTTTGGTATATTTTAGAGAGTCCGTGAACCGGTCAGCTTACTGATATAGACAGGGGCTATAAATACTTATACCTACGTATTCTTAAGCAAAGTCGTGACTTTCTGGTGATTTTCAACATGGCATTTTCTACCACTAAAAACATTTAGTTAAATTCGTAACGGTCTCTTTTTATTAAGTTTCTCATTACTTTAATGGCAAAAATTGCTTACTTCACGTGTTCAGCTTCGCAATCCTTAAACCCTTTAATGGTGGTATTCGTAAATTTGTATTTCAAGACTGACAAGTTTCCTTCAATGATGTCATGGTACATAGGCTCTAGGTTGTCAGTGCCTATTTTAGGATCCCCTTCTATAAACTTTGAGTAAATTATGGTACTGCTCTTTTTTAGGCATTCTTCATCAGAGATGTTGCATGGCATAACTGAAATAAAAAATTAGACATAAATTATACTCCAGTAACACCTCACCAAACATTTATTGTATCTATCCTACTAATATTATAAGCGCGAAAGTTTTTATTTATGCATGTTTGATACTTTATCACGCTCAAACAGCTCGACGGATTTGAATAAAATGTATAGATAGCTTATATAGTAGAATACAGTATAGAATATAGACACATGTTCTTTTTATCAATACGCTGCCCACTACGTTCCCACTGCTGGGACACGAATATTATCTCACATGGAGAGAACGATAGCTATAATCCACTACGTTCGTCAAGTGCAGGTTGATGGATGACTACAGTTCAGAAGGCAAGGTTACTACCAACTGAGCTACAGGGCCAGTTGGGTCAATAAAAATAATAAATAAATATTTGTACACATTTCACCCAGCGCCATCTAGCCCCAAACTAAGCTTGTAATGCAAGTTTGTACTATGGGAACCAGTAACTGACACAATTCTTAAATACTTTTTTTTGTAAACATATACATAGAATACAATATAACACCCAGACACAGAGGCAACATCGATGTAAATCACACAAATGTTGGTCCTGGGTAGCTGGGTAGATTCGGTTCCTAAATTGAACCCACAACCCACAGCTCAGAAAGCAGGGTTATTATGTGTGTATACATATAGTTATATTACCAACTGAGCTATCGGGCCAGTTGAAATAAAAGATAACTAAAAATTTCTCAATGTGTTAGTTAGTAATTAACAATTAATAACTTAGTAATAGGTACATTATATCTACAAAGTTTTATTTAACGAGTTTAACGTTCAAAAACTATCCGAATAAGTGATAGATCTAATTTAAAAAGCCCGACATTCCCTTCATTTGCAAAAATGCTGACAATCTTCAAATGACTATAAAGATTTTCTTGAATCATAAGCTAAGAGAAGAACGCTTTGGGTCAAGTCAACTCTCAAAGAATTATATTATATAATTAGTATATAATAAACTTATTGGTTAGAGAAAGCAAAATTATGCCTCTACTTATTTTGTCCGACAATAATTAAAACATTAACTCCGTTTTTAGACAAAAAAAATCCATAGATTTATGTTATCTTTGAAATTCTATTGAAATATACCATAAAGTATTGACAGAAGCTTGACTTTGATTTGACCGAGGCTCTACTAACCTGTTGTCAAATTTGGTATTTCGTAATGGAAAAAAAATATATTCCTATTTCATAACCAGTATGGTAACAAGAATCTTCTTGCCAAAAGATAACCAGTTATCAATCTTGATATTTTAATGGTGATTCACGGACTAGAATTGACGTAGAAGTAACTTTGATCACTTGATTCCCTATAAATAAAACTTGGTTATAATGAACGTTATGACACATAGCGAATGTAATGATACATTTCTATTTATTTTTTCATTTTTGCTATGCTAATTAAACATGTGACGTCTTCAGCCGTTAGCTAGTCATTCACCTGATGTTAAGCGACACGACCGCCCATAACAGAACAGTGTCACTCGGAAATCTAAAATATAAAAATTCCGTGCGCCACTGCACTGCGCATATCATCCTGAGACATCAGCACAGTCTGGTAATAAGATTACTCGACTGTGAGATCAAATCATAAAGTCTCAATTGCCCAGTAATTTTACTAGCTACAATGCTCTTCAAATCGAAACACAGTATTGCTTGCGTACTACTGCTTGGGCCAGAATAAAAAAAATAAAAAAATAATTAATTACTGGCAAATCAAATACTTGAAATTTATTCATCATCTATGAATGTGATCGTTGGGTGTTATTATTATTATTTTACCCATTTCCCTTTACTAATGCAAATTAACTTACCCAAATCGCATTTTACAATGGAAATTGCACTTATCACCGCCAGAGCACCTAAGAAATTCATTTTACACAACATACCCTGACGATATGTCTTCCCTCAAGCAAATACCGCAACGTTGTGTCGAAACCAGCTTTGTTTAAGCAACTTAATAAAAACATTCACTTACCTGATTTTATTATAAAAATTATTTTATTTTAATATTAACGATATAACGTAAAGGTTATGCCGAGGTCGGCTTTTTAGAACCTACCTATCAACTTAATAAAAACGAATTAATTTGTATTATTTTATTATTTTTTAAATATATTAATATTGCATGCAGAGCACGGAGTAAACTTAAAACTATTGATAATATGCATGGTATTTTTACTTTAACTAAAAAGTTTAAAAGTGTAAAAGTGCTTTTATAAACAGGTTCTCAGCGCCATCCAGCCTCAAACTAAGCTTGTACTATGGTAACCAGGTAACTTGCGAGGAGGCCCGAAAGGGCCTGCCGCCGGGGGAGCGAGTTGGCTGGACTGCAGTCGCGACCACTTCTCGCCACGGTACGGCGGACGAGGGGTCACGGGGGGGTTTTAGTGGGTTCGAGTCCCACATACTCCCTGCCACCACCCCCGTGGTGGCAGGGAAGTGCGAGGGCATTTCCCCCCCTCAAAAAAAAAACAAAAAAAAATGGTAACCAGGTAACTTATACAATACTTAGATACGTTTTGTTTGTAAATACATACATAGAATACAACATAACACCCAGACATAGAACAAATATCGATATTTATCACATTTGTCCTCGGTGAGAATCGAAAGCACAAATTATAGTTCAGGAGGCATTTTATTTAAAAAAATATTACAAGCAGAGAACGGGGTTAAACTTAAAACTATTGATGATATAGCATAGTAACTTTAGTAAAATTAAAAAGTTTAAAAGGGTAAAACTGCTTTTATAAATAGATTCTTAACAAGAACCAAGCAAGTCTATTAAATTCACACTGTGAATTTACGGTTGATTCGTCACAGAATAGGTAACAGTGCGTAAATCATGAAGATATTATAGATATTATATATCCTTACTAATATTATAAACGCGAAAGTTTTACTAGGTGGTAGGACTTTTCTGCAAAGTTCGTCTAGGTAGTTACCATCGCTTTGCCAGTTATTCTGAAGTCATTCATCTGTATGAATGACCGGAATACAGTAGTGCTTGCACACTACTGTTAGTGTGCAAGCACTACTGTATTCCGGTTAGCAGGGCATTATGGCTAGTTAAATAACTGGGCGACTTTATGATCTGATCTCACAGTCGAGTAATCTTATTACCAGACTGGGCTGATGTCTCAGGATGATGTGCGCAGTGCAGTGTCACAACTTTATGATATATGATATGATATGATGTGAAACTTTATGTTTTAGATTTCCGAGTGACGCTGTTCTGTTATGGGTGGCCATGCCGCTTAACATCAGGTGATCGACAAGCTCGTCACATCATGCATTAACATTAAAAAAAGTTGTATGTAAGGATGTATGTTATGGATGTATGTTTGTTACTCTTTCACGCAAAAACTACACAATGGATTTTAATGAAACTTTGAATGCAGATAACTTATACGCTGGATTAACATATATGATCCTTTTTTTTATCCGGGTGAAACAGCGAGACGCAACTAGTTATAAATACAAGAGGCGGGGTTTGTAATTTATCAACGCAAAGGTAATAAAATAAAAAATATTTAATAGCAATACGCGTGCGTGTTGCGCGAGATGTGCCTGATGCAGGTTCAGTTTATACCAAGCAATTTGGGGACTTGTCCCTTCTTTTTAGTATTGATTACTTTAACAAAGATTGTCACACTCTACTACAAGCTAGAAGCTACAATACGCTATGATAAACATTGAATTTATTTTAACTAAAACTATACCAATCATATGATTGGTATATATTCAGAATATCTGAAGACCATAAAATTTGCAAACTAAAAAAATTATGTGTTTCTTAAATATATATAAGATGGTTTTTGAGAACTGTGCGTACACGGACTACAACAAATTGTATGGGAAACAAACTGACCTTATTATTTTCAAATAAAAACTAAGAATGTAATTAGAATATTTTAACGAAAAATAAATTAACATAATGACAAAATAGTAAGCTTTCCAGCATTATTAATATAAAAATGTGTTTATTATGTTTGATATTTTATTTCTACTCTTCAAATTCTCGGACAGCATATTTTTAGAGAGCGCGCGTAAAATTTGAGCCTTGCTCATATACCCCCGACTACCGGCCCGGTTTGCTACGGGTCAAAAGGGCCGAGCTATATAGCCTTACAAAGACAGGCGTATAAGTTTACAGCACTGTGCTAGCTGAATTACACTTTATTGCAATGTAGAAAAAGTCGTCATTTAAGCATATGACTTCATGGAGTGAAACTTCTGTGGGTGCCTGTAAGACATTTTCGTTCTAAAATCGAGATTGGTATCACTGAATATGGTGCTTCTAGCCTAGTTAGTGAAGGATATAAGGCAGAACTACCTCTCACGATAGCTAAAGTAGGTAAAGTAGGTAGGTAACTGAGCATTATCTTAGCAATTTATAGGGATAAAAGACCAGAACTCCGCTAGTGATTCAAGTTTTTTTTTTACCTAAATAATATTACTTATTAATTTAATAATATTATTTATTTACTAGGTTCATCTAGGTAGGTACCAACGCTATGCCAGTTATTCTGCCACCAAGCAGTAGTGTGCAAGCACTACTATGTTCCGGTTTGAAGGGCACAGTAGTTAGTGAATTTACTGGGCAATTGAGACTTTATGATCTGATCTCATAGTCGAGTAATCTTATTACCAGACTGTGCTGATGTTTCAGGATGATGTGCGCAGTGCAGTGTCACAGGAAACTATATATTTTGGAGATCCAAGTGACACTGTTCTGTTATGGGCAGCCGTGTCGCTTAACATCAGGTGAACGACTGACTCGTCGCAACATTCACTAACACAAAAAAAAAATAGTGATAGGTAAATTAATTAATTATACTTATAAGAGTCCAGTTAAAAATATCGTTTGTGCTACAATAAAACATTACACATACAGTTTGCGTTATATATCATATACGCGTACCCTAAAATAGGTGCCTATTTTTCTATCTCTTTTTTTTAACGGGATAATGCTGTTGGTCTCTGGCGACCTTTACAGCGTCACCGGGCGAGAAGGCAGGCGCTTAAGGCACCCGCCTTAAAAAAGCGGGAGGCAACAAGCTCAAAGGCACTCCTGGGATGTGAGCCTTGGCTTTGGCCGTTGCCGGGATAACATGATCGAGAAAACCCTATGAAATTAACTCGATCAATACGGTAGGTAATACGTAAAGGGAAAAAAACGTTTCGTATGAAATTGCTTGTTTTAGTCCCTTGTTGAGCAACCTATCAATATTAATACATTAAAAATCAAAAACCTTTTTGTAACACTTTTAATTTTATTACCACATATTTATCCCTACAATGATTATAATGCACAAAATTAGATCGCTATTATCAAATTTTTATCATTAAAGGTACTTATGGAAATGTACCGTCCAAAAAAGTTATTATGTAAAAGTAGCGTAATGCTCGTGTACCGTAGCTAGGTAAGTGTGTTTCGAACAAATCCGAAACGAAATCTGATAAAACTACCTTTCCGATCCATTTCGCGCAACTTTTCTTTTATCTCGTCGTTGAAGAACCGAAACGCCTATTTGTACAGGTTTATCGCAACCAACTTCGCCTAATTTTGTTTTATATTCAATCTTTCAAGTCACTGTTGGTCCGTGATAAGGATTCTTTTCAATTTTCATAATGCACGTTCGGGTGCTCTACTGAAGGTTTTGGGTTTCATTTGATTTTCTCATCTAATGTCCTGCTATAAAGGTACCTCAAGCAGCTGTTTTTAAATTGACGACAAACTGGGGAGTTTGTATTGATTTTATCATAAGCTAAAATAAGAAAATAAGAAGTAAACTAGAAGCCACAAAGGAAAAAATCAAACTCCTTTGTGTTGAAGTCATTTTTTTAAATCTGTCTTTCTGTCGTTGTACAAATTTTGACTTCACACGTCAAAATCGTACATCTACACTTTGTTTTTTTTTAATAACTTGCAAAAACTGTGTATTAAAATCTGATATGTTTGTGTGTTGTGATATGTTAATGATATATTTATATAGCTCTTTGTAGGATAAGGTTCCAGAGGTTGGTTCGAGTTTTGGTACCTTGCAAAAAACCAAAAGTTGGCTAGTGTTAATGGACCGTGTATAGTCCAGCTGATGACAGTCATTAATTGTCTCATTGTCTCTTTATTGGTGACATCTGTCAAAATTAACAAAGCTGAAACTTATGCTGTGACATAATTAAATGTAAACGTTATCATTCCCAATCTAATCTAGATCCAAAGCTATATCTGTCAAGGCGTCTAGCAATCTAGAGATTATTGCAGGAATCTACGGTAATCTAGCTGTAACGAGCCTCTAAAACAAAAGTTGTGGAGTAGACATTTGGAATATAATTTTAGAAGACTATAGCACCGTGTACAAGACTAAAAATAACTTCAAATAAATCTAGCCACGCCATTTTCTATTAAAAATTTTGCACTAAAGTTCGTCATATATCCCACTTGCTAAAGTAGCAAAATGTAAAAAAATTACATGTACGCTATCTTATATCATAAATTATTTAAAAGAATTAGTTACCGCTAAAATCGATGAGATTAAGTCGTTTTTGAACGTAACGGCTTCCTTTAGTCTATTTTAATAAGTCAACAATGAAACAAATATTAATAATAAACAGAACAAACGTTGCATGTACATTTGTATATATACAAATGTACAGGCATACAGGGTATGCCCTGGGTTTAAAAACCTGGTAAATGATGGAGCTAACTTATTTTTTAACGGGCTAATGCGATTAGTCTCTACCGACCTTTACAGCGTGATCGGGCAAACAACAAACAACAGCATTATGACAAAGGTGCTATGTATGCAAAGGCATGACTCTCAACATAAAAAAAACATACGAAGCAGTCTTTGGAGACTGCCGATAGAAGTGAAAACTAAGTAAATTAAGAAATGTAACAAAAAATTGTATCGTCGAGTTATTAGATTATTAGTTTTGAATATAGCTCATGGGAAGCGTGCGGTGACGACGATGCGAGTTTCATGCCTTTTGTTCGTCCAAAAAGTGCTCAAAGCGTAAAAAAAAATATTTCACATTAAATACATTGCCGCCGTAGAGTTTTGTAAATTGTAACTTTTTCACACGGTGCGCGACACTCCTATGTTTTCTCTGTTCTCGGGAAATGCGGCCCATTCGCTCCGCGAGTTTATGATTATCTGCGAAGACAAATTTAATATTGTTCTGGGAAATGAACGTTTAAAAATAACGGTAAAACACATTCATCAACTTCACTTCACTTCGTCATCATTTTTATCACCAATTAATGAGAATCTAGGCCTTATGTTTCTACCGCGTTGTCCAAGATATACCTAGATACTTACACAAAGCGACACCTCCAACTTTATTACATTCTATTTACAATCATTCGTTTACAATTTCAATACGAAAAAAACTCTACCAACTTAGTGACAATTTTTATTAGCTGCAAGGCCATCTAACATGTTGCTATTAAAATATGTTGTTTATTATAAATATTATAAGTGTGTATTTTAATTTAATCTTCTATCTCGTATACAAAATGAGGCATTGAAAACAGTGCCATCTGTTCGCAATCCTTGGAATCACTAACCGCGAAAGCCTCCACCAACATGTGAGGTGTAAACGGCGAACTCTACAAAACCTTACCAAAACGAACCACTGTTGGAACGAAAGGACTTTGGGTTTATACTTCACTAATTGAATTTGTTATAATGTTATAATCTGCTATCTAGTTAAGAAGGTTTAGTATAGTCTATCACAAAATTTTAGAATTTTGCTGTATAGTCTTTTTATAGCGTTACAAAACTACATACTGTTTGCTATCTAGTAGCAAGCACTTACAGTTATACCCCAAATAGCTAGACTCTAGGTAGGTATTCATGTAGGTATAATAAAGTCAAAGCAAAAGGCCATCGTTTACTAATTTTTTAACAAATGCATTCGTTTCTTATGTAAAAAAAGTCTTCAAGAATCATTTTCCATATTAAAATTGGTCTTTGATGCGTTGGCATAAAGATTAACAATGGGTAGGAACAATAATGTATTCTGATTAAAAATTTTATTTTTGTAACATGATTAATGTTTTTATATTATTTTTTTCCTTATTACTATGAGTTCGTTCGGACACAGTCTAAATTCTGAATTATGTGTTGCGATTATGTAATCCGGCAATATATCACCTAACATCAGGTGAAACCTTAAAACCTTTAAACAATACCAAGTATGATGTATTAACAAGTGTTCTTTAATCATGAATATTATCAATCATGATATATCGGGCAATAATTTTTTTATAAAATTGCTTAAGGCACATACTATTTATTTTATATTTAAATGTCTGGTAATCTTGATTTAATTCCTAGTTCTTTTTTAATGTTTTGGCTCCACACTTTTATGTATTTAGCCAGTGTTAAGTAATTGATAACTTATCAAGTTAACGATATTTCACGCAAATATGTGTCAAGTCACAGTCGAAGTCATCAAGTCAAATACGTCAAGTCATAGTCTAGTCAAAGTCATACTCCTAGTAAAGTGGCAACTTTACTTGAAGCTTCTAATGGAGTTTTGGAAACAACACGAAAAGAAACGTTTCACCAACGCAATATTTTTCGCTTTCCCGCCAAAACTCCTAATTTCTAGTTTGATGTTTGACACTAGCTGTCAGTGTAATATAGGAGTTAACCTCTGTTTGACTTTTGGCGGGAAAACGAAAAAGATCGCGTCGCCGCATTGTATTATTTTCCAAAACTTATGTTATTTTCAGTGTTAGTGCATAAAATTGGTGGCATTTTATTCGTTAAGTGCTGGATTACAGGCGTGAGTGTGGGAAAATGGTATAATGATGGTGAAACGTTTCTTTTCGTGTTGTTTCCAAAACTCCATAGAAGCTTCAAGTAAAGTTGCCACCACTTTACTAGGAGTATGACTTTGACTAGACTGACTTGACTATGGCTTGACTTGATGACTTCGACTGTGACTTGACACATATTTGCGTGAAATATCGATCACTTGATAAATTATCAATAACTTGACACTGGCTAAATACACAAAAGTGTGGAGCCAAATCTTAAAAAAAAAAAAAAAAAAAAAAACCTCTGTTTGTGTGTGTGTGTCTTTTGTGTTTTTTAGGTAGTATAGACTAGTATTGGCTTAGACAAGGGGAAAAAAAAGAGAAGAACACTAGTGATTAATCTCCATGTCTATCCTACACCGGACAGCTTCCTTCATTTGACGCTCTATCAGGAAAAACGTGACATTGGCGAAATTGTGGTGGCACCTCCACAAAAGTCACTTAATTTATTTATTTATCTATGTGCTGTATACCTATATTGTACGTCCGGAATGGATAATACTGTTTGTGACCATTTTTATAGCTTAAGACCTTTTGTATGTACACAGTTACTATACAATAAAATAAATTCTGATTCTGATTCTAATTTCAGAAATTAATAAGCTTTCTTTATCCATCCAAGTATTTTACTGGCACTACGTTTATGCCACCAAGAAGTTACAGTCACTATCAAGAAGTTACAGTCCATTTCAAGATAAACAACAGCTTATGATTAACAGCTACAAAAACTCTATACTTTAGAGTTCCAAGTGACACTGCAGTTGATATTGGCAGCCGTGCCGCTTAACATCAGGCGTGCATCATGTTATTCCGTAACAAAAACAGCCTCTGTGGTGTGGTGGTTGAGCAGGTCGGCTCATAGCCTGGAGGCGGCGGGTTCGATTCCCGTGACAGGACAAGTGTTTGTGCACAGAAAAAAGGGCAAATACTTGTTCTGAGTCTGGGTGTTGTGGGAGCATTGTCCTCGTAGTTCCTGGGTCCCTAGACAGAGGTAATCCTAGTTAGGGACCCGGATCTATGTATATGATCGTTGGGCGTTATTAATTAATAATAATAAAAAACAACTTTAAATTAAAGTTACTTAGAGTTTTGTTACGTAAACGTTTTTTTTACAATTAGCATACTTTTTATATTTATAGGCGTATCATTTTTCAATATCAACAGGCGTTTGAAATTGCATTTCTAAAAGCTATACAATAAATTACAGAATCCCATTAAATATGTTCAATAAAAAAGAAAAAACCCGTCACGATCGTTGTGGGATGTGCATGTGTGGCCTGCGTACGCGCAATGTCATTCATTGTTTGGTAAGCCCTGTGGGCGTGCAAAAAATGTGGGAACTGAAAAATGACGGCTAGAGATGGGATGGAGCAATAGATGAACGCACTTATATCGATTACTTCTAATTTTTTAAATCTTCGTTTATTACCAGTAATATACAAGGAAGAGTTTATTTGTCGTAATTGAAGGGGTGAAAACAAAAAGGCTTTAACTGTTTTTTTTTTACTAAATGACTTATGGGTATCGTTGGATTCAGCGTGAAATTATCTACAATGATACATTCTCAAAATACCGAAATGAGGCTTAAATCTCGAGATTGTCAGTCTAAAAACGGTTTACCTGACACAGGAATATAGAACGCTGAGCATAAAAACATTATTATATTATATTAAATTTTTACAGTAATTGTACGAATTAGTACAATATTTAGTATTTTAATAATAGAATTAATACATTTTCAAGCAACTGAAACTTACATAAACCTTTTCTATTACTTAATAAGCACTCTACATTAAAATGAAGCCGGTGAAGTTTAAAGTCAATTTTCTCAAAACTATCAATTTGACAGTTATACCCTTTTTGTTCTCACCCTTTCAATTATACTCATACTAAAACTGGGTAACGTGTAAGAAACTATTTTTTCTTTACACAAACATTTACCAATTTCATCTTCTGTTCTTATTCTATTCTATACTTAAGAAATGATCGATTTTTTGGCTGGATATCAAACAAGACTAGATATTATAATTTATATGGCCAGACTACATTGCTACAAAGTTGTTAAATTAATAACAATCTTAAGGTAACCATCTTTCCATGTATAATTGTGTAATTATTTTTCATCTATGGAAGTTTGTAATTTTTTTTATCTGTTTACTTTTATACTGTTTATTTTTTTTTATACGTGTACTTAGCTGTAAGTTTTCTTAAAATAAAATAAAACAACTGTATCACGAGGTGAATTTCTTCTTCTTCTTAAAAACAGTATTTTATTTCCTATCTTTTGCTAGCTTGTCTTATATTTCTAAAAGTTAATTCCTATTTTCATCGACATTTATTTTAAATTTCAGCTGTGCAGCACTATTTACCCCAAACCTATCCAGCGCGCCAAGCAATAATAACGCGCCTACCTCTCTGTATTGATACCCTCGTCGACAATGGCATAGCAAATAGCCATTATTATACATGCAAGGGTCTTCTCTATTAATACGATAGGCGCAGAAGGCGATTATATAACCGGCCATCGATATTGGAACTAAATTTTGCAGGTAACCTCTGTTTCGTATACCGAGGATGGCACGTTAGAAATAATGGATGTAGTTATATGGACGCTATTCGAAGATAGTCTGAAATATTTATTTGACAAGGGTCTGTGTGAGATACCTAACGCTAATATAATTTCATTTGTCTTGAGACAGCCCTCGCTATCACCCGCGTTTCTTCATCTAATCTCGTAATAAGTGGTGTTCCATTTTTGAACCGTTATGAAAATCATGTTTAGTACAACCCTATGCTAGTAAGAAGGCACCCTCCAAATATCAATTATCTACAATTAGCTGTTTTAGCTGTACGCTATCTACCAGACAATCATGACAATTTTTTTTATAAACAACTGATCCATTTTTGATACACATTTGCAGACGTAAGTCGGGGAGTTCGCTATATCATCCCTTTCAACCTCTTTGCATATCATATAACCTCATTAAGCTTTAATTATGTGCTAGTACATCTATTCTACACTTTTTATTTATAAAACTCCATCAGTTGTCAGTAGTGGATTTTGTTTTCTTTTTTGGACATGGAGTTTTGGGAAAGTCTGAAAAGGGAATGGAGCTGACAATATGAAATTATAGTTGATCGATGTTTGTTCTGTGTCTGGGTGTTATATTGTATTAGAATACACACATATAGATGTGTGTACAAACAAAAAGTATCTAAGTATTCTATCAGTTATCTGGCTCCCATTGTACGAGCTTTGCTTAGTTTGGGGCTAGATTGCGCCGCGTAAAATGTCCACAAATATTTATTTATTTAATTGTACGATAATAATATATCTCTAAGTTACGATGTTGAGGGCGCTAAAAAACTCCTTAAAATTGACGGCAGAAGTAGGCTTACAATTTGTCATACCCTCCTTTCAACGTCATCGTTAGAGGAATGTCCTCATGGACATTCCTCTAACAGCAGCACCGTAGTGAACCACGCTCTAAAACACCTCCGTGATCTGGAACCTGGTTATTGTGTATTACATTTGGCCCTTATCTTTCTTTCTCTTGCTTATCTTTCCCTCTCCAACAAACTACGTTCAATGAATGACTACCGATAATCTTTAAATGTACCATATAATATCACACTTAAAACGGAGGTTTTAAGTGTGATATTATATGGTATGGTAAATAGGGTCTCATCAAAATCTGTGTATTTTTAACTGCAGCTATTGGTAAGCACCCTTCAGTTCTCTTTCTCCAATATCAGTAATAGGTTCTGGGACTTAGGAGTAGCCTCATGGTAAACGGCCATATCTGAATGGTTACGTGACAAGGTATGGAAAACTTTACGTCAGTACTACAATAATAACATCATGATTATCATTATCAGTTAATGCTTTACTGGAGAACGCCACTTTGAACGGTTACTTGCCTCTGGTATCCAACGCCTTGACGGTGTTTAGTGGTTCATCGTCCTAATAGACATGTCCAATATACTTGTCAAAACAGCAGACAGATATAAAACATAAGAAAAGTATAACAATAATAATAACGCCCAACGATCACATACATAGATCCTGGACGCTAACTAGGATTTCGTGTCTAGGGACCCAAGAACTATGAGGACCATGGTCCCACAACACCCAGATTCAAAACAAGTATTTGCGCTTTTTATCCTGTGCGCAAATACTTGTGCTACCGCGGGAATCGAACCCGCCTCATCCGGGTTATGAGCCGACATGCTAAACAACCACACAAACACACCACAGAGGCTGTGTCAGCGTATGATCCACTTCCACGCCACAGCTGATGTTAAATCATCAATAGAGTGTCCCTCTCTATTGAATGACAAAAAATAAAATAATACCGTGCAAAATAAAGGAACATCATTCCCCGTCATGAACCGCACAAAGCGTTTTTTGTCCAATTGTGCAATGATCAAAACAGACTATAAATAAAACACGCCTTTGCTGTACACCGGATATTTTGCGAGTTCAATATTATGTTTTAAAATGTTGTGAAAAACACAAGAGAATGAATCGAATTAAAATACGATGAATGAAGTTAAAGAAAAAAGAAATTTATTTTATTAGTCGATATTGTAATAGTGTAGTTTTTACTTTTAATGACATGGTCACCTCCATTTGAAAGTCGTCATAGCTCAACTTCTAGTTATTTTTGAGTACGTTGGTAATATAAGAAATATAAAAAACTTTATTAAGCATTTTGTTGGAAGCCAGCATTCAGAATTACGAAATTATGTTAAAAAAAAAGTGGAAATAGATTTAGCTCGCAAGAATAACGGTAGACTCACGAAGGTTTAAAATTTATGATATCTTTGCTCACGTAGGTACTTGGGTTTTAATTGCAGCTTTCTTAAAATAATCACGCAGATTTTTTATACTTATTATAGTAAAAAAAAGCTAATATTATTGTTGTCAAGGCAAAGACGTGAGGGATGTTTACTTAAAAAAACAGCGGTCGGGACCCAAAGCTTTCATACTGCGATTAAGACCCGATGATAAGAGTGTTACAAAGACACAAATGTGTGCCGAACAGATTCCAGATTGAAAGCCGATAAACTCACTTTTGAGGTTGAAAATGTTTTTGAGTGAATTATCAAGTTTATCTCAGATCTCGGAGCACGTGTTTTGACTCGCTATTATTATTTTGCAGGCGCATATGCGGAGCTTTTCAATTGTCTGTTACATTGTGGTGATGCTATCGGCTATGGCGGGATGACATCTAAGGTTAAGTAGACGAATGGCGAAAGAACTTACATAATACAATAAAGATTTTCAATCATCAGAAGCCTTTTATAGTTGTTACCTACGATTTCAACAGAGTATAATAATTGGACCGTGATCAAAGCGATAATGGTGAAAATGTACACAGTCATGTCTTACCAAGAAATGGAATATGCTATTATAATTAAACGCTTACAACAGACGGTTATGTATATCGGTAACAATCTTTCTAAAAGTTTTATAAGAAATAAAGTCTATAACAGCTGACCTTTAACTTTTTGTTATAAACAACCCTTAACTTTTTGACTTGACTAATCGCTTGTCAAAAACACAAATCGTGAGCAACAAATTGTGTTCCACAATGAATTGTATCACCTCAAAACTGAGATAATCTGATAAATTAATCTAAAGGACATAACATCGTGTGTGGTGTCTTTTGACGCGTCGATGATCAAAACCACGATAATGACCTTAAAGCACCAAAACTCACTGAGCGTTATAAAATTCCATGAAGTAAAACATCACGAACTGGCATGCCAGAGTTATCCTACGCTTGATTATCTAAAATGCCTTCATACAAAGGATTAGTGGGACTTTTGACATGGCCTTAATTGTCTATTGTGGCTGATGTAGATCCATAAAGTGCTTGCATCCCTTTAGCTTTGGTTCTATTGTGTTTTGATTAACATGATGATGTTCTAGTCTTGAGTTACCCTAGTTTCTGGTGCAATTTAGTAATGTTTGTTTTCAAAAGTAATCCAGTAGATTTGATTTAATGATATTTAACGTCAGTTAGTTTAGTCACGACGTAAATTAGATATGATGCCTATAGGTACACCATATTAACGCACAATTTTTTTCAATGGCAATAATAAAAAGTTATCAAATAAAATCTTTGAAAAAAAAAAACAAAAATTGTTATATTTAAAAAAAATATTGTTAGTTAACTAGAATTAACAGATTAATTAAAAATTTGAATCAAAGTAGGATATGGAACCGCATTCATCCATCCCTTTATAACTAAAGAGACATGCTTTTATGAAACAGGTGATCATAAATCTTCAAAATCGTCGTTACAGAATTTTCATAAACCTGAAAATTTGTTAATTACCTGTTGGACTGTACCACCAGTGGGTGGCGTTAGACCAATAGTATATTCCACTTTCTTTTTCTGATTTATACCACATTGAGTACAAATTCCATTAGAAATCCGATTCTCAGCAAATTAATGAGTTGTTTGTTCAATGCTGACATCTTTATCCCGCTTCAAGCGTTCTGACGTTATTGTGTTGTAGAAAATAAGATTTTTGTGCTATAAGGAGACATTTTACAAAACACTTTTATTTACAGTATAAGAGTTTCTGTATTTTTCTTGATATTTTTTGTTTCGCTATATTTATCTTGTTTTGGATCACCCATTCTGTTTACGCACCTTCTATCCGGTAGCTTATTTACATATTAGGTTCTTGAAATAATAGTTGATGCGAGACAGTACAGATATTTTTTTACGTGTCGTTTTTCTAACTGGTAGAACTTGTCCGTAAAGTTCGTACGTAGAATGAACGATCGCTTTGCAAATTGTTATGCCATCAAGCTGTAGTGTGCAAGCCCTACTGTTTTCTAGTTTAAAGGACTCTGTAGCTTTTTTTTACTTGTAATAGACAAAGTATTTGACCACTGCCTCGCCTGATGTAAAAGCAATGACTTGGTCTAAGAAATTAACAGGTCTATACGCTTTATGACAAGGCAAAGGTAGATAGACCGAAAAAAGTGTGGTCGGACTGTGTGATATGTGTGCTAAGGGAGGAATGTTGAGATGATGTCTGAAAATGAGTGCAAGAGAAAAACATATCAAAGTCAAAGTCAAAATATTTATTGCAAATACGCTATTTTTAGCACTTTTACAAGACAATGCTATCAAGTTATGCCGGTGCGTGACTTGACCGACCACCCTTTAGGCCTTTATGCACCCTATTTAAATGGAATAAGGAAAGGTATTTATTTATATATTGTTAGACTGTGATGCGTATATGCTGTTGTCTCAGGATGACGTGCGCAATTCAGTGTCACACGAAACCTACTCAATTATATTTAGCGATGCGTGAAACTTTATATATTAGTTTTGAGTGGCATTGGACCTGTTATGGGCGGCCGCGACGCTTAACATCAGGTGACCAGCTAGCTCATCACGTCATTCATTAGCATAAAGAAAAAGTTTACCTATTGGACTTGTGTAAATTACCCTATAAAACGCAGTTATCATAAAGCGTAAGACTTTGTAGATATAGCTGCTTAGGTGACAATGACTCCGTCCGACAAAAACTATAAGATTTTTTTTCTATGCTTACTAAAAATAGCATTGATGGTTTACTGCTTTACACAACACAGCGTAGAATTGTTATTGTGCGAATATCCTTGCGGCTGACAGAGTATTTATATAAACAGTCCTGCCTATTGTGGCTGGCATTATAGAGAACGTCCTTTAATCCGCCGAAAACAATTTCGCACGAATTGTTGTGCGCAGTTATTGTTCGCTTGCTCAATCGGTTGTTCAGTTTGAGGACTTTGTTGGAGCAAGATGATTAAGCAGAAATTTTCTGAAGGATGTAATCACTGTTCCTTAAGGTTTGAATTTTATAAATGACTAGCTTCTGCCCGCGGCTTTGCCCGCGTGGATCTTGTTCGTTTCCTATAGGTATTTTGAAAAACCCTTTCTTAGTGGATATTTACGCTTTAAAAAGAACACTCTCCAAATTTCAAATAGCGGTTTAGGCTGTGCGTTGATATATAAGTCAGTCAGTCAGTCAATCAGGACTTTAAATTTCATATAAATTCTTATAACAGATTACGTATGTCATACATTTATTTTTTAGCTTTGGATCTTTTTTCAACGCTGTATTGCAAGCTTTTATTGAGTAATAAGTAATAACGCGTGATATGTAACGGAAATGAGAGAACAAGAAACAAGTACCTTTCGCATCCTGAGAGTTTCGTATCTTCAAACTCCTTCTGTGTAACCGATACCTTGCCATATTTACTGCACTTGGCAAGCGTCTGGTGATCACAGAAGATTTAAATTTACTGAGAAGAATACTTTTGCCATCCCTTGTATAATCCTTTAGCCTTAGGCTCTAACGGAAAGCATAGCGGATAGCACTTACGGAAAGAGACGAGGTGGTCCAATTTTTTGTCTAGATTCTGTAGTATTTAGGTGTATAAAGGTATATTTAAGAGTACACACCATTAAGGCAGCTTATGGTGTAATTCCTTGTGTTAATATGCATATTTATGGCGTCGTATTGGCACAGAGTTTGCGTGCTAGATTCAACACTGAGATAGTGATTTCTGGTTGAAACTTTTACAGATATTTTTCGTTTGTTGGGTTCGTAATTGATTATTGTAATTTAAGAACACCCACAAAGTTTCTGTTTTATATTAAAAAATCATTTAGTATGGAAAAGGTTATGTATACTTTAAACTAATGATTTTCGTTGGTGTTATAAAAATAGATGGTCTTTTGGGCTCACCCCTGTAACTGATCTGATGAATATGCTTTGTAAAATTCTTTTTTTTTCTCGTTCAGGCCATTTACTAAGGCAAGCGTGCACCATCATCGACTGCGTCATCATTTTACATCACGGGAAACATGGTCTAACCCTTTGCTTATAAGCAAGCAAAAAAAGCATTTCCTATAGAGCAAGATGGTTATTTGTTAGGTATTGTGATATTATTTGGTCTGCTTGTTTGATAATGTTATTAATGAATGATGATTCAAACAAAAAGGTCTGGTTGTGGAGTTTTGATTAAGACTCCGGCTCATTTGCACCTTGTAACGTAACCCGCATAGCACACCACAATTAATAAAAAAAAAATGAACAAAAATAATTAAAAAATTAAGATTATTGTTTGATAATGATATGAATGAATAATGATTAAATCAAAAATAACTGGTTGTAGAGTTTGTGATTAGGATTCCGGTTCAGTATTTGCGCCTTGTACCTAACCTAAGCCGAGTAGCCATACCACAATTAAAAAAAAAAGTTATTAATATTTATTTATTTCGAAAAGGGTCCCTTCATAAGCCCGACCACAATTGCGCTGTAAACAAATATGTTCCAATTACATATTTGTTTACAGTCTCTTCGTGCATTTAAATAATTATATTTTAATAAATATCGAATAAAATCCCTGGATACGGCATTTTATACGGCTTTTCGTGCGCAATATGATCATCTGACATAGTTTTATACAACGTTGGAGTTGCCTTTTGCATGTTTTCAGGCACGTGACTAGAGGCGAAGTTGGTCATATTTTTACTCTGTGTGTTTGGATATGTGTTAGTTAGGTACTTGCTTATTAGCGTTTTGGTACAAGCATAACTTTTACGTTTTTGGGAGGTCTCTAAGTTGAAAATCGCAGATCATATGTGATGTCAACTGGACCTGCGCTTGGAACTGTGTTAATTTTTCAGGTTATTTGTGGATGAAGTAAAATAAGCACCTCAAATTTAAAAAAAAACATAGTTTATGCTTAAAATAATGGTTTGTCTATTATATTCATAAAAACCTTTTGGGGGTCAATTTACGATTTATTTTGGAAAATTAAACTACTTAGTTTCATTGTATTCGGTCACCGATCTTCTTTCCTATGTATTTAATATACTTTTTTTTTGTATTGATTTTGTGGTCAGACTCCGACTTAATATCTATTTGTTCTACAATCTGGGTAACCTTAGATAAAAAAACGAGTGTGTTTTAGACCACACAACTGAAGTAAAAATTCTTTAGTTTAGCTCCATTTACCGACCGGTATAACTTTGTTTTTGCTTTGTTTAATGTTAATGTCGCCATCGTGACAATTATAAATGGTAATTTTACTAGACATACTAACATAATAATACAATTTCTTTACTTTGTTATTTCAACAATGGAGAATTACGTAAACCAACTTCAACTTCCGTTCGCCTCGCATTTACCAGCTTAATCCATAAGTCAAGCGTGCGTAAAGAAGTTTTGAATGATCAGTCGTTGAAAAAATGTTGAGAAATGAGAGTTATGTCCACAATTGAAAAATTTTTAAACGTTGTACTTACTACATACACGTCCCCTAATCCTATTCAAATGTTCCCTTTAATTATTTGCTGTATCTATTAACTGAACACGGGTTCCTATGCGCAATTGCTATCGTAAACGAGCATTATATCCGATTAACCATCAACGGTAGAGCCCTCAAAGTCCGGGTATTTCAACTTTAATCATCTGAAACACGGGAACAGGAAGGATACTCAGGTGTCTAATGATATTGGTCGCATTGTTACCCAGGGCACGCTTGACAATTAATTCGAGTCCAACCGTCCGGTTCATTAGGCGGTACATTTGCTGTATGGTATTGAGTAAATTAATTAATAGCGTATGCATTGTACAGGGTATTATAAAAACCGATACTGTATAGGTATGAAAATTGTTGCCCAAAATGATCAATTGATCAATCACAAAGAATATTACTAGGTGGTAGGACTTTGTTGCAAAGTTCGTCTAGGTAGGTATCACCGCTTTGCCAGTTATTCTGCCGCCAAGCAGTAGTGTGCAAGCACTATTGTGTTCCGGTTTGAAGGACACTAGCTAGTGAAATTACTGGGCAATTGAGACTATGATCTGATCTCACAGTCGAGTAATCTTATTACCAGACTGTGCTGATGTCTCAGGATGATGTGCGCAGTGCAGTGTCGCTTGAAACTCTATGTTTTAGGGTTCCGAGTGACACTGTTCTGTTATGGGCGGCCGTGGCGCTTAAAATCAGGTGAACGACTAGCTCGTCACATCATTCAATAAGATAAAAAAAAATATATATATATAGGATAAATTTCGGAATAATCATCATCACCAACCAGCTGAAGACGTCATCTACTGAACATAGGGCTCCCCACAGAACGTCACTTTGAGCGGTCGCTTGGTTCTTCCATTCATCAATTCCCTGTCGTTTTGACCAGATTGTCGCGATCAAATCACGTCTTAAATGCTTACTAGAGAGTTAGGTATCGGGAAAGCTGACAACAGCTACGTCATAGTGTGTGTATAGCGGTCGGTGCTGTATACCTACATAATAATTGAAGGGGTGAGAACAAAAAGGGTTTGACTGATTTTTTTCACAAAATGACTTATGGGTATGGTTGGATTCAGCGTGAAATTATCTTAAATAACATATTCTCAAAATACCGAAATGAGGCTTAAATCTCGAGATTCTGAGTCTATAAATGGTTTATCTGTCACAGGAATACAGTACGCTTAGCATAAAAACATTATTATATTTATTTTATTATAATATATTTTTACAGTAGGTAATTGTATGAATTAGTACTATATTTAGTATTTTAAAATATAATTAAAACATTTTCAAGCAACTGAAACTTACGTAAACCTTTTCTATTACCTCATAAGCACTCTACATTAAAATGACGCCGTTGACGTTTAAAGTCAATTTTCTCGAAACTGTCAATTCGACAATTAAACCCTTTTTATTCTCAACGCTTCAATTATTAAGTACTCGTCGTGCTAGAATCCATGCGGTTCGAGTGTATGTACGCTTGTTTTGAGGATTTCACAACACCCAGACTCAGAACAAGTATTCGCGCTGTTTTTTCTGTTCGCAAATACTTATCCTGCCGCGTGAATCAAACCCGCTGTCTTTGGGTCATAAGCCGATCTGCTCAACCACCACACCGCAGAGGCTGTGTGTGATATACCATTAAAGCAACTTCCATATTTCCCATCGCAGCGATCCGTCTATGTTCTTCGTCGGGTTCGAAAGCAAGGCCCGAATATTGTCACAATGGACCCAACTAGGGACAATGAGCTGCGTATAATTAATGACTGCGACCACGAGATGTCGCTGTCTTGCGCCGGCAATGAAGTGATGGCAGAACTGTGGAAGGTATTGAGTCGACATTGATGTAAAGAAAATATTGACGTGACTGGCCCGATAGCTCAGTTGGTAGTATCCCTGCCTTCTGAACTGCAGGTTGTGGGTTCGATTTCCGCCCAGGACAAACATTTGTGTGATGAACATAGGTGTTTGTTGCAAAAAGTAGGTATGTAAGTATTGTATCAGTTATCTGGTTGCCATTGTACAAGCTTTGCTTAGTTTGGGGCTAGATGGCGCTGTGTAAGATGTCCACGATTATTTATTTATTTATAGATGTAATAAGTTGCTAGGCAGTACTTGGGACTAATTACAATATATATATGCTTTTTGTTGAACTTCAAGACATTAAACAGCCTTAGGGGGCTTGAGCTTGCAGACACGAGAAAAGTTACATAATTTGTGTTTAGAATTAGACAAAATGTGTATACTATATAGATAGGCCAGGTAGTAACGCTAAGCAATTATATTTATATTGTTACTAGCGTCCATACCTCGTAGACCCTCGCATGGTTGTTTTCTTGAGATCATTTCTTTCACATACCTGCAAGTGTTGGAATGAGCTACCATCTGAGGTATTTCCGCTGAACTACAACATGGGACACTTCAAACGTCGGGTAAATAGAGTCTTAAAAGGTAGGCAACACATTGGCAGCGCCCCCGGTGTTGCAGGTATATAGGCGACGGTAAGTGCTTACCATCAGGGGGGCCGTCTGCTTGTTTGTCTGTCTATGTTATAATAAAAATCATCATCAGCCGAACACGTCTAATGCTAAATAAATGCCACCTTCAGAGAATCAATGAATAGTTACTTACCTTTTTATCCAACGGCTTCCCGTAGTTTTGACCAACTACACCAGTTTCTGGCTGTTTATGATGACGATGATGTGGATGTTTTAAGTAGCGCCCAACGATCACATACATAGATCCTGGACCCTAATTAGGATTCTCTGTGTCTAGGGGCCTAGGATCTACGAGGACCATGGTCCCACAACACCCAGATACAGAACCAGTATTTGTGCTTTTTTTCTGTGCACAAAAACTTGTCCTGCCGCGGGAATCAAACCCATCGCCTCCGGGGTTATGAGCCTACCTGCTCAACTACCACACCACAGAAGCTGTCAATAAAGTTAACAATATTAATTCTACCCCATGAAGGTAAGTATGGAGTTACTTTTATTAAAAGAAAAATTCTAATTTGAACTCTACTTCAATGCATTCGCTGTTCTAAACACCGTCCCACAGAGCAGCTCATATCGTTAGATTAAGATAAAACTAAAACAATAATCCTTTTCATTCTTCCAGTCTTTTATTTCAAGCCACGATGAATGGAATAGTCAACGTCTTCATACAGCATCAGTAAAAACGACCTAAGTTCCTGCATTGTATCAAAAGTTGCGCTATTTTTCTTCTTACATCACGATGTATCGCTTAAAAAACTTGTGTGGGTTGCTTTACATTGCCTCTTTTGTTAGTCCGCTAAAGAAAACTCATGTGTGATATCGGAGCCCTCATTAGCTTTAGAAATCTAGTCTTAGCTCTTTGGCGGTATAGACAAAGGGATATTTACGATGCATTTGAAATGAATTTATGTTCAAGAGATGTTTATTAATGTGAATTCTTTGACGATATCAATAATAGTTTAGAGGAAAAATGAATTCGGATGAGTGCTTTTGGACTTATTATCCATGATATAAACGATAAATAGGATACAAATGGCCATAAATAAACAAAAGAACTAAAGTACTAAAGAAATGCCGCATAGCATGATAAGGAACCCATCAAGTACTTTTCAAAGGTAATTAAACAAGACAATACTGAAACCAGCAAGCTCCTAAAACGAAACCAATTAAAAATAAATGAAACGTCAAAATTGACTACAACAACTCTGCACTGCAATGCGGCGAAAAAATTCATAATGAATAATTAAATGCGCCAATGATAAAATTATAACATACGGCAGGTCTAAAATTAAAGTGGCCGAAAAAACTAAAACTCGGAATCCTAAATTAAAATTCACTCCAATTGACGAATATCGCCAATAATAGATCTGCAGATGAAGCAGGTAAAATTTTAGTGGTTCTAGAAATAAATAGGCCAAATTTTAATTAAACGTCAACGATACGATACTTAATTGTAGTAGTCTTACCTCTGCACCAAAGGAAAGCAATTGCTTCCAGTGCTGTAATAGCTGTTAACCGCACCGCGGGTCTGTATGAAGCTGTTCTTTGATACTTGAAGTGTTTGCGAAATTTCGCTGCAAATATTAGTGATGTAGATTTAAAGTTATATCGATAAAAAAAAAATTCAATGATTTCAATGAAATGGCAATGTACAAAGCTATGATTGCAAAGATGTACAAAATGCTAAAAGAACAAATTCAAATAATAAACATACTGTTATAGTATTTGTAATACAACTTTCTTCTTCTTTGCAGAAACGTGAACTAAATTAATGTCGCGGCTCCAAATCATAGAAACAAAGAAACGAAAGTGTAGTTGGGATGTAGGATGGTATTAAAACCATAAAGATATGTTAGTAAGGTGGTTTGAACTAAGTAAATATTTCATCATATTAGCCGGAAAAATAAATCTAAAAATATGCAACTCAAAGGTGACTGATTGACATAGAGATCTATCAACGCACAGCCCAAACCACTGGACGGATCGGGCTGAAATTTGGCATGGAGGTAGATGTTATGACGTAGGCATCCGCTAAAAAAGGATTTTTCGAAATTCCACGCTTAAGAGGGTGAAATGGGTGGTTGAATTATTTTCCCATAGACCACGCCGCGGGCAAAACTGCGGGCAGAAGGTAGAAGCTCGTCCTTAATAAGACGGATGTGCTATAGTAAGCAGTACAACTTATTATCTCTTGACGCTATTAGGGTCGACAATAAAACTTGAAAAATCCCTAAAATTATTGTATCAACATCGATAGTTTTCCAACATCTGTTTATACCTCATCATATATACATAGATTGAAGCGTTTCTCGCTACCAACACGTAATTGCTTCGCAGCAGTTTGTCAGCCAATTAAACACCTTTGCTTTATTAAGCAGCCGCAGCAAGCGGTAAAGAGGGCATCAAAGTAAAAGCGATGCAATACGGAAGATGGCGCACACGAAAGGCTGCGGTTTTGTTAGACTTAACGAAACTGGTTCAAAAATTACAAAATTTGAACATTTTAGACATCGATTTATTCTTTTGTCTTAGTTATAACTGTACATTTTTGCAACACGGAATATACACTGTGGAATTGAATTCGCTCTTTTCCTTAAATGTACTCAGACCGTGCTATAGAATATTCGTGCTAGGTCCAATTTAAAAAAAATTGTATTAGTATTTAGTGCCTCCTAAAATAACTGTTTCTACTACTTTACTATTTCATAAGTACTTTTTATTTAATTATATGGGAGCGTTCCATAGCACGGACTAAATACATACATTAAAAGAAAAGAAAGAATTAAATTCCATCATGTATAGCAATCTTAATTATGCAAAGGTGATAATTATAAATTGACAGAAGGTACCTAATTGCAAAACAAAATTTTGAACCAATTGAATTGGTTAAAAACTTCATAATTTCCATCCCTTACACATACAATTCAATGTACCTACTGTTTATCGTGTAAAAGATTATAAAATTATATAAATAAAATTAATGACAGCCTCTGTGGTGTAGTGGTTGAGCAGACCAGCAGCTGATAATCGAATCCGGGTTATGAAGCGTCGGCCGTCGGTTCGATTCCCGCGGCAGGACAAGTAAGTATTTGTGCACAGAAAAAAAGCACAAATACTCCTTTAGAGTCTGGGTGTTGTAGGACGATGGTCCTCGTAGTTCCTGGGTACCTAGACACGGAATCCTAGTTTAGGGTCCAGAAACTATGTATGTGATCGTTGGACGTTATTATTATTAATTATGTAGGCAAGTAATTTTAAAACGACCCCAATGTCGTTTAGTTCCAATATTTAGCTCACAATCATCTTGTAATAGAAAAATCTAGTTATTTCGCCTTCTCCAAACCACTTCGAAGAGAATACCTCAGTAATGAGTCACTGACATGGCGCACCAGTATTATTATGCAGAGACGGTATGGCGATTCCATTTACTTTTATTGCTGTGATAGCATCGTTGTCTTATACGGCAGTGGTAATGCCATTATGTTATTTGTTGTTTCATGATTGTCTTTGATAAAAAGAGCAATTATTTTGGTATTTGATAATATTAGAGTTTTTTAATCACATATTTTTCGTCACAATAATTTGATGGCTAATAATATAAGTATATCTATAAATTCCAACTATATACTCGTACAGATCTACTACATGAATAGTTTACGACTCGAAATTATTACAATTATTAGATACAGCAATTATTTTGGTATTTGATAGTACTAGAGAGTTTTTTAATCACATATTTTCCATCACATTGATTCGATGACTTAAAATATTGGTATATCTATAAATTTCAACCGTATTACAGATCTACTTATTTGGAGAGTTTCTGATCCGAAATTATTACAATTATAATTATCCACGATTATAATCGATATATCTAAGTAGCTATTTATTAAATAGATTTTGTATTCCGATTTTTATTTATAATTGTACTAAAAATTGCCATTAGTGATGAAATATTTGGCTTTAACTTTTTGTTAGCATCAGAAAATGTTCACTTCATTTATATAAAAATTAAATATTAGTGCCAGGTTGCCAGCTATCGAGTTTGTAAATTGCAGGAAATAACTGTCAAATTGATTTATTTTTCTGGTTACTCTAGCAAAGGTTAACATAGTCGTAGCTAATTTTCAAATACCAGTGTGTCTCTACTGCTGATTAAAGAAATAAACACAACAAAATTATTGCTTTGTTATATTCAATCACTTACGTAACTATGACTTTATAGTTGTATGGATTCGAGCAGTAAAAGAAAATAATTGTGACCCCTTTTTGTATTGCTGCTCATGGATACAGTCATATTATTAAAATTAAGCAAACCCTTAATCCTATGTACAGAAAGTTTAAAATTGTTCTAATTCTAAACGTTCACCCTTGCCACTAATATAAGTCCAGCCCTTTAATTATGAACTTACGTACTACACTTGATAACGAAAGCCTTGTGATTAGCTTGCCTTAGATTTCATGGTTTAATTTAAAGGGTTGTCTCGGTGTTTAGGTCCCGGAGATATGTAAATTTTATATGACTAAAGGTGTGGCAATGGCAAAGCCTTAATAGACGGGGCTTATGTTTTTCTATTGTTTCAGAAACATTTTGTTGTGCTAAGATCTGCGTATTTAAGCATTTGCGTAAATACCCTTTTTTAACGATCTCAATAATGGTATTTTCTGATCTATACTATGTCAGCCCGTAAAAGTTAATCAGCGTCACCAGTAACCTAAATGGGTGTCTCTATGGTACTTCTTGCTAATTGATGATACCCTGGTACTATACTCCGTTACAAAAATTTACGCAATCGGTACATCTTTTCTAATAATTTATATTGTGTTCAATTGGAAATTCCGAGTGTTCATTTCATTCCTAAAAATTACTTTAAATTAGTGTTCTATTATCACACTACTATTATAAAGGCGAAAGTTTGTAGATATGTGTATGTATTTACGTTTATTACACCCTACGATCAAACGGCTGAATGGATTTAAATGAAATTCGGTACCAAGATAGTTTATAAACTGGATAAACATATAGGCTACATTTTATCACGGAAAAGTGAACTGTTCCCCTGGGATGAGCAAATAATTAAAATAAAAGCTACTGCACGCTCAAACGGCGCCCAAACACATAGGATATTATTTAACCGCGGGTGAAACCATGGGGCGCGGTTAGTAATGTATTCCCAAAAGAGCGTTCTCCACCTTAGACAGCTTTGTCACTTACTCTTATCATCTACACCATTTACATACAGTTTTACCATCTGGTTAGTTGTTGAAATACGCATGCCCATTTTACCGTGCAAATTTTGACTTAAAAATCTTGTTAATAAGGTAGACCAATATTGATGTCTAGAGCTGGAACGTGACAGTTAGTTTGTAATTAGCCAAAAAACCTAGTAAATCAGCAAGCTATATGCATCCAAAAATAAATAAACTAAAAATAATCCTATCATAATCGAGTAAGTATAAAGAGTCACAAAACCCAAAGAGGCTTCATTACAGACCTTTGATTTTACTGTTTTCTCTATTCAACACATTTGCCCATAAAGTTGACTATTTACAGCCACTAAGGTTTTCATGAAGGCCAATAAAGAATACAAGAGTCCATGTGTGGTGGTAACAAGCCAATATTGTAAAGATTAGTGGTCAGCCTGGATATGAAGGTCTGGTCAATTTGTTGGCGTTTTTGCTTATATGCAAGAAATATTTTTGAAGTAATATTATATAATACTAGCGGCCCGTCCTGGCTTCGCTCGGGTGGACGTTTATTTATCAAACATTTTATAATATACGAAAAACAATGTATCACGCACTGGCGCCATCTACTTAAAATGTTGGTTTGTCCTGAATTTTCTTTGCTATAAACCTCACGGAGCCCGAGACCTTTCCAACGAATGCAAAACTGTGGAAATCGGTTCGTGCGTTCTGGAGTTATAGCGTCAGGAAGGAAAACCCGACTTATTTTTATATAGTAGAATATAATACTTTACGCACACTTGGAGAGTAAACTGGCGAGGCGAACGGAAGTTGAAAGTTGTTGGTTAGACAAAGTTAAAAAATTGTGCTAGTACTCGTATGTTGGTATTTCCGGTAAAATGACAATTTACAATTATCAATATGGTGACATTAAACAAAGCAAAAACAAAGTTATACCAGCCGATAGATGGAGCTAAACTAAGGAAGTTTTACTTCAGTCGTGTGGTCTAAAGTCCATATTCTTTTTACCCATCTAATCTACGATTGCGGATAGTAATAATAGTGATCTATTGAACTGAAAATTTTAAGCTATTTTTAGCTATACCTACTATTTAAATTAGAATATTAAAAATAACTTTAAATTCATATTCTAAGTGAAAGCGTGCTCCACCTTCGACCTCATCGTCACTTACCATCAGGTGAGATGTAGTCAAACGCAAACTCATCAACAGTAAAAAAAAAAAAAGAATAAAATTCCATTTATAAGGATACTAGTTGCACCCCGCGGTTTCACCCGCGGATAAAAAGTATTTTAATTATCTGCTCATCCTACGGGAAAATTTCACTTTTCCGAGATAAAATGTAGCCTATATGTTAATCCAGTGTATAAGCTATCTTGGTACCGAATTTCATCCGAATCCATTCAGCCGTTTGAGCGTGAAAGAGTACGACAGTTTGTATGTGAGTATGTGCGTACACACATGCACACTTACAAACTGTCGCCTTTGTAATAGTAGGGTGAAGTGTGATGTGATGTGAGAAGCTGGCTCATAGCACGCTATTTGTCAGCACAACCACCACACCCGAATGGAAGGGGCTAAGGCAATGTGGCGCCGTATATCAAAAGTATGTGAATTACTGTTATGATCCCTTTTGCAATAAAGGTGGCGACCTTAGGCTTATTTCAAATCTGTTCTATAGTGGAGGGAATAAGAATCATTTGTAATAGCAAGCTGGTGTCTAGCATCGATATTTGTATTACGAAACCTGCATCAGTAATATTGGGAAGTGGTAAAAATTTGAAAATGACTTTTATTGGCATTATTATTTTAATGGGTTATTAAAAGCCGTAAAAATATATACTGTATTGAAAATGTTTTAACCTTTATGTTTTTGCAGGCCTCTTGTGTGGCAAACGTTTCGGCACCTGCTTCGTTTAATATTAGGTAGTATGGTACACTTAATAAAACATCGTGGTGGTTGTGTAATTATTAGAGATCCAAGTTTTTTCAATCTTGTGTAGGCAAGTAATTAGGCCTGGTGTCAGAATTTTAGACTGCCCGAAGGCTTCTAATTCTTCATAGACTTGAATATTGTCTTGCAAAAATACCGACGGGATTACGTGTTAATTATAATATTATAAATAATAATAATCACTTTTTACACCTAGCTCTCGTCCGTTTCAAGACGGCAGCTAACGTAATTTAACTTTGCTGATTGGTTGAGAATGGATAGTCAAGCTTCACTATACCAATAATGACCTATGTAGATAAACTGATGTCTTATTTAGACAACGTGAAAATTATACGCTGAAGAATGACTTAAGATCACTATTAACTTAACTTGTGTTTGTACTACGGACTTACTGACGGAATTAAGGAATAAGAATAATAGTGTTGATTTATATTTAATTATAGGTGACTAGGATAATAATAATAATAACGTCCAACGATCGATACATAGATCTTGAACCCTAACTAGGATTCCCTGTGTCTAGGGACCCAGGAACTACGAGGACCACGGCCCCACAACACCCAGACTCAGACTTACACTAAAGGATAAGACGATAAGACCGCCCATTGTAACACTAGTTTATAAGTTTTTCTTGTTACTTTTATTTTTCATTGGTGGAACAATAAAGAGTTCTCTACCTATCTGACTATCTATCTATTTAGGGCTGTAGGCATTTCAAACACAATGTAAAATTTGTTATTGAATAAATGAATGATCAATTATTATTATTAAGATGATGAGGCTACAAAAGCCCTGCTCCCTTGTCTTCTGACAAATATAATTTTGGTATCTATTAGTCTACTCATATTTGTGCAGGTCAGCGCAAATCACGAATTTGTCGCGCTGGTTGTAAAAATGCTAGGACCGCGGTCGTCTAACACTGATTCTTGCCTCGGGGGATCCCAGAGCTGGCACATACTTTGCTTAGAAGATAAGTCTTCTTACACAGCGAGGTAATGCTGGCAGTATTCTGGGAACCTTACCACGCGGTGGTGAGTTGCATGGCATATTTATTTTGTAAATAATATTTTATGAGTTAACTTTTAATTTATTGTAAATCTTTGAATTGTAAATCAATTGTTCTGCAGCACAAAGGTGTAAAAGTCATATCATATTAGGTTAATGTGTTGACACGTCTTCGGCTGCATTATTTAACTCAACCGTTTTAACTTGAATAAATTTAAGGAATTTCTAAAATAATAACAACTAATCCAAAACAAATAACTATTAACTCAAACTAAATATTCCCTTTGAAGTCCTTAGTATCAAAGTAATAAGGTTATTCATTACTTCACTGATCAATAAACAGAGGAATGACAAAGCAAATTAATAATACTGGGAAAGTTTATGAAACAGCCGCCCGAAGTTGCCAATAATCGAACGGCAGATGTCAACAAAGATGGTAAACTTCCGAAAGAGTTGGGAAGTAATATCGTGCTCCCACGGCGCCGAGTCAATAATAAACAAAGAGGGGGCGTTTGATACACTTGTAAACTAATAACCCCGCCCTTCTGAACGTTTCTAACTCTATAGAAGGTTGTTGAAGGGAATAGAATAGTTTGGCTTCCTTTGAATAAATTTGGTGAGAAGGCATTCTTTGGGTTAAACAACTTTTTAATAAAAAACATAAATTGGTTTAATCCGGGTTTTGAAAATAGTGGTTAAAATAATAATGTTTTTAAAACTACAACTATCTAGGTAGTATGAGATAATCGATAACAGGCGATAAAATACTAATTTTAGAGTCATCTGCATGGATATGAATTATTTCTTAATTTATATTCTTTTAATAGGTAAATTGGAATAAATTGTTACTCAGTGTTAAGTTCGCCTATGTGTTTGTTTTATTCTTGTGAAATAAAGTATTTTCTATCCATAATTTAAACAATTTTTATTTTAAAATAATTTAACATAATAATGATATAGGTATTAAGCAATAATAATGGAGATAAAGTAAATTATTATATTTTTGTTATGATTAAAGTATTTACCTCGAGTATACAATGGTTCTGCATAACGATTTGGTTTTCGATATTCCATGGACAGTGCCCAATATATCGGCTGAAAAGTTTAACGACCATTCTTGCTTGATCCACCCTACCTTCGATATTAATAAACAATAGACTTGTGACAAATAAGCTACCGTTGGAAACAATCGGGCCGAGAATTCCGACTTGAAGGGTGACTTGATTGAATTTTTTCGAGGTTCCATTTTTGTAACACGATCTGTACCTCCAAATTGGTTTTATTCGATAACCTGCGATCATGGACATATTTCTCTTTTCTTAGTGTTATATGCGGTGTTCCTCGAATTTCTTATTTTCTGTCTTGCGGTTTCCCAAAAGATTTTCCAGCAATTGATTTTTATGCGGATCTCTTTATTCTTGACGACAAAAATTCTGTAGCTACATTCGAATCTTTTACATCAATAGTCACTGTTGTATTATTATTTGATTCCATCGTTACACAGGCGTAAATATAGAACATTACTAGTATATAGGTCGTTAAGCTTTAGTTGTTTGTAAGAGGACAAGTTAGGCTGTTTATTATTTTACTATAGCAACTAACTTGTATACTGACAACAATACGATGTCTGTAATTCTATTATGGAACTTTCTAGGCCTATGTAAACATTTCTATGTACATATAAAAATAGTTTGAACTCTAATAACTGTTGTTAAGGTTTGAAACTCTAACCGCAAAGCATGAGCTCCTAGACTTCAGTGGTTAATTAAATATAACCAACTTGGCACATGAAATAATTTCCAAAACCATTTACTTATTTAGTGAGTATAATGTTTAAGCTTTAAACAAGTTTGTAATAGAGCCTTCATCTCAACTTAAGGCAGTAATTAAGAACTTATTGTAAATCAATGTGGCGACAAATTTAATAAGGGCTTAAATATTACTAAGCTTCTCTTAGCGCGTCTCATTTGTGGTGACCCTTTAATTAAAACACAACTAAATATGCTCTGTAACATAGTAAAAAAAATGTTGTGAAATTAATAAGAAATCATCCCATCTAGTCCCAAACTAAGCAAAGCTTGTACAATACAAACCAGATAACTGATACAATACTTATATTAATTTTGATTGAATAACCACTGTTTAAGTAATCATACTGTATTCAAGCTAGCAAGCTAGTCTGTGCTTTCTTCTTTGTCATAGGATAGATATATTACTTCATAAGTAAGTAAACTAATAATCATTGACAAATTATTTATCAATGGGCTTCTAATATTGGATGTTTGCTTTGACTGACTTCCGACTTGTAACAGATTGATCTGACGCTAAGAAATAATTGAATTTATAGTGAGAATCTGTCCGTTAGATCAACCGACGTGTCACAGACCAAACTATGTATAATATGAATATATTTTAAAACATATTTATATCCGATCTCTACATTATCAAATCCTTAATAGCAGCCTTTGTCATGACATTATTGAACATAAATTAAGCGGTCTTTACATTACCATCTCCCTTAGCTATGGAAATAATTTTTCTTAAAATGATAGAAATTTAATAAATTAAGCTTATGAAACCATATCATAAAAAGCTTACAGAAAAGAACGGACAGTACTAACACGAAAAGCTTATTCTTCGGTTAGGCCACGTCGGTGAAGTTTATGGACAGATTGATAGCGTCAATTAAGACGTTATTTTTTTACGGTTTCTTTCTACTTACGCAAACAAACAATGTCAGTGGCAGCGTCCCGGTAGGCGCGGCTGAATGAGCTAATTATTTACAATCCGACACGCAACCAGAACCTTGCCCCAAAAAACTGCTACGTGAAATCACATTTCCTAACTTTACTTTGTCCCAACTTCGAAAAAGTAAACAAAAGGGTAACGCCAGAGAATTGTGTTACCGTGATTGATAAATTTTAACTCTAAATAATCCTATTAAAACTACTTAAAATGCCACGAATTAACTGGAACTTGTAAATAACAAAGCTCTGGTTGAATTTTAAATTTTAAATGTCACAGCAGTCTTGGCCGATAATGATATTGAAAATAATTATTTTTAAAAGTGTACGCAGCAGTAGTGTTGTGTCGAGCGAGACGATGCGTCGTCGCGTGATCGGCTCGCGTGTCTCATGCCTGGCTCAAATTAAAACCCAACCGATAAGACACCGCGCGCCTCACGACTGTCGCCCGACGCGTCTCTTTTAATTACGCACCCTACACCAAACTTATCTACCCCTTCCAAATTAAAACTGAAAATACCAATTTGTATAGAAAACATGTCTGGAGTACGCATATAATTAGGGAAATTGTCAGCTTGGAAACAGGCCGTGTTATTAGCGTTTGAAACTTGACGCTGCCAGGTTTTCTTTGGATCATTAAAATGGCCGTGAATATTTTCTGAGCAAACAACATCCGACAGAATAAAATTAATGGTATCGATTAACAGGCGTCGCCGGCGAGAGATCGCGTGCGACTGATGGGAAACACAGACACCTCCTGTGCCTGGGAGCTGTCCGTGTCAATTTTAATTGGGCCAGTCCTTTTGCTCTTGTTGCGATGTGGACCGTGATTGTCCCATCCTTATTTTATGTGGAGGTCACGAAAATTATTAATGATTTTCGTTTCGTAGTACCAAATCTTGGAATTGCTCTGAGAAACGCTAAAGGCATTTGTTTATATTTCACACGATGATAAAAATAACAATAAATACATTTGTATGACCATTTCCTATACGAGGAATTTTTTCCAATATGACCCAATTTTTTTGGTATAGTACTTCTGGATTAAGTTTATATTATTTATTTTAATTTATTTTTATTTTAATTTAAGTAGACATTTTATGTTCGTGTGCATGCAAACGTATTGTGCCACGAGCTCCTACCCGCAGCTTCGCCCGCAGCGTGGGAAAATGATTCAATCAACCATTTCACCCTCTTAAGGGTAGAATTTCAAAAAATCCTTTCTTAGCGGATGCCTACGTCATAACATCTACCTGCATGCCAAATTTCAGCCCGATTCGTCCAGTGGTTTGGGCTGTGCGTTGATAGATCACTATGTCAGTCAGTCACCTTTGAGTTATTTATATTTAGATTCAGTTCATACATCATGTGTTTAGTTCAAGGGTTTACCAAATCACATTCACGAAATGTATATAATAATCCTCAACATAATTCTACATTATAAAAACATCTTAGCTTAAATATGGCGTCGCGATGATCTAATTTCATGGCGCGTGGTCCATTCAACGCTCGATTACGTACCAGCAAATTGGATCATTCATTGCCTGAGCTAAGTCTTGGAGCGTCTTCAAGCGTTCTATTGTCTAAAGCTGCGTTTAGTAAGACTGTAATCTGACAAAAATATTTCCTTTACTGAACTTTTTAGATCATTTTATTTCGATCACTTCAAATGCCTTTATAGAAAGTAACGCATCGTTGACTAGTTCTCTCCTCTTTAGACATAGATTTCTCTTTACCCACTCATATGCCAGTATTCACAAATCTTTTGACAGCGATCCTTATGTTTGGATTTGTAACACTTAATTTTTAAGTTTGTGCTTGTAAATTGTTCCTGTGTAATGTGGTGTTTCAAAAAATAGTTTTATCTATCTATCTATCTATCTTATCTCCTGCTATTTTTTAAATTGTATCAGTCAAGCAATCAAGCCAGAAATCATAAAATAATAGAATGATATGTAATATTGTTTGTTTGTTTTTGTCTCTTGTCTTGATCACTGATATATGACCGAGCTTCGTTCTGTAAATCCGGACCATAGCCTGGTATTATGTTAATATAATAAACGTAATACATGCCACAATTTAAATTGATCGCTCAATCTCGGTATATATCTCAGTATAAAAGGTTGTCATATCATCGCGTCGCGTAGTCTGGAAACTCCCTAAGTCCCTGAACGTTTCCAAGCTTTCTATTGTCTCAACGAGACTGTTATCTTAGCATTAGTATATACCATATTACAGCTCCATTGAATGGCCTTTCAGGAAGTAAGCCTTGGCATTTATTGTGACGATTTATTTTGATTACATTCGCTACCTGGGAATCTGTAGTCTCTCGATTATTAGACTTGAGTTTTTAGTGTTGGGCTGGTGGATTATGTGTGATAAGTTATGTTGTGACATAAGATAAAAATTTCGATGGCAAAAAGATAGGAGACCAAAGAAATTATAATAATAACACTAATAACGTCCAACGATCACGTACATAGATCCTGGGCTCTAACTAGGATTCCCTGTAGATAGGACCACGATTGACACAACACCTAGACTCAGAACAAGTATTTGCGCTTTTTTTTCTGTGCACAACACTTGTCTTGCCGCAGGAATCGAACCCAACAAAGTTTGGTGCGACGATTTGAAATTAGGGTGATGATTGCATATGTGTAAATTATCTAATAAAGAATCGAACGAAAGTCATATACCATGTTTTCTTGTTTGCTAAATACTAAACTAAACACATTTGGATCAGCGATGATAAAGTATTTGCTAAAGTGTACGATAGTGTCTGTTCCAGTTCTAGAACGCGCTATTTCTGTGCAGCATTCGTTCCCATAAGTGCCGAGTCGTTACGAGAGAACGAGTACTCTTGGGAATCACACAACGACTTTCATATACCTAATGTAGCTGTACATTTTAGTTTTCTTTTCGATTCAACAATAATTCCTTTGAGACTGTTCCTAATTTAAGTATATGCTTAATATAGATTTAATTTACTACTATGATTTAATTAGTTTTAATTTTAATATAGTCCAAAATTACACCAATAATGAAGAGTGTTTTGATACATATTACTTAATCTAAACTTTTCAGACAAGGAAAGACATAATGTTGAACATGTCTCTATATCATACAAACAGTATCTGCTTTCAAAACTGGATCTTCAAGCTTCAAGCTTCAAGCAAAATAAAATTAAAAGAAATGACTTTACTAGGTGGTAGGACTTTGTTGCAAAGTTCGTCTAGGTGGGTGCCACCGCTTTGCCAGTTATTCTGCCGCCAAGCAGTAGTGCGCAAGTACGTCTATCGAGAAAAAAAAGAGCCCTTAAGTCCGTGACCAAGCACAGCTTTTATGTTTTAGATGGGGGTCTTTAAGTCATCGCAGATCATTATGTCACTCTGGGTAATAAGACTTGAAACTGTTCATTTAGCGAGTTTTTTGTGGATTAAGTAAAATAGGCATATCAAGTTTGAAAAACAAGTGGTGATTATGTTTAAATAATAGGCTCCTGAAGTCTAAAAATGTTTTCGTTATCGTAAAAAATTTGGAGCACTGCATTGACAAAGTATTTTTTGGGAATCGTTACGACTTTATTTTGGAAAATAAGTATTTGCTCACTGTATTATTTGGTTCGGTTTCGTCATCACTTTAATTCGTATGTATCAGTATTTTTTCATCTGATTATTTTGTTACGTCCCTTCAAACTGGGCTTTTTAAAATAGTGACATTTCTTGATTTTGTGATCAGACTCCATCTTAATTATAAATGTCAAAGCACTTTTGGTCCTCATTTTAATTAGCTATAAAATTATTTTCTTTGATTTTATGACTCGTACACATGAAATTTAAGATCAAATTGTAGTAAAACCCACACGCATAGGTTGCACTTGATAACATTGATGAGAAAAGCAATTATAAATTTTCTAAAAAAATTCTTCCTAATTGGGATGCTCCATTGCTCCATCACTCATAAAAAACTATAAAAGTGTTTCACACTTTATACAAATATTTAATAGCACCAGAACATTGCTATGACTTGCCAGAGCTCTTTCGATTCGAGAGTATAATTGTATTATTTATTGTATACTTGCTTTCCAAATGAAATTGTTTTGATTTTACGAATGAATTCTGTTTAAATCATTCCACTATTCATTTTCAATGTGTTGAGAATTGTTATTTGAAAACAATGCAGGAGTTGTAGATGATAATAGTTTTATTCCTATTTTGTAAATAATGTTAGTTAAATTTTTTAATACTTCAATAGCCCTGTCTCGTTTTCGCTCGTGACATTCCAGTCCTTTTCATTGATTTCTGGCATTATGTATTTCGAGTAAACAGTTTTCATTCATAAATTTTACTAGGTGGTAGAACTTTATTGCAAAGTTCGTCTAGGTAGGTACCACCGCTTTGCCAGTTATTCTGCCGCCAAGCAGTAGTGCGCAAGCACTGCTGTGTTTCGGTTTGAAGGGCACTGTAGCTAGTGAAATTACTGGGCAAATGAGACTTTATGATCTGATCTCACAGTTTAGTAATCTTATTACTAGATTGTGCTGATGTCTCTGGATGACGTGCGCAGTGCAGTGTCACGCGAACCTCTATACTTTAGAGTTTCGAGTGACACTGTAGCTGATATGGGCAGCCGTGTCGTTTAACATCAGGCGAACGGCTAGCTCGTCACGTCTACCTTAACATAAAAAAAAAAAAAAAAAAAAAAAAAAAAAAAATTGTTTTGCAGCGCCGCTTTGACGTTGCAGTGATTAGATGACATGACTTTGTCCGGTCATATGAAGGTCAGTAGGTAGATCTAGCTTTTTCTCCAATTTTAAATCATACGCAAGACTCAAAAGGTACACCTAATCAGATGGTTAAACTAAGTCACACGTAAAGTGTTGAAAGGACAGCGGAAGACATTAATCATACACAGGATACTCTGTATATCGCCGTTTGTCAGACTCGTCATCTAGATGTGAAATATGCAGGGAATGCGTCATTAGGGAACACCTTTTATCCTATATGTAGAGGCAGTAAGAGATACATTTGTAAATCAGCTTAGACCAAGAAACTATATTCACGAACACGTAAGGATTTTTCATTGTGTAAAACTAATTATTTTCAATAGATAACGAACTATAGTCATACATGGACAATCCTCTCTGACTTTTCTCTATCTGCTCTATATTTCTCTCTCACTTCAAGTGCTGGACTCAATTTATATTTGTAAACCAGTTTTGACAAAGAAAATACATTCATGAATACGTAAAGATTTAACATTGTGTAAAACTAAGTATTTTCAATAGTTAACGAACTATAGTCATGCATGGAAAATTCTCTCTGCTCTATATTTCTCTCTCGCTTCAAGAGCTAGACTCGCTTTTGTTTTCGGATTATACACACCGAAGTTGACCTTAATGGTTTCAGATCTCTGCTGTATAAGACCGAATCATTAACTCTGTATTTCGTTTTTTCTTTTAAAATCAACACTAGTTTTAATTATTTATCTAACTATTTAAGTTTGTATACTGATCTACTGGAAAGCTGTGACTCTGCCACAGATAAACAACAGTTACTGTTCTGCGTTACCTACAGCAGAGAATGTCACTCAAATCCGTCTATCATCGACCCTTTTCGGTGCATGTAAAAATAAAATGCTCATTAGTACGACGTCAACGGAGGTTCATCGAGATTTTTAAATTGTCCAACAAATATGTGGTGAACTTGATGGTAATCAATTTTCACCCAAATGCAGTGGACCCTAATGCGAAGTAAGAATTTGCCCATAGCCTGGTTAGGATTCAAAATGGATAAATATTTCACAAGCCTTCATCGCTGGAAAATGTCAATGGCTTTTTTTTATGCTACTGAATGATGTGACGAGCTAGTCGTTCACATGATGTTAAGCGCCACGGCCGCCCATTACAGAACAGTGTCATTCGAAACCCCAAAACAGAGTTACGAGTGACACTGCACTGCGCACATCATCCTGAGACATCAGCACAGCCTGGTAATAAGATTACTAGATTGTGAGATCAGATTATAAAGTCTCAATTGCCAAATTGAGTAATTTCACTAGCTACAGTGCCCTTCAAACCGGAACACAGTAGTGCTTGCACACTACTGCTTGGCGGCAGAATAACTGGCAAAGCGGTGGTACCTACCTAGACGAACTTTGCAACAAAGTACTACCACCTAGTGATAGAAAAAAATTTGTATTTAAATTAGTATTTCTGGGTTCTGTTGATGTCTCAGAACGAGACGTGCACAGTGCAATGGCACGCAATCCTACTAATATTATAAATGCGAAAGTTTGTGAGTATAGATGTATGGATGTGTGGATGTATGTTTGTTACTCTTTCACGCAAAAACTACTGAACGGATTTGAATGAAATTTGGAACACAGATAGCTTATAACCTGAATTAACATATGGAATTCTTTTTGTTCCCGTCGGATAATTATCGAACATCACGAGCGCGATATCGCGAGCTTTTTACGCAAAAACTACTGAACAGATTTAGATGAAATTCGGAACACAGATAGTTTATGACTTGGATTAACATTGGATACTTTGTATCCTGATAGTACGTTCTCGTGGGACAATTATCAGTTAGAGCACTGTCATTAATCGATTAATAAATAAAATACAATATTAATGTTTCAGATATATATGTATGTAAGGATAACGGAGATCTCTTCCCGTAAGGTGGTCTATATTACGTTTATCTGTACCATAAAAAACCTTGAAACTTTCTTTTGGTTGCCACTAATTGAGGGCCTCGATCTTAGCGTTTCGTCAACAAATTAAGCCGGTTACACATTGCGTGACGCTCGTGATTCGAGCACGAGCCGCGGACGTGACGGCGATATCCATGCCAGTGCGTATACACGGCCTTACCCAACCATCAGATAGAAACAATCTGAGTACGAAAGGTTCGAGATCTTTAGTAAGTTTCCTTAATTGAATCAATTACTATCTTAGGGTGATTCACCGACTTTTTTTGTAAAATAGCCTTAAAACCAGTTTTATAAGTTTCCCTAAATAAGTCGTATTTACCAAATTTCAGAAAATCTGATCTATGTTATGATTTTTGACAGCCTCTGTGGTGTAGTGGTTGAGCAGGTCTGCTCATAACCTGGAGGTGGCGGGTTCGATTCCCGCGGCAGTACAAGTATTGTGCACAGAAAAAAAAGCGCAAATACTTGATCTGTGTCTGGGTGTTGTGGGACCATAATCCATAGTTATTGGGTCCTCAGGGAATCCTAGTTGGGGTTCAGGATCTATGTATGCGATCGTTGGGCGTTATTATTATATTATATTTTTATAAAACCAGCGCTTTGTTGGGCATCAAATGAGCAACATTGGCCATAGAGCGTCAGCTTTGGATTAAACTAAACTGTCAAGTTTGTGTAAACAAAAGAATATCAGACGCTCAAAAAACTCGAATCATCAAATCCCTTGCTTGCAAAAAAATACAAATACAAAATCAAAAACCATTTTTCCTGTCAGAGTAACAGAGTTACAGTACAGGACTGAAATTGAGAGATTGCTAGATTGCTTGCTAGATTGATAAAGTCCACACCTTGACATGGTATAGGTGTGGACTTTATCAATCTAGCTTCCTATTAATTTTTTTAGCTATCTTATGTGACATGTAATAGGCTGAGATGACTGGCATTACTCTTAGTCATACATTTTTGCCAGACTCTCTGGTGTGGTGGTTGAGCAGGTTGGCTCATAACCTGGAGGCGGCGGTTTCATTTCCCACGTCAGGACAAGTATTTGACACACCCAAAAAAAGGCGCAAAAACTTGTTTTGTTTTGTAGCGCCATGGTCCTTGTAGTTCCTTCGTCTCTAGACACAGGGAATCCTAGTTAGGGTCCAGGATCTATGTATGTGATCGTAGTGTTTTCTTTTATCATGTCATGACGCGTCATTGAATTATACGTTGTACTTAACAGCTTAAGGCATATTATTTGAAGCTTGTTTATCACTCGAATCACTTTAGTTCTAAAAATATTGATTCAAATTCCACCTGCTGATTAACTTAAAGTCTGGTAGGTTCGCCGTGCCAGTGTTCCCCATAAATAAATTTCAAAAGGCTGTCAGTCCGAGATAATTTCGTCTCATGTACGTAATATCAACTCCATCTTGCATACAAGCGAAATGAAGCTAATTAATCTAGCCTGTCTACTGAACGCGATAGACACGCCATATTATAAGGTGCTGGAAGCCACAGACAGTCGTGAGGTAATTTATTATTGCTTAGAAGACTTCGTTTTTGCAATGCTTCAAAAGATTTGTTGTTGTGTTTAGCTGAAGAGTTTATTAATTTGAAAGCGTCTGCAAAACATTCACTTTCATTTGAGAAACAACAAAATAATAATATTGTTTTAATTCAAATTCAAATTATGCAATATTTAAAAACCAAAGATTTTTTTTTTATATTAGAATATTTATGCCAGTCTCACCAAAAGTATCAGTAATAATAATAATAATAATATGTGTGGACATCTCACACAACGCCATCTAGCCCCAAACTAAGCAAAGCTTGTACTATGGGAACCAGATAACTGATACAATAAATACTTAGATACTTTTTGTTTGTAAATACATACATAGAATACAATATAACACCCAGACACAGAACAAACATCGATGTTCATCACACAAATGTTCGTCCTGGGTGGGAATCGAATCCACAACCCGCAGTTCAGAAGGCAGGGTCACTACCAACTGAGCTATCGGGCCACTCAGTATATAAACCGCTAACAAATGAGAGAAAAAAAAACGAGTGTGATTTACACGACTGAAGTAAAACTTTTTTAGTTTAGCTCCATCTATCTGCCAGTATAACTCTGTTTTTACTTTGTATAATATTAATGTCGCCATCTTGACAAATATATAATTATCAGTAAAAAAAACCAACATAATAATACAAATTTTAAGTAATTATTATCTTTGTTATTTTAACAATGGAGATCTACGTTAACCAACAAATTTCAATTTCCGTTCGCTTGACCAGCTTACTCGCTAAGTTAAGCGTGCGTAAAGAATTTTAACTTCAATTTTTTTTTATACCATTGGTATATCATTCTGATGTCTGAGTTATATAACTTTCCTAAGTACAAAAACCAAAACAAAAGAAGCCTAACTGAAAGCAACCACAGTGACTGTTTATCAACAAAAAGTCATGACTCATGACCTGATCTGAGGCACGTACTGGGCACGCGTTACGACCGCTATTTACGCAGAAACTCTTCCCTCATCTGTGGCTTAATCACTATCACGAACCACATCGACCTCCGGGGTGGTTACGTGATGGCTAACACTAAATTAATTAAGCGAGTTTTGGTAAAATGAAACTGCACTCAGTATCGGGTGGCTTTAGGGTTTGTAGTACAGTAATTATAATATTCAGTAAGGAAATTCCTTTGCCTAAGTTTACATAGGTAAAAGCATAGGAATGGAACAAACCAGCTTCTCTGTTAAAATATAATCTGAGAGATTTCAAGGCAAGAGGCATATTCTAGGCAAGCATGATCCATCGTTGATCGCGTCGTAATTTACTATCAGAGACAGCGGTCAAACAAAACCCTATTAAAGGTTAAAAAAATCCCTATTCCTACGGTTTTAGATGAAACCTTTAGAGGGAGGCCTCTATGCAATATCATGTGTATTTTTTGATACAAAGGAAATGGCGGGGAAACTGTTTCCTGGGAATTTGCGTCAACGAAAAAACACCTGATATCCAGTGAGCCTACCCTCTTTTGAATACCATGTGAGGAATGGACGATCCCTTAATACAGCTGCAAGATCAACATTTCCACGGTGAACCGCGGAGGTGCTTCTCTAGTCTAGTAATATAATAATTTTAACAAGTCAGTACACCGAATTTATATATTATAGTGAATTTAGCTCATAATTTCCCACACAGTCGCAAAATGATACTAGTCACGAGCTTACTTATATGGACCCCAAAATGTTCTAAAATGAATTTTCCGGATGTCACAGGTACTGCGTAAGAATGTTTTTCCAATAATGAAATACCCATATCTTCTGAGACGTGTGTTTACGTGCTAGAATTTGCGGAAGGCGTAGTACGTGCATTCATACGTTATCGTTGAGTTTTATCGATGGCTGCTTACCAAAAGTTAAAGGTAGATTCCTAACGATATTGAATATTTTACATACTATCATCTTTTGTTCTTTCTCTCTTTCAGACGTCATAATTGAAGGGTTGAGAATAAAAAGGGTTTAACTGTCAAATTGACAGTTTCGAGAAAATTGACTTTAAACGTTAACGGCGTCATTTTAATGTAGAGTGCTTATAAGGTAATAGAAAATGTTTATGTAAGTTTCAGTTGCTTGAAAATGTTTTAATTATATTTAAAATTACTAAATATAGTACTAATTCATACAATTACTTTAAAATATAACATAATAAAATAAATATAGTAATGTTTTTATGCTAAGCGAACTGTATTCCTGTGACAGATAAACCGTTTTTAGACTCAAAATCTCGAGATTTAAGCCTCATTTCGGTATTTTGAGAATGTATTATTGAAGATAATTTCACGCTGAATCCAACGATACCCATAAGTCATTTTGTCAAAAAAAATCAGTTAAACCCTTTTTATTATCACCCCTTCAATTTACATTACTTGCTTTTTATTCATATCGGCACAGTTAATCCTTTCCTCTGATATTGTTCGTTTTCTTCTCCGTTCGTGCTTTCGCCCGGTGACGCTGTAAAGCTCGGTAGAGACCAACAGCATTAGCCAGTTCAAATAATACTCCCCGATTCATTGTGGAGTACGAGTGAAATAAAAATGAATTCAATTAATTCTACTTGCCGAAAACGCATTTCATAATGCTTTTCAGATGGAAAAATTAGTGTGATTTAAATAGTTTGAGAGTTTGACCTGTACCACATTACCGATAGCGTGCTGTTCCTTCTGAAATCTTCCTTCCCGACGGGCCGTGCAATAAACATTTATTGTACTTTCGGTCACAAGTTATTCCACTCAATGGCCCATCTATTTATTTATATTCGTTTAAATTGTGTTTTCGACGTCCGCACGAGCGGGCACCATCGCAATGTTTGTTGAAGGTCTAAAACATTTTTTTTAGGAACGCGTTTGTGCGTGTTGTATGCCGAAGACACATAGTATGAACGTGTTTTATTTGTTTTTTTCACAAGTTTAATATTAGCGTTTTGGGTGTGTTGGCGTTTAATTGGCATTTTTGAGCGTTTTACTATCTGGCTTTCTTTGCTTAATTCGATGTTTGCTTCGTTTTGAAATCAGATGTTTGGAAGTAAAATATTGAATTTCGTCTCTGGATACTCGTAATAAAAAGACCAAAATACTTTCGTTATTTGGACCAAAAGCAATGAAAGCATTGCCATTCACCGGTTGACTATACAGGTACCGGTTTCTTAGATTAAGTAGATATAAAATATGTGTAAAAATGTTTTTGTGTGTGTCAAAATGAGTCAAATCTAATCAAGTCACAGTCCAAGTCATCAAGTTAAGTAATAGTCTAATCTAGTCAAGTCATACTCCTAGTAAAGTGGTGGCAACGGTTTCAGAAGCATTTATGTAGTTTTGGAAAAAAACACGAAAAGAAACGTTTCACCAGCACTTAACGAATAAAATGCGACCAATTATATGCACTGACACTAAAAATAACACAAGTTTTGGAAAAAATACAATGCGGCGACGCGATCTTTTCCGTTTTCCCGCCAAAAACTCATGTGTAAAATTATACCTCCCGCATAGTTTTCAATTATTATAGTTATTTAAAACAAATATCCAGACAAAAAAAAAACGTGATAGGTAATTGTTATGGCAAAACATTTTTTTATTCCAACAATTGCCTATTTTCACAAATTTCCTGTTTACTCTTTAAAGGAACAAAGCCTTCATCAACATAGATTTCAACAGAAATTAAATTAAGGCCAATTCCCAGTGCGTGTTTATTTAAATTCGTAACAATACTTCCCCTATCGAAAAACTTTAATTAATCAAGATTAATAGCTTACAGTTTAGCACTACAACCCTAAGGAAAAGTAATTAAGGCAGGGAAAGAAAGGAACACAATTTCAATGTGGTATTTTATATGGAAACTTTGTACAGTCACCTTAGTCATCCCTGCTTATAGCAGATTTTTTTTTATGTTAAGGAATGACGTGACGAGCTAGCCGTTCGCCTGATGTTAAACGACACGGCTGCCCATATCAGCTGCAGTGTCACTCGGAACTCTAAAGTATAGTTTCGCGTGACACTGCACTGCGCACGTCATCCTGAGACATCAGCACAATCTAGTAATAAGATTACTAAACTGTGATATCAGATCATAAAGTCTCATTTGCCCAGTAATTTCACTAGCTACAGTGCCCTTCAAACCGGAACACAGTAGTGCTTTCACACTACTGCTTGGCGGCAGAATAACTGGCAAAGCGGTGGTACCTACCTAGACGAACTTTGCAGTAAAGTCCTACCACCTAGTAAAAGAATGTCCATAAAGTAAAAAGAGTTTATAGATTCAGAAAATAAGATATATATAACAGCCAGTTTCTATTTTTTGTATTTTTTTTAATTATATTGTAAAATTGCAATATTTGTATATAATTCACATGTAACATTCACAGCTAAGTTTTTCGCAAAATAAACAAATCATTCAATCACTGTAATATAATTTCAAGAATCACACTACTGCAATGACAATAGGGATCAGTATTATTTGAAGCATCAATTAAAATTAAGTTGTTATTAGCCCAAAGTCAAAAAGCCCACCGGCCATAATTCACCACGCTGACTATGTGTGGGTTACATGATATATTTTTGTATAATCTTGACCGTATTAACCTATTACCTACTTTTTATGTTAGTGAATGATATGACGAGCTAGTCGTTCACCTGATGTTAAGCGACATGGCTGCCCATAACAGAACAGTGTCACTCGGAACTCCAAAATATAAAGTTTCGCGTGACACTGCAGTACGCACATCATCCTGAGACACAGTCTGGTAAAAAGATTACTGGACTGTGAGATCAGATCATAAAGTCTCATTTGCCCAGTAATTTCACTAGCTACAGTGCCCTTCAAGCCGGAACACAGTTGTGCTTGCATACTACTGCTTGGCGGCAGAATAACTGGCAAAGCGGTGGTACCTACCTAGACGAACTTTGCTGAAAATTCCTACCACCTAGTAAACCTACTTACATGCCTCATTGGCCAGATGTAGCGAACTAATAACCAACCTGAATTCGAATCTGAACCCGAACCCGAACCCGAACCCGAAACCGAAACCGAACATGAACCCGAACTCGAACCCGAACTCGAACTCGAACCCGAACTCGAACTCGAACTCGAACCTGAACTCGAACCCGAACCCCAACTCGAACTCTCTTCTTTTCTCTTGTAAGAACGAATGCAAACTCAATCTAGTAAAAAATTGAAAAATTATTGGTGCAGAGCTGAGCGGGATTCGAACCAAGTTTTCGCTTTGTACGTCACATGGACTACCGCTGAGCTACACTTAGTTAAATAAATATTCACTTATCGTTTTAATTACATACTGTAACAACAAATATTTTTTTCTCCTTGAAGAATCCAGCGTCATAATCAAAATTGCTGCCATGTACCCCGCAATTTGAATCAATGGAATTAATTCGCGCTTGTGATTCCACCAAGAAATTACCAAATCAAATCTCTTAAAAATTGCAACTCGTCTTCGCTCTACTTTTTCTACTCTTACTAGGTGGTAGGACTTTGTTGCAAAGTTCGTCTCGGTAGGTACCACCGCTTTGCCAGTTATTCTGCCGCCAAGCAGTAGTGTGCAAGCACTACTGTGTTCCGGTTTGAAGGGCACTGTAGCTAGTGAAATTACTGGGCAATTGAGACTTTATGACTTGATCTCACAGTCTAGTAATCTTATTACCAGACTGTGCTGATGTCTCAGGATGATGTGCGCAGTGCAGTGTCACTCGTAACTCTGTTTTAGGGTTCCGAATGACACTGTTCTGTTATGGGCGGCCGTGGCGCTTAACATCAGGTGAACGACTAGTTCGTCACATCACTCAGTAGCATAAAAAAAAAAAAACTTCAAACTTATTCTACGCTACCTCACTCCAAAACAAAGAATCTCATTTCCCCTTGAAGGGTTCGAAGGGAGCGTATTAAATTTGCATTAGACGAAATTGAAATACGCCCTGCGATGACTGGTTACAAGGGAAGACTAATAATTCCGTCAATTGAGATCGGGAAGATCTTCAAGTCACGGTGAGACTGTTTGATTAATCGAATCATTTTTTGCGTCTCCCTTTAATACCTCTGAAGTATGGAATAATTTGTCAGTTTGCATGCCAATTTCGATTAATGGTATTTCCAACTTCAATGCTAACAATTATTGTAAAAATAATATTGTCGGTCCGATTTTATTTTTACCATTTTTCCAATTTTTTTTTTCAATACCACACATAGGCACTAAAAGCGAAAAATAAATTAATATAATCACAATCACACAAATATATATTCTTAATACTGCAATGATTAACTAATACTAAAAACTACCTACTACTACTACTACTACTACAAAAAAAAATAGTCCAAATATATATATTACTACGTCATAACATCTACCTGCATGCCAAATTTCAGCCCGATCCGTCCAGTGGTTTGGACGTTGGTTTGGACACTGACAGAACTAAAAAATTTTTTTAAATCGGTTCACAATTGGCGAAAATATCGATGAACATACAAAAGAAATGTATAGACGAACATAGTACCTCCTGCTTTTTGAAAGTCGGTTAAAAAGTGTAAATGATTAACGAGTTCACAATAATAATTGTCTGCGGCATCGTAGCTCTGAGACAGATGTATCGAGGTGACGCGGTCGAGTGTGCTAAGGTTGTTAGCGATTAGAGCTTTGTTTTTATGGGAGAGCTAAAATGTTTTTATTATAAAAAATGTTCTATTCTGTTTTTAATATACTGAACTTAATTCTTTTTTATTTACACTGTCGGTGATAAATGAAACAAAAGGATCTTCTGAGAAAATTACAAGGCGTATATTGCTGTACCGAATAAATGAGTTTTGTTCTAAATATTCATTTTATGTAATGAAATGGTGAAACATTATAAAAGTGTCAAAAAAAATTTAGGAGGACTAAAATTGACTTATTTATATATTATATATAATAAATACCTACATATTGGGCACGTTGCCTACTAGTAGTGGTTTGTTTGATTAAGTTCCCTTTTTGTTGTTTTATGTAAATAAAATATCATTATATCTATCATTTATATTAATAAAATATCATTATTTATCATAAGACAATATCCAATACATAGTGTTTTTTTTACAATACCCACCAAATATTTTCTTATGAACTCAAAATCTTTCCTTAAATATTAATAGGGTATTATTGGAGCCCTTATTATTTTTATTTTTATGTCCATCTGTACGCAAGTTTGACAAATTCTAAGTACCCGCTCCCCCCCCCATTAGCCCTTTCGAAAAAAAAGCAGATTCTAAGTTCGGACTTATCCCGTTATGACGTACCTACTACTACATTTCGCATTTGCAAATTTAGCATTTGACATCATTTGGATAAGCTCAAATGTCAAATGCTAGGTTCGCACTTATTTACTTACGTACCTATACGGCCTGGAAAGATAATTGCGAACAAGAGCTTTCAAACTTTAGTACAGACGCGTAACTTAACACATCTTTAAAATTCATTCCAATCTTAAACATTAAACAATTATATCTTCGCAACGTATTACTAATTTCGGTTTACCAAGATAACATTATTACAAAGGATTATAGCCCTTTCCCACAGCCTTATGACTCATCTCAAGTAAATATTACGCCAAAACAATGTGTATTCCAAAAAGTGTTAATGCAGGGACAGATAAGGGTCTACCTGGAGGGACTTAAGTCACAGAATATGTAATAGATTCTATAAACTTAGGCGTAATACCGGATGTCCCTAATGGAGGTCTAAGTAAAATGCTACTATAAGCATTATCTGTAGCTAAATGTTAAGTAATATTCATTTGAATGGGAGAAAGGAAAGATAAGGAAGATAATATGAGACGCCTTATTATTAATGTTTGTTTGCGTGTGTAGTTTTTACACCAAAACCAGCTGTGCCAATTTGAAAGAAAGAACAAAATCCTGACTGACTGAATGACTGACTTATATATCAACGCACAGCCTAAACCGATGGTCTTAGAGACTTGAAATTCCGAGGGTGTGTTTTTTGTAAAGTGTAGATATCTACTAAGGAAGGGTTTTTCGAAATTCCACAAGAGGGTGAAATGGGTGGTTGAATTATTTTCTTATAGGCCATGTGGTTGAAGTCGCGGGCAGAAGCTATTTTTCTCTAATTTTGTGATTTCAACATGCAAGTTTCAAATTATTGTCCGATTGCAAATTCCACACATAACTTGAAAAGACATCTAATTTTGGGGAGATTTGTACATGTTTTCAAAATTTATGACAGTGCTAACATAACTTAACAAAAAATACAAAAATACTTTAGTGGACACCTAAATACAACTTCATTGCAATAATTAACATCTAACCCCACAGCAATCGTAAACTTGAAACCCAAAGCCAACAAAAAACGAAACGGTTCGCGCTTCGCAACCTCAAATGCGGGCAGTCTGCAAAATATGCAGGCCTCAACTTTTCAACTCGGAACTGAAAAAAATGTAGACAAACATTCACGACTAAAAAGTGTAGCCATAAAAAGTAATACCAAAACGCACTATCATTAATTCTACTCGGCCTATATTACCTACTTCATCATCAGCCTGTATAAAAAAAAAAGAAAAAAAGAAAATACATATGCTTATCTAATAATAACAAGTCCACATCTAAGCAGGCATCTCCATAAGTATGCCTTTTTAAACGAACTAATGTTGTTGGTCTCTACCGATCTTTTCATGCTATAGGTAGCATAAGCATACAACCCTACTGATGGGAAGAGGTCACCGTAGCCTATGAACATATATCTAATACTAGACGTGCCAATTTTTTTTTTAAATGGTTTAATTCTGTTGGACTCTACCGACCTTTACAGCGTCACCGGGTGGCAGGGCAGACGCTCAAGGCGCCAAGTCGTCAAGCCACTAATTCATTGCTTACAGAACCTTTCTTAAGCATATGGCTTGCAGCATTAAAAAGAGGAAGGTGAAATGTTACCTCAGTCAGAAGGGCTGGACTTGTCAGATGATCCTAAACGCAGCCTACTATATACTAAGGATACGATAGGATCGCCTGAGTCCTCAAAGACTTGTCTCGAGCAACAACGACGAAGACTTCTTAGGTACGTTATTGAACACGGTCTTCTCATCCAATTGCTGCAAGCCAATCGGCGGAAATCGTCACTCCGCAGTTATATGAGTTTGAGTTCAATATTTGGTATTACTTTTATGCTTCATTTTCTAGTTCTAAACACGTCGTCTATTTCATTTATTCCGAGACTACAATGTTAACGTTTGTAGCGTTCATTACAAGTTTAGACCGCTCGCTTCCAAAACTTAGGCCCAATACATTTTGTGTAGTCAGATTTGTTCGAACAAATCATTGTTGAGAAATTTCGTAAGCTTGAGATATTTATTGGGTACATAGGTTGATTTCTATATTTCTATCTTCGTTTCAAATTAAACTTTTAAAAAGATGTTTAACCGAATTCAATCGTATTAATGAAGTACTTGGATGTTTCCTTCAGTTATTTTAGTATAATCCAAAGATTTACTAGATGATAGAACTTTTGTGCTAAGTTCGTCTAGGTAGGTACCACCGCTTAGCCAGCTATTCTGCCGCCAAGCAGTATTGCGCAGGCACTACTGTGTTTCTGTTTGAAGGGCATTGTAGCTAGTGAAGTTACTGGGCAAATGAGACTATGATCTGATCTCACAGTCTGTTTCTGTTCTGTTTCCCAGATCTGTTTACGAGACTGTGCTGATGTCTAATAAACATAAAAAATACATTTGAATTAAGAACCTTCTCCTTTACAGCAGTGAGAAAAAGTTTGTATTAGTTATATTCCTTAATTGGTGTTTTAAGACTTCAAATATATTTATTCAATAGTGTCTGTTCTGTTGACGTTTACATAAATATATTGTCGTCCCTTTCATGTAATTGGAATAAAAAACCACCATGGTTTTAAAGCCAAATTAAATTAAGAACTTTATACAAAATAATCAACACCAATATTTTATTTCCATACTACCTAACAATCAACATTTGATTCTGTCTTCATCGTCTGCAAGTTTGTCACAAAACAAGACTTTTCCATTTGTCTCTTTTCTCACGTATCCCACGACAGAAGCACTTCTCGGCGATAAAAACATTAGGACACGATAAAACATTCAACTGAATTTTGAATTTTCGCTTTATAGTCCAGTGTTATGAACGTAAAAATTTGAAAGTGCCTTTTTAATAGCTTTTACGATGTCGTCGACGTGATTTACGCTAATGATTTGTTTTTATTCGGCAGTGAATGTTGCTAGGCAAACGGGTTTGGGAGTGTAATGATGTTTTTAAGTTGCGTCGATGTGTTATTATAACGCGGTGTTTGATGAATAGCGCAGATTAGTAGCGACATCTATGAATGAGTAGATTTTTAGTTTGACTATAGCTTTCTGCTACGGATTTTCATTCTATCAAATACTTTGTAGCACATTTTGAAACAACAGTCAAATATAGTTAAATTTTTAAAAAAAGTTTCTGTTATATTTAATTTAGTTCACATATCCATGCTTACTCAATGAAACGTAATATGTATATAATAATCTCACGATACATTTCTTGCAACTATCCCCAAAATACGACCAAGCATACACAAAATAATTCCCATTGTGTAAAAACGAACAGAATATAAAAGTTCGGATTCCAATGTCAAATGAACAATGCCACAAAAGCTTTTTTGTAGCAGTCGTAAAACAACCATGGTCGCTACTTCTTACAAGATGTCGCTAGTAGTCACGGCGGACAGGTTTGGAGCTTATGCGGGGACACGCGGCGTGGGGAGCGAGGAGGGGCTAAGTTGCGCGCCCCACTGCCACTTCCACGAGTCAAACGTTCCGCTTGTCAGTCACAACGCAACCGCGCCGCTGAGAGGTCGTGCTACACCCCGCGCCGGTCTCTTCAACTCGCAATAAATATTTAATAATACAAACTGATCCCTTACGATAAAACGTCGATTTATGAGTGAAAACTTCGATCTACATGTGACACCAAGGACTTTTGTCAGCATCTACACTATGGACTACAGTGCAGTGAAATGCTAGGAAGTTTTTCTTCAGCCCTAGTGTGTATTACGGACTTTGTTTCGGAAATGGTGATATCGACCCACGGGGTGTGTTTATGAGACATTCTGTAGTGAAATGAAAAATCTGTGATAATGAAAGCGATCGTAGCCGTGTTTTGTGCGCTAGTGCAAGTCGGGTGGACCATACAGCCCTATGGCTCGGACAAGTGCGTCCGAGTGTCAGACAAGAGTTCAGACAGCAGTATGCTCTGCAGATTACGCACGCTGGATGGAGAAGGCAGCAGTATATCTACAGTGACATCAGATACGAGACTATTAGCTATTGAGTGTAACCACCTGCTTCTCTTCGAAAGCTCTCTGAGAGCGCATTACTTCACTTCAGTTTCAAGTCTCACTGACCTTTCAATAAGTAACTGCAAGTTCCTACATCTGCCAGAAAACACTTTCCAAGACTTGAAAAAACTCAAAAGATTAAAAGTACGATCAAAGAACATTGAATGGAGCCCTACTAAGAATTTAGAACTGTCTCTAAACGCTTTCAATGGTTTATCGGAACTGCAGTCGTTGGATCTCGCCCAAAATAACATCAAGTTTGTTCCTTCCGGTGTGTTCTGCTCGCTTGAAAATCTGAATACACTAAATTTGACTCACAATAGAATACGAACAGTTGGACAACTTGGATTCGGTCCAGGGTGCGGAACGAGTTTGCATAGTTTAGATCTCAGTCATAATGAGATCAAGAGCTTACAGGAAGAATCAGAGCTAATGAGACTGAGAAGCTTGCAGCATTTGTATCTGCAACATAACAATATCACTGACATATCAAGTGAAGCATTCAACGGACTGGTTTCTATGAGAGTGCTTAACATATCACATAACCACTTACATACTCTACCAGAAGGACTTTTTGCTAATGCAAGAGAATTACGAGAAATATACCTCAACGATAACACACTTTTTGAGCTAGCGCGAGGAATTTTTCACCGATTGGAGCAGTTGATTGTTTTGGATTTATCAAGCAATCATCTAACAAGCAACCATATCGACGACGGAACATTTTTGGGACTCATTCGCTTGATTGTTTTGAATTTATCTAACAACGCTCTTACTAGAATCGATGGAAAGACCTTCAAAGATTTATTTTTTCTTCAGATACTAAACTTGAAGAACAATTCAATCGGCTACATAGAAGACAATGCGTTTCTGCCTTTGTACAATTTACATACGCTAAACTTAGCAGAAAATCGTCTCCATACAATCGAAGAAAACTTATTCAACGGCTTGTTTGTTCTCAGCAAATTGACACTCAACAACAATTTGCTTGTGAATATCGACCGCAAAGCTTTTAAAAATTGCTCAGACTTAAAAGAGTTAGATTTGAGCTCCAATCAACTGTTGGAAGTACCCGAAGCGCTATGGGAGCTTTCGTTCTTGAAGACACTCGATCTGGGAGAGAATCAAATTTCCGACTTTAGAAATGGATCCTTCAAAAACCTCAACCAATTAACAGGATTGCGGCTGATTGACAACCAGATTGGAAATCTTTCCGTCGGAATGTTTTGGGACTTGCCGAGCTTACAAGTACTTAACATCGCAAAGAATAAGATTCAGTCGATTGAACGAGGGACGTTCAGTCGGAATTCACAACTAGAAGCTATAAGACTCGACGGCAATTTCCTGTCGGACATCAATGGTGTTTTCTCAACGCTTGCTAGCCTTTTGTGGCTCAATCTATCAGAAAATCATTTAGTGTGGTTCGATTACGCGTTTGTGCCCAGTAATTTAAAGTGGTTGGACGTTCACGGCAATTTCATTGAACATTTAGGCAACTATTACAAGTTACAAGATGAAATTCGAATCAAAACTTTGGACGCTAGCCATAACCGTATAGTGGAAATATCGTCAATGGCGATACCGAATAGTGTTGAACTGTTGTTTATAAACAATAACTTTTTGAACAATATACATGTGAACACGTTTTTCGATAAAAAGAATTTGACGCGAGTGGATATGTATGCAAATGAACTTGTGCATTTAGAACTGAATAGTTTGCGTTTATCGACAGTGCTGGGAAATAAAACTCTCCCGGAATTTTATATAGGAGGTAATCCGTTTCAGTGTGACTGCACAATGGAATGGCTTCCAATTATAAACAATATGACCGCTATGCGACAGTACCCGCGTGTGATGGACTTAGAAAACGTATTGTGTAAAATGACAAATACCCGGAGCGGAACTCACGTGCCCTTAACCAACTTAAAGACAACAGACTTTCTTTGTAAGTACGAGACTCATTGTTTTGCTATTTGTCATTGTTGTGACTATGATGCGTGTGACTGCGAGATGACCTGCCCACAAAACTGTACTTGTTACCACGATCCATTATGGAACACAAACGTCGTCGACTGCTCGGGACAATCGTCCATGGAAATACCACACAAGATACCCATGGATGCAACCGAGGTATTCTTAGACGGCAACAACATCCGTGAACTTCAAAATCACGTTTTCATTGGAAGACAGAAGATGAGATCTTTGTATGTGAACAATAGTAACGTCGATAATATTCAAAACAGAACCTTTGCCGGCTTGAACGCTCTTCAAATCTTACATCTCGGTAACAATAAGTTGAAGGAGCTCAAAGGATATGAATTTCATCAATTGAGTAATTTAAAAGAACTGTTCTTACAAAATAATCTAATCAGCCATATCGCCAACATATCATTTCTTTCACTGAAATCTTTAGAAACTTTACGCCTTGACGGCAACAGACTGGTCGATTTTGGTGTGTGGACTTTTAATAATAACCCCAATTTAAAAGCTCTGTCACTTGGTAACAATCTGTGGTCTTGTAAATGTCGCTATCTCCAAGAATTAACTGCATACCTGGCCGAGAACGCGCAAAAAATCATTGACATAACCGACGTATGGTGTTGGAACGGCGAAGCAAAACCGCCACAGAAAAAAGAGCTTAACTTAAACGGTACTGCCTGCAGCGATTATTATGCTGATAATTCAGTCATCGGAAACATGTTGGAATCGAACTATGTTCCCATGATGGTCTCCACTCTCACCGGCTTTATGTTAATTTTATTGGCTCTTGTCGTACTATTTCTTTTTAGAGACTCGCTCAGAGTATGGCTTTATACGAACTGTGGGATAAGATTATTTTCATTCCCGGGAGCGTTTGAAGAAAGCCAGAAGTACGATGCTTACGTGTGCTATAGTCCAAAAGACGAAGAATCGCTCGTTCAGTCGTTAGCGACGGAGCTAGAAAATGGGAATCCATCGTACCATCTCTGCCTTCATTATAGAGACATTCCTCACCTTGGCGCGCAGTACATGCAATGCGCGCCGCCAGTCGTCGAGACCGCAGAAGCATCGAAACGAATAATTATTTTGCTAACAAGAAATTTCATGCAAACCGAATGGTCCCGATTTGAAGTTCGACAAGGCCTGCACGACGCACTCAAGGGGTGCATTTATAAACTAATTGTAATAGAAGAATGCGCTGTAGTGGGAGACGCCATGTGCGACCCCGATCTGCGACCTTATCTCAAAACGGGTTCGCGATTGAGGTGGGGTCAGAAAAGATTCTGGGAACGACTTAGATACATGATGCCTGATACTTCGCTCTCGAGGCACAAGTCGCGAAGCCATAGTTATAGAAAGAGCATAAACACCTACACGTTAGATTCGTCGGTGCCTAATGGAGGGAATCGGGCTATGCCTTTTCCGGACAAGTCACCAGTGTTGGGCGTAATGCAGGGAGTGAGTGCACCGCCAGACTACGGAAGCGAGGTGCGACAGTCGCCGTCTGCTGTGAGACAGACGCAAGGAGTAGCGTACGGGCCGGATGGCAGGCCGATCTCAGATCACATTTATTCCTCAATAGACTCTGATTACTCGTCTTTAGAGCAAGGGATGGCCCCGGGCAGACGACGAGACATGCGACAATGGCCCCCGCCACCGCCTCTTGTTGACACAGGCAATTCTGTGCAAGCCTACCTAGTCTAGAGGGCCTCTCGCCCACCTTCCAGTCATATTGTAAATATGTAGAAATTGTAGATGCTAATGTAGTGCACTGTAAATATTGTAAATTATTGTTCTGTAAGTGCTATACCAAAACTATCTAAGTGATTATTGCCTGAACGTTATCCTGTGTATAGAGTAAAATTTTAAAGACTGCTGTAGTATATGATTATTGTAAATAGCAAAAGTGATCATACTATATGATTAGTAATAATGGCGTTATTTATACAATAAAAATAAAAGTGATAAAGATTTATAATTTGTAATTTTTATTTTATATGACATCAATTTGTTTAGGTAGGCTACATTTGAAAATAATTGAGTTCAGAGATACATTTCAACACATTTAGAGTTAGAAAACAATGCAAAGTTTTAAAAGAAATGTCAAGCTAAATTTTGTTTTTATTTGTATTGAAATACTGTGCCAAGGATCCGTTGGGAACTTGGGACCTATATTTTTAGTTAAACATTCGCTGAATTGAAATCTACTCTTACAATTATTACCATGTTTGAATACACTATCATCATCGTAGAGCACTTATTAATTATTACTAACATTTCAAAATGAAATATTTGATAAGTTCATAAAATTTATCATGAATCGTAAAATAAATTCGCCGCTTACAGTAATGATGTTATTTGTAAATTAACGGGATCAAAAGCTCAAACATATTTCAATCATGAAAGTGCATAAGTAAACATGACTTACATATTTATGGATGCTTCTTTTTGAGATACATTGCGACATGAAATATATAGGTACTGCAAAGATACATATTATTCATGGTAATTTAAGTTATATTCCTATATTATATTGTTAAATATTCATTAATATTAAAGTGTTAAAGTGAATTCAAAGATGTCGACCGAAGGAGAAAAGGCGATAAGAATTAAAAGTAAGTAATTTCATTATTTCTCTATTACCACAATTTAATTACTACAAAAAACTACTACTTTTTACAATTTTTTAATTTATACCAGTTTTTTTACTTGTTTTTTTTAAATATGTAGTTTTATTTATAACGTAATTTTACAAATGAAACCTTACTATCATCACTGAAACCTCTTCATCATCAGCCTAAAATTCATCAGGAGATAAAGTACATCGCTAGCGGTACAATAATTTTTTTACTGTAGCTACTCACTCTTTAGATCTAAAATTGAATCGCGCTGAGATGTAAAGGGTACGACTCCATTTCTCTATCGGGTGAACGATATCTCTGCTAATTTTAATTTGAATATTTTATTCGGTCATCTTAAATTGGTATTCTAACATTTAATTTTTATCTGAATAAGGCCTTATTAGCAGTGACAATCTTTTTGTGTAGGTTAATACACGAAGCCATAGTTAGCAGGTAAGTACAGCATAAATCGTAGACTACATCAAAACTGCGCAGTGCAGTGTCACGCAAAACTTTATATTCATTCACACCTCCAAGGTCCGAATGACACTGTTCTGTTAAGGGTGGCGTAACATCAGGTGAACGACGAGCTCGTCACATCATTCACTAACAAAAAACGTCAGTACGTTATATAATTTTTTTTTTGAGGGTTGAACATCACATCACCTTGGAATTATACTCTATAGAATAAAAAAAAAAGAATCATCCAAATCGGTTCACCTGTATAGGAGCTACGATTCTCTATAGAATCGTAGCATAGTAGTAGTCGTCGTATTTTATTTTTATTTATAGAATCGTAGCTCACATACAGATGAACTGATTTGGATGATTCTTTTTTTTATTCTATCTATATAGACAAGTAAATCTTATCTTTCTGTTCCGCCGGGGGTTAAAAGTATATACCGAAATGGCATTCTCTATTGTTTGTGAAGTGTGACACAAGCACTGTTATGCAATATAATCGGAAATTCACTTTGGCTTGTTTCCAGTCTTTCTCTGTATTGTACTGAATAATGCCGTTCAGAATTCGTCTCCATTATGCCATGATTCAGTGTTATTGTTTGTGTTCTTGCTTATTTTGGCGGCTTGGCTCTTGTGTGCACAACACTATTTCAGACTTGAATTGTTTTAGGGCACATAATTTTGTAGTTGAATTAATTTGGTTGGTAATCAGATAAATCGTGCTCTAGTGTTTCGTTATAACAACTTTAATTATGGTGATAAGGGTAGGTTACCTTAAGTATACGCTTTTTGGTTTAGATTTTGATTACCGTTGTAAAACTCTTAACTTAATAAAATAAAAGTTTGTTTATCTATTATAAAACAAGAATCTAGAGTAGATACATAGATATTTTTAATTCATTTTGTATGTTATTCATATAAAATTAGGTTCTTAAATCAAATATTGCTTTTAATTATTACTCTATTCTATGACTGGAGTTTTTATTTTATATTTTGAATACTGTTACATAAATATCGTTGCTGTTTCAAACCTGTTCTGTTGAAAATCCTTTTAGCATTTAACACAAACAAAACAAAATAATCACACTATGACACTAATATTAAAGGTGAAAGTTTGTGCTAAGTGTTTGTTCCCTCTTCACGTCGCAACGATTGAACGGATTTGTATGAAATTTGGTATAGGTATAGCTAATACGCTGGATTAACATGTAGGATACTTATTAATCACAGATGAAACCGCGGGCTTAACTGTTATGTAATAATAGGTTTTACTAAAAAAGATGAAGACTATGGTGATAACGAGTCATTCTAAAATTAAACAGTCGTGCAAGCTGTCAAACTCGACTATTTGATATTAAAAAAACATTTGAACTATACTATTTGCTGTTTGATAATTTATTAGCAGCCTTAAATTTAAAAATAACGTTATAACTTACTTGACAAAGGCATCAAAGTAATGTTACAGACTATCAAACAGTTTGCTGAATTAATGAAGTTTGACAGCTAGTTTGTTAATATACCTTTATGGAGAAGATCGACGGAACTAAATTATTTGACGAGCCCATGAAATCATTCTAAACACAAATTATCAATAAATTTTGGCAAAGCTATTTGATTTACGGGTCAAATAAATAATTTTTATTTCGCAATAATTGTTAACAAATTTAAAGTAGTAACTACAAATTAGCATTTAATAAAAGAAAAATAACCAACTTTTTCTAATCCTATAAATCAAATTTACGATACCAAACTGTATCATTGGCAATTAAGAGCTATCTATATACTGTTGTAGCAAATGCATTTTACAACAGGATCTAGAATGACGTGTTCTGCCATAAACCTTGTTTATAGTCGACAGAAATTGACTTATTTGAAACTGTACCTGTGAATCTAGTGGCAGTTTTATGATGCAGCCACAGATTAAATAATTGTCAGAAATGGAAGTAGCATTTTAATTTTATTTTATGACTTCTACTAATGTCTTTTGGCTTATTTAAGATGAATGAGTTAACATAGTTTAAAATTCCCCATAATACTTTTTTTTTTTTACTTCAAACTTGTCTAGCATTTGACCACGCTCTCACCTGATGGGAAGTGACGATGCGATCGAAGGTGTAGCATGCTAGCCAAGTAAATACCTATTCACTCTTCTCTTGAACACGCCCGGGTCATATTTCGCCGGAAACACAGACGCTGGCAGGGCATTCCATTCCTTAGCCGTTCTAATTAAGAAAGTTGAGTCAAATCGCTTGGTACGAATGGGTGGTATTTCGACCACGAAAGGATGGCGCTTAGCCGAGCGTCTAGTAGTCCGGTAGTGGAATACCTAGTAAGAAATAAGCAAATTGGAGTTACCCGTATTCATCATCATTTTAAACAGTATCGATTCCTTGTTGAAATAAGAATTTTTTTTATCCGTTCCAGCCGTTTAGGCAAGTGAGTTCGCCACTGCTTGCGATGGAGGAATTTTCCTTATTAGTTTGCAACCAGTTGTTTTTATCATTATAATTTTTTTCAAGAATTGCGTTTAGTAAGCCATACACACAAACAAATATAAAAACAGATACCGTTCTATTTTTACAATAGAAATGTGGATAACAGGTGCATATAATATTGTGATAGGCACATATCATATTTATCTCAAAAAATGCAAATATACGTAGAAAAGAAACCAAATACTATCTTTATAGAGACTTCGTGTAAGTTTTTTTTTTATGTTAAGGAATGACGTGACGAGCTAGCCGGCAATAACTGGCAAAGCGGTGGTACCTACCTAGACGAACTTTGAAGTAAAGTCCTACCACCTAGTAAAAGTAAAAAGTCCAAGTGAAATATGTAGAGTCGATCTACTATTATATAAAGATGGTAAACATTTAGCTGAGTGGAATTTGGTAAATCCAATTGCATTTGTTTCACCTATCTACCACAATATAGAGACAAAGATACTCTATCGAAATTTAACTCGGCTAAATATGAACTTGTTTCACCTGATAGAGAAATTTATTCGACGGAGTGTTTGGTAGAGTCGATGAATTTAATTTGACTCACTTATCTATAGAGAGTAGTAAATGTGTTTGCTGAGTGGATCTTGTTTGGATCGATGAATTGCATTTGTTTCAACATCTACCTATATAGGTGTTATTTATTTTTATTTATTATTACAGGCCTTCATACAATGTCATTACTTAGTAACTAACTCTAACTAATCTATACAGTACTTAGTTACCAATATTACATTGTATGAGCCCTGTGAGGGCGTTGCACTTTAGAGCATACATTGCGTAACTCTCGTCACATTACAATAATATTCAGTTCGAAGGAAATTATGTTTACTGTCACTTAAATTTTTAGGTTAATTGTCAAAATTTGATCATTATTATTTTTAAATATTTAAAGTATATACATGATTTATAAGCCACGACAAATACATGTAAGTATAGTGGCATCAATACATTCAATCGAGTGGAATTCGGTAGAGTTCGTGAATCGCATTTGTTTCACTTTGTGCGGACCTTGTACACGTCATATCAAAAAGGTTTATAGATTCCAAAAAAAAAAAACAAATTTTGACCATTATTATAAAAAACATCGTCCAATTCATCAAATCCAAAAGCCCATGAAATCGCCTATAAACTATTGTTTTTTCCAACCGGACGCGACATCCGTTAAGGCGCGTGATCAGCGTTACCTCTTTAGTCGGCTAAGCAGGCCGACCTCGGTTGAATAACAAATGCCTTATTACCTCATAAGAACCCATATGGACTTACAATGCCTGTTTTGAGTTATAGCTAACGCCTGTTATTTTGGGAAGTTCATTGCCTTTTGGATGAGGTATTTTGTGTAAATTAAAATAGTACCTTGTTAATTATTTCAAAGCAACTCATAGTTACTACAGCGTTATATCCATCTCATTTTAAAATCGGTTCACTGAGTCGAAAGTTCTGAGGTAGAAAAATACAATCAAATTTTGAACCACTTCTTTTTTAAATTGGTTAAAAATACGCGTTAAACCAATCATGTCTTATATTCAAGTCAAGTAATCTAGTTGCGCCCCACGGTTTCATCCGCAGATAAAAACTATTTTAATTATTTGCTCATCCCACGGCAAATTTGCAAATTTCACTTTTTTGGGATAAAATGTAGCCTATATGTTAGTCCAGTGTATAAGCTATCTTGGTACCGAATTTCATCCAAATCCATTCAGCTATTTGAGCGTGACGAAGTAACATACATACGCACATCACACATACAAACTTTCACCTTTATAATATTAGTGTGATGTGATATTATGTAAAAGCAATCTATATAATACAATATAATCTACATAATCTTTTTCCTCTGTCTGATTTTAAGCAAGCTGTCTCACCCGCGTTTAGTATTACTGTATAAGTTCCCGTGCAGTTTAATATTATTTATCAAAAGCTCTAATCCGTGTCATTACTATTAGGATTTGTAATAAAACGGGTTCCCAATCGAATCGTTCTAATCTTGAATCAATTTAAATTTCTCAATTTCTTATCGTATAGCCATGCGAAATCGTTGTAATTGCTAAATAGAAGCATCATAGTAACGAAATTGATTTCAATTAATTGAGAATCATAATCATCATATTTAATTGGTAAAATATACCTAATATTATTCAATATCGATTTATTAGTTCTTAGTAACTTGTTAGTCATCTGCATTTCTTTATGATGGCGGTTTTTATAAAACGAGTGTTTTGTATTTTATTTAATACTAGCAGCCCGTCCCGGCTTCGCACGGACGGACATTTATTTTATTAGGCATTTATTTACACGTTGGGTAACATCATTGTAGTTTTTGTAGGGTATCTAACTTTTCCTTGCAATAAAAATAGCCTATATTAATCAGTGATAATGTAGCATTAAAATGGTGAAAGAATTTTTAAAATCGGTCCAGTACTTTTTGAGCCAATTCGTTACAAACATACTTATATACAAATCTTTCTTCTTTATAATATTAGTATAGATAGGTATATCAAAGGTTTCATTGAATTATTTTTAATAAATACTTAAAAATAATTTCATAATTCTGTTTTAATTTTAAAGGATTTTCATTAGACTTAAAAGACAACATGACTTTGAAAATTATTATATTCATAATAAGTATCATTATTGCATTTAGAATTTAAAAGAAATGTCTTTTAGAAACATGCTATATTTATTATTTTAGTAGGTAAGTAAGTAAATAAAAACTCTATAGTTGAATATTTACCTTTATTCCATTATAGAGTTTTTACCACAACAAAAAAAATATAACCTACTATACCTAGGTTTATATTAACCTAGGTATAGTAGAAGTTAGTAAAGAAATATATTTTCAACATAGTTGACTTTTCAATACAATAGATAATATTTATATGATAGTGGTAAATTAATCGAGTTTTCATTGAAATCAACTTAGGTTGTAATCTATATAATAACTGTCTCATTTAAAACAAATGCTTACAAATTATCGCATGTACGAAGCTTAAATAAAAACCTTTTTTCATAAGTCAGTTAAAAAAGAACAATCTCTTTAATAATCTCGAGAATTGGTAATGGATCGCCTGTGTAAATAAATTTGAGAGAAGAGCTTTGAATTTGAAATGTTTGTATTATTTTCAGACAACTTTAAAGCAAGTCTCAGTTTAATCAGTTAAAAATAAATATATATAATAATATTAACGTCTAACGATCACATACATAAATAATGAACCTTAAGGATTTCCTGTATCTAGGGACCCAGAAACTACGAGGACCATAGTCCCACAACACTCAGACACAGAACAAACGTTCGCCACATTTTTTTCCAATACAAATACTTGTCCTGGTTTTAGGTACGTAGCGTGAAAAATAATGCTGACATCATTATCATACTAATATTATAAAGGCGAAAGTTTGTATGTTTGTATGTGTGTATGTGTGTATGTTTGTTACTCTTTCACGCGCATACGGCCGAATGTATTTGGATGAAATTCGGTACCAAGATAGTTTATACACTGAATTAACATATAAGCTACATTTCATCGCGGTGTGTGTGAAATTTTCCCGTAGGATGAGCAAATAATTAAAATACCTTACATCCGCGGGGAAACCGCGGGGCGCGACTAGTAATGTTATATTAATAACCCACTAATCGCAAATAAGAACTTTGAAGGCGTATGCTCTAGAAATGCATTCTGTATTTGTGCGTGGGGAGGTATACCACGCGCGATCAACTGGTTTTTTTCTTTCCTAAATAAGTTCTAATGTAGGCTCTCGGCTCTTGTCATCCATAGCGGCTTCCAGCCCTCAGAGTATAAGCCCTAACAGATGTTCGACCGCTGCAGCCACCGACAAGATGTATTAAAACTACCTTATTCCATGCCGTATAAAACTTTCCAACAAGCCTACACAAACTTCAACCGCATGGATTCTAGCCCGCTCCACCAGTATTCAATTATAACTATGTAGGTACAGCACCAACCGCCGTACACACGCTATGACGTGGTGACATCAGCCTCCCCGATACCTAACTATCTAGAAGGTATTTATATGCTGGTCTATCTAACATCCTACACAACGTTTTTTTTTCTTCTGGTCTTCACACTAATTCATACATACCATACTCTACTACTCAATATGAATGGTATGGTAATGATATGTCATATAGTAAAAATAAAACGGGTCTATTCGCGTACAAAAATTATGAAAACATTACTTAGACTAACCTCGACATCCCCTCGTGACCACGATCAATGTAACTTGGTCGAAACGTCGAGGTTAGTCAAAATAATATTAGGTCTTTACCTATGAAATTGCCGTTTTGTTTGAAAAAAGTTAAAGTATTTTTTTTTCGAACTTATTTATTTCTTTTATTCAAAGTAATCACCCCTGCAATCAATGCATCTTTGCCAACGCTGTGACAGTTTATGGATGCCCTTCTTGAAAAAATCAGCAGGACGGGAGACAACAAACTCTTCAAAGGCGTTTTGTACTGCCTCTCGGGAATTGAATTTTTTTCCCGCTAAAAATTTGTCCAAATTTTGGAAAAAGTAATAGTCGGTAGGCGCAAGATCTGGTGAGTATGGCGGATGAGGGAGGGCTTCCAAACCCAACTCATGCAGCTTAGAGACGGTCTGTTGTGCAGTATGGGGTCGCGCGTTGTCGTGAAGTAGCAGTGGAGACGACCGATTGACCAAAGCTGGTTGCAGACGTGCGAGTTTCGCCATCATTGTGGTCAGTTCTTCAATGTACACATCTGCAGTAATGCTCTCGCCGTTTTGTAAAAAGCTATGATGAATCACACCAGCACTAGACCACCAAACTGTGACCATCACCTTTCTAGGGGTCATTTTTCGTTTTGCACATTGCTTTGGTACCGAACCAGGATCTAACCAACTTGCTGAGCGCTTTCGATTGTCAAAAAGAATCCATTTTTCATCGCACGTAACAATTCGGTTCAAAATTCCTTCATTTCTGTGCCTGTTAAGCAGCGCAAGGCAAGTCTCGACGCGTACGTTGCGCTGGCGATCGTTAAGTTCGTGGGGCACCCATCTATCAAACTTTTTTATCTTGCCAATCTGTCGCAAATGGACCAATATTGTTTTGATGCTAACATCAAAAGCTGCTGCCAGCTCAGCTGTAGATTGAGATTCATCAGCTTCCACAATCGCCTTTAATTCATCATTGTTGACCAAAGTTTCCGGACGACCACGAGGTTCATTTTTCAAGTCAAAATTCCCAGAACGGAACCGAGCAAACCAATAACGGGTTGTACGTTCGTTTGTACAGTTCTCTCCGTAAACGTCGTTGATGTTACGTGTCGTTTGTGCCGCGTTGGTGCCACGACGGAACTCATATTCCATAATTACACGAAATTTTAAAGTATCCATTATGAGGAAAAATGTTGAAATGTAATGAAAATACAACGCTAATCAATAAACAAAAGACTTATATTGTAAATAGAATGTCATATTTTTAAAACAAAATTAATTTGAATTTAGAATTCATAGCCAATCAAAACTTTTTTTTGTTTGAAAAAGTCTGTACTGCAATACGGCAATTTCATAGGTAAAGACCTATTATTTTCATAATTTGTGTACGCAAATAGACCCGTTTTATCTTTACAATATGAGTTCAAGTCGCGAAAGTTTAAAAAGCATGCGTCAAGCTCGTGAACGGGTGCTGCTTGCGGGAGCTGGTTTGCTCGGTGGTGTACGCACAATTAGAAATATTAAGTACTTATGTTTATGTATGTTTTTGTTATAATACATACATAATAATACATACATATACATAGTAATAATACATACATAATATATATAATATATAATTATGTATGTTTATGTTATGTATGGTTATGTATGTTTTTGTTATTGGCTGTATTGTCCTTCCTGTATTATATATATAATACATAATATAATAATGTATATATATATGTATGTTCATGTTAATAATAGGATTAATTCATAAATTTAAAAAATAATTTAACAAAAAGTGTCTGGGAAATGCAGATTTAAAAAAAAAATTTCAAGCCGCATATAGATAAGTATTAAATGCCCTGATAAATATGGCAGATTTCCCAGAAACAAAGCCCGAACAGCCCGCGTAGATAACACCAAACTTGGTTTATTTTAGCCAATGAAAGATCATTAATATTCGCCATGACAGCAATTCCAAATGTTTGCTGTAAATTACCAATGCTAATGTTTGAACAAGAGGCAGGTAAATAAATAGTCAGTGGCGTGGGAACGGGCGCAGCAACTTCAACATTTTGGACGATTTAACGGAGCAAATTATCTACTACTTGTCAATATTAGTAAAATTGGTATTAGTAACTCGGATTTGAAATGTAGTACATTGTTGAATTTTTTTTACAACGCCCAAAGATCACATACTTAGATCCTGGCCTCTAACTAGGATTCCCTGTGTCTAGGAACCTAGGAACTGCGAGGACCATGGTCTAACAACACCCAGACTCAGTACAAGTTGTCAAACGCATGCCCATTTTACCATAAAAAAACTGTATGTAACTTTTTTCCTGTGCACAAATACATATCTGCGAATCGAATCCGCCACGTCCAAGTTATGTGCCGACCTGCTCAACCACCATGCCACGGAGGCTGTCAAAAAGTATTAGTTGCTCGGATTTGAAATATTAATAATACCTCAATTTCATTATAAAATAATAAAATCGATTTGAGGTACTATTTATATAAAATAATGAAGTTTTATTTAAATTTTACATAGAGCTCCTCCAAAAAATGCCATTTTAGACGCTTATCATAGAGGGGATATTTCCATAATACCATGCTTTGGCAGGCTTGAAGAGAATGCTGCTGCCAATCCCCTGGATGTTCATTACTGCACACAATGCATGCATGCAATGCATGGGAAGGGATAGGGTGGTTTCTATTCGCCAACCGGGACCACACGGGTTTTTCCGCACACCTAAGTAAACATATTATAAAATCATCGTTGTGAGTTAGATAATACAGTCGGTAATTGAAAGAAACCCATGAGAATTTTATTAAAATGGGATATATTGGAACTTCTGTAAAAATTTGTTATATTAATTTTGAACGAGCACCAAAAGAAATTCTTAAAAGCTTATTGTCCCATTTCAAGAAACAATCCATTACGTATGCTTTTTGCTAGTTTTACTTTACGATATCTTAATTCAGTACTGACCTAAAAATCTCATAAAATAACATGACCAACAAGTCTAAAAGCTTCATACTGCTTAATTAACGTAATGACAGCGGTAACGTAGGTGGTCATAATTACAGCTGTGTCAACCGCAACTTGGTTACCGTTCGAGAGGTAAACTCGAGATTCGAATGCAAGTGTGTATGTAAACATTTAACGTTGAGTTCTATTTTGACATAATTTCGTTTGCGTGTAGTGGAAATTAGAAATCAGTTTCTAATGCGAACCGTGGAAAAGTGCAAGATTTGTAATAACAACTTAGTAATGACGCTTAATATTGGAGTAAAGTTATAACTAGTGGAACGGGTTATGGCTTTAAAATCTATCGACGTTTCGCCAGCTAGAAATGTGACCCAAGAGGGCGAGACAAAATCTTATATATTAATAAATTACTCTATTCTTAATGCTTATGAAAAAATGGCAAGGAATTATGGAATATTTTAAAGTAATCTTATACTTACATAACTCAAAACTGATTAACAAATTTAAATAGGTTCTTTATAATTTCGTTAAAGTAAAAAGTTTTTGTTGCCTCAATTCAGAGTGGTTGTTAATTTATACAAACTTTCATCTTATCTCAGAACACAATGAGAAGCCATTTATCCAATTAGCTTCCAAATCGTCACAGGAAAGTATTTCACAACGTCGCCACAGCTTAGTAGCTAACGCAGTATTCACACATAATTCATACCAATTTACTTCATCGCACGTATGTGTCATAAGGCCATTCGCACATTAGAACCACCTGCAATAAAAGTCCCATTCACAGCCAAAAAAATTAGGCTTTCACTTTGCGGTTTTAAAATTTTTTAACCGCGCGTTATAAAGACGTTAGATTTAAATATTAGATACGCTCCAGTAGGATTTGTTGTGTGTCATTTACTTTCTCTGTATTCTCGCATTCTTTATTAATTTACAACACTTTCCTTACGTTTGGGTAAATTAATGATTGCATGCGTTTTTTTGAGTAGATTCGTTTTTATTTTTTGCAGTTACCATTACTGTTGCTTGGCTACCTTTTTTGTTGTGATTATATCAATAAAACATATTTGACTCCTGGTTACATTTCTGTGGAAAATTGGGTATCATCATGGCAATCCTATTTTCCGATGCTGCCATTCTAAATAGAGATTTAGTACTGCAGCCAAACCACTCCCGCAGGTTCTTTAGTCAGGAATGACGCCTTCTACACACACATCTAGTCCCGTTAATTTTCTCCCGTACAATAAATTGGAGAAATATGTATTTGTCGCTTCTTATGGCATTACCAAAGTATAACAGCTTACTATGCTTATGAGTTTCATGTTTTATTTTAGCCAAACCCATAGTACTTTTAATATTATCCGGTTACGTCATAAGATTTTCAAGATATGACAGTATATTCAGCACATGACTTTTAACTTTTTGGTCGTGTCCTGTAAGTCTCTACTAATCTTTTTTACCCAGATAATCACACGTGTGTATTTCTAGGTTAAAAAAACTCTTTACTTCAATTCAATTCAATTCAATTCAATTGTAAATTCCATCGTAAAAATGTGTATGATACGTACGTACGTAAGCCAATAAGATGTTTAATGATTAAAACCGATAACAAATAACTACTCATCTGAACAACATCAAATTGCTTAAGTCATTATAATCCTTACGTTTAATTAAATATAAAGCAACGCAACTCTCTTACATAACATTATTACCGTTACTCTTTTTGCCTCGTCGACACTGACTAAATAAAACAATTGACTATAAAATCTTCTGTACGTGTCCCTTACAAAAAGAGAAAGCCTCGACGGGTCTATTCTAATGTCCCGTTTCTAAGAACATTATGTCTTATTTAGAGATACGACAAAAAATAAAATAGCTCGCGCCGTCAAAGAAGGCAAAATGGGCCATAAACGCTGACCCGGTCTAAGACAAAAGTCGCACTACCGTCGCAGAAACATTGTGAAACGTCTCTAAGTTTATTGCGACATTGTTACACATCACCGTTTTTTCTTATTTAGTAAGTTTTGACAGCGGAACAATGATAATTTCAGCTTCTGTTTTATAATGAGCAGCGAGAGAAAAGGACTTTACATTTTTGGGCTCCCGTCGGTTGACCATTGTCTTGACATAATGCAATGTTTGTCAAACGCTGCATTTGAATTCAGTAGTTTTTATGTCACTGTATTGTGGCCTACTTTGCTGCTCAGTATATTACAACTAACTGACAAGGACAAAATTTTTTAATTATAAACATCTGTCGACATTTGCTCGTATACAGTCTAGTCCATATTGCCATGTACATACACAAAGTTTGAGTCATAAACACTGTTGACATCTCAATAAGCGTGTACCATAGCAGGCGCTATAAATGTAACAGAATTTAAAATTTTATTACTAAAACATTAAAGCAAAGTGTTATTAAAAATACGAAGAACTGTATTTAGCTCGGTGACTTGAAAGATAGCGCCGGGCGATTAAAAGATGGAAAAAGACCGTAGGGGTATATTTAATAGCTTTTTTTCAACATTACATATGCAGAATCGACAGAGCAGAACTGAAGTTAATGCGCGAACGTACGGAGTTTTATTGCTCGGTGGCGTTCGTGACGTCCTGTTTATGTCAAACAGATTCTCTTCCCTTTAGAATTAGGTAGCTGTCGGTAGACTTCAATAAAATTTAATTTGTCCATTGTCTCGTGGTGAAGGCATAGCGAAATAGAAATCTGCATGGTGTTGAAAGCTACCGTGGTTTATTGTCATCGGGATATTGTACGTCATAAAATGAAGGCTCGTCTGTGGAATCCTTATTAGTTTGTTATGGATGCATTGTTTTCTATTATGCTTAGTTGCATACTTTTAATTCAATTTTTAACATACCCGGCTACATTTTAATCACGTATAGGTTGGTACCTACTATTGTAACAGCTACATATAGTTAGATATAAATCTTTTGTGATAGAGCACTACAAAGATAGTGAATTACTAATTACACTAGAAAAATCACTTTTGAAGTTCTCTATCTACCGTGTAATTGCGGGTCAGAGGAATGTCAATTAAATGATAAAAGCTTATCTACGATATAATTAAGCTTGATGTATTTTAAATGTGTAACGATATATTCTTAACTTTACTATTGATTAAAAAAATAATTACGTCATCTGTTTTAATGTCTTTATTTACTTTAAAATGGTTATCGCTAAAAACATAACATATAATATCATGAGTACCAAAATGTTTGTAATATTAACTAAAGATTACAAAACTGAACAGCAATTGCTGTATTTTATATCTTAAATTTTACATCTACGCTCATTAAAGCATACCAAAACTGAAAAGCGCCACTACGAACACATGTTTGTCTATTCATGGCTAGTTTATATGAAAAGTTGAGCCAATTGTGTCCCAGTTTTGTCGTAAATCATTGGAGTAAGTACTCCTGTTGCTGCTACCGAAGTTGGGCACTTCGTTTTATGATTCTTTTGTTTAAAAGTTTTATTGGCTCTGCCCGTTCCGAAAACTAATTTATTCAGGGCCCTGAGTGTATCCTTGGAACTTCGGCTGCTTCCTAACGGCCGTCCGCATTTCCTTTTTATGGTTTCCTTTTCTTGGGACCTGTAAACTGTTGTGTCAAATAGGTTATCGATAAGAACTTGCAACGTTAGCGAAGAAACTTCTTTCGATAGCAACTCTACTTCTGTATACTCTTTTGTTTCTTATTTTATTCTATCAGCAACGCCTACAGATTTTCGAAAATTGGATTATAGCTTACGCCTACCTAAGTTAAAAGCTGATTTTAAGTTATAAAACTAACAAACTACTTCCAGAGCATGATGGTTTAAAAAGACTGTAAATGATATTACCACATTTGAATAATAAACTTGAGGTTAATCATCTGTCAAACTGGCTTGCATCGACTATAACATACCATATCTAAATATTATGTTGGAATGACATGATTTTCGGCAATTTATACAACCACTCAAGTACCCACTTTACTCCACAAAACGGCCTCACAAGGTCATTCGCCTCTATAATCAATTCAACCAATGGCCCTTTATCAAAATGTAAGTCACCAAGCCAATACTTTACGACCTGATAGTTTCGTAACTACGGCATGAGAGGTAATTTTTATCGCTTGATTCATTCGATAGTAATAAAATTTTATCTGTCACACTTTCTACAATATCCATAAGGTGAAGATAACGCGTGCTCAATGAAATGGCTTCATACAAAACGTTGGCACCTATGGCTGTATGGAAATGACTGGTGATGTGAGTACGTACCCGTATTTAAATAATCGGATGTCCAAACCGTGGAGTGACCCGTGACGGAGTTAATGTCTTAATGGAACGTGATGTTCTTAAATTTTTTCGAACCGAGAGCCGGAAATAATTTATTTTGTCGTATAATTTATATTGTAACGACTGTTGAATATATAATTTAATAAAATATATAGTAATAGGTAATATATGATAGTATTTTTTTACAACAGCTGGGCAATCACGTGACTCGATTGCAATCTATAGAAATACAAATTTTAATGATGACAGTTTTGAAACGCATTTTATGTGCATAGTTAGTATGGAAATTTCTCCAGTTGCATTGCATGAAATTTACGTGATCAACCTCCGGTTTTAAAATTGCAAAGACCATATTTGTTTTCACATCAACAGCCAGAAGACGTCAACTGTTGAACGCAAGCCTCCCCCATAAAACGCCACTTTACTGGACGCTTATCTAAACATATTATATAACTCAAAGGTGACTGACTGACATAGTGATCTATCAACGCACAGCCCAAACCACTGGACGGATCGGGCTGAAATTTGGCATGCTGGTAGATGTTAAGACCTAGGCATCCGCTAAGAAAGGATTTTTCAAAATTCTACCCTTAAGAGGGTGAAATGGATGGTTTAAGTATTTTCCTGCGGGCAGAAGCTCGTTTTTAATAAACTTTATAATACTTTGGCAGGCAGTTTGGCTATCGCAAAAGATTTAAATATACCGATGAGAATGCTGCACATTCCCTGGATATTTCTTTAGCCAGCTCTTACGACACCCACGCGGGAGAGGTGGTCCTGTTTGCATAGCACTGGGATCACACGCTCAATTATTCAATTATTTTGCTTGGTTACTAAATGATAATAATAATAATAACACCCAACGATCACATACATAGATCCTGGACCCTAACTAGGATTCTCCTCTAATAGATAATCGCGTTAAGTACATTTTAATTTGACAGTTAAGATTTTTAGAAAAACCTTTAATGATTTTAAAATAACCATCAACGTTATCAGTCTATACTACAACAATTTCATAGCTGATGATTATTTCACAAAAGGGGGGTGATCACAAAACTTTGATTGCAATAGTTCAATAGTTTCTATACTAACTATGCACATACACTGCGTATTCAAACTGTCAAATTCATACAAATTTCTGTTTCTATTGGTTGCAATCGAGTTATGTGATCGCCCAGCAGATAATAATTCAGTGTAAGATATTTATAGATTTAATCATAGAGAAAAATAAGAGCTCAATCAAACGATATAAGTTAACAATGCGTTATTAACCGTAAAAACAAGCCTGAAATCGAACACTGATTCCTTTAAACGTATACTAATGATTTTTTAAAGTTATCAAGGCAAATTACCGTCGTTCCGTAGCGGGCCGATCAATACAGGTGTAATAAGTTCAACTGATGGCCAAGTGGGCGTTGTGAGGCGGCCGGATCTGCTACTAGAAATGGCTTCTGTTCAGCCGATTAGTGTTTTGATTTATCGGCAGTTATTTATGCTCTTAGCAAGAAACGCGAATGGGTAATGCGAAATTCAATATCGGAACGATGAATGTATTGAGAATTCATATATATTCGAATTTAATCTGGTGAAGGAGACTTTAACAGATTTCTAGTAAAACTATTTATTTGAAATTATAGGCACCTACCTATTTTAAGATTTATTTTGTTATAGACTTGACTTTGACCACTACCTCTCCTAACTGTACCATAGTGGGCGCGATCGACGATGGTACATGCTTGCCTACAAGGTACCGATTAACTTTGCCCTTATAGCTCCCAGATGATAAATAATAATTAATGTACTGGACCTAAAAACTGCATTGAAAGAGTAACGGATACGGATACCTTACCTTTGAGGGGGAAATGCCCTTGCACTTCCCTGCCACTATGGGGGTGATGGCTGGGGATATGTGGGGCTTGAACCCACTAAAACCCCCGTGGTTTGTCCGCCGCCGGGATGGGGTAAGATGGAATCGCACTGGCATTCAACATCTCGCCCCGGCGGATACCTTACCTACACCAAGCATTTACCTAAAGTAGGAAGCACAATTATTGACATGTACTTTTTGGTACTTATTGATTTTTCAATTTTATATAGATTTTAAATTGAAGAGTATTGAATGATTTAGAAACAGAACATTGGAAATAAAAACAAGTGAAAAGTGAAAATTATTACCAACATTATTCACAGAAAAGCAACGCTCAAAATTAGAGCTAGCCCGGCATTCCTTACAATCTAACATTAAAACGGTAAACAGGACCTTGGCTGTAATGAAATAGTGGCCAAGAACTGAGACTCGCATGTAGTGGCAGAACGGGGTAATTCCTTGTCATTATGGCATTATTTATAACCAGAGCGCAGGCGCAGAGGCCAGCCATTGCATGTTGTACATGGACATAGAGTAGACTCAGGGTAGACTTGATCTTTGATCGTAGTAATAAGTAAGTACCTATATACATAACGGAACGATTGAGATACCTCGGTCCACACAGGTTAATTAATATTTGGTCAATCGTTACTGAGTTGAGCGCAAAGATAATAAAGCCCTGCAATACAATCCAAATCGAAACTGATGTACTCGCAAAGACTAGTAGTGGAAATCAACTACTATTATCCGTGTGAGGGGAAGTTGTATCATTGGTCAAGTGGATTTATAGTCCATGGTTGAATGGTACCTACCTAACATAAAGCGAGGGTAGCCGTTGATAAAGGCTTGTATTACAAAAAACAAAAGCCTGTTATTTAGAGATATTGGAAAATGATACAATTTTAATAATCCAATCCTTAGTCCGGAGATTAGAGCCTACATAATAATAATAAGAAATAATGATAAAATATGAGTTTTTATTAATATTTAATAATAATATGCAATATTAGTATAGATATATAAATAAATTAACTGAACATTCAAAAGCGAATTATTTATTGTATACAATTACATTTTTTTTAATGACTGGTTGTTTTTTTTAATCTCTAACCATAGTTTTTTATCCACAGATGTGGACCAATGTTTTTGCCAAATGGCAACTTAACTGGCCTTGGATTAAATAACCTTAAGTCAAGAAACATTTTTAACAAAATAACAAAATCACACGCAAAAAAATTAGCAAAAACATTCTATGAAAAAATTACTTTTCCAAAGCCTCACAGAGCTTCTAAGGTCGTAGGCTTCAAATACTTGTATCACATCTTTGCCGATCAACTTAACGCTGGCGGCGGTACCTGTTCCCGACTGACCAGTCATACGTCATTGGACGGGCTCAAAAACTGTTCCAACATTAAATAATAAATCATAGTAAACCGGTAATTAAGTCAGTCATAACCAAGACCTCACAATAAAAAGAGTTTATAATTTTTTCACATTAAATAACCATTTCGGCCGTAGCTCCGTCTAAATGAGCATCGATAAAAGATTTTTTGTTGATGTTTGTGTTTTACTTTCTTTCGTGTAGCGGTATGAATGATCGGTTTTGATTCAATGTTCTGTATTTTGAAAATATTTTAGTAGTAGCCAGAACGGGAAATGAAGCGTATGAATATAATAGACTTATCTCCAGATTATATAATACCAATCTTAGACAACTGGTTATTATATCAAAAATTATTTAAATAATCATAAAATCATAAAGTAGCACATAGTAAGGTATCTGTAAAATAATAGTAATAATAATAATGCCCAACGATCACAGATCCTGGACCATAACTACCCCAGGAACTACGAGGACCATGCTCCTACAACACCCAGACACCGAACAAGTACTTTTACAAGAATTTGCATGTGCAAATTGTGCTTTTTTATGTGCGCAAATACTTGTCCTGCCGCGTGAATCGAACTCGCCGGGTTCGGGTTATGAGCCGACCTGCTCAACCGCCACACAGAGGCTGTCAAATATTTCACTGTAACAAATTTTTCATGCTAATATAGTTTTTGCACATTGTTTATTGATACAGAGAATAGTCTCATAATAAGTTGTTGTATGACTTATTTTTGTATGAAAAATTTATGTTTCACTATTTTCTTTAGATGATGGTTGATAGACGGCAATACTTTACTTACATTTATCTTTTGTCGGATTTATTAGGAGACCAAGATGTTGATTCTACTTAACACAAATAAGACCTGTTCGGGGGCGAGTTGGCTGGACCGCAGTCGCGACCCCTTCTCGCCCCGGTACGGCGGACGAGGGCTCACGGGGGGGTTTTAGTGGGTTCGAGTCCCACATACCCAGGCATTTCCCCACCTCAAAAAAATAAATAAATAAATAAGACCTGTTGAAAACACTGTTAAGATTTTCTACTAACTGTACTAAGTATTTTATTACTAAACTAAATCAATGTAGTTTTATTGGACCGTTGCATAATCTACTGAATATTCATTAACCGAGTTTCATTCAAATAACATAATAATCGGAACTACACGGCCAATTTCAAAATTTCGATATGGTTTCAGTAATTCCTTTGACCTTTTGGTTAAATACTCTCAATCGAGTTGGTTTTGTATGTAAGTAGGGTACGCATAAATTGGAATATTACATTTTAAGTTCAATAAAATGGAGAAGAGTTTGGTAAAGGTGATGTTGTAATTGTAAATTCATATACGTAAACTGATAATTCTGTATTTTATAGATCTTTACGATGTTCCCTGTATATACTTATCCTGTCGCGGGAATCGAACCCGCCGCCTCTTCCAACATTAGCAGTTCAATACTGTTAATAAAATTATTATTAACAGTATTGAAATTGCTTTTCTTCAATCTCCGGATTGGTGTTCATTCCACCGGTAGATTGAGGGCGAAGACCTGGCACCCAACGGGAACAATCCGATTCTCAGTGGATCCTGTGGATTGAAGGTTAAGTAATATTTATATACTTGTGGCAAAACATAACTGAACTTTTTGCCATTTTATTTTAATACCAATTTAAAGTGTATTGGTGTTTATGTCAAAGTCAAACAATTTATCGCGAATAGGCTATTTTTAGCACTTTACAAGTCAAAATCGGAATACTTAAAGAAACTAGTTGAATTTTAAATTAATATATTCCCGACTGTTACTCACGAATAGTATTTCGATTTCTCGACCAAGTTTCGAGCATATCCGATGCAGCTCAGGAGGTGAGTTCACGCAGCGAAATCACGGCGGTGACGCGGCGGAAGAGCATCGGATATGCTCGAAACCTGGTCGAGAAATTGACATACTATTCGTGAGTAACAGTCGGGAATATATTAATTTAAAATGAATTACACTCATGAGAATTTTAATACTAAAATTAGTTGAAGTTATTATTATATGCATTTAAAATCACTTTAGTCATCGTTATCATCATCACCATCACTGATGGACATAAGTAAGTTTCAGCTAGATATATAAGTATAATTTAATTTGTTAATATAATTAAATTTTTCATCTGTATACTCGTCAAGAAATTACAACGAAATCACGAAACAAAGACCATCGCGAAGATGCTTCACCAATACCTATTCCAAACAATTATTGTTCTCAATTGTCCGCTTCTTGCTACCGCTGACGTCAACCATCTTACTGTACAAATGGCGATTATTTATCGCAGAACAGAGGCTCGAAACATTGTTCTGAGTGGAGCATAAGTCGTTAATTACAAACAAACATGCGCGCAGTTATATTATGACTATGTTAGGACGGGAGCCTTATGGCAAGATGAGTTATGGAGTTGATTTTGCATACATATTATTATGACAGCTTTACAGATTGTTTTTCTAGCTTTTGAGTTTCTCTTCACAGAGGTTGAGGTACCTTAAAAGTAAAATACCTATATTATGTAAACTCCGATATCTGCAATCAGCGCTGCGTAACCGATTGTATTCTCAGAATTATGCTTACTCCTTTTGTGTACATCAATAACATTTGTGTTACATTGATTTTATATTAAAAACTCTTTAAATGTATTGATCTAACGAATAGTCTTTTTATTTCTTTCTTTGTTTCATGTCTCAATATATAAGATGGCATTTAATTTACTCTTTTCCTTAAACTTACTTTCCTTTTACTCAGACCATGCTATAGAATAGTATACAAGGTCCAATTAAAAAAAAAAGATTTTGTTTAAGTATATAGTGCCTCTTAAAATAACTGCATGACAGCCGAAATGTTTATTTAACGGTACACACAGCGCGGGCACCAGCTGAGTGCTTTGTAAATGTTTTGTAGGCAATAAAACACCTGCTTTGTTCAATGTCACAAGGCTTTTCTTTAGAATTTAAATTTGATAATACCTAGATTTAAGTTTTATTTCATAAGTACTATTTTATTTAGTTATATGGGAGCATTCTATATCATGGGCTGAATACATACAAGAAAGGAAAAGAACGATTTAAATTCCACCTTGTATAATTTTTTACTTAGCTAGCATGCTACACCTTTTATCGCATCGTCCCTTCCTATCAGGTGAAAGCGTGGTCAAATGCTCAACAAGTTTGAAGAAAAATTAAATAAAAATAATAATAACTTCAATGTTCAAGCATAATTTCAAGAGCATCGTCGTGCACGGTCTTCACATACCAAAGATAGAGATATAATATGAAAAATAAAATTTCTCAACATCATATTTAAAAGCCAAAGCTCTTGTACTAAACCATCTCAGTCGGCACTTCTGTATGAACCTGAAAGGAGCATTGTCCAGTGAGCCGGAACACCGCTCGCGTGTTGTATAGCTGAACATTGGATACCTTCTAAATTGATATTGCACGGAACCCTTGGTACATAATTATATACTACAATACCAGGGTAAACGTGTTAATTATCTACTAGAGCAACGAGTCATCATAGTACCTACTTATGCTACTACATATGTATATATGTATTAAGCTTATTCTTCTTCCTAATCGTGGAGCTCTTGACAGAGCGCTCTGCTCGTCACGAAGAGTTGTGAGCTGATGTAGCTCTCCTCTCCATATCTTGCCATCTTTCCTTTTGGCCATCCTGGTACTCTCGTGCAAGGGACCGCCCATCACAGACTTGATCTCCACCCCTACCGCGGAACTTTTCTGGAAATCGGCATCGCCTGCCATCCTGCACGCGCCAATTAACAAGTCCACGAGTGCGAGCAAGAGAGAACACGATTACTATCTCCACCAGACTTACGCGGTAAGGCCCCTGGTCAGTCAATCGCATGCGAGACTTTCCACGCAGTCTAATCCCCTCCACTTTACCATGTACTGCGACGCTCGATGGAGTCATTATTCCGCCTTGAGACCTGTCCAAAGAACTTAAAACTTATTACCCGTTTGGTGAACCAAGATTCTTGTAGCTACAAATTTTAGAAAAATAGAGAGAATAAAATTAAATCATCACCTGCAAAGTATACCTCAAAAACTACGTCTCTGGAGAATTCCTAAGTCTAAAAGGTTCGCATTTCGCAGGAGCTTTTGTAATTTTTATACTGTGCACAACTCATAAACTGCTGGTATGTGATACCAAATATTAGGCATGTGCTATATAGTGACCATAATATAATATAATCTGGAACGAGAGGGTGCAGAATTTCCGATACAAAAGGGAGTAAGGCAAGGGGACCCTATATCACCGAAGATTTTCACAGCGGTGCTAGAGTCGGTTTTCAGATGCCTGCAGTGGGAAAACAGGGGAGTGAAGATTGACGGAGAATATCTAAGTCACTTAAGGTTCGCAGATGACATAGTTATGTTTGCAGAAAATGCACCTGACCTGGAAGATATGATCTATGAACTATCGAGAGAGAGCAAGCGAGTAGGATTAACGATGAACGCATCCAAGACAAAAATACTGACGAATTGTGAACCAGTTAATGTTATAGTAGACAACGCAAAAATTGAGTATGTGGAAGAGTATATTTATCTCGGGACCCTAGTATCATTTAAAGACTGCACAGAAAAAGAAATACAGAGAAGAATTACCTTAGCCTGGAAGAAATATTGGGGATTAAAGGAAATCATGAAAAATAGAGAAGTGAAAATGGGAATTAAAAAGAAGGTGTTTGAATCGGCAATACTACCATGCTTGACATATGGTTGCCAAACATGGGCGCTTAGGAAAAAAGATGAAGAGAAAATGGCAATCTGTCAGAGAAAAATGGAACGAAGCATGTTAGGCATAAGAAGAGCAGACAAAGTAAGCAACCAAGTTATAAGAAACAAAACGAGAGTATATGACATATCAGAACGGACGCGACTTCTTAAATTTAAATGGGCAGGACATATATGTAGACTGGAAAATACAAGGTGGACTAAAAAGGTCACAGAATGGATTCCATTAGACGGGAAAAGAACTAAGGGAAGACAAAGAAAAAGGTGGAGAGATATTTTTACGGAAATATGTGGACCAGACTGGATGCAAAGAGCGAGGGAAAGAGAGGAATGGAGAAGGATAGGGGAGGCCTATGCCGCAGAGGCAACTTCTGTAACAAAAAATAATTAAATAAGTGTATATACCTATATGTAATTTTATATGCAATAGAAATAAAGGCTTTTTTATTTATTTTATTTATTTATTTTATATAGTGACCATGAATCGGAAAAATGCCTCTACGTAAAATGAAGGGAAACCGTAATTTTTTTGGTTACAAGACTCATATTTGCTTGATCTTTTCAACACGTTAATAGGCGGGTGCTAATTTTAATGATTAATTTGCAATTGTAAAATTTTGTAATAATGAGGGGTGATTATAGCAGTATGTATGTATTTCCTAAGTAAGGGCACCAGTAAATCTTAGACCAGAAAGAAAACGGATAAATCTGGATCATCCAACTAACAGTAATAACCCTACAATTACGCACTGCTATCATTATACCAAATCTTTACTGAGGAAGGTAGAGAAGTAAAGAAAGAAGGAATGCAACTTTACTCACACGTTATCCGGTAGCCACGACATTCATCAAATTAGTTTTTGGTCAAATCCTTGATTCGTTAAATTTTACATTCGTCTTAGTCTTGATTACGTCAAATTCTGCATTCTTCAACGCCTAATTTCATCCCGTATTTTGATAATGATCCATTTGGTGTGACAAGCACTTTACCTCGCTCGAATCTTCTTTTGTTCAGAGGTCGCTTATCCAAGGTAATGGCTTTGTTTTACTACCGAGCACTGGTCCGACTTTACTGTGCATTTGCAACAGGATCCCTTACGGATTACTGGCACTTTATAGCCAATGTCACCTTGCTAGTGATCGAATGGACACTTTTTTGCATGGAAGTGATTTTGTTTTATTGGGGTCTTAGCTTTGATAGTTATTTCGTCGAGAATGCAGCTTACATGTATTGGGTAATGCACAATTAATTTGTTAAAAAAAAACAGCTATTTAGATCACAAATCAAAGACAATGTTGTTGACAGATGATTGTTGCATGTCATATTAATGACAATGCCAATCTTGCTCTATCAAAATATTTCAAAATGAATAAAACCTGGAAATAAATTGTAGCGATTATTTTCAACAATAAGAAAAAGAATAAGATTTATTTCAGCAAACAATAGCAACGATAACAATATAATCCTTACTTAAGTAGGTATGTGAATTAATCAGAAACAAAAACTTGCAAGTTCTCAATTTAGCATGACGGCGTTCTGAGTACAACTGATTCGTGATGTGACTGAATGTGTTCGGTGGTCTGGTTGTGCAGAGCCAGTGCTGAAAGACAACACTGTACCCCTTTTTGTTATTGTGTGTATCTACCAGTTTGATTTATCAAAGACTATGCTAAAAATTATAAACTGACTAAAAGAAAAAAAACCTTATTTTAGTATCTGATTTTAAAAATTCACCTAACACTTTCCCTTGATTTTGTGTTACCTAATGAGTAACAACATGTTTTTGAAACTGTCCACTTACAAGAATAATATTAACAAGATGACTTTTTAAAATTCGGAATGATCCAAATTTTAAAATGGAATTATTACCAGAACAATTATTTTTATATACATTATTGTTCTGTTCTTTTCAAATCATCAACTATAACATCAAAAATTGATGTTTAATTGACGTGAGTTTAGCCGTTATTAAATAATATTCCAAAATATATAGCGTTTGTTGATTAATTCGCCTTTGCGTCAAATTTACATAGTACATTTACCTACCTACCTATTTAGATTTCGTAACAAATCTCGTTAACTTTCCAACGCAAACATCATTAGAAGTAAAGCAAAAATATTGCCGCACATAATGAATTTATTATCAGATTGAATCGGTCCACAAACAAAGAAGCGGGCACTATTAGCATTCAACATTATCAGTGATTTCGTGACACTAACAAGCATTATCTTATTTCATCTGGAGGTAAGTCTGGTACATAATCACCCACTGTTCGGAGATAAGCGATCTATATTAACTGCCGGCAGCTGTTTAATGGATATTGCTTGCTTAAAATAGCTTTACTTAGTGAAGTGACATTGCAGATGGAACAACATTATCATCACCATTAAAAGTCAGAAGACGTCCACTATTGTTCATAGGCCAGAGTGTCACTTTGAGCAGCTGCTTGTCTCCTGCATCCAACGGTTCCCCGAGGATTTGACCAGATAGTCGATCTATACCTTGTTTTAGGGGAGCCACCATACGCTGCGGCTCTCGGTTTGCGTCACCAACCAGTCTTTCTTTTCAGATGGAACATAATATTATAAAATGTATATATTGCAGTGTGATCGCTGATAAACAAAAAGGTCACTGTTGCAGGCTGCAGCTTACCGCTCTAATGACCTTAGTCTACAAGAGGGTCTACACTAATAAGCGACTAGCAAGCAGCCGCTAAAAGTACGGCTCTATGGGGAGGCCTATGTTCAACGACGTTAGAGACGTCTTCTGCTGCGGCCAAATATTCACTATTGACATCATCATCATCTCCACGATGACGATGTAACATTTCAAGCTTCATAAGTTTATTGCACGAGTTAATCTTTGGCAGATATAAATACGTTTGGTATAAGATTCTCATGATAGAATAATAATAACCGATCGTCGGACATTATGTTCAACAGAATGTGACACAATGTCTTACACTCAGCTTTTTGATGCTATGTTCTTTTTAAGTTAAATTGCAAAACTGGGAATAAACAGCGTTTACTTTATAAAGTGATGCAAAAGTTACTACTTTGTTAACGAATTAACAGCTGATCCCGCACCTTGATCCCTGCGTTTTTGATTGAATGCTAATTGATGACTATCTTTGTTCAGTATTCAGTGTTCTTTTCTTCAATAATGGAACTCATTCATTTTCCTTTTTTGATTCACTTGTTACTTCTAAGCTCTATCTAGTCTGGAATTACTTCATTTTATTATTTGAAGCTTTATTCTATTTATTTATAGTGCTCAAATCCATCATCCAATAATTCAAGAGATCAAACAAGACAGTTGACATAATATGCCGACGATTGCTTCCTAGACAATAATGCAGGCAAACCAGTTTTCAAGTGTCGCAGCTCCCATTGTGAGATCCGTTATGATGTGGATCTATGCATTTAGCACGAATACCGTACTTCGGTACACATTCTATTATGGACTGTCAACTGATTGAACTGATTGCCTGAATATTATTGAGAGTAATTACATAATAAATGGTTAAGGTACCTAGTTTTTGATGGTTTTAGCACGACTGAACTATCTATACTATGATATTCAGTTCACATCCATAATTGTAAAGACTTAACTTTCAAATTCGCTCTTAAAAGCTGGTGCACTTTCAAATAATATGGTCACAACTAAAAGTTTAATACCATGTTTGTTTTAGTTTAAATTTGATTCTTTTTGCTATAGTATTAGATTGATTTTCCACTGTTACAACGGAAAAATGGCGTCTGGCGTAGTAGCATGCATATGTCCATAATATTATAATGGGTGCAGTTTGCCTTAGGATATTGTCGTTTATTTGAGAAATGGAGCGTAGTTTATTAATATTGAACCAAAACAATGTTAAGCGCCATAAAAATTATATTTTATAAGATTTCCTAGCCACTTTCCGGTTTCATTTTATGTATGGTAACATAGTTTCAATTTTGCGTTTTCTTTTTAGAACTAGCAGACCTGGTAAGAGCATGATGGTAATTTTATTACTTCCTTCCTATTCAATCAGGCAAAACCTTCCACAAAACAATTGTCTATGACTACTGTTGGTCCTGTGGCTTTAGCTTCAAGATTAATAGCTATCAGTAATTAAGTTTAGTATCACTAGAATTTACGGTGAAATCCCTAAAACTCACCCAGATTTTTACAACAATTTTTAAACTTTTGCGACGAAATTATATTTTGATAATTTTTGTGAGCGAATAGACCCGTTTTATCTTTACAATATTAGATTTTACGTCAAAGTTTAACAGTTTGAACGCTTGATCTTAGGTTAAATGCCAATAAATGGCCAAACCATACCTAGATGAGAACTCTACCTCTAAACGATGCCGACCTTTTTGCAACTAACTCTAATTCTTAACTTGGTGTTAAGAATTAGAGTTAGTTGCAAAAAGAGTTTGAAGTTGTTGAGAGAATTAGAAAATGTGGTACCATCACCATGCTTTTTTAATCATGATGTTTTCCTACACCAAAATCTTGTTGCAAGATCTCAAGCTGACGTCACCAGTCACTACCAACTTAGCTATCATCGACACGACAAAAATACCCTGCTTGTTAACATTGTTGCTGGTGGTTTGATTCAGTCCTTTATATTGAAGTTATCTACACTACCACAATACTACTTTCGAGTACTTCCAATTAAAATTACTCATGATGTTTGTACCTACACATACCTATTTAATCACTTGTGTGGCCGTCTCGATTGCGTTCGCCATTGAATGGAAATAGTAAGGTGACACCAATCCACTGTTGCCAAATGTGACGGAATGCTATCGCGTAAGCTTATAGTTCGATTAAGTTCGTAACTGCGCCGATCACTTGTCACTATATGAGGACTATGTCAAAGCAAATTTCTTGTGACTTTTGCAGTACTGTCTCGGTGATTAATCACGTTATTATTGCGACAAAGTTGCGTGCTATAATTGTTTATGAATTCGAATGATAGCCTCTGCAGTATTATGTCGCGTACAAAAACAATGGCCAAAATACTCGTTATTATTGCAAGGTATACTAAAATGTTACTGTGACATAGTTTTAAACGTGTTCCAATTTGTGAATTGTATATACTTCGCTATAAAATTAAGTGCTAAATGTTTGTAGGAACCGGCCACCCGCATTGATTAGAAATATTTCGATTGCCGAAACATTACCGGCGCGTTCAAGGACTGATTGTTTCTAATTTCGCTAATTCTCAGCTTGTGCGACCTCCCGGGTTGCACATGTTTGTGGGTTAAAAAGTAATTATAAGGATTTGGTCACATTAAGGTAGTTATAAGTAGACCACCGCGGCGGTAGCTTGTTATGTATGTTTATAAAGACACAAAATAAACAAACGTCATGTAGGCATTTGTTAATTTGTGACTTTTCTTTTACGCTGATTCGTTTATGCATATAGACATGAGACAGTATCTGTGGTTTGGTGGTTGAGCAGGTCAGCTCATAACCCGGAGGTGGCGGATTTGATTCCTGCGGCAGGACAAGTATTTGTGCACAAAAAAAAGTGCAAATACTTGTTCTAAATCTGGGTGTTGTGGGACCATAGTCCTCTTAGTTCCTGGGCCCCTAAAAACGGAAACTTAGTTATGGTCCAGGATCTAGGTATGTATGTGATTGTTGGGCGTTATTATTATTATTATTAACACTTGAAATACTTCTTTCTCCTTATCTATGCCTTTTGCGACCACAGTAATTACCACCACACTTATCATAAATCGAAGTAGAATAGACTAATCAATAACCCCCGGGCTCAAACTACTTGGGCTGATTGCAAACATAGACTAGGAAAGCAATCCCGCTTAATCATAATGGTCGATTCAGTGTAATTCCTTCATCGGGCACCTGCGTCGGAGGTCTCTCAAGATCCTATAGCTGAGAGAAAGATCTGATAGGTAAATTGTGGTAGCCTCGCTGAGATGTGGCACGTCGGAAGCATCTGGTTATTCCTTTTTTTCTTCAATGAAGTCCACTGCATTTGTTTCTATAGAAATTAGTACTTCTCGTGTGAATTCACGTTATAATAATAATAATAATTATTATTACTATCTCTATTTGTGTATTTATATTACTCGTGAATTATTACATTGTGTGTGGATAGCTCCACATACTCGTACTTATTAATTAATTTGCTAAATAAATGTAAGAAAATAATCGTGCGTATTTTTTTCTTTGCTGCTGTGGTCATTTATCATAAATAATAAATAAATAAATATGAATGAATAATAAATAAATAAATAAATATTTGTGGACATTTCACACAGTGCCATGTAGCTCCAAACTAAGCAAAGGTTGTACTATGGGAACCAGATAACTGATACAATACTTAGATACTTTTTGTTTCTAAATACATACATAGAATACAATATAACCTCCAGACACAGACCAAACATCGATGTTCATTACACAAATGTTTGTCCTGGGTTGGAATCGAACCCACAGCCTACAGTTCGAAACACAGAGCCACTACCAACTGAGCTATCAGGCCTGTCGAACCGATTGTCAACAGGAATATTAAATACTCAATATCGAGTAAGACATGAAAATTAAATTTATCTTTCTTATTAATTAGGTAGTAGGTAATTATTTGATCCACGCACAGCACAGAGCAGGAAAAAAACTAAGCGCTCAGCGTAATATTTTCTTTGCTTCTGTGGCATTCTGTGGCAAATTTTATCTGTAAATAATGAGCAATTTTTACCAGTCTGCACTGTAGTTAGTTATAGAACTAATCTTACTTATTGTTCCAGCTAAGTAAAAAGTAAGTAAGTGACACAGATTACATAATATCATACCACTGCATTAGTCATTTAAGAGTTTAATCTACACACAAAATAATTGCTTATGCAACAAATAATCTAGTTAGTAGTAGTAACACATTTGTATAAAACTGAAGTTGGCGTTCGCTCCATAAGATCTCAAATACAAGAACTCGAACAGAAACACTGACAACTTCCTTCGAATTGTCAAAGTATACAAAACGTTCCAAAAATAGCTTGATGGAGAGTGTGACGTCACTCCGTGAGGTATCGTTACAGAATACATAATAGTACTACGGTATCGCTCAGCAGCCGCGCTTGGGTGGCGCGAGTGGGCACGCGAGCGAGGCGCGCGAACGGCGCGAATGGTCCGCCTCTCTGCGCCTGCCACACAAAGATTAACAACACAGACGTGACGTGAGATTATGTTACGTATTGCTTATAAACAGACATGCCTACTAATGTTATGTATTTTAACAAAAACTATGGAATCAGCTAAAGAAAGCTCTTTGAAAAATAATATGAGTTTTGGAGCAATTAACAAAAAAAAAAAATTAAAAAATGATAAGAGTAGAATGAAGAACTTTTAACTAATTGACAGCTGAAGTTATTAACAATAATAATTACCTACTTAATTTTCATTTATTTGTTTTATATGTTCTGTTGAAAGTTACATTAAAAATCACATGTTTATGTTCTTTATATGAAAAGTTATGCAAGTCATTTATACATAATATTACAAAACAAAACAATGCTCAAACTCAAATCAAGCCAAAATTGCCTTTAAATTTACTCCTTATACTCTATCGTATATTTGTAAAAAACATCTGTATAGTTTACTCATCTCTGACCTTGGTCACTCATCCCCACCAATGCGCGCGCGCAAGTTCCTCATCTCCATAATTACTCCAAGCTCATTGGTGACTATTAACCTCATGATAATTCATGAGTACGAGGGTTCCTAATTAATGCACATCATGTGGGCTGTCAGATAAACGTAATGGAACTCGATGGTGTTCTCTAAGTTTTGATCTTTAGGCGTGTTTGTGCGCGATGTTGTAGAATCGAATCGGTATAATGAGGTCGCGTTAAAGGGGCGATAAGATCCTTACTCCTTACTAAAAAGGAAACTGTTGGTGGCTGTTCTATTTCAGCTAGAGAACACTACAATCTGCTTTTTTGAACGGGCTAATGCTGTTGGACTCTACCAACCTTTACAGCGTCACCGGGCAGACTACAATGTACAAGAATCGCAAGAAACATGAAAAACGATGCAGAATTAAAGTGACCATTATAATAAAGCAATCAGTTGTTTTATGCAGTTGTTTTAAAAAAATATTTAAATATTTACAAAAGTGTTCATAAACACCCATAAACAAAATTAGGTTTGTATTTGGTGTTCTTTTTCTCTATTTTATAAAAGCCACAGTAGTAGTCTATGTGGTTATCAAAATACACAATATCCAAAGCGTTACCTATGCAAAGGGTGGATAGTTAATTATATTTTAGTTTGAAAACTATCGTGAGTATGACACATTTCGAAAGATAAATAACGGCTAATCTCACGTCAATTAAAAAACTGAAACTACTCCGACGAGGTTTCGGACATATTCGATGTCCTTCTTCTGAGAGCCAGTTACTAACGCCAGCCGCGGCGGCTTTCGCGAGCGTTAGCACGTAACTCTAATAATAATAGTAGTAATATGTCTGAAACCTGGTCGGAGTAATTTCGACTTTTTAATTGACGTGAGTTTAGTCGTTATTTATCTTACAAAATTAATTATTACTCTCAAAGTTAATGGATCTAAAATTTGTATTTTTGGTGGCAAATATTACAAAATCCAAGTTCTATTCTAGTATCTTATTGTCATAAAGTTATGGTAAACTAATAATTGAAAAATGTTCAACATGCATTATGGTACCAACTGTTAGTACATTCAAATCCCTAAGAATAGAGTAATAAATTACTTAAACAATAAAGCATTGTTTCGATCTGGGTGACGTCTCTGTTAAATCAATTCGAAGGAAGCATTCCTCGGGTCGTAGTACGACACAGTATGTTATGTGCATCAGCGTAATTAATAATGCATGTTTTGGTTCATTTTGTCGTCAGAGTGCTAACTTTTGGAAACGTCTTCGACTTCTTCACGTTGGGCATGCAAATTTTCAGTATATTCTAATTACAGCGATTAAAAAATACCAAATTCCATATTAAATATCTTAGCCTATAAATATGGTCACCGACGTAGCCCACCAAATTAGCAAACTGAAATTGCAATACGCTGGTCAAAAAAGCCACAGAACTGACAATGGTTGAGGTCAATCTATTCCTAAGTAGAGACAGCGGCTTGGTAAGTGTAGGATATCCATTGATGAGGTGGAGTGACGCCTTGCTGAAGAAGAAATAAGCGCAAGAGGAAGGGCTGCCACTAATTGGATAAGAAGAATAGAACACCAGGCTTAGTGGCGAGGGGCCTGACAGTAGACTTACTGAACCTATTATGATAAACCTATTGATATTAATGATAAAAGTTTAAAAAAGTATGAGTAAGTAAATGAAAACCGTTAGGGTCGACGAATAGCTGGAGCGACGACTTGCAGATATTGACTGGTAGTGACTGGATGTAGAGAGCTGAATATCGTGCCACATCGGAGAGGCTACAGCTGTGGACAAGGATAGTTTGATGATAATAATGATGAAGATGGTGACTTAAGTTTCTAAAGAATCGTTTTATTTTCATGTCTATATTATTCTAAATTATAGTATAGGTACTATAAGCAATAATGTATATCTTCTCGTATTGTAGTAGTTAGTATGCCTAAAAGAACTATTTAGATGACTTTGACAGAAATGCCAAGGCCTAAATAAACAAATATAATATAGCAAAGAAGAAATTAAATTAGGGATAAAAGGTATTTAAAAATGCTTTAAAATAAAGTTAATTATCCCAGGTACTAGAATCACCGTAGGCGTTTCTATTTTAATAAGAAATTGGGATTTTCAACTAAAGGCCCAAATTAAGTGTGAAACTTTTTTGTTTGTTTATTATAAGTTTGAAATTGAATTTATGAAGCTATGATCTTGTTCTTTTAGTTAGATAGGAATTTTCTGTCAGATCAAACATATGAGTTGGGATACAAAGGGCACTTGTGTTGTTCTTTACAACTTACTTTTAAGCTTATAGAGGTTTAAAAATAGTTGAGAAATAAAATCTAAGAAAATTAAGATGTTTATCAAAATAATCATACATTTAGAAGACATGGTTTAAAAATGCTTGATAGCTAGGTCCTAACTAATATGATAAAGGCGAAAGTTTGTATGTGTGTATGTTTGTTACTCTTTCACGCGCAAATGGCTGAATGGATTTCGATGAAATTCGGTACCAAGATAGCTTATATACTGGATTAACATATAGGCTACATTTTATCCCGAAAAAGTGAAATTTCCCGTAAGGTGAGCAACTAATTAAAATACTTTTTATCCGCGGGTGAAACCGCGGGGCGCAACTAGTAAGAATTATATGTTTTGGTGTTCGATAGATTCTGGATTGGACATATTCGTAATACAACAGATTCGCTATTTGACAGATTCGTAAATTGCGCAAAATCTTGAATTGAATGGATTTACTAAGGGTATTGTTCAAGTTGCCCCCTCCCCCTTTTTTTGGAACAAGGATACACACAACAAGGGAACACAGAACAAGGGGACGTTGTAATCGTCACGCGTCACCATCAAAATAAAAGTTGCACCAAAGTTAAACACGGTGGGCCAAAGAATTCCGACCGAGCCTTTGTCGGCACAAAACGGCACAGGTTGTAATTTGATAAAGTCGGACCGCCTACAACACGGACCTTTTGCTGTGAGGGTGCCCACGCAACCTACAATCTAGCCAGCGATGCGGGAAAAATAGGATTGGATACGGCATTTGGATCTAAAAATTTGGAGAATGATTCAAAGTAGAAGTTTAATTTTCCATTGTCTTACCTATGAAATTGCCGCTGTTTATGACATAAGTTACCGTATTTTGTTTCTATATTTTTAATTTCAATTAATTCTTAGCAAAAAGAACATAATTCATTTTATTATTAAACTAGAAACTTACTGTGATAATTATTATAATGAAATAAATACTTATTCCGCTTCTGTGATTTAATGGATATCTTGGCGGCCCTTCTTGTTTCACATAGAACCATTACCTACCTAATGTGCATGTTTGAATCAGTTTACTGGAGATGCAGGCAAGCTCTAAAAGCCTTAACAGATGTTCCGCCGCTGTTGACACCAACAACATGTAATATTATTATTATTATTGAGTCTTCAAGTCAATACGCCAATTGTATGGATTCTAGCCCGCCCGACCATTATTAAATAATAATAATTATGGTATACAGCACCAACCGCCATACACTTGCTATGAAGTGGCTGTCGTAAGCATTATCGATACTATCTAGTAGGTATTTCAAAGCAAAAAATTTAATATAATATGTTAAGTTATAAATATATTCTATTATTTATTCATAATTATGCTTTAGCATATAATGCCATATCTCTCTAACATTAAGCTTTCTTACGATTTCTTAAGATTTCCTGCGCCTAGACCGACCGGATCAAAATTATACAAGTTTAATGAATTCGACATTAATCCAAGACTATTTGGGATAGTCTTGTAGTCTGCTGTCATTATGTCGTTAAAGAGGACGACGACGTTACCGAAATTTGTTCGGAATTTCGGGACTTGGTAGTTTTTTGTACCTTTTGTTTTTTGGAAATGTAAGGAAAAGTATGTATTGAAGTGGTTTTTTACTTTTGAATAATACTCTAAGAAAACTTTTTGAAGTGAATTATTAATTAATGCATTTTAAAAAACACTTAGATATTTCATGAGTTTTACTACTGTCAAAAGCGTACCTACACTATAACACATACCAAGAAAAAGGGCCCATGATTTTATATACATATATGTTTTCATAAGTTTTTTGTTGGTATAATATTGCAGGGGTTGAGCCTCAACACTACTGAAATGAAGATCTATTTTGTTCTGGAAAATTATCAGTAATTCCGGGAAAACGAGTAAGTCGCGGGTGAACCCATAGCACGTCTCTACTATTTTATATTTTAAAGGTTCCAGTAGAAAAACTAATTTGACGTGCTTATAACAAAATAGTCATGTCAAAGTAGTTTTTCAACATAAACAGCATAGCACAATTCAACTGCATCCTAACTATAAAATTATTTTAAAGTGATCCTAATACCCAATTATTTAAAAATCATAAAACCATTGGTCGACTTAAGCCGACCTTTGTCAAAATCCAGTTTGCGGTTCCAAGTCCCTTTCAAATAGAATGATATTAAAATATAATTTATAATAGTAATAATTCAACACTATAATCCGTACCCGTGTAACGTTTTATACTTTTATAGGGCAACACTATTATGGAAATCATAACAGTCTTATTCAAGTCGGGAATGTCTTAAAGGAACTGTTTGTTCCGAAATTTAACATAACAATAAACTGAATTAATTTTGATGGTTTGTTCCCAGCGACCCTTATCTACATAGTTCTCGCGGGCAAATGTTAAATTACCCTTAATCGTTAACATAACAAACCAAGATAACCCTCAATACTAAGATCCAATAAAAAACATTAGTTTCAAGGAATGGCTCGTCATTAGCTAATCAAGAGCAGGTAAAGGGCAAATTTATTAGAACTGACCGAAATAGCATTATTATTTTAATTATAGAGTAAACATACTTTCGAAACCAATTTTGGCGTCACTACACTTTTTGTATAAACCTTTTTGTTTATCGGGCTAATCTGGGAGTGATGTGTCTAACATAAAGATTCAACAAAAGCAGGTATAAAATGAGAAAGTGCTTCGTATTCTCGTAAAAGTTTCGAGTTGACACTTCAGGATTTCAAGTCATGACAGCACAAAAATCCAATGGCCCTGATAACGGAGGGGACAAAGTGCCAGTGCGTAGACATGGATTATCTACCCCAGACTCCCCAGGACTTCGTAATCTTCCCCCGACAGCTTTCACTCATAGTAACCGACATCATACGCGGGATTACGCTGTCATTGATGTGGAAACTGATACAAAGCCCACTGAACCACCTTTAATCACCTGCGCTTTTTGAGGATTTCGAGGGGTCTAAATTGTTTGTTTTCGTCCAAACGGTATTAAACAGAGAGGAATTTTTAATTGGATGAATATTTTTTGGTGTTTTAAAAAGTTGATGGCATTCATCATCAATAGGACGTCCCTTGCTGAACACAAGCCTCCCCCATAAAACGCCACTTATCATGGGGGGCATAATCACCACGCTTGGCTTGGGTTGGTGATCGCAGAAGAATTTTAATGTTACGAGAAGAATGCTGGTGACTATTTTATTCATATTCCCTTAGCCAGCTATTACGGTACACACGGGAAGAGATAGGGTGATCCTATTCATACACCGCTGGAACTACACGGCCATTGATGGCACTATAATGATGCAAATCATTTGCATACAGAATTATCATATTTATTCACGTTATTTTAAAGGTTCATATTTGTAAGTCAAAATGAAATCAGTTGTTTTTTTTCGTTAAATAAGTGTTCTAGCTCTCAATCAAAATAAATGCTATAAAGTCCGCTCATAACTCGTACCGGGAAAATACGAGGTGCAAATATGAACACCTTATTTAGTCATGTCGGAAACAAACCAGTTACCAGTAGCCTGAGAAACTTCTAGTCGCTCCAGGGAAGTAAATCATAAAGATTCATTCTGAACATTTCTGAGCTCTGATGAACGAGCGCGGTTGCAAGAACACAGATGCATAACATGCCCCAGCAGCGCAGTAGACGGCAGCTCAAAGATTACAAATCTCTCATCTCACGCGTCATTTACCAGTGCAAGCGAGATGCAAGATAATGTGATTAGTCAAACGATACTTGATCGCCCCACGGCGTCCAACTCTCGACTGCATAAAAACCCGGCGACAACCAAGCAACACGCACTCACTCATAGGCTCATAGCTCTGATTACACAACACACCACGCACACACACGTCTCTGGGATTAACGTCAGACAACCCGTTTCCTGTTACCTGCTCCGGAGCGAAAAGACGTTGCTCAGTAATTTAGACTTAATTTCACATTTGAAATCAAAACACTGGTTAAAATCACACAAGGAAAGAGATCAGAACGAGTGAGATTGGAACTGGAATCGTTCAAGCATTTTGAAGTCTCTATTTTCTAACACCGAAATGTCTGTAACAAATCCGTGCAGCGGACGCAATCTACGGGACTTAAAACAAACAATTACTTCGGTTTATTTGAAAAGGAGAGCAAAAAGCGGAGCAATCAAATCGGTGCAGCTACCGTGCGGCAAAAAACTTGGGCTTGGATGTGCTCGGTGGCTGTAACGGACCGAAGCATTGGCAGACGTAATAAGGTAGCCTCCGAGAGCTTGGCAGATCATTTCCACGTTACGATCATCTACACGGCTTTCACTCATGGTATTAATATGTGACGAGAAATGGTTTAAGACGTATGCATAACTATTACAATGTATACATATACATTACATCCGATAGCCTATTTACTGTAGTGGTTGAGCAGTGAGGTTCATAACCCGAAGGCGACAGGTTTGATTCCTGCGACAGGACGAGTATTTGTATATGAAAAATAAAGCGCAAATATTTGTATAGAACAAGTATTTGCGCCTTTTTCTAGGTAGTTCCTGGATTCCTAGATACAAGAAATCCTAGTTAAGGTCTAGAATCTATGTATGTGATCGCTTAAAATAATAATAATAATAATAATAACGCCCAATGATCACATACATAGATCCTGGACCCTAACTAGGATTCCCTGTGTCTAGGGACCCAGGAAATACGAGGACCATGGTCCCACAACACCCAGACTCAGAACAAGTATTTGCACTTTTTTTTTCTGTGCACAAATACTTGTCCTGCCGCGGGAATCGAACCCGCTACCTCCGGGATATGAGCCGACCTGCTCAACCACCACACCACAGAGGCTGTCAAAATATATATATTTATCGAAGATGTAAGGTTGAAATTTTCTATTGTTATTTATAGCAATATTATTACTTGAACTATGAAGCAGTGTAATGTGTAAAGCAACAAATGCATCAATTACGGAAGTGTAAATGCCAAATCACAAGACCTACAATTCACAGTCATGATCAAAGCATCAGCTGTTAACCCGTAACAAATTCATGGCAAGGTGACATACTTTCAACGAAACCCGGCTTGCTACGGGTACCGTGGCGAAATGACTTCGAATTTTCATAAATAACGCATAAGATCTCTGAACAATAAATAATATGATTCGCTGCGCTCGAACCAGCTGCGCTAAGGAGCGCGTTGAATCGCACGATTTGATACGCGCCTCCATCAACTTCGCTTTTGTCAAAAGCTAACCTAATAAAGTTTAGCAGATGTGATTTTCTAAACAAGACACTAACAAATGGAAGCTTGGAGCGCGATAACACAGGAGAAAATGAACGGCGATCTTGCGAGGCAATTTTCTCTTTTACGTTATGATTAATGTTTTTATCAAGGAGATTACGTGTTTATAGTTACAGCGCGCAATATATTTCAGTCTCGCAAGAACGTAATGGGATGCGAAGGGAACATTCTACTTAAGCTAATGCAGTTGAATTAATTTAGAAGTTTGATCATCGATGCTCTGAACGGCGTGGCAGGAATTTTGCAACAAAAACTAGCAAAAGGGTTAAACGATGTTCTTTTGCGCTATCGCGACACTATCGATAGGGAACGAATGTTCTAAAAGCGAATTTCGGCGGTTGGACTTTATCCCGCGAATTCCTGCTAACGTTGTGATATGGACAAAAAAACGGACCTGCATCATTATAGCCTATTGTAACAAATTTGAAATTTTTCAAAAGCGAATTCGTCAAACGTAAAACAATTCGATACGCGTTCGAGTTGTTGTTCGGGCTTTAATTCAATTTCTTCGTCGTCCGAACCGCTCGCGTGAATTGGGTCGCGTAAGCGGGACCGCCCTTTTGGGACCAAAACGTTACTTTTTTCACACAGATTGCGCGTTCTTTGATCTCCAGAATGTGTGTGTTAAGCGTTTCCTTCGCTTTGTGTCAGCGCTGTGTGCGTCTCGTACGGACGGAGTCGCAACGACACCCAGCGGGATGTAAAAATCAAAAACAACCAATTCGCAATGATTTTCCTCCAAAAAAGGGTGACTCGGTCTAAACCGTTACATTTGCTTTTATTTTAACATTGCAAAAATTTCACTTCTTTGTGAGCTTTTAGGAAGCAAAATTTCCAATTAAGTGTAATGAATTTTGTACGAAAGTTTGAGTTTAAATTTCTTTGAGGAGGTGAGCAAAGGTGTCAAGAACTTGGAATTTCATTCTTGACACAGTTCGCTGTTATGAACATTACTTCATCCGTTCCGAGAGAGTTTAGCACGTCGTAAACCGTTGGATCCATTACGCGGGGGCGCACGAGATGATACTAGCCTCACTTTATGAGGTACCTGGTGAACATGGTTCAATATTTTTCGACGGATTCTGCCTTTTGCGGATCTGCAAAGAAATATTACCTGAGATACCTGTAAAATATAAATGTAGTCATAGTAATATAATATATAATAGATGTAAGTTATTAATATCGACCATATTACCAAATTTAATTGAGATTTGTTAAGCACAGTATTTAAGACAGCCTCTGTGGTGTGGTGGTTGAGCAGGTCGGTCAATAATCCGGAGGCGGTGAATTCGATTCCCGCAATAGGACACAGAATAAAATCGCCAATACTTGTTCTGTGTCTGGGTGTTGTGGGACCATGGTCCTCGTAGTTCCTGGATCCCTAGACACAGGGAACCTTAGCTAAGGTTCAGGATCTATGTATGTGATCGTTGGAAAGAAAGTAAGTAGGTAAAAATTTTAAAGTTATTTATTCTATTATGTCCTATAATTCTTTAACGTTTTCTTCTAAGTCTTTCTAAGTTAAGATGAAAACAAGGTAGAAATCCACGGCTAAACTTAGGACGAAGGATGCCTTAATTAACATCCTTGGTAGGGTCTTGGTGAAATTAAATGTACCTTATGTTTAAAATGCAAAACACTGGTATAGATGGTAGGACTTTTTGTATAGACATTTATTCAGGACACCACACAACATTACATTACATTATAGAAGAATACAGTATAATTTAGAAAACAAAGCAAAAATAGCCTAATTAACAAATAGGCAGGTAGGAGAAGTAGGTAGTAGGTACCACCGCTTTGGCAGTTATTCTGCCATCAAGCACTACGGTGATCCTGTTTGAATGGCACTGTAGTTAGTAAAATTACTGGGCAAATGAGACTTTATGACCCAATCTCACAGTCTAGTAACCTTATCTAATCTTATTACTAGAACGTGCACAAGATATCAGTCTCAAGATGACGTGAGCAGTGCAGTGTAACGCGAAACTCTATACTTTAGAGTTCTAAGTGACACTGCAACTGATATGGGCAGCCGTGTCGCTTAACATCAGGTGAACGGTTAGCTCGTCGCGTCATCCCTTAATATAATAAAAAAAAAAAAAAAAAAAAAAAACGGAATGAATTAAAGTTTCTTCACTACATCAGGGAGTAATTTATTAGAAAGTTTTGGAATTGTTTGCAAAAAAATACATTGTGTTGATGACATTAAATATATTTTCCCGTCAAAGTGCCTTTATTCTTTCAACTAAATACTACAATAATATAATAACTAATACTAAATACTAACAAATCAAAAAAACATTTGGACTATATGCTGGCCGCTATGACCTATACACAGTCCAAATGCTCAAGCCCACTACCAGTAGGTAGCGTATCCAACATGCTGGCAGCATTGCTCCGTTGAATTGCAATGCTGATTCGTTGTGCCAAATAAGTGCCACCATTTTGGTCACGCGTAGCATCGACCAGGCGTTCTGATATACTTTGGAAAACGCGATGAGCTCCTGGCCCCCACGGATCCAGGGTTTCAACAACAAACGGCAATATGTAGCCGCCACAGAGATTACTATGCATGCGCCGTTCGTTTTTTTATTTAAAACAATTATACGATGTTGTTTCACGCTAATAATAATTGATGAAAAAGTAACTAAAGTACTAAAATATAACTGCTATTTCTAAAGGAGTTGATTTGTGAATCTATTGTACTTTTATGCTTTGATAGCTATTAAGGAACATTAACCTTGACAGCATACCATTTCTCATTTTCTTCATCTCGACGCCACTTTCAAAGTATCTCTTTACGACAGTAACGTATATCCCCTCCCATGCATTACGTCTTCAAGATATTAAGCTCGTAAATAATTACAAAAAGGTCATATCTCACAATTATAATATGATGCATGGACATAAAAAGTTTCCATGGTGAGTCTAACACGTTCCCGTGGGGTCGAAAAGGACCAAGCGAACAATATATTATTATGTAGCAAATGATCTTTGTCGGGGGCCAAAATACGCTTCTTTCTTGTGAGGTCCTGCCTTTCGGCTCAGGTGACAATACAGCGTTACAAATTGGACTTCGATTCAACAAAATCAATAATTAAAAGCGATACGTGTAAATGTAACGAATTCTTTTGTATTACTAAGAATGCTTGTTGCTGACACGCTGCGCGCTAATTCTTCTAATTTCGCCCTCGTCGAAGCAAATTCTTCTTTTTAATGTACCTAACAAAAGATGCACCGTTACAAATGTCAGAAATGTAGAAATTAATGGCGACAACCTTTTATTCGTTTCTTTTGTCTAGAACAAAGTTGCTTTGTCTATTTCAGAGTTAATAATGGAAGTGTTTAGCGTCAAAGCTTTTGTTGGTTCCGAAAAAAATAAGCTTCGCCGTGATGAATAGGTCGCGTGGCGTGCGACAAGACATTGAATGTGATTTCTTTACGCATTAGTCACATAGCTAACGGATATGATTTTTGAGAATGAACGCTAATCTGTAGGCTGTAATACTTTAAGAATTGAAATGTATTGGAAAAGGTGAGGCAACAGAACGTGTGAGGTTAGCTAAGCGAATATTCTAGAATAGATTACGCTCGCCTGAATCCTATTAGGTATTGTCATGTTTTTTTCAACTTTATCAGCAACATAAAACTACATCCGATAGTAATGTGATTAAATTTTACTTTACGAAATTTCAATTTATGTGTAATTGGCTAAGTTTAATAAGGATTTGAAAAATTATAACTCTGAACTAAGAAATGTATGCTCCACACTGAAATATACATGAAATATTTGGAACTAAGTACTATTTAGATTAGTTACATTTACATTATTTACTAGGTGGTAGGACTTTACTGCAAAGTTCGTCTAGGTAGGTACCACCGCTTTGCCAGTTATTCTGCCGCCAAGCAGTAGTGTACAAGCACTGCTGTGTTCCGGTTTGAAGGGCACTGTAGCTAGTAAAATTACTGGGCAAATGAGACTTTATGATCTGATCTCACAGTTTAGTAACCTTATTACTAGATTGTGCTGATGTCTCAGGATGACGTGCGCAATGCAGTGTCATGCGAACCTCTATACTTTAGAGTTCCGAGTGACACTGCAGCTGGTATGGGCAGCCGTATCGTTTAACATCAGGCGAACGGCTAGCTCGTCACGTCATTCCTTAACATAAAAAAAAAAAAATTAGTACCTAGTATAGTTATGTTTAATTATAGATTTACTATTTAAATTAGCTAGACAGATTTATTAAACATATGTATCAATAATACATAATTATAAAATGAAATCAGTATACGGCTTCATAATCTGGATGCTAATATTTGATAATTAATTCTTCAGTAGTATAATTTCCGTCTCAATCAGCCTTATTAATAAACGGGTATTAGTCTGGGATTAGTTACCTCAGCTTTTGTCCTTTTTTTGCTACTGGAATATTTAGCTGGATCGAAAGAGACAAAAGATGGTGTAACTAGCCCAAAGCTAGTTCGTGTTTATTAATAAGGCTGTAAGTTAGTAGAAAGAAAACAGTTGAAAAATATAATAGTAGAATTTGAAAGTCATAGAAGTATAAATAGTAAAATGTAATTCTGTTACAATGGTGATACAGTTTAAACATACATACATTAAACACAACTACGCATGCAGATAGCCCGATTGGCTATCCAGAAATAGATTAAACTGGGTATGGAGTAATAGTAAACTTCAAATGATACCGAAGATACAGTTGGACCACGCTGAACTTTTATGAAAACTTTATATGTACCTATATGTAAATAAATAAAATAATAAATATCTGTGGACATTTCACACAGCGCCATCTAGTCCCAAACTAAGCAAAGCTTGTACAATGGGAACCAGATAACTGATACAATACTTAGATATTTTTTGTTTGTAAATACATACATAGAATACAATATAACACCCAGACACAGAACAAACATCGAAGTTCATCACACAAATGTTTGTCCTGTGTGGGGATCGAACCCACAACCCACAGTCCAGGAGGCAGGGTTACTATCAACTGAGCTATAGGGCCAGTCAAAGTCAGTGTCTATGAGAAGCTCCCCATAGACACATATACATACGTTGAAATAATAGCACCCGCTTTTTTTACCTTTGTGGTTAAAATACTAGCTTATGATAAGAACACTTAAAAGTGAAAAATAGGTTTTAATAAATGAATAATGTATTATCTAACTAGGATATATGACAGTCCCCTATTTCAAAGTATTTGAAAATGATACATATTAAATAAAATAACTTTAAAAGTATTTTCACCGACTTTTTATGGGTATTCAATATTTTAATACTCTCTCTTATTAAGGTGGTCAAGCTGTTTATGTAGTAGCTATGTAGAAACAGGTTGGAAACAGGTTGGAAACAGGAAGCGCGTGCAGTAAATGACGAAGATTTACATTCTGACGCTCTCTAGCGGGATCTAGTTCATTTATTTTATGCTTTTTGCAGTGTAACTGTGACTCAACTGTTTGAATCGATCTTCATGTACTATTACCAAGATTACAGTAAGTTTAATTATAAAAGACTTTACACATAAGCTAGGTATAGTTGTATATATAGGTATATTGTCTTAAAAAGTTTTATAAAATTAATAATGGCTAAATTCACGTCAATTAAAAGTAGAAATTCCTCCGACCAGGTTTCGGACATATTTCGATGTCCTTCTTCTGGGATCCAAAGCCCAGGCGGCTTTTGCGAGCGTCTTAAAAAAATAATAAGTATTAAAATTAAAATATCTAAATATCTATGTAATAGGTTTTTTAAATATGTATGTATTAGGTAACAGTCATTCAAATATTACATACTAGCTTCTGCCCGCGGCTTCGCCCGCGTGGCCTATAAAAATTTTTTTTTCATAGATAATTCAAACACTCATTTCACCCCGTTAGGGGTGGAATTTCGAAAAATCTTGGTAAGATACCTACACTTTACAAAGAGCACACCCTCCGAATTTCAAGTCCCTAGGACCAGTGGTTTAGGCTGTGCGTTGATATATAAGTCGTCAGTCAATCAGGACTTTGAATTTTATATGTATAGATTTAAAATAAGTTAATACTAAGCTAAAAGGAATACAAAATTATAGAGTTTACACAGCTATTTTTTTTTTATCAGTTATTCCACGAACAATAAAAACCAAATGGGTGAACGCAAGTTATGAATTATATAAGTAGAATTCTAGAAAAAGAATATAAAATACCACAACTAATTAATATTCAATACAAAATGTCTCGAAAAAGATTAACAATCCCAAACCCATTAATGACTAATAAAGGATTAAGGGAATCCACGCACTGCCGCAACGGCCGTAGAATTTTTTAATATCTCTAAATCATCCGACCGAATGGACATTCTTAGAATCCCTACTAAATTATAATAATGTCTCCATAAAGCGTGAGCCTATCTAAATTATACTTTGACATAGGAGCGAAAAATGTCATCTCTAATCTTTAAACGATAAATCTCTTATGCAAATTTTACGCTATTTTATTCGGATCTGATCTTCCAGGAAATATTCTGCAAAGCCTCGATTTGAAACAATCAAATTCATGCAAAGAATTTATCTGACCTCTCCACATTAACAGGAAATTGTAAGATTTGCATAATGCATTCTGTTGCCACGAGAAATAAAAAAAAATAGGTCTGTTGTCTTGAAATCTGGATAACGTTACTGGAATATCTTATTAAGGGATGAATAGTGGCGCCAAGCGAATCATAAAAACGATCCTTGCCTTGTCCTACTCATATTAAGTATCACACTAATATTGTAAAGGTGAAAGTTTGTATGTGTGTGTGTGTTTGTTGGTTGGAGACCAGGATCTATGTATGTCAATATGTTGTATAATGTTGATCACAAAATATGAAAAATTGAACAACTGAAAATATGAAAATGAAATGGCATTTATTTCGCATTAATTAACACTAAATTAAAGATTCAATTTACATTTAAACATAATCCTAATCTATATTTATATTTGCAATTGGTTATTTTAAGTTTCAAAACAAACAAAGAAGCAAACAAAAAATGATGACAGAACGTTATTTATTTTATCACGTTCCTGGATTCAGTGAAACAGAAACTTACTTAAACAATGCATGTGCAACATTTAACAATAGGTGGGCAAAGACAAAGATATAATATTCCCAAGACAGCTGGTTGCGAAAAAAGTTCTCACTTCTTATCTATAATCTGGGTGAGCGGGTCTGTCCAGTTTTTTCTTATTTCCTTATTTAGCGTGTTAGAAAGATTGCTGATAGTGAGGACATGGTGGTAAAATAATATTTTCTTGCGAATACTCCGAAGTCTAGCCTGTTTTAGGTGATCACGAAACTTTGATAGCAATAGAATAAAAAAAAAACATTCCTAATTCGAAAACTTTCATAGTAACTATGCTCATAAGCTGTCAAATCCATACAAATTTGTGTTTCACTCATTTCATCACGTAACTTAATTGATCGCCTACAAGTAATTATGTAACTCGATGTTAAACTATCTGCATTGCTTTTATTTTCTAACCAAAGAAAGTTCCTATCAGTATTTATTAATTTATAGAAGAAAAGATTAATTAAAATTCAAAATCTTCCGCCACAAGGAAAACTAAGAAATTATTATACGAATTCACCTTACAAACAAAAAATTAATCAAAATCGGTTCATCGGTTTCATAGATACATACAATGCTGTACATGCTCACTGAGGAGATGTAGTGTTATTGTAACTATTGTTTTATTAATTTATCTTTTAGTAAAAGATAAAAATCTTACAAAAAGAGTACAATTCAACCTCATGGATTTTAGCACGCCCGACCAGTGCTTTTTTTATTTTTTATTTATTTATTTAGGATCAACAAACAGTTACACAACAAATATAATCTTTAAAAGTATAAGCCTTAGATTATAGGTAGTTAGTGTACCAACAACAAATAGTGTTTAATAATAACTATGTAGGCATACAGCACCAACCGCCATACACATGCTATGACACGGCTGTCGTCAGCCTTCCCAAAGAAAAATTGTGACTCTTGATTAAAAATATGCCATCTTAAAAATAGACGAAGTGTCTGGATTATTGCAATTCATTGTTATCACAGTGAGAACTCGACCTTATCGCTAGATAATTAGCGCTTGCCTCGTTGCCTTCGAATAAAGGTATATTATGATTATGAGTGAAACATTATGCAAGTCTCGACCACCCACATTGGAACACTTGTATGCACCATTGTATTGACTAGCTGCTTGACGGTGCAGTGGAATACAGTACCTTGGCTCTGGCTTTCGAGCGGGTTCCTTGACGAAAGGGGCTTCATTTCCACTCCCTATTATTTTATTTGCGATGGTTAGTGTGGAGTTTTTAATGTGATTTATACTTTTTCATCAGTCATACTCGGAAAGTAGGTCTGAAGTTGCCTAAGGAACGACTTGAAAGTAATACTTTTCAGCTCCATGGTGAATCATTTACAATTGACAGCTGTCAAATTATTAAAAAAAACTAGTTCTATTTCACATTTCTACTAAACCGTGTTCCAACTTTCTCTACAGCTACTCAATTACAGTGCGATGTAAAATTAAAATAGCATAAAGTTAAGTATTAATTAATAGAATATATATTTTTAAGTGACTATTATAATTCAGTTTCAACTATTTCTTTAAAATAACATAAATTATGGAAAATATATACCATTTTTTCAATGAAAATTAAAAATACTGGTTAATTAGTTGGCATGCCACTGAAATAAAACAATCTGGTATTAGGTAGTTGTTACCTTCCAAAAAGTAGTTGTTAGACGTACTACACGTCTTTATACAACTTACCTAATAGTTAGGTCCAATGTTTAGTATAAACTATCGCTAATTTGTCGGTAATATTATAGATTATAAACATTACTTCATACAAGCACTAAATCTGGAACCTCTTGTAACACTTTTCAACTGTCATTATTGATTTTAAGTCTATGGTTTGGCTTAATTAGAGCTCTAAACGCGAGCTTACGTACTGTTTACTCGAAACGTATCGTCCTAATGTAATGCGGTGTGTCTGTGGGAATGCTACGGAAGCCGGCTTTGTGATTAGATTAGTGTGAATGAGTGATTTTGTTTGACATTTTGATGCGTTAAAGATGGAACTCGTTGATGTTCAGTTTGTGTAACTAACGCATTTGAAACGCTCTTTCCATTGTTCGAGCTCCACCTACTTTAGTTAGATTCACTAATATAGGTAGCGTTGATAATAGTTACAGTTTATTTTTTGGAAAACTTAATAAATCATCATCGATCATCATCTACCATCATCAATCGTCATTATAAATTATCATCACCCTGCAGATATAATACACTTAAAGATTTAACATTAGATTACTTAGAGAGGCTGCTCGCCTCCTCCATCCATCGGCTCTCTCCAGTTTCGGCATGCTTAGTAAAGTTATGAAATAAACTAGGTAGGACTTTTGTGCAAAGTTCGTTTAGGTAGGTACCACCGCTTAGCCAGTTATTTTGCCGCCAAGCAATACTGTGTTCCGGTTTGAAGGGCACTGTAGCTAGTAAAATTACTGGGCAAATGAGACTTATGATCTGATCTCACAGTCGAATAATCTTTTTACCAGTGCTGATGTCTCAGGATGATGTGCGCAGTGCAGTGTCATGCGAACTTCATCTTTTGGAGTTTCGAGTGACACTGTTCTGTTATGGGCGGCCGTGTCGCTTAACATCAGGTAAACGACTAGCTTCATCATTCACTAACATAAAAAAGGTAGTTGAATTGTCATTCAATGATACGCAATAAAAAAATAAATAGAAAAACTACTCCTGAGGTTTAGACCTCTTTTAGTACATCATCAATTCAAGAGCACCGGATATATGCTCGAAACCTGGTCGAAAAATCGACGAACTATTCGTGAGATATATATTAATTTAATAATTATTCACATTCATGAGGGCTTTTAATACTAAAATGAAAGAATAATCAGCGCTTTAAACTGGTTCAATAAACTTCGAAAATGTATGTCGTTATGATAAGCCGTAATAAGGACGAAAGTTTTTGGGTGGCCTTTATTCTGCTATGCCAAGCCTTAGGGTTAAGGTTGAGTGTATCTGCTTACTCGAGATGACATGCGTGACGACGAATTAAATAATTTACTGTGAACCTACAAAAAAATGAGTGTGCTTTATACCACACAACTGAAGTAATTTTTTTTTGTTAACTCCATCTATCGGCCGGAAAACTTTGTTTTGGCTTTATTTAATGTTAATGTCTTCAATTGCAGAATTTTACCGGACACACCGACAAAATAATAATTTTTTTTTAACTTTGTTATGTTGACTATGGAGATTACGTTAACCAACTCAAATACCGTTCGCCTCGCATTCACCAGCTTACTTCCCTTAAGTCAAGCGTGCGTTTTGCTTCAATAATAATTTTACAGCACGCTCTAACTAAACGTACCTATATTTGCAGGTAAATCATGCTTATTTATGCATTATTTACCTTACGTTATTCTTGTTTTTGCAAAAAAACGATTACTCACAAAAATATAATAAATGTGTGCTTAAAAAGCCTTACTTATAAACGGGTATTAGTCTCGGATTAGTTACATCAGCTTTTGTCCTTTTTTTGCTACTGGAATATTTAGCTGGATCGATAGAGACAAAAGATCGTGTAACTAGTCTAAAGCTAGTTCATGTTTATTAATAAGACTGAAAAAGTCCTCGCATGGTTACCCGACAACTATAGGTATACGAACTATTACGTTTTATTAGCTGTTATTTTATAAACATATTACTCATAGCTACAACCAACCAGTTGGCACTTGACTCCTTATGGTACATCAATCAATTGAAGATCAGTGTAACATTAAGCATATGCTATGTGCGTGAATGAATAACTACATTATAGGATCGCCCCTACTATTGAAACTTTCGTGAGTTTACTTACAGAGACTAAAAGAAAATATAATAATAAGGGCTTAGACTGACTTCTACCGCCTTAATTTCATACTGAGAAATACTTGGAAGATATTTTTATTTATTACATATTTTTCCTGCCATTTTGATTTAATTTATATTCGATCGATTTTGATAAAATTTCTATGGAACCAATCTGTAGATATATCCTTTCAAATAAAAACAGTATTTTAAAAATCGGGTTGTAAATGAAGGAAATATGAGGTAAGAAACATATAAAAACGATAGCCGAATTGAACACTTCGTCTTTGAAGTCAATTGAAAATAAGCTTTGAAGACTCAAGAGAAGAGGTATTTTCAACCCCTTTTTTCAATGCTTTTAATTGGATAAGACCTTGAGAAAATAAGAGTTTACAAGACCTACAGTGTTGAAGATGCATTAAAAGAAAAATATTACTTTCAGGTACCAATAAAGGAAAAGTTTGTTAGTACGTCAAGAGTCTCTAGAATTATGTAATATAGTAACATTACTTAATTCTAGAGACTCTTTATGTAGCTAGAGTACTAGCTTAAAGTTTTCTGATAGATAACATAAACAATTAACACCAAAAAATGCAAAGGCTCTTCGAGAAAATGTAATATTGATAGCGGGTGACGCGACGGGAAGTGCCAAACGAGAATTAGAGGTATTTAAAGTTCATGTTGGTGTCGAGATTCCTCATTTCAAGTAAAACGTGAGATGGGAACAAGTGGTAGAGACACAGAATTACCCGACCTATAATGCACGACCTATTTATCAAAGTCGAATTAGTAGGTGACATCAGGGTGTAAAACATATGGCGTGTAGCGATTCCGTCTGTCTGTAATCCTCGGTATTATTATGTCGAATTAGGTGCTAGACTGTTAGTAAATTATACCAATTGGGTCTTATAAATAGCAGCATATGTTGTTATCCGGTGTCGACATTTGTAGGATTGTTTATCTACGTTGTTCAAAATGTGGAAATATGCGATGCTGGCTAAAAGCAATAATCAGAATAACCGATGATAGTTTCCAAATTTCATTATTATTCATTTGGAGGTTCTAATCCAACATTTTTATTTTTATGTTAATGAAAATGATGAGCGAATCGTTCGCCCATACCGAGTCAGTGCCATACGGAACTCTAAAATATAAAGGTTCGAGTGACACTGCACTGCGCACATCATACTGAGTTATCAGCACAGTCTAGTAATAAGATTACTTGACTGTGAGATCAGATAATAGTCTCATTTGCCCTGTAATTTTACTAGCTACAGTTCCTTTTAAACCGAAATACAGTAGTGGTTGCACACTACTACTTGGCTGTAGAATAACTGGCAAAGCGTTGGTGCCTATAGACGAACTTTGCAGAAAAGTCCTACCATCGACTAGAACTAAATTTATTAAATTTAAGTTCCAAAGGTTATTTGTGTTGTAATTAATTATCAAACCAAAAATGTTATCTTCTTTTATCAACAGTATAATAATCTGCCAAGATATTGAAATATTTTAAAATTAAGGTAAATTCAAAATTTCACGAACCAAATGCAAAAACAACACAGAATTACCTCATTTAGTCACCGATACGTTGTCGGCGGTACTCGTGTTACAACAACAAAATGATTTAGTAAAAAACCGGACAAAAACAAATTTATGTCTCCTCCGGGACGGTCCTCGGTGTCCATTACATGATATCCTTTCTTGATTTATTGCGTTGAATCTTGACGTGAATGTACCGACGCATTTTTAAAATAAAGCAGCGTACTTTATCGCATTCAAAAAACATTGTGGCAGTGCGAAAGCCCTTATCTAAAAATGCCTATAACTCTTTGGTTAAACCAATTTGGTGAAACAAACGTAAGAGCCTGTTTAGAATTACTAAAAATACATTGGTAAAATACCAAAATCCATTCAGTAATTTTCGATTTTATTCCATCTATAGATATTCCATATTACAATCCTAAAAGTATGTATTCTGTACTAGGTGGAAGGACTTTTCTGGGAAGTTCATCTAGGTAGGTACTATCGCTTTGCCAGTTATTCTGTCGCCAGAAGCAATAGTGTGTGCTATTTGTGTTCCGGTTTAATAACTGGACAAAATTAGACATTAGGACCTGATCTCGCAGTCTAGTAATCTTATTACTCAATAAGCACAGTCTAGTAATCTTATCATTAGATTGTGATGAGGTCTCAGTATGATATATTATCCCAGTATTCACAGTCGTGAAACCGTGTATTTTAGAGCTGATTGATACTGCAACTGTTACAAGTGTTACTGTCGCTTAACATCAGACCAATGACCAGCGAGTCAGGTCATTCATTTTGAACATCAAATCATGTTCCTTTACCTTTATCATGTTCATTTCATGTTCGTTTTTTATGAAAATGAATGACCAGTACGAATGAATGTCTTACCATTTTGAAAAATTTATTTGACTTAGCCAAAGTTATATATCTTAATTAATAGTTTCATACGAAATCACTAAGATATCTATTCAAATTGTAGCTATAATATCTAAATTGTAGAGTAATTTTACATATTTCTTCGGGCAGATTATATCAGTTCTAATAATTTACCTTTATTGTCTAGTGTGTTTCTTTTCGAAAGAGTTATGGTTGTAAGCGAAATAATAAATGGTTTTACAGACTTTATTATCAACCAGAATATGAACTTAACACTCAAAATAACGGTGTTATAATGAAGTAAAATTAAATTAAATTAGCCAAGTACGACACATAATCCTAGAGTAAGTAAGTACCTACTAAATAAGTAGACATTTTTAAAATTTATACATATAAGGATAATATTAGTATTGATAATCCGAATCTTATATATTACACTATTGTAATATATAAGATTCGGATTCGGATCACAGTTTGTGTCGGAAGCTAACCAGTAGTGGGAAAGAGAAATTAATTTTTTTCCAAACTCACATATTGTAATACGCTTGCCGTACATAATATTTGACATTAAGCACTTTGTTTGTAAATATATGAAGTGAGTAATCTAATTTGACTTGTAAAGGTACTAAAAATAGCCTATTTACAATATAGTTCTTTGACATTGATAGTATATCTTCATAAATTATTAATGTTATACTATAATATTATAGAAACTGACGTGAGTAATACTCATCACTACAACTATTACACGGCTAACACTCACGAAATACAGTCGAATAACTCGACCGGTGTTCGGGCAATATAAATAGATGCCCATCCTCAAGGAGTAGCGGAGCGGCGGCGGTGGCGGCTCGGCGCTGACGACGCGATATTGCCCGAACACCAGTCGAGTTATTCGACTGTATTTCGTGAGTGTTAGCCGTGTAATAGTTGTAGTAATGTTATACTACCCATCTAATATATTTTACAACCATGAACTATAAAATTGCTTTTTTCTGCTTAATTAAAAAAAAAACTAAATAATTCACCTTTCTAGCGCCAATTTTTTTAATGTATGATTGATGTGACAAGCTAGTCTTTCATTTGCTGTTAAGCGACACGGCCACCCATAACAGAACAGTGTCATTCCAAACCAAAATATATAGTTTCTCGTGACACTGCACTGCACACATCATCCTGAGACTTCAGCATAGTCTGGTAATAAGATTACTCGACTATGAGATCAGATCATAAAGTCTTAATTGTCCGGTAATTTCACTAGCGACAGTGCTTTTCGAACCGGAACACAGTTGTGTTTGCACACTACTGCTTGGCAGCAGAATAACTGGCAAAGCGGTGGTACCTACCTAGACGAACTTTGCAGACAAGTCCTACAACCTAGTTTTTTAATTTTGGCCCCACTTTTACCTAAAACAAGATTTCTAAACAAAAGGTTTATAAATAGAATCAAAAGTGCTCCTTGCCTGGGCTATTCGTCACTCGGAAACGAAGACTCTCGTTGTCAAGAAGAGACTTCACTTCACTCACAAAGAGTCTGTTGAAAACTCGAAAGCTTGAAACAATGCCAGTGACAGTAAATGTAGATAGTAACAATGCCAATTACGAAGGAAACGTAGTTCGAACACGCAAACGCTCCAATCAATTTTATATACGAGCTTCCATGTTTATGAGCTCGGGGAAGATCGTTTATCTATGCAATGTACCACTTCCTCTATTCCACGTTTTGTTCGATCATATTTATTGCGCCTCGACAAAGTCTCATTACTTAACAAAAGTTTATAGCCTCTCCGTTCTCATTAGGGAATTCATTTGTAGCTCTACATTTTCCATCTAATCTAGCTTCAGTATTTTCTCTGATAACGTTGGTTTCGGATATCTCAAATACTTATGAGATATCCGAAAGGTTTCTTTGTTTAGTTTTAATTAATTTATTGATACTTTAATACGAATGAATATTTCGCGTTCATATCGTCTTTTGGTCTAAACTTATTGGCTTCAAAACCTATTTCATTAGCAGCGATTTGTTATCTCGATAATTTGTTACAAATGTCTAGTTCAAAAATTTAAAGTTATTTGGAATAAATGTGAAATCGTAGACATGTTTGGGTCAAAATGGGTGTCCAAGTTGGGTCTTTTAATGTCTTTATAAGTGCTGTCTGACACAGGGTTAATGAAACAGCCATTTTATTGATCTACCTGCGAGGTGACACGAATCCCATCGCCTTCAACCCTGCATTATGTTTTTCTTTAAATTATTTTATGCCTCGCTCTAATGTCGTTTTGTTTCTGTTGATAGAAAGGGATGAATATACTCTAATTTTGTGCATTAAGTCAGACACATTTCATTTGGAAAAGACCCCCATCATTTCATAAGCTGATGAGTCAACTTTAGCTTTAATCCATTAAGCTATGAAAAATATTTCAATTATTCTTGAATTAGGTTTTTTATGTTATCTACCACTTAACCTACATACATTAAAGGCTTATTTCAGTATTTTTTATCTAATAAAAGATGCTTACATATGCGCAAGCATAAAACTTGTTTTTCTCACTACATTTATGTTAGTTTATAATAATAATAATAACGCCCAAAGATCACATACATAGATCCTGGATCCTAACTAGAATCCCTGTGTCTAGGGCCTGGGAACTACGAGGACCAGGGTCCCACAACTCCCAGATCAGATCAAGTATTTGCGCTTTTTTTCTGTCCATAAAAACTTGTTGAATTGAACCTGTTGCCTCCGGGTTATGAGCCAACCTGCTCAACCGCCACGCCACAGAGGCTGTCATGAATTTGATTTGACTAACATGATACCTACCTACATTATATTTGAATATATTTCTAAGCCTCTGAGAAAATAATAATAAAATGACTATTAAAACTACTTCTGGTTGACACAAAAGCTCGTTTCACCAAATTAAGATAAGAAATCACACATTATCACGTCCCTGACAATTCCATAATTTCATAACAATATATATAGGGATCAACGAGCCCGCATGCTGACAATTGATGCAATCATCGCCAATGATTTTGGGGTGTAAAACCGATATTTATGAATTTTGAAACAGTGACTTGAATACGATCATAATATGGTTAACTTTTAGTAAATAGAATTAACACTAGGTGGTAGGACTTTTCTCTCAAAGTTAACTAGACGACTAGGTAGGTACCACCGCTTTGCCAGTTATTCTGCCGCCAAGCAGTAGTGCGCAAGCACTACTGTGTTCCGGTTCGAAGGGCACTGTAGCCAGTGAAATTACTGGGCAAATGAAACTTTATGACCTGATCTCACAGTCTAGTAATCTTATTACCAGACTGTGTTGATGTCTTAGGATGACGTGCGCAGTGCAGTGTCACGCGAAACTTTATACTTTAGAGTTCTGAGTAACACTGCAACTGATAAGGGCAGTCATGTCGCCTAAAAAAAAAACACTTATAAAATAAACTAATTTAACATTGACCTATAGTCGTCATAAGTATATAACATGAAGATAACATTTAAAATTAAAATTAAAAACAATGCATTAGCAATACTCTATGGAGTCGGTAGGCAACATGCCCAAAATGCTGGCGGCATTGCCCCAGCTTTTTGATTCAGATTGAATGGCTAAGGCCTTCGGCCAAATAGAGAACAGCGTTTCGGTCATGTGTTGACTCGTGCCGAGTCGTTTTTATGTGTTTTTCCTAAAGGAAATTGTGAAATCTTAGGTACTGTTTTAAATGTTTGTCACAAAACGGAACTATAATTGCATCGACCACAACTAAGTTATTATTATAGTTTCGATTTAATAATAACTCTGTTTCCGATGTCTGCGGGTAAGCTGACAATATTATTATAAATATTAGGTACTTAAAATTAAGTTATTGAACTAAGCATATAATATAACAAAGTGCTTAATGTCAAATATTATATAGCAAGCCTATTTAGGTACAATACATGTGTGAGTTTGAAAAAAAAGTTCTCTTTCCTTTCTTTCTTTTATCTCTGGTGGAAGCAATCCGGAACACTGCAGAAAAGAAAACTCCGATCCGAAACTTCGATTACACCTGTACTTACAACTTTTGCATATAAATAGTAACAGCAGTAGTATGACCTTATTTACAATATAAATCATTAATGGAGATTTTCTATCGCGTATAATGTTCCTAACACATTTTCTCCTTTTCACGCAGCGAGAGTCACCGCCGCGATCTTGCTGCATGAACTCACCTCCCGAGGAAGAGCATCGGATATACTTGAAACCTGGTCGAGAAATCGACATACTATTCGTGAGTAACAGTCGGGAATATATTAATTTAAAATGAATCATACTCATGAGAATTTCAATACTAAAACATTTTCACCTAAACCTTAAAATTGGTTTCAAGACTTCATCAACAGGATCAACAAAATGTGTGACAAAAATAACTTTTAAACCGTTTTTAAACTATAAAAACTTCACTTGTTTTTATTACTAGTGATTTGTTTCGTCCAGGGCAGTATCCTTGATAAATAAGCTTTTATTCAAGTGTACAGATAAGTAATCTTCGGAGGGCGACATACACATAAATCAAAAGCCGTGAATGGGTCGGGCCCCTAGTTGTATGATAAAAGTTTTTTGATCGTCATAATGGTGTGCCAGCGATTTTTTGACACAGCTCAAGAAGAATGTTTGGATAAATTTGATTTAAAGTAAGTACTTTAAATCAAATTTGTGTATGTGTAGTACACTTAGCTTCAAATTCTTGCATGTTCTATAGTAACTGGAATGGAAATGTTCTATAGTAAATGGAGTTATCCTAATACGGTAAATAATACATTCGTTCATTATAAGATATACACATTGCAGCACGTATTGCGTATTTTTTTTTTTTTTTTTTTTTTTTTTTTACTTTCGATGGGTTTGCGTTTGACTACATCTCACCTGATGGTAAGTGACGATGAGGTCGAAGGTGGAGCACGCTTACCCAGAAATAACCTATTTACTCTTGATTTGTCAGTATAATATTCAATAAGACGATGATATCATAAAAAAATTAAGACATTTTAGCGCTAAACATACACAAAGTTACATAAATCACTCGTTTATAGAAACACTATTGAATGATGTTTTTAGTTTTAAAAATATAACAGGTGTAACTATATCATCATACACTCCATCTTTTTTTTCCTACCCCACAGCTTTTTTAGCCTTTACTTTACATTATAAAATGTTAATTTTCGTGACTTCTTCAACAATGTATTCTTTTCTTTACATACCATCTCTCCTTCTCTGTTTTTCTCATATACAAACATGCCCCACGTGACTGTACGCATATGTTCAACTAAGTTTCTTTATATCTTTTCTTCTCTTCAACCACATCTTCCACTGGCAAGCACTATTTTATGTCTACAGATGGCTTTGATCTGCTTCTTGGTCTTTGTCGATCTCTATATTCACCGTTGATGTATTTATCATCCACAATCAGTAAGGGAATGTCTTACATAGGGTTTTGTGCGACCAAAATATCGGACCACCGTTTCAGTCGTGTGTTGGCCAAAACCTGAGTAGGTATTTGTAAAATTAATCGACAGACATGGCTGCTTGTCGTTTAACTTAATAAGTAGATTCTAGGTTTAAGCAATAACTTTGAAATACATAACCATTTTCGCCTTAATTACATCCATCGTTGCTTTTATTTTGGAATAATCTGCTTATATACAGTATTAAAAACAATTAATAATGGTATAAACTATGTAGGTTTTGACAAGTTTGAATAGAATCGTGCTAACTCAAAACTAACGCTGCTGTTAAGATTATGTTCTCTCTCTTCCAAATCATCTCCGTCTCATCATAATAATCCAATATAGTTTTTTCATTATTTCTATCCAAACAGGTAAGCTATACTAGTCAAAGCATTTGCCTGCGTTTTAGAATCAAAATACAAGAATAATAATTGTGTCACAATGTTCAAACCAAACTGGCTAGTAAAGATACTGATTTTATAAGACGCTAAGGGAGCGCCGACAACGACATTTATTTGTAGCCACAAAATGTACGTAACTGTCTCGTAAGATTTATTCCCAAACATGCCGTAATCTTCACTCTCGTGGGCGTAGACGCATTTGTTCACCGAGAACTGAGATATACTTGCCCTTGTATATTTCGGTCGAAGCATCTTTGATAAGCGCGCTCAGACCTCCATATTCGACGATAAAGGAAAATATGTTAATTCAGACGATACCAAAGAACCAATATGACCTACTAAGTGATTGGGTTCCCGATGCGTCCGCGTGTTTTGAATCCGAACTCGGACCGGCCGCTCCAAAGATCACTCCAATGTTTACAAATTGCTTGATGGAAAAAAATCAATGGGATTGAGATATTCATTTTGATTAGATCCGATTTAAATAATACTCAGATAAGAATATTTACATCAACGAAGGTTTCGTGTTCCGGTAAGACTGTATAGATACGTTTCAAAATATTAAAACTTTTATGTAACAAGAAATGTCATAAAATGTTAATAAAGAAGGGTAACGCTTAGTGATCCAAAATATATAGCTGACTTTCTCACAATATGGCGCTACTAAAAAGTTACATCTTTCATGAAATATTAAGGATTAAGGCAAGGCCGATCCATAAAATCTAATTTTAATTAAAAAATAAGCAAAGTGTAATTAATTTCGACGGTCGCCGTCTCTGATACAATGGTGTACAAATTGAACGTTTAGAGTCCGAAACGCTTGCGGATAAAATCCCGCTCATAACTTCACCATCTATAGCATTTATATTTTTCGATTAAAATTATAATAGCCAGGAATTAATTTTCCTTTACTGAAACAATTCCGCTTATTCTTTTACCTTTGAGTTATTGCTTTGTTATATTTCAAGCCTTTAATAAATTTTCACGGAATAAAAAGAAGATGTTAATTGCGTTCCTGTCTCCGAATTCTCCAATAAACTAATTTGGGGTTTAACAATGTTGAAACGGTTCAATTCTCAAGCGCCCAAAGCTGTGTTATTTTATTTGTCAGCATGTTGTTCTAAAATAATTAGAATAGAAATTTATAGATGTCATCGGAGGGACGTGATTTAAGGGCTGCCTTGCTTAAAGCTGGAATCGTATCCACTTTGATCGATTCTAATATCATTATCCACCAATATATATTGTATTATATTTGCTTGTAATTGAAAACATTCAGAGGTATTTCATTTATGTTCTTCTGTGTAAATATCAAAGACAAAAATAGACCAGTGGCTAGACATTCCACCTACTGGTTACATTACTTTTAGACGTGTGGCGATGAAATGATGGTATTTTTTTGTGAGCTATGATCTATATCTACCTATCTTTAAACGAAAATTACGGTTTCCACCTACATTGATCATTGACCTTTCCAAAATACACATTTCTTTAATATTTTAATTTACCTAATGGATATTCGTGTTACTGAACCAATCGACTATAACAACGCTGTAATTAGTGTTTTTTGGTTCTATATCTGATGGCTCTATTGACTCTATTTTGTTAATTATGGCCAGAAATATGATAGTTGAGTAATTAATGTGTACTTTAAAAAAACGAGTGTGCTTTAAACCACTCGACTGAAGTAAAACTTTTTAAGCTTCATCTATCGGCCGGTATAACTTTGCTTTTGCTTTGTTTAATTTTATTGTCGCCATCTTGGCTATTGTCAATTGTCATTTTACTGGACATGCCAACATAAAAGTACAAATATCAAGTAATTTTTAACTTTGTTGACAATAGAAATCTACGTGAACCAACATCTTTCAACTCCGTTCGCTTCGCTACGCATTCACCAGCCCCAAGTTACGCTAGCGTAAACAAGTTTTACTTCAAAAATTGATCTTGATATAGTGTAGTAATTTAATTATTATTAATGTCAAAAAAGGTAAAAAAAAACAATAACAGTAAAATGACAAAGTTTATATCACTTTATCTGTTTGTAGTTTGTCGGGTTAGGTTACTGGTGAATTTTAGTAATTGCAAAATAATTTTAGTCACTGAAATCACTCTCACATTTAGCATGTTCTTTTTTTGCTCATAAACCTGATGATAGTATCTAGCTAGTAAGATAATAAGAAATAACTTACCGAGACAACTTCTCTGAAAGTTGAATTCTTAGTGCCACTAGAAATCTATTCCATTAAAAATTAGTTCTGCTTACTTCTTTCACAACAAACAAGAACATCCTCTTTTTATCTATATGTTGGACCTAAAATGTGAAGTTGCTGCTTGTTCTCAAAAGTGTTAAGAGAAAAGTTTTATCTGCTGCAACGTGCACTTTATCTATGTCACAGTATAATATAATCATAGAAGCTAAACTTACTAGTTTACTAGTAGTGTGTAATTACTTAGAGTTAAAGTCACCTATATAACTCCTACAATTATCGAATTAAAATAGCAATGGGTCACATCACTCATAACTGACAACCGAAAAGGAGGAAAGATTCTCGAGTGTTGGTTACGAATCGAAAAAGCGTAGCTTAGTCCTCCACAAGGTGGACCGTGAAAAGTGTACGGTTAACTTAGTCAAAATCGCGGGAAATCAATGAATACAATAGACAAGAAGCCGTTCAAAGTGGCGCTCAATGATGGAAGCTTATTATCAGCATTTGATATTTTCAGGTTGATGATGATGAATCCAAACATCTATGGTTCTTATGCATTAATGCTGCCGTCCTTATGAAAAATGCAGTATGTAGGTAAAACAAGTTTTCGAGAAAAACGCGAAACAAAAAAATATTTTGTATCTGTTGTAGCTTCAAAACTATACAAGTTAATAAGACATGCAATACGCCAAAAAAAAGGTAATAAGATACAGTTTTTATGAGGTCTACATTTTTATTATTATATTTAACTTAAATAAGAATGATTTATAAAAATATGCTTATGCTTAGTTGTTGCTTAGCTGGCAAAACGAAGTTTTCTATTAATAATTGCAGTAAGTAGATTACTTGCTGCACTTATTATTAGAAAAATTACTTAATGCAATTTTGGGTTTACACAACAGTTACAGTAACTACGTACTTACTGCACTAATGATTATAATCCTACGTATTATACATTGTGTTTGCATATAGATACTACAGTATTGACTAGAACTTTACTTACAACTACATTAAAACTGTTTAAAAACGTGTAAAATAGATTTAACCTTTGGTTATTTCTGCAGTTTAATATAAGTACCTACTCAAAGCTAGATTTGACGTACTGCTTAATTGAAAGAGTGGGATCATAATCCCACTCTTTCAATTAATCCAAATATAAGAAACAGTAATTTGTATAGGTATTAGTATCAATATCTAGATCTGCTCTTGCTGTAGTAGAAATAATTGAGGTCTGCAGAATTGTAAGATACAGGCAATTTTTGCCAAAACAATCTTTGTGTTTCTGGCATTATTGGCACCAGTTTTGAGATCATTTCATCTTTGCATTCCTCGTGGTAATAATTTATTTTTTGTTTCAGGAAACTCGTGATTTTTTTTGAATTGTGTTGCAGAAAGAAATTTAGATTCATGCCATCCCAAATCATGGCCAACCTTAAATAGCAGTGTGAAATCACCTCTCTTAACTTTTAAAGTCACACCATGAACATCTTTCAAATACACTCTCAGCTCGCGCTTCTCTCACAAATATACAGTCATGACTATGACTTTGACGACTTTGACTTAGACTTGAGGACTTAATGGTCTAAAACGTCAAAAAAACATTGTCGAAGTATCTACAAAGTCATCAAGGTCCATAGCCTTTTTTCTTCATTTTCAATTGGGTTTTCCGCTTCATGAAAGTGGTCTGCTGATATATATGAGTGACCAGGCTCAAAATATTTTAATATGACTGATTTAGCTGCAATTACATTGTTTCACATGACTCTGAATTTCGGTGGTATCTATTATTATCAATGTGCTATTTATGTAGAGCACAGATTCCACACTTTTCATTACCTACCTAGATAAGTGAAGGAAATATTCATTTGTTTAACAGTTTGATGATATGTTTCTAGTGCTACTGGCTTACAGAATGTTTTTCATATATTATCAACGCATAAATTTTATTATTATTATTATTATTTATTATTATGTTCACAGCACTTTTGTTTTGACGTTCATACCTTCCACGTCTATTTAATACGAAGAAGCGTCAATGTCTTGTTGTCAGGAAGTAGTTTTAATATCTAATTGCTGGGGAGCAGCACTAATTTTTATGCTAGATTACTCTCTAGTGTGTATTTTCTGAAAAGTGTTGTCAATATCTTGTTGCTGGGGAGTACCATATACGTCCATTTGCCGTGGAATAACGTGCTATAGGAAAATAATATCACTGTAGCATTTTTTATTCAGGCGATTTGGTAGATTTGTTCCATTTTCTGGAAAGTAGAGTTTTTTTTTTTTCAGTAAATTCCATTGGTTAGGTATTAGCATCGGCATAGTTGCATTTCAGAGGTTTCAGTTGTCGATAGTTGTTTTTTATTTGTTTATCAAACCTGGATTACATTTTCTAAATCACATGTTTGTATTTTATGTGATATAGTTTTTTAATGTGATATAGCTTTTAAGTCGTATGGTCGATACCGTTTTTATATATTTTGAGATCATAGGTTTGTTTTTCATAGAAACGTAATGAAGTTGCGAATTGTGATGATTTTTTGAAAATTGTTAGTATTAATGTTTTGGTTTTCTTGAAATGTTCACCTGAAATATTAAAAAACATATAAAAATTGACAAAAAAGATGGCGAATCAGCATTAATTGAGGATTGTTCGATACAATCAAATGCTAGCTTTGAAATAGGTCAGGATTTCACAATCAGTTAACTTCTGGCACCGTGGCATAATATTGATACTGAAAGATAGGTATACGAAATTTCAGCTAAATCTGTTTAAAATTCAATGGTAAAGTTTAATCTGAATAAACAAACAAACATACAGGTAAAGTTAATTTGGCGAAAGCTTGTAAAATGTATCGAAATAATGATTAAAAGAAAAATTACTTACCTTTTGACGAGTGACGGTATCTACAGATACCTAGGTATTCATAAAAATCGGTATTATTAAACTTACCGCGAGAAATAATCGATGCGAAACACAATTGCATTCAGTCTGGAGGTAGGACGTAGACTTATTTTATTCAGATTACCCTGCCACGGACACGCCACCAGGCATCATTTAGCGAGTTATGCCTGCAGTATCTTTCTAAGTTATCATGATGATAATAGTATTTTTACTGCAAGCGTTATGCTTTATCCTAATGATAACCGCAATATCTTATAGATACTGCAATTTTAACTAGGTAGTCTCAGGTTTGACTTTTATGGTGTTTACATAATGAAACTGCAGCATCTATAAGATACTGCGTTCATTATTAGCTAAATTAAGTTTGTTGTCCAAATATACTTGTGATAAATGCAGTTCATATGAAGATACTGCACTTATAATAGTAGTTAAATTTTTTTTTAACAATGTACAAATAAAAAAGGCACAGTATCTATAAATACTGCATTATTTACTAGAATAACATAATCATAGCGTTAATACGTTATTGCACTTTGCTCTTTTCATAGCTGCACTTTTCATAAGGAAAATGTTTACTGAAATTCGAGTTGCTTCACTCTTGCTTTCTGAGTTTTTGGGTTCCAGATAGAATTTTGGTACGTGAGAAAGAACAGAATATAGTATTTTTTTCGGCGATTCCGAATATGTATCTAACTCAATTTTGCCAAAAATGTTAGTTACTGCATTCTTCACTATGAGGGCAGAATGGTTAAATTGTACTTTCTATATTTTGATTGATGCTGTCATGTGTAGCAGAGACCGAAGACCAGTCTCAGGGGATGCCTTTGTACTTGGAAGATATAATTAACTATTAAAAGAAACTTACCTGTAAAGGAAGTTCAATAGTAATTATACGAGCTGGTTCTTCCGAAAGATTATTTAAGCACTTGTAGTAGCGTCCTCGCACTGCCGTTGTCACAATAGAGTTTAAAGCCTCATAGCTAGGTAAAATAAAATTCACACACTGGCAACACCGGACTCACGTCTTAGTTCCCGCTATATTTTCATGTCATTCTTAGTATAAAGTAGCCCCCATTGAATATTTATTTTCATACAAGTATGGGTTCGTCCAGGTACCGGGGCTGGGAGGGTAACTAATAATCTTTCGGAAGAACCAGCTCGTATAATTACTATTGAACTTCCTTTACAGGTAAGTTTCTTTTAATAGTTAATTATACTTCACTGGTTCTTCCGAAAGATTATTTAAGCACTTGTAGATGTTTAGAGATAAAATGAAAATAAATAGTTAATGCTACAACATAATTTATAATATTACATATTGTTATCTAGAAAGTATCATTTATATATTTCAATATATATAATCAGGTATGTATTTATCGTATATTATTATTTTTAACCAGAGTGGATAGATTTCTTAATTATGATTAAATAAGGTAAGTATTTGTGTTAATAACATAGGTAAGTACTATGGTTTTTAAATATACATTAACTCTTTTTAATTTTGATTTATGATAGATCTTCCAAAATTCTCATCAAAAGTATCTTCAATCACAGGTCTATTATAGAAGGTGGCAAAAACAGCCTCTGAACCACTCCAGCCAGCAGTTTTACAATTAAGTTGAAGGTTGATTCCAGTTCGTCGCGCGACTGAAGTAGCAGCATGTCTGGTGCTGCGAGCAGAGAACGTTTCCGTGTTTATGCCACTCTCTTCTAGCATTCGCCTTATCCACCTACTTAAGGTCTGCGAAGTAACTTTATTACGAGTTTTTTTTTTTTTTTTTTTTTTAAACTTATAAACAAGAGTATGAACTCTTGTTGGACAATAATGTCGGTAGATCTAAGTGGCTGGGTACGATTATAATAACATAATAATGTTTTAACGGGACAAATTTCCGGTTTTTCATTAAAGTATAGTAAAATTAAAATGGGTTGTGTTTTATTTACTCTAGAAGTCTTGATAGAATCTGGTATTTTAATGTATATATTGGTTTCTTTAATTTCAATGTTTGAGCATTTGATTAGTGATAGTGTTTGCACACGATGGGCGGTAACTATAGCAAGTAGTGTAACAAGTTTCTTTGTGAGGTACTCTAATGGATTCGTTTTATTAGGATATAGAGTACCTAATTTATTGAGAACTGTTGATGGGTCCAAAGTAAACGCGTATTTTGGTAACGGTGTAGCACTTCTATAAACCCCCTTTTGAAATCGTCCTATTAGTTCATCGTCCATCTGTTTGCCTAACACTCCGCTAAAGTTGATCTATAACAATTTATTTTCCCGTATTTAGCACCCTTGTTACAAATCAAGGAGAAAAAACTTAATACAATGGTAGTTGTTGAATTGAAACAATCATGGCTATTATTATGACAAAAATTATGCCATTCTTTAAGCGCTGATTGATATTGCTTTATTGTATTATCAGAAAGCGAATTGATGAGTATATCTAATGCTTCGATAGGTGCTTCTTTTTTGATGAACGCTTTCCGCATAAAGCTCCTACCATCAAAGACAGATGTTGGTGAAGAGGATGGTGTGCACCGAAAGGTGACAATAAGACATCAGGTTCGGCTTGTAGTATTAAAATTTTAGAAATACATAGCTGTTTAAATAGCGGAAATCAAAGCTCGTTTGGCCATCGAGGAGCAACTACCATGCCTGTAGCTTTATCTGCAATTATTTTTGATAATACTTTTAGCAATGTATTAAATGGGGAAAAACGCATAGAAAAAAATAGCGATGTCAATTCATAGTGAACGCATTTATACAAAACGAACCAGGATCACCATGCCAAAATAGGTACTTAGGATATTTGTAATTTAGTCGGCTTGTAAGCAGGTCTATCTTGGAATGAGAGGATGATGTGTTGACTATTTCATGAAAATCAACATTATTTAATTGCCATTCCGTGTCATTGTTTGTCTTCTTAGATTAAATATCTGCTATCAAATTTTCTTTTGAAGTAAAGTGAATAAGAAGCGTCAGCAAAATTGTTTTTAGTTTCACATTAATTCCAAATATCCTTAGCTATTTCATTTAAATGCGGAAACTGTACTCCGCCCGTTCTGTATACATAAGCGACAGCAGTTTTATGATCGATACGCATTAAAATTTCTTCATTAAATATGTGTTTGTTAAAAATTTTTAGGGCAAAATAGTAAGATAATAATTCTAGCTCATTTATATGCTTTATAGACTTCCTATGGGGCCAAAACCCACTAGCTCTCTGGGTCCCGCAACCAGATTTAGATGAGTCAGAATAAATGTATAACAGATAATTTCCTTTTCTGATAGCATTGTAGGTTGTATCTATGACATTTAACCACCAATCGAATTCTCCCTTTAGAAGGGGTGGAATTTCCATAATTCTGTCATAGTTTTCGCTATGTAATAAATTTATACTTAACACGTTCAAACATTTTTGTATGGGCCCAGTTATAGCAGGCTGTGGAGCATGATGACGTCAGTAATCCTAAAAAGCGTGCAAAGGAACGTACGCTACATGATTTTAATTGTTTTAAATAAAGTAATTCAGCTTTCATTTTTATGCGCTTTTCTACTGTCAGATATATAGTTTAATTGTTAGAATTTATTATAAATCCCAAAAAGGAAAAAACTTTTTTTTTTTTTTTTTTTTTTGTGGTGTTAAGACACTTTTGTCATAAGTTATAACAAACCCTAGAGATATCAATGTATTCTCATCGCATTCAGAATACGTAATTCCTATCAAAAACCATTCAAGTATATGAATGATAGATAACCTTTTCTCTTTTTTTTTTGAGTTTTTGTACTACCGGCTTCATAAGTTTCGTAAATACCAATGGATAGCTCCATTGGTATCAGTCTTACCCTTTTGGTCATTAAGACCAAAGGGTAAGACTGAAAACTGGTATAATTTTGACATGCATTGAAACTTAAGGTATCGCCGATAATGCATATCAGTATTTATTAAATAGTAAGCGTCCCTTAAATCAATCGAACCCATGAAATAATTTTTATCAATTAATATTATTGCTTATCTAAAATCCTCTAATTTGAAATGAGGAGCTAGACCGATAAATTTATTGGGTGATTTAAAATTTAGAATCAGTCTTTTTTCCTTTTCAGTTCTCTCCATTGGATTTATTTCATAAAAATATTTGAGAACCAACTGGATGTTACTGTGAGAACTTTCGGATATGGCACCTAAACCAAGGAGTTTGTATATTTCCTGTAAATAACATAGGTGCTCTTTACTATTCTTAGGTAAAATAACCTTTAATTAAAGGTAGGTCTTGAAATACATTGGTTGAAAAGGGTATTTTATAACCCTTAACCCATGATAGAATGGGTTGTTGGGTGAGTTGTCGCCAATCTGAATAAAAGTGTCTAATTCGACCAGCATGTTGAGTTACCTGCACTAGTTGCGTTTGAAGCGCGTTTGGGTCTGGCTCGCCAGCGGCCGCGGCCGGCGCGAGATTATCGTAGCTGGACGGCGCTCGCGGTACATGCCTGCCGTCGAGTTGTTGTACTCCGCTGTCGCATTCGTTGTCCGTTGCGACGAGCCCCTCCAGTTTAAAGATGCAGGAGCATTGTTGGTTAGTCTTACAGTCGCCTTAGTACGTTGTGTCATGAAAGAACTTTGTTAATTGTAAGCTTTGCCTTGAGGTGCGCGGCTGACTTGGAACATGCTTTTGTGGTTTTAATTTATCAGATAGACCTTCTCCAAATTATTGGTAATTTTAAAGCAATATTCATAGCTTTTCTGATACAAGATATGCTAGCGCCTAGTTGAGCTTGCCTTTCTTCTCTCTTGACCGCTGGATCATTGACAGCAACTTTAATTTCGTCATTCAAAAGAGGTGGCTGTATGTAGGCACAGTTCTTAGGAGATAGATAGATAGATACATTGTTCCAGCGGACAGCTACATGAGAATGTATTGCATCTTCAAATTTCGTGGTTAAAGCGGGGTTTACGCCCAGAGTAAAAAAGAGATCATCACGTTCATCATTCGTCTTTACGGCAACTGAATTAGTACAGATACAAGTTTGTACAAATATAACTTTGTATTCACATTGCGTGCAACATACAGTATACACTTGCAACGGCTAAAATTAGAAAATAAAGTGTACTCGTTGCGTACGTCATTCAGGCAGTACTTGCAACGAACTTTAAAAAACAGGGGGTAGTTCATCTACCCGCATTTACCTTATGTTTGGTTGCGTATGCCATTCAGACAATACTTGCAACAAGGTAGTCTTGTATTTTGATAATACGTAGGTACATTATTGCGTACGCCATCCAGACAATACTTGCAACAAAGTGACCTAATAATGTTATTTATGTTGCGTACGTCATGCAGACAATACTTGCAACAAATTTTAATGTTTTTGGTGTGTAACTATAATGTAATAGGTACTGACCGTTACTGATTTCGTCATCTTGTTCGTCCCCAGATGAATCACTGTAAATGTCCAAGAGTCGCCTTCTTGGTCGTTTTCGCGGCGGAGGCGAAATCGACGATTGTGAGGATGAAGGTGATGATACCTCATTATCATCCTCACTCCTGCGTTTCATCAACGCTTGTTTGATATTACGAATCTCCTTCCAAACTTTTTTATATCCATAGTGCGTGTGAACAACGGCGCACAAGAACAAAGAATGACATGAAAATATAGCGGGAACTAAGACGTGAGTCCGGTGTTGCCAGTGTGTGAATTTTATTTTACCTAGCTATGAGGCTTTAAACTCTATTGTGACAACGGCAGTGCGAGGACGCTACTACAAGTGCTTAAATAATCTTTCGGAAGAACCAGTGAAGTATAATTATGTCCACAGAGGATAAAAGTTTTATTACTGTCATGTATTATGATTGCACTCAGTAAATCAATGGCAATATGCAGACTTAGCCTTTAATTATGTACTACATTCTGCAATAAATGATATTCTATTCTATTCTAGCACTATAATACAGTCCAAACTTTAGGTATGTAATAAACTAAATAGGTGCGCCTTTTTAATGGTTTGACCGTGCAATAGAGGTAAATTAAATATACCTTTGTTAAACAAGGTCCCTAACTTCTTTTTATTCTGCCACTGTTTAATTCACCACAGACTACTGGGTCCGTGCTCTTTTTTAAAATACTACTTACATATTGTTAGTTATGTTATTGTGCCATTATTATTATTTATTATATGCAGAAGGAACTTATTTACACTTTTTTCCGATTTTCTTAAATTTATGGACACTAAATATATTGGGAACATCAATTTGCGTATTTGCGTATACACCAGCAGTCCAGCTCCCGTAAGCAGCGTCCGTTCACCAGCTTGGCTTATGAAGGTTCCCTACTGATTTGTTTGCACTGTTGCCACGTATTCCGGAACTACTGAATCAGATAGCGATCTTTCAAAATGACAAACGTCGTGTGGCAACTTATTTATTCGGTCTCGGGTAAAATTAACTCGATTGGAATAACGAAAGGAGCTTTATTAATCAATGCCGGGTCTAACAAATTGTCGGTATGTGGATGATTTCGGTTACCGAAGAATGTGTTTTGGGCACGCTTTGTTCGTGTCTTTGAGTTTGAGTGCTTTAGCTTGTTTGGTGTAGAAAATTAATTCAGTTGATTCCATATTTGGGGAACGAGTTTTATTTTTTTGTTACATTTAAAGCTCGTTTCAATTCATGTCTATTTAATATAAACATAACATAATACAATAACAGCAGAAAGTTTACAGATTATACACCGTAGTACTTTATATATACATTGCATTTTTCTGGGGCAAAACTAGTTTGTACATATATTTTAAAAATCTATTCGCAATAATGCTAAAAACAATATGTTGCATTCATGTCTGGTATCACACAGTATACTGTTCTTTAGAAACACATAAAATGAGAATACGACTACTAGGTATTAGATTTATGGCTTATTTTATTAACTGTACGTACTTAAAATTCTTGCATGGATCTTGGAGGAATTATTGATAAAAGTTTATTTTTCGGGAACTAGATCTTTCTTTTTATGCTAACGAATGACGTTCAAGCTGGTCGTTTGTTCGTCGTCGTGTGTAGATTTCTTGGAACACCCAAATTATCATTCGGCAAACTCACAAATTTCACACTCGCTTTCTTCTTAGTAGGACATATTAAAGTTTGAAATTATGAATGGGTTAGTAATTTTGTATTCGTTTTAGATATTAATAAATTTTAATAACCAACGTTCATCAAAACCTTGTATCATTTAAGAAGTTTCATACAAAGCAAGTATTTACAATAATATATTTACAAGACAAAATGTAGGTTAGTCAAATAATTTATTAGCAAAGTTTGTATCGCGTGGTTTTGTAACTAGCTATACTAATCCGTCTGAAACTTTACCCCCTTCGTTTCAAGTAGCTTTAATTATAGTAACAGTTCACAACGAGTTTTAACTTTGTGTTGCCTCTATTTACCATAGCTCAAACGTTACTTATCTACTTAACCTTATCGTTCATCCTCATTATTGTTAAGTTTTACATAGACGTATTTGTTCAAACTGAATATATTAACGATTATCAAATTTTGTTTGATAAAATTGTATACTTCAAGCGTATTAAATTTATTAATGACATAAAATAGATAATCATTTGGATAATTAAAATTATTGTTTGTTTTTGTGTCATTAACAAACCGGTTATGCTGGGCATAGAATAAAAATGCTTTTAAATAGTATTATAATAATAATAATAATAAAAATAAACCCATATATTTCCAACAACCTTAAACAATAGTATTACTTAAACATTAATTTATCTCGATTGATGCTGGAACCCCAGACTGGGTATAGGTCTCCTCCAGTTTACTCCAACTCTCTCTGTCCCTTGCTTTTATTTGCCATTCTTTTCCCTTTCATTAATTTCTTTTCAAATAGTATTATAATTCTATGTAATTTCTTTTTTAGCTCTTTTGAAACACCTTCATCTGAATCAACATGACTTATCGCTACAAAGCGCCTTGGTACTTTAACAGCCTTATTCCTACCATTGATAACAAGATCAGCTTTATTGCTATCATTATTGATTCCGTTCTGATTGCAGATTTGCTCCAACTACGCAAGTTAGCTTCAATAAATACAGAGTTATAGCTTGCAGGAGCCTTAACCCTTCCTTTAAAGCTTCCACAAGAGGATTATGGCCATCATTCAAGCCCGACCAGGACGCCTTGGGCTAATCGGGAGATGAGTGTTGGATCTCAGAATAACGATGGAGATTTTTTGGAATGGTAAGCGATGTTGTCGTCCACATTTCTGAATTTATCTTCGATGTGTATTTTTATAGGATTAAGATGGTTTTTAGACAAATTATGAGGATTTAAGCTTAAATAAAAATAAATTGTAATGTAAACTGGGATAATGGAAGATACTTAATTACTTTATGCTTATATAAAGCATTACGCTTCAAAAATAACTTTATAGAAGCAAAAGCGTAAGTTTTAAAGCATGGCTCTTTATTAAAACTTCAAGACTAGTATTATTATGCCTTTAATGACTTTTGGCACTAAAGTTACACATCTAAGTTTGCACTTATTCCTCTGTGACATACCCAAATGCATTGCAGTAGGTATGTCAGGGATAAATGCGAACTTAGGAGCTATCAAACTTTAGTGCAGATTGTTATCGGACTAATAAGAAAAAATAAATTGTGTGCTTTAGACCACACAACTAAAGTAAAACTTATTTAGCTCCATTTACCGGATAACTTTGTTTTTGCTTGTTAATGTCGCCATCTTGACAATTGTAAATTTGACAATTTACAATTTACCTTTACTAACATAACATACGGACATACTAACATAATAATACAAATTTTTAACTTTGTTATGGCACTTGACAGTGGAGATATACATGAAACTACTTCAACTTCCGTTCGCCTCGCATTCAACATTTTACGAAAAAGAATGAAGGAAATGTAATTGTTTATCCAAAAATATAAAATCCGTAATACAGCATAATATTACACGATAACGTCATAAAAGTATAGCGTCATAATCCGTTTCAAATTTTCATTTCCGCGCTAACGCAACAATTCTATACAAAATCACTTTACGGTTCTTTGTCTTCACAAAAGCATTTGTGTGGCCTTTTAGCATGAACAATGCTGTGATCGTCTTTATAATTTATGATGTTTAACTTTTACAGAGACTAGCACAAAAGATTGTCATTTAAGGCTTTATAAAGAAAAGAGCTGTAAACAATTGGCTAGTTTGACAAGCATCACAAAATGACAAAAAGGATTACGTGTCAACCTACGTGTCTTGCTTTTCTATAACTAAAAATAACTTTATACTAATTTAAACTTACTGCCTATGGTCATAGAAGTGCGTTTAAAGATTTTCAGTTATATTTTAGATTTGTGTGTTTATTCGTCCTGTTTCTTTAGCTGCACCCCGCCATTTCTGAATAAACACCATTTCTTGTGCATACTTTTTAGTCTGGATTGAATCTGACGGAACAATTCGCACAGAAAAATGTCACTTGTGTAAACAACCCTTTGCAGATTGTCCTTTGTATTTCGATTGACACTTTCCTAAACCGGCTTTGCTAAAGTAAACATGGTTTTGAAATGTTAAAGCTTTATTATTTCAAGTGGTTATAAAGCAACTTTATTCTCGGATATTTGAAAAAATAATACGTAACGTTTAAAATTCTTACCGTCATGTACTCGACAGCCCTAACCAAACTAAACATCGCTGCTTTAAACTTCAGTTCTTTTTATATGTTGCATAAGGTTCAGAATTGCTTAGCTTTTATCTCAAAATTTGAATGATAGAATGCATGATGTAATAATCGTGTTTTTCTTGTGTTTGTCTTTGAGGAATATTACAAACACACATGGTAAGCTCTTCAATCGATGGTCCCCTCTCTTACTGACATCAGAACTATTTGTCTTTGAGAAACAACTTGTGACTTTCTACAGTTGGATATGAGTTATTGCGTTATCTCCGTTTAACACAAGTTCAAATTTGTAGCGTTTTTTATAACTTTTATGTGCAGAAAAAATTCAGATTGAAAACATTTGAATTTTCTTCAAGTTACGCAGCCATTTTTTTGTCTACCTATAAAGTAAAAATTTAACGCATGTATTTTTATACTATCAATGTACCTACATTTCAAAATCTTAATATTAATAAGTACATATCGTTTTATGTATGCAGATTCATCTTCCTCTTACTTATTTTACTAGTTGATAGATTTACCGCAGATTTATTTTTTAATCTATTTCTATATATTTTTTGCAATGTTTGCTAGTGATTTCTAATAACAATGGACTATTTAGAGTGTCTATAAATAAATAAATATTTGTGGACATTTCACATAGCGCCATCTAATCCCAAACTAAGCAAAGCTTGTAAAATTGGAACCAAATAACTTATAGAATACTTACATACTTTTTAATTTTTTACTGTACATAGAATACAATATAACACCAAACAAAGATTGATGTTCATCACAAAAATGTTTGCCCTGGATGGAAACCGAACCCACAACCTTACAGTTTAGAAGGCAGGGTAACAAAACTATCGGTCAGTCAAAAATCAGCGCAGCCCAATTGTTTTGTAGTAATAATAATAATAATAATGCCCAACGATCACATACATAGATCCTGGACCTTAACTAGGATTCCCTGTGTCTAGGGACCCAGGAACTACGAGGACCATGGTCCCACAACACCAAGACACAGAACAAGTATTTGCGCTTTTTTTTTCGTGGCAGAAATACTTGTCCTGCCGCGGGAATTGAAACCGCCGCCTCCGGTTATGAGCCGACCAGCTCAACCATCACACCAGAGAGTCTGTCATAGCAATGTGTAGTAGCAATGAATATTTTAATAGAACGTCTCAAAATCACACAACAAATCAAAACATCCGCTACACCTACACTACATTAGCACTCAATTCGAATAAAATGCATTACAAAATGACCTGTTGTAAAATTCGCGCCTGCGGCAGCCGCGGTGAACTCGACCGGCCCGGTTATTAAAACGAATACACTATGTCATTATTCTCCAAACAAAAAAAACGAGTGAATCGTAACAGTCGAGCAACATATCATCGGGGAACTGGCACTTAAACGCGTAGTTTCTATCATAAATCAAAGATATTAAACTGGAGTGCGGAACCTCATTTGAGTTCACAGTATAAATCATGGAGGCGCAAGAAGACCTGTAGATGCCACGGTCACCAATACGGTCTTCGCCAACGTGTGTTGTAAATCACATGAGATAAAAGGACGAAATATTTATCGTGATGTAGCAACGTCTGATTTGAGAGTACTCTCTATACTGTGACAATTCTGTTTTGATAAAACATTATTCCATTCAAAGTCAAAGTCAAAAGATTTATTACAAATAGGCTATTTTTAGTACTGCAAATCATAATTGAAGGGGTGAGAATAAAAAGGGTTTAACTGATTTTTTTCACAAAATGACTTATGGGTATCGTTGGATTCAGCGTGAAATTATCTACAATAATACATTCTCAAAAAACCGAAATAAGCCTTAAATGTCGAGATTTTCAGTCTAAAAACGGTTTATCGTCACAGGAATACAGTTCGCTTAGCATAAAAACATTATTATATTTATTTGCTTATAATATATTTTTTCAGTAATTGTATGAATTAGTACTATATTTAGTATTTTAAAATAGAATTTCAAGCAACTGAAACTTACATAAACCTTTTCTATTACCTTATAAGCACTCTACATTAAAATGAAGCCGTTGAAGTTTAAAGTCAATTTTCTCGAAATTGTCAATTTGACAGTTAAACCCTTTTTATTCTCAACCCTTCAAGTATATGGTACTTAACATTTAGTTATTGTACTAAGCATATAAAATTACAAAGTGCTTATTGTTAACATTATAAATCAAGCCCATTACAATCTATGAGTATGAAAAAAAAAAAAGTTCTCTTTCTCACTGCTGGTGCAAGCAATCCGGCACAATACAGAACAGAAAAGTCCGATCCGAAGATTCAATTACACCTGTAATGAAGAAGCTACAAGAAACTGTACATTGACAACATTAAAAACACCCTGAATTTCGTTATCATACTTCAGTTAATATATTATTATGTGCACAGTATGAATAGCTGTCATTATTATCAATTCCTCTTAAATAAATATCTTTTCAACAGGTCCCCAAACTGTACATTAAAGACTAAAGTTTATCAGCAAAAACGCTACTTTCACTTTCCACGAGCTGAAGTGATCAAAACGTGATCAAGCAACCATTGTTGATTGTATACTCCAATTTAACGGTCTCCAATAACAACGGTTCCGGACTCTCGGTTTCGTTGGTCAAAATTTTTATATTAGCTTCACTGTAAGTAATAATAATAATAACGCCCAGTGATCACATACATAGATCATGGACCCTAATTAGGATTCCCTGTGTCTAGGGACCTAGGAACTACGAGGACCATGGTCCCACAACACCCAGACTCAGAACAAGTATTTGCGTTTTTTTTTCTGTGCATAAATACTTGTCCTGGTGCGGGAGTCCAACCCGCCGCCTACGGGTTATAAGCCGACCTGCTCAACCACCACACCACGGAGGTTATCAACTTGTGAAGGACGATTAAAGAAAAATAAGCAACCGCCGTATATTTAAAGCACTAAACCAAAGTCATACCAATGCTAATGGTAGGTAGCAAAAACAATATTATTAAAAAAAAAAAAATAGATTTATGATTTTTTTTAAAGGTTGTGAATGATGTGACGCGTTAGTCGTTCACCTACATATATGTACCTACGAGTACTAATTTTATTTACGTACAATTTTTGTCCTATATGTTATGGACCAAATAAATAAATATATCAAATACCCAATTTGCAGATTTTTGTTACATCATTTTTATGCTCCGAGGGTTAATTCATTTCCAGATGATTCTTTTGGCTACACCGGTCCACCCAAGCTCCAGACAAAGACCATAATTATTGTAAACTTCTAAAAAATTCGCTTTCTACAACAAAGACTCAGCCTCCACTCATCGTTATGATCCAAAACCGTGTTTCATGAAATAGTTACGTAAAATATAAATATCTATAGAACATCTATAAACACGTCAACTCATTGGTTTTTGAAGTGTTTTGTAATGAAGGTTTCCTTGTTAGGGTCGTGACAAGATGGAGTTAAGATAAGTTCGACTTGGTCGGTTGGCGATAATTTGTGTTGTAATGGTGAACTGTATAAGGACACAAAAGCGTTTGTTGTTCTGCATTGTGTTGCATGTAATACGGTGTTTAGTTATGCTTTAGAGAAAGAATGTTACACAATCAGAAAACTGACAATGTAGTGAATTTTCGTATGGTATGAATTATTGATACCTACCGCTTTTTTTGTTTGTATTTTGATTTCTGGAATAAGATGTGGTGTCTTTACATTAATCAGGCAGCTGCAAAATTCTAGCTCATTGAGTAACAGAAAGAAAATGAAAAGTGAAATGGATTAATAAACGTATTAGCATTTTTATTATTTAAAATTGCGCCATCCACGTCCACTTGAAACATATTATTATATAATTTGGGAAAATAATATTCGTTCAAAAACGCTAATGTAATAAAATGGGTTAAACTGGCTTCAATCTCCTTAATATCATAGACTGATCTGATAGCTCAGTTATTAGTAACCCTGCTTTTTGAATGTAGGTTTTGTGTGAAATATCTACATTTTTAATAAAAAAGAAAAGTCTTTAATATTTAAAAACCAATATATTTGGTGAAATTTTTATGGGACCTATCTGAAAGTTTTTTAATTATAAAAAATAATTCATAACCATATCGGTTTTTAAATGCCAGAGAAGTAACAATCATAAAAAATACAACCGAATTAAGAACTTCCTCCAGTTTAGCAGTAGGTTGAAAATTTTATTGTTCCTACATTTCAGGGAAGTGTTACATCATATAAACTGGATTTAACTCCATTCAGATTTTGTTTGCCATCGTAAAGACCGAGGTCATATCCGTTAGAGCTCTTATTCTTTGGCTCGAGCTATGAAGAATGGAGTTAATCTCAAACCGTTTGGATTAGCTTCATGCTTGGAGTGAAAACGTTCACGTTCTTTGAACAACGTCTGTTTCATCTAATCACTATTGTCTTGTTGCTTTACATTTTACTGAAATTAGAAAGAGATAGGTTATAGACAATAATAAAGGCAAGTAAACGCCATCATTATATAGTTAGATGCCTATTCTATTTAAATTTACACCATCTAAAAACTTTGCTTTAAGGAAAAATTTAAATATAAAAAAGCATAGGTACCTAATAGTATACATTGTGATCGATATCTTCATAAAATTTCCTTTACAACCTTAGAAAACTAAAAGAGCTGAAATATCTGTCCAATAGAATGTAATTATTCCATTAATAAAGATTGCTTTAAATTTACAGACCATTATATGTCAGAAACTTAATTTACCTATTCTGAATTAAAATGATCCTTTTGTATGTCTAATTGTGATGTAATTAAGTTATTTGGTGATCTAATATACCTGGTCAAATTTAAACTATATATCCTATATTCTACTAATATTATAAACGCGAAAGTTTGTGTACGTATGGATCTTTGTTACTATTTCATGCTCAAACTATTGGACGGATTCGGATGAAATTTAGAATATAGATGGCTTATATACTGGACTAACACATAGACTACTTTTTTATTCGCGGGTGAAAGCGGGGGGTGCAATTAGTAACGTAATATATATGTTTTAGTTTTGCCTTATTCTTCATAGCTTGATCGTAGCAAACCGCAAACCGTATAAACAATTGAAGGGATGAGATCAAAAAGGGTTTAACTGATTTCTTTCACAAAATGACTTATGGGTATCGTTGGATTCAGCGTGAAATTATCTACAATAATATATTCTCAAAATACCGATATGAGGCTTAAATCTCGAGATTTGCAGTCAAAAAACGGTTTATCTGCCAAAGGAATACAGTTCGCTTAGCATAAAAACATTATTATATTTATTTTATTATATCATATTTTTACAGTAATTGTACGAAATATTAGTATATTTTGTATTTTAAAAATAATTAATACATTTTCAAGCAACTGAATCTTACACAAACCTTTTCTATTACTTAATACACACTACATTAAAATGAGGCCGTTGAAGTTTAAAGTCAATTTTCTCGAAACTATCAATTTGACAGTTAAACTCTTTTTATTTTTTCCCCTTGAATTGTCTGTTATACTTGCCCATTCATAATACCTACATAAACAGTTACTAGCACATATTTTATCGATTAAAAGCACCTGTTTCGGGACGATATGTCCTATAAAGTCACTTATTGCAACGCTGGTAACTGAGCCTACTAGACTTATAGCGTCCGTGGAGCCTCACAAATCTTTTAAAGCTTTATTTACAGCCGCTGCTCTGCACGTTCACGTTCATAAATTGAAAAATATGTAAACGAGACCTGATATTCAATGTGTCGTGTGGAAAAAACATGGAGCTGTCATTTTTAACGCGCGATAGATGGCGCTGCGGCAGCGTTAACGCAGATAAATCGAAGGGAATGCCAATGTATGCAGTACCTAAGCTTCTAAGATTGTTTTTCTGCAAATAATTCTATAACTATACTCTTTTTGCGTTGATGTTTGGAAAAAGCTATCTACCTATCACGGATGTGACAACGAGGCCATCGTTATTATAATTACCACCGTCATTGTTACCGTCACCGTCACCGTTACCGTCACCGTCACCGTTACTGTCACCGTCACCGTTACTGTCACCGTCACCGTTACTTTCAACATCACTGTCACCGTTACCGTCACTGTCACCGTCACCGTCACTGTTACCGTTACCGTCACTATTACCGTCACCGTCATTGTCACCGTTACCGTCACTGTTACCGTCACCGTCACCGTTACCGTCACCGTCACCGTTACTGTCACCGTCACCGTTACTGTCACCGTCACTGTCACCGTCACCGTCACTGTTACCGTTACCGTCACTATTACCGTCACCGTCATTGTCACCGTTACCGTCACTGTTACCGTCACCGTCATTGTCACCGTTACCGTCACTGTTACCGTCACCGTTACTGTGACCGTTACCGTCACTGTCACCGTTACCGCCACCGTCACCGTCCCCGTTACTTTCATCGTCACTGTCACCGTCACCTTCACCGGTACTGTCACTGTAATCGTCACTGTCACCGTCACCGTCACCACTGTCACCATGACCGTCAGCATTAGTCATTGTCACCGTCAGAGTCACAGCCAGTCACAGTAACAGTCACAGCCATCATAACCATTACCACCGTTGCCGTTATCATAATCATCATCATCATCATCATCACCACCACCACCACTATCATCATCATCATCATCATCATCAGGTTTTATATGATTATTATGTGCTTTATTGATTACTAAAAAGCTGTATGCTGCTGCTGGTTTGCTGTTTAAAAATCTTATTTTATTCCCTAAACATTAAATAGGCTAAATCTTCAAAATACGAAATATTTTGAATTTCGCAGAACCTTAGTTACCATCGTATACCGCGGCGCTAACATCGATAAATCGGTCGGAAGGCGCCGGTACATTGCCTTCCTTAACGACCTCAACGGAATCAGTTTAGGGTTAAAGGTGATTTTCTTTCGATGTGTGCGAGTCAAAGGAAGTTTCAAAGGTGATATGATTTTGTAAGAATTTTTTTGGTAATGTAGATATTTCTATCTGTATCTATCAAAGCCTCGGGGCAATAGGGTTAATATTTTTCTGGTCCCGATATGAATTAATCTAAATAAGATGCATTTGCCTTTAATAATAATAATATAAAATAATAATAAATATTTGTACACATTTTACACAGCGCCATCTAGCCCCAAACTAAGCAAAGCTTGCGAACCAAATAACTGATACAATACTTAGGTACTTTTAGTTTGTGAATACATACATAGAATACAATATAACACCCAGACGCAGAACAAACATCGATGTTCATCACACAAATGTTTGTCCTGGGTGAGAATCGAACCCACAACCTACAGTTCAGAACGCAGCGGTACTACCAACTGAGCTATCGGGCCAGTCAAAGTTTTAGTTTGACCTTCATATCAGATCTTTTTTACAAAATTTGTTTTATGAGGGTCACTAACAATTCTGAACATAACAGATGTAAGTATACGACACGTATTGTATGAATACATTAATCATTTCGCTGCTACAGAAACTAATTAAACGAGATTTGTTCACATAAAGATGTCCGGAAAGTGTAATATTTCAATTCCTCCCATTGCCTTCCAGCGTAAGACTTTGCTACACTCCAATGACCCACTACAGCTATTAATATTAGCGGCCTACAGCGGTACATAAATCGACAAGACAAAACTATAAAGTTGTCAAGTATTCAACAATGGTGTGCATGTGAGGGCGTTGACGATGTTACCGACCGTTAGGTAAGTGTAGATTAATGTGCGTGCCACATCGATGCGAGGAAAGATCTTTGTGGGAACTGACTTTGGAAATGGAGTGAAATGTGAGAGATACTGCTGGGAAATCTGGACAACGAGTTGTAGAGCAAGAATGATAAGTTTGATCAAGAGGTTAAAGAAACAAACGCTTTTGAAATAAAACTTCTGACGAGGTGAACGGAAGTTGTAAGTTGTTGGTTAACGTAGATCCCCATTGTCAACATAACAAAGTTAAATATTAATTTAAATTTGTGTTATTATGTCCGGTAAAATGATATTTTACAATAGTCAAGATGGCGACATTAACATTAAAAAAAGCAAAAACAAAGTTATACAGACCAGTAGGTGGAGCTAAAGAAGTTATACTTCTGTCGTGTGGTCTAAAGCACACTCGTTTTGATTTTTTAAATACATAACAAAACCATAGCTATGTCACCAGTAATAATTATTTTGTTTTCCATTTGGATGATCACAGGCGAAAAGCTGAGGTGTATGATGACATAAATGCATCTTTACAGATGACTAGCTGACATGATTTGTTGTGGAGTAAATACATTTTGTAGTGATGTATATCAATTTAAGGTACAGATGAAGGCACTAAATGTTTGTATATAGAAGTTTAAATGCAGTACATCGTTAATTTAATTTAAGTAGTTTTATGACAAAGATAAAAACCAATTGTTGTAAACGCTTTAAACTTATTTAAATGCGGTTGTTGGTGATGTTGTTCTATATGTTGAAGAACCATGTGTCCCCAACATCTATTCTATAACGTTGCGTCAAGCTATCGTCCTTTTGTCTGTGACTCTCCCTCACTATTTGATTTATAGGTACCCGCGTTGACTGCTTGTCTCTAAGAAGGTTTATTAATGAATTTATTTTAACGTTAATGAACAAGTTGCGTTCGGGACAAGTGAAACTAATTTATCTGGAAACGTTATTTTGAGCTCATAATTCGGCTTCTCTAACCTTGTCGTCTACTTTAATTTTGTTACTACGATGATTTATTACGGAGTGCAAGTGTTCGATTATGAAATGTTTTTCTTTGTCGTTGTATGGGGTAGACATGCATAGAAAGCATACCATACCCTTGTCTTTGGAAATAGAATAGGCCTTGCCACTGTATATAATTTTATGCATTGGTTTCATATTTTCTAGATCGTATATTTCAAAAAGTTTCGGACAAAAAATAGATTGCTTTTTATTCAAAAACTAGGATGACAGCACATCATCAGAGAAATGTCAGGTCAAGGAAATAAACACCTGGATCTTATTTGATTTGATTTGTATATTTATTTGATTTGTACATTTAATTTAAAAGGTTACTCATTTCTGATAGGTATTAAAGTATCCAAAATTAAAACAGAAGTATTAAAAATGTAACAAGCTGTGCAGTAAAAATACTCCGCTAAAACGCGCTTCATCAAGTGAAGCACACAAGCCCCTGCATATTGCAACTGAGTCCATTCATTCAGTCCAGCTTTTTACTAATGCTTTCAGAGTCTTAATTAACATCCTCTCTAGTGAATAGGCAAGTGTGCTTAATTTAAGAGATAGAGCTGAGTCTATAGATAGAATATAGATGTATTCACATGGGACCGTACGATTCAACGAATATAGAGCGGCGAATGAGTCGGAAGTTTAAAATAAAATGATTTTGTAGCATTTAGGAAATGAATATCGAGTAGTGAACTATTTGAAAACGAATTCATCTTAAAATGGATACGGTCACTGCTGAAAAAGTGATGACAGACAGATTGCTGTGTAGTATTATTTTCGAAATGAAGAGTTCCCGGCTAAAACTAAAATCACTAGCATTATATAGTTCTCAGAGTTAAAAAATTAGAAAAAGAAAGTCCGATGGTACCTGCAGTGTCAAAAATCGATGAGACCGAAAGGAATAGCGATTACGAAGACAGCGTAGACCGAACTGGACTAGGTGGACAAAAGACCTGCTGGACAATTACCTAACTCTATTGCAACAGATAAAAACGTAAAGTATGAATTTGACAGTTTGAATACGCAGTTTATGTGCATAGTTAGTCTGGAAATTTCTCCTATTGCATTGCAATCAAAGTTTCGTGATCACCCCCTCACAGAGACATTGGATGCAAAAATTGCAAAAATGCAAAGTAACTATTCAACGCGGCTTTCTATAGGGGGTATATTTAACAATGAATGTCTTCTGGCTGAACATGATAATAATGATAATGATATATCAGTATGACTGATTCAGTAGGTAAATAAATCGAAGCAGATATAACTCTAATTTAACTTTACTCAAATCTATTTCCAGCTTTGAACATGAATGAATAGTGAAAAAAATGAAAAGAAAATCATTTTGTCCAATCTAATCAAGTTATCCCAACGCTCCTGTACGTCGTGCAAATTCTCAAGAAACAGTTGCTGACTGAATTTGAGCCAGAGACTTGGAACATGTGAGAATGTGAGGCAAATTCAATTCTTGGCTGCGAACCCATCCACCCGGTGAAGATTTAGGGTTCATTTTAGTCGGCGTAAGTTATTTGCTCATGAACATCTGGTACACAGTGTGTGCCAGTGATTAAGGTCTGCAGTAGTACCATAAGGTAAGCTAGCGATAGCGTCACTGATGGTAACGGTAAATACTTTCTCGCAATAAAAATATTTCCAGACCTAGAAGTCTCTGAGAATCGATTAAACTATTGTAATAAGAAGGATTACATTTCTTGTAATAAAGGACTATGTCACAGTACTAATGCACAAAATAACATCCATATGTATTCTATCTAAAATATGATCTATAACACACAGAATCTACACTATGCTTATATACTCGTAAATACAGCCATCAGAATGCAAAGACATTTGAGGAAATTGGCATAACCTATTAAACTAAGAAGCCTAACATATAAATTACCAAAAAGATAATTTTAATATCTAATATGTCGAATAAATATTTTGTATCGCAACGTAGCAACTTTACGTGCTGCAAATATAAAATACACTGCGTCAGAAACGACCAATTTTAGAAATTGTTACGTACCTCAATATCTGAAATTGGAAACTTTATTCGCTTTCGCTGATTGAGCTGCTGCTATGTTTGCAAAAGCAATGTTTATGTGAATATTTACTTCGCTTCTGTTTTGATTATGCCAGTCAAAGTTATTGATGAATTCTATTTGGTTTGATGTGAATTGGCCAATAGGTAAACATGAAAGCACCAAATTGCTGTAACAGGATTGGTGATTACCTAATACGTAGGATTAAAGGCATACTAAAAGCAAATTGATGATCCGAATTATGCCAGTGGATTAGGAATGGAACTTATAATATTTACGTATGAATCTATGAACAGAAAATTTGTTTTACAGATCCATTTTCTGCTTTATAATCAGTAATAAATATAATTTATGGCCGTATAATTTATATAAGCCACAAAAATGTAAATGAAATATTAAAAAAAAATTACTTAAAAACTGAAGTTTATTTGAGATTACCATGTCAATCAGGAAAAAATATATACTCAGGCAAAAAGATGGTAAGTATATGGTAATTAAACCATGACCAACTAGAAGTAAACAGTTAAAGTCACCAGTTAAAGCAACTCATTCGTTCTTACTAGTTACTTTGGCAGTAGCTTTGACAGTTCCTTTGAAGGAACTACAGAGTTTTGTTTGTCTCTTTAATTCCTTTATACGATCTGAAGGAAATACTGAAAGAGACGGTGAGTTACTAAAGTGATTTTTTCGTACTTAAAAAACATACGCTTACCTAAATTTTACGAATTCAGATGAAAAAAGCACACTATTATGAAACAGTCCTTTACTTTAAAGTCTACACAACAACAATATCATACTGTCTAAAACTAGAAACCTCTGTTTTTCATAGAGCAACAACTTAGGCTTTAGTACTCGATATTGTTTCTTTTCGTGGACTCAATTGTACGTATTTTATTTCTCACTCCAGTTTTGACTTCGTTTATTGACGAAGTTTTAGTACCTAACTATGTCTCAGTTCGCACATAAATTTCTATAAAATCAGACATGAATAGTCGCAATTCTGGGAATAAAATTGGAACATCAGAGTCGGAAGTCGGTACAATGATAAAATATTGTTGGTTACAAAATCTGTATGGTTTTAAAAACTCCATTATATGTTTATTTTCATTAAAAATACGTCCATTATTGAGTAATTCTAATTAATAAACTATGAACTTGTAGCAGTTTAAAGACAATTTAATGTATACTGCTCAGTGATGTTTACATTAAAATACATCAGTTAAGTACTACTTATTTCAAAATTCTTCGGTTACTACTCATTTCGTTTAAATTTTAAACTTATGACGAAAGAAAAACATTTTTTTTCACACCGAATTCCAATTTTTATTCTTCTTTAACTGGTGACTTCAGAAATTCCGTGGCAAATTAAAATTAATTAAAAAACGAACGGGTGCTTTTATACTCACATTGTGTAACTTGAATGGTTCTTAATGAATTCCATTTTGCAAAGTAGGTCGGGATTCGTAATTGGTGGCAAGTCAGATCGGTGACCGCAGACCGTTCTGGGAGTCTGGCACCAATTTTAGGTTTATTGTTTCGATAATTACTTGAGGGAACGTTCGAGGAAATCATTTTTAGCCTACTTCACTCAAAACTTTCCGAATTTGCTATCCGTTTGAACAGGGTCATCTACTCAATTAGCAAAATAGTTTTAAACTGATAGGAATCGTCATAAATTCCTGCAAAAAAAAATATTATTGGGAATTACCAGAGGAACCAAACGTGAGCCGTAACCAGATGTATGACGTAAGTTTTCCGTCGGAAAACTAGAACTATAGAACTAGCGAATTTCTATTTTCCAAGTAGATCCACCTACACGCCCATCGCGTTTGGCTAACCCTATACCAACCACCCTGTATAGGAAGCTAGGATTGTTCTATAGTACCATTATTGATTCAACTTGAAGAAAGATAAAAAAATCCTTATTCACAGCCTTGTCTTTTGATAGTTTTAGTTTCATACTTCAAATGTTAATTAATAGTTGCAATAATATACATAATTCAGTAGACAGATTACCCATGCTCAAGATAGCCTACGTTTATCAGAACCAATAAATTGCAATTTGACCTCTCCGAATACTAACGCTAATCAATTTAGAAGATACCAAAGATATTCCGTTTTATCATAGACGAATGTTTTCGGAAGACAAATCACGAACTCTGAACTTTGGGAATGTGTATAAAAATTAAATTGGACGCGAGCTTCTTGGTTAATCTAAGGAGGTAAGCTTATCGTTACGTTGACTAATGTGTTCATACGCGTTCTGACTATCAGAGATTACTGTTATACCATTTAGATGGGTTGCTGCTCTATCACAATTTCTACATTAGGACGATAAATCGTGTCCACTTAATATCGGGCCGTGATCATTCATTAAGCATTACTTTGGTACAGTGATTTTAAATCTTTTTCTAAAAATTGGATTTTGAACATATATAATCATAAACATTTCCTTGGACCATTTTTAAATATTTTTCTTATAATAACCGAGATTTTAGAGTATACATAATTATAATCATAGTGTTCTTTGGACCATTATTAAAATCTTTACTTAAAATTGCCGAGATTTGAGAACATATCACACTTCACACTAATCACACTAATATTATAAAGGCGAAAGTTTGTATGTTTGTTACTCCTTCATGCCCAAACGGCTGATTAGATTTGGATGAAATTCGGTATCAAGATAGCTTATATACTGGATTAACATATAGACTACATTCTATCCCGGAAAAGTGAAATTTTCCCGTGGGATGAGCAAATCATTAAAATACCTTTTATCCGCGGGTAAAACCGCGGGGCGCAACTAGTTATATAATAAAAATCATAAGACATTTTTTTTATTTATTTAAGTGTCTCTTTACTTGCGTAAAATGTACTAACAATTAAAATTGCCATTTATTAATATTTGCTCAATCTATTTTGCACATTCAATTCATTATTTTGTTGAGTGTCATCAAAATAATCGGTTACTTTTCATTATCATTGGCAGTTCAATTCACCAACTACAGAGTATAAGCCCTCCCTTTTTATTTACCCCTCCCTACATTGTACTAATCTTGATTGGCAGTTGACTTGCTATCGACAGATCTTACTGCTGTCTGTAAATTATGTGTTATTATACTTGCAATTAAAAACACTTTACCTTACAATAATTATATCATAGTTACAAACTGTTATAGGAATTACGAATACAATGTTATAAATAACATTTTGTGGCTAGATAATATTATGTATTGTCATCAAATTTGTTTAACTTTTTAATAAGGGAACAATACATAAAAGAAAAAATAATAGACTCAGTTTTCTTTTACATAACGTTTTTTACTGACCTGATCAGTTGGTAGTAATCCTGCCTTCTGAACTGCGGGCTGTGGGTTTGATTCTCAGGACAAATTTTTGTATGATGAAAATCTGACGATGATGATGTTTGTTCTGTATCTAGGTATTATATTGTATTGTAAGTATATATGTACAGACAAACAAAAAGTAAACAAAGTATTCCATCAGTGATCTGGTTCCCATAGTACAAGCTTTGCATGGTTTGGGGTATATCAGATAGCGCTGTGTGAAATATCCATAAATACTCATTTAGTATATGATCTTATTTATAAGAATTTATTAGTTGTAGTCCTCCCCATATAAAAAAAAGTTACCTATCTGGAGCAGTGTTTCTATATAAGATTATTCAAATAAAGCCCGATAAAAGTTTGAGCACCTCAGCGGCTATTTTGGTAGATCTGGACGTTCAGTACATTTCTCGAGAGATTAAGAACACCCACGTGTTTTATCAATAATCCATTATGCATACAGCAAACAATGAGGCATGTTTTCAGACGCGTTGCTATCGCCCGGCCATGATGAATGACCGCTGAGGCACATTATAAAATGACAATAAATAAAAAGATATCTGCCGATCGCAGCGTAACCTGAGACTGGTACCTTTGCATACGGTAAAGGGTACGAGAAATGTCTTATAGGGTTTCGTGAGATTTCAAGCTTGAAATGCAGGCTCGGCTACGATGACCATGTGGAGAGGAGACTAATAGGCTACGTCGAGAATCTGCCATTCTACTGTACTCGGTAGAGCAAGAGACAAACCCAGGAGACAAGATCGAAAGAGAAGGAAAAGAACATGAATGAGTGCTTGTTAGCTGTAGACATGGTCTAAGAAAAAACGAAATGGAGGGAGGGGAATAAAAAAGTTCACTCTACCATCTATGTCGTTTGTAATGTGTTGTAGTGTATATATTGTACTGGAGGGTAGGACTTAATAAATCAGTTGTTGTCCGAAGCTCGGTCGTTTCATTGTAATCACAACATGGTGACAGCGGTTTAATAAAATTTCGCGTAATTATTTGATTAGAGAGTGAAGTATCGGTAAATTATACGAATATATTGCACGAGTGGTGTAATGGTCAATGTTAAAACTTATTGTGAGTGTGCGATCTACAATAATTTACAATGGAATACGCTCGGCCACCCGCGGAATTAAACATGGACGGCGGGCCGGTTAGCCGTGCTGATGCTTGGAGAAAATGGAGACAACAATTCATGTTATTTATAAAGGCATCGGGGGTCCACGCTGAGTCTTCTAGTGTTCAAGCCAGCCTGTTAGTCAACCTAATAGGGGCTGATGGCTTCGACGTTTATCAAACTTTTTCTTTTGCGACGGAGGCGGAACGAGATGGCGTCAACACGGTGTTAAAATACTTTGATACATATTTTGGAACCAAACCGAATATAACGCTTTCGAGGTACAAATTCTTCACGCGCAACCAAGAAGAAGGCGAGTCGATTCAACAATACGTAACGGCACTGCGTCTCCTGAGTAAATGTTGTGAGTTCGCGACATTAGAAGAAGATTTGATCCGGGATCGAATCGTTTGTGGCGTCACCCAAGTAGCTGTCAGGGACCGGTTATTACGTAGTGAGGAGCTCACACTTGACAAAGCAGTAAAAATTTGTCAAGCTGAGGAAGTGTCACAAGAAAGCGGAAGACAAATGTGCAACTCCGGTGCTAGTACGAGTAGGGATGTGGTTCACGTTGACAGTGTGAGAAATCGTGGCAGAGGAGACTCGGGCGGGCGGCCGACCGCGGGCCCGGCCGGCGGTGCCACCGGCGCGGCGGCGCGGGGCCGCGCGGGCTCCCGTAACTTCCGACCGCTGCCGCCGCCATCACCTGCATCAAACCAGTTCCAGCCATGCAGTAACTGCGGCCGCGCACGATGCGTCGCTGGCCAGTGTCCGGCGCAGTACGCCAATTGTTTCGTCTGCGGTAGTAAGGGACACTTCGCGCGTATGTGTAAGTCTGTTCCATTTTATAGAAGCGGAGGTCGAGATAAAGTACAACGACTTCATGAAATTGATCGTGATTATGACGAGTGCAGTGAGTCGGATGAGAATGATACGTTTTATATCTCGTGTATCGATTCTCAGAAAAGTAGTCCCGGGGACTGGTCTCAAGTATTATCGTACGAATATGGAGTTGAAAATTTTAAATTAGATACTGGAGCTGACTGTAATGTACTATCGTATCGTAGATTTATAGAGTTAGGATTTAGTGATGATATGATAATAAAGAAAAATGTACCTTTGTTATCATATACTCACGATGTCATACCTACAAAGGGTGTATGTATATTGCCGTGGTCTTTTAAGGGTAAAGTTTATGAACTTAAATTTGCTATAGCTGATATGCGTTGCAGTAGCGTGTTGGGACGGAAATCATGCGAAGCTTTGGGGCTAGTAAAGCGTCTCAGGTCAATTGAAATATCTAACTATAAAGATTTATTTAAAGGTTTGGGGTGTTTGCCCGGTAAATATCACATAGTTATAGATACATCGGTTCCACCTGTCGTATGTGCGTCGAGAAAAATACCACATGGATTACGTGATAGGCTCGCAACTGAACTGAAAAATATGGAGCAAATGGGCGTCATCAGGAAGGTCAGTCACCCCACTCCGTGGGTTCATCCTTTGGTTCTAGTAGCAAAAAACAATGACGGGATTAGAGTGTGTTTAGACCCGCGGGAGCTGAACCGTGCGGTGCAATGCGCGCACTTTCAGCTACCGACCGTGGCGGAGCTCGCCGCGCGCCTGCACGGGGCACGTTACTACTCAGTACTTGACGCTAATTCTGGATTTTGGGTCATCCAGTTGGATGAAGAGAGTGCGGACTTGTGCACGTTTGCTACTCCTTTCGGTCGTTATCAATTTCTTCGACTTCCCTTCGGAATAAGTTGCGCGTCGGAAGTTTTTCATGGAAAAGTGCATCAACTGCTGGAAGACCTAGAGGGTGTTGAAAATTACATCGATGACGTAATTGTATGGGGACATACGAAAGAAATTCACGATCAAAGATTAAAGCGGTTATTGGAAAGGGCTAGAGAGGTAAACTTAAAATTTAATAAACAAAAATGTAGGATTTGTGTAGAGGAAGTAACGTTTTTGGGGCACATTTTCGATGCAAAGGGTATGAGACCAGATTATAACAAAGTAAAGGCTATTAAAGAGATGTGTACTCCAAGTGATAGGAAAGATTTAGAGAGATTTTTAGGGGCCGTGAATTATTTATTAAAATATATTCCAAACTATTCTGAAATAGCGGTTCCTTTAACTAGTTTATTAAAAAAAGATAACGAGTGGCGTTGGGAAGAAAGTGAGCGCGCGGCGTTCGAGAAGTTGAAGGAGTGCGTGACGGGGGCTGGCGTGCTGGCGCTGTACTCGCCGGCGCGGCCGGTGCGGCTCGCGGTGGATGCGTCCTCCGTCGCGCTCGACGCCGTGCTCATGCAGGACGGCCGCCCCGTCGAGTACGCCTCACGCACGCTCACTGATGCGCAAAAAAGATACGCACAGATCGAGAAGGAACTGTTGGCAATTGTGTTCGCTTGCGAGCGGTTTCACCAGTATATTTACGGGCAGCGCGCGGTTGTGGTGGATTCCGATCACAAACCCTTGCAAAGCATATTTAAAAAACCGCTAATGTCCGTCCCGGCACGTCTGCAACGCATGATGTTAAGAATACAGGAGTACGATTTGCTAGTTAATTATGTACCCGGCAAATATCTGCACCTACCGGATATGTTGTCTCGCGCGCCTTTGCCTGAATTATACAGTGAGGAAGTTAGTAAAAATCTTCTTTACCAAGTGCAGATGATCGTAAAAAACTTGCCTATTTCAAATGATAAATTGACGATGATTAAATGTGAAACGAAAAAAGACCCAGAGTTATCTATTTTGTTAGAGTACGTGCACTCGGGGTGGCCTATCCATAAACACGATGTTTCAAATGATGTGAAAGATTATTGGTCTATAAAAGATGAGTTGTTTGTCGTTGATGATGTCATATTTAAAGATAATTCAGTAGTTGTACCTAAAATTTTACGTAATAAAATGCTGAGTATTGTTCACGAAGGTCACTTGGGTATAGATCGGTGCAAGCGGCGAGCGAGGCAAGTGATATTCTGGCCCCATATGTCACGTGATATAGAAATATACGTAAAACGATGTAAAATATGTCAGGAGTACTCAAACGCTCCATCCAAGGAACCCATGCTGCCAATAGAAATACCTAAACTACCGTGGAATAAAGTGGGATCAGACATTTTTGAGTACCACAAAAAGTATTTTATGATTATTGTTGATTATTATTCAAACTACGTCGAAGTATGTAAATTAAACAATATAACGTCGAAAGTTGTTATTGAAAATATGAAGGAAGTATTTTCGCGGCATGGTATTCCTCAAACTTTGGTGAGTGATAACGGAAGGCAGTATAGCAGTCGCGAGTTCCGGCAGTTTACTCAAGAGTGGGGAATTGATCATGTGACGTCATCGCCTAATTACCCGCAGGCTAATGGCAAGAGTGAGCGCGCCGTTCAAACAGTTAAAATGTTACTGATAAAGGCGTTACGGGGTAACGGAGATTTTAATTTAGCTCTTCTTAACTTTCGTAATACACCTAGGGATGGTTTGAGTTCTCCTGCTCAGTTACTGATGGGTCGAAGGCTGCGATGCCAACTCCCTGTTCACCCAAAGCTGTTGGAGCCGCAAACAGTCGACCGATCAGAATATAAAACTATGATTGATAAACAGAATAAGGCAAAATTACAATACGATAAAAATTGTAAAGTATTGCCGAGTTTACACAAAGGCGATAAAGTTGTTTACATTGATGGTAAAGCTCGAAACAGAGGCACCATTGTTGGCTTCGCGAACACGCCTCGGTCGTACATCGTGCAAAATAAAGGTGGTGCCAGATATAGACGTAACCGGCGCCACTTAATTAAATGTAAAACTACGCCTCTAAATCAAGAGCTAGCACAATGTGATGATGAATTTAGAGATGCGTGTGAGGATGCGGATTTAAAAGATGTGTGTGTTGAGCCCTATTCGAACCTGGATCAAAATCCCCCCACTTCAAATAAACCCACATCCCCACAAACGCCAATTGTTCGCAAAGCTAAAAAATTAGCCCTACAGCGCCTTAATAAGAATGTGTAATGATATAAAAATATAACAAAAATGTACTGATTTATATATATGTTACGTAATTACATAGTTTAGTTAAATAAAATAAATACCTACTTATCATGCGCTACTAACAAATAGTAAGTGTATATATAATTATAATAACCACATGCAAGTGCTTTTTAACCGACTTCCAAAAATTAAAAGGATATGTTCGTTTGTATAATTTTTTTACGATGTTTAATAATATATGTTTTTCACTTTGGTGAGTGCCTAACCTACTTTTGTTGTTAACTAGTTATTTACAGTAAAGAGACTGTAAAGATTAAAACTAAAAAATAAAATAAAAAAAAGGTGAAGGTATAGTATATATACATATATATTATATATTGTGGTATCTAGGAAGTAAGATAATAATGCTATAATGTTTAACAATTAATTTGTTAGTATGAACCATATTTTTATAGATTAAAGTTCATACCTAGGTATATAAGTCCTGAATTAAGTTAAGTTTACCTGTATACTTACTTAATTGTTTTGTGGGGAAGATGTTGTAGTGTATATATTGTACTGGAGGGTAGGACTTAATAAATCAGTTGTTGTCCGAAGCTCGGTCGTTTCATTGTAATCACAACATAATGTACTATCCATGCCAGTAAAATAGAGAGATTAAGAGAGAGAGGGATAGAGAGAAGAAAGAGAACTAGGTATGTAAAAGCATAAAAAGAAAAGGCTATCACACTTCACACTTATACTTTAAAGGAGAAAATTTGTATGTGTGTACGTTTGTTACTCATTCACGCTCAAACGGCTAAATTGATTTGGATGAAATTCGGTACCAAGATAGCTTATATACTGGATTAACATATAGGCTACACTTTTCCTGGAAAAGTGAAATGTTCTCGTGGGAGGAGCAATAATTAAAATACTTTTTAACCGCGGGTGAAACCGCGGGGCGCAACTAGTTATAAATACAAAAAGTAACAGAAATTTAAAACTTACCGGTCTATTTTTAGATTGTGCAATTTTATTGGAGTTATTTACACATTTTTTGCTTTTTTATAAAACCTAGAAGGGACGTGCGCAAAATTGTTTCGAACAGTAGGTAATTAAGGCCGATACAATCTTAGCTAGGGGCAACTTCGCGGGCCGTTTTAGATGGCTGATAATTTGAAGATATCTCACTCTGATTTTATATTCGGAGTGAGAAAAAAGTTTTTTATAATGAGTCAACTAAATAACAAATAATTAAATTAAACAACAAAAACAGCAAATACAAATAATTATATAATTTGTAACAAATTACAAATTATATAATCAAACTTACAAAAAATTTAGAGGTATCTCCTTTGTAAGATTTTTGAGTAAAAAGAGGGTCATATAAGTACTCCAACAAACTCAAAATTAAAGTCTCAAGAGCATTTGTGATAACGTATTATGAATCGATGAACGCGCCAGCTGCACGCATGAAAAATTGTCACGTTCCGCCTAAGCCGAGCGTGCAAGCGAGAGCGCGGAACAAGCGATAGAGAGGCACGATCGGCCTAAGTGTTTTCTTATGACGTTATCACGCGAAATCATAGCTCGTACACTAAATTTACAGACAACCATTTCTTTTTTGACCTAACTCTGATGGGTCTTTCTCATTTTGAAAAACATAAAGTGACATGGAATCATTAAAAGATTTAATATCTTCGTCATTTTGACTATATAGATTTGTGTTAAAAATTGCTGTTTTTGCACCATTTACCAGCCGATTTTGGCCTCAATTCTACGAAAGTGTTTCAAAATATGAGCATAATCGGTCAAAAGGTTGTCAAGATATAATAAGGTCATGACATCTATGTTCGGAACAAACCACTTTTAACAAACAACACACGATTATTGTTGCCAAAAAGTTTGTGCCCACAATCTATACATATACAAGTTCAAAGTCCTGACCGACTAACTGACATTTATCAACGCACAGCCTAAACCGCTGGTCTTAGAGACTGAAATTTGGAGGTTTGTAAAGTATAGGTATCCGCTAAGAAAGGGTTTTTAGAAATTCCATCCCTAAAAGGGTGAAATGGGTGGTTGAATTATCTATGAAAATAATTCTTCTTCGTTTCCTATAGGCCACGTGGGCGAAGCCGCGGGCAGAAGCTAGTGTCTATATATAATAATAGTAGTACGTAAAACTAGTAATTATGAAGATAGAACCAAAAAGGCATGACAGTAAAAACTAAACGTGACAGTGTAGGTAAACTAAGTGCAATAAACAAACATCTTCATCTGTCATAGCTGGATTACTAGGCGTGTCGTACGACAACAGAAAACGATTTACAAACATCGAAACAGCATTCAAAAATATTAACCGACAAACGAAACGCCCGATCAGTTTGTCGATGCAAATTGAGCGTAGGAGCGGACCTGCATTATCCCAGCAAGCACCATGCCTTCGTCTATCTCGCTGAGTGCTACCGGTTCTTCTATTAGTATGAAAGTTGATAGTCTTACTGGTTTCAAATTGTTTATGATTGCTTTTAGAATTATGTCAGAATTATATCCGGTCGTGGCTTTGCATTGCATTCTATAATTATTGCAGTGCGATGCAGATACTTTATAAAACTAAATGTTATTGATTATCAACTCGAAATGCGAATTGATTTATTCAATGAAAGTGTCAGATTTAATAATGATGTAATATATGTTTAACAGTATTTTTTCTATTTTATTTGGTCCTGGAATATTATTTTTAAAATAACTTCATCAACACATGACCAAAAATACTGGCCTCTACTTCAGCCAAAGATTGAGCATTGCCATTCAATGTGGCTGCCAGCATGTTGTGCATCCCTAGACACAGGGAATCCTAGTTATAGTCTAGGATCTATGTACGTGATCGTTAAAAAAAATCATAACAATAACGCTCAACTATCACATTAACCACTACTCTACAGAGGCTCTAGATATACCTTTCGTGTGAATCAGAACTCTAGTTTGTATACAATATAACAAACAAGTATAGGCTGCCTAGAACTTTTGCTATTTCAGAGTCGAAATCAATGATAACTATTATTTATCCAACTTCAGGATAATATCAGCCCTTGAGAAGGTTAGTACTTACGTACCACTTGGCTCTAGTCTGAGACGTCGTAAGATTCTTATCTGAATTTATTGTCATGTCAAGTATTTCGTTATTTTTATCTATGAAGTGTGATAGATATGTTTCCACTGGTTAGTTGTTGGCAATTACATTTTGTTTAAGACGGTTTACTTAGGAAATAATTTTCGCTAGTAAAAGTAATTCCAAAACCTTTGCTATCTACTATTTATACAGCAGCAGTTGCTAGTTTGTATTGTGGAAATTGATGATCTTCAACTGTTATTTACCTATTAAAGCAATCTGTGTCTTTATTATCTTCATTTACGGTAGCTAAATTACCTAAACAGTTATTATTTGTAATACGAAGTTCTTTAGCCCGATCTGATAATTGTATTTCCTATAATTTCACCCTTAGCTCATTTTTGTACATATATCACAGCTCTTCCACAATCCCTACACCTACAAGCACGTCTTCATAATAGATGACTATATCCTTATCAATAAAAATATCTACTGAGAACTGTCCTACCTATCGCCCTTCTACAACATCGTTAAGATTTTATCCCACTTCTGACTACTAATCTGTACTTACTAAGATACAATGGTAGGGTAAAGTAGGGTTGAATAATAGGATGATTTTTTACTATTTTATTTAGTTATACGAAACCTCAAGCACTTTGAATCAATATTTACAGTATGGAAACTACAAACAAAATTATGTTTTGTTCATTTAAGTATGTACATCTAGTTAGGCTAACTGCAGGCAGATGCATAACCCATTAGAATAATTCGAAATATACCCTGTTGCGTTTCCCTCATTTTGAATGTAATGTGCTCCAGAAAAACAGTCGTCGGCTTCAGCCCAATACGATCCCAATGCTGGGACATGGACCTTCTCTTGCGTGGGGAGTATAGGCTACAATTATCCACGCTGGCTAGATGACATATGTCCTCAAATTTTGTTGTTTTTGAACATGCTGTCTTCTCTATGAAGTTTTTTCTTCGTAAGAGCGAATGTAAATTCCGCATTTGAAAAATCATTTTTGCAAGGCCTAGCGGGATTTCAAACTAGGTGCGTCGGTTTCAAAGCTACATTTGCAACTACTGAGCCACACTCGCTTTTAAATAGTAGTCTTTAATGTTTGTAGTACAGTACAGAAATCACGCCAGCTATAATTTTAAACCATGAAATAAATACACTTCATAATAAATACTACTCACATCAATGTGTCTCAAAATTTCACATTAGTATTGAAATGTTACTCATGAAATTGTGTGCAAAGTTATTTTACTGTTTTTATATTCCATCGCAGGGGACGTAATATCGTGTCTCGTATGACAGATCGATCCTGTTGCCACGGAAAAAAAAACATTGTCACAGGAATACGGATGCTTGAATCATTTCTCATGCGTTTTATTAGAAATATTACATTGTATAGGGGATTCTATTGAAATTTGTGCTAGAAATTATCTTTTTGTTTTGGAAACTTCCTGTCTTTGGTTGAATTTTTCGTGTTTATCCAAATGCCTTCCTTATGAATTTTTCGTCAGTTCCTTTATTTTTTAAATAATTATTTATGAAATTAATTTAACATAATGCTTAGTTAGCTCAGCTGCCTAAATAAAATGAAAAGGTTCGTTTTCTTCCTCTAATTATAATATATTTTTTTATGTTAGTGAATAGTGAATGATGTGACGAGCTAGTCGTTTACCTGATGTTAAGAACCACGGCCGCCCATAACAGAACAGTGTCACTGGGAATTCCAAAACAGAGTTTCGCGCGACACTGCACTGCGCACATCATCCTGAGACATCAGCACAGTCTGATAATAAGATTATCGACTGTGAGATCAGATCATAAAGTCTCAAATGTCCAGTAATTTCACTAGCTACAGTGCCCTTCAAACCGGAACACAGTAGTACTTGCACACTACTGCTTGGCGGCAGAATAACAGGCAAAGCGGTGGTACTTTAGTACTTTAGTATTAGTAGTACTTTAGTATGACTTTGTTGCAAAGTTCGTCTAGGTAGCTAGACGAACTTTGCAACAAAGTCATACTACCTAGTAAAAATGTGAGTACTTTGTAATCTATTCTGTAAATTTCACGAGTTTGTATCATACCTTATTTACTTATACAACTTCAAATATCATCCACATAGCTCACGTCTTAAAGATAGCTTTACTGATCAGCTATTTCCTTAAATAAATAAAGTGTTACCCTTACATTTACATTTAACTTCATTAAAGAACCATTAATATTAAAACCTTTTAGACATCACCGTTACCGTATGGACAGTTCAGTACGATTCAAAAAATCCAGCGTTTGTAAAAAAACGATAAGCTTAACTTGTTTGTTACACACAAATCAGTATATCGTATAGATACACTCTACCACACACAGTCCAAAACCACTTTTTATAACACCGAAACGGCTCATGATACGTCTAGAGCTAATTTAGGTAGCATTGTGAACTTCACAAGAGGTACCTCTGAATAAGATTAACATGAGCCTAAAACCCGTTGGGAGTCATCGGTCATAAATCATAACTCATAAAATGAGACTGACAATAACCTCTATCTAGGAACGCTTCCTAGACTTAACAATTATTAAAAAATGTGTCCTATCAACTAAAATTTAAGTTTCAGAATCAATCGCAGCTATCGAAGTGATTTGGGACAAATAGAAAGACCGATGGTTAAAATGACAAGCGAACTTAATATTCCGTTTGATCGGATCAATTGTTGGTATTGTGTTTACTGTCGATTTTTAGAAAGCAGAAAAAGAACGAACTGATCTTAATAAGTATGAAGAACGTTGGGGTTACAGGACAAACATCAATCACGTTAGACGTCATTTCATTTTCGGCTAATTCAGCTATTTTAGACGCGTGGATGATCAATGGAAAATCGTAAGTAACGAGGCGTGCTTGGAACTGTCTGTGTTATTACTTTTTGCGCTCGTGTAAGTATTATACACTTTTTTGAATGACAGCCATTTTTTCCTATTCAATATTTTGATTGCCTCTATTTTGTAGAGTTTAAAATTGAAAATACAAGCAATTAGCTTTATCGAATGTGTGGGCATCAATCAAAATGTTTTATGATTAAAAATGACGTCTGAATTATTAATTGGCAGTTTCTGTCAAATAAAAATCAATTTGGAAATAAAATTATATGTGATTGAATCATTGAATTGACTTCATTCCTTTTGATGGTATGCGTTACGAGATTGAGAATAGAATCATTATCGATAGCTATTAAAAGTAACAATGTCCAACCACGGAACGCCATTCCCGTACAATGCTTCGACTATCAAGCGACGACGTTTGATTACTTATCCTTATCCGAAACTCTTTTTATATCTCTTACATTATGTCCCGACTAAATTGGAATTCGTGTACGTTTATTGTGGCCTGGGGAATTAGATCCGCCGCATTCAAAACTCAGGCTATCCTATTGAGACCTCTTGGAAGGGAACCGAATCTGATAAGGCAGATCGTGGATAGGGAGCCTTTTTCTTTGCGCGACACCTTTGTCATGACAAAGGGGCTGTTTTGCTTCAACTGTGGCATGTGAATGGGCTTGCAATAACACGTCCTGGCGTAGCTCACATCCCGCAAGATCGGCCTCAGATATATGCCTCTCTTTAAAGATTTATTAATCTTTCTCGTTGGTAGGAACAATGAACGCTTTCGGTAGGCACCTGGCTGGTTTTTTCTCGTCACTCAAGTGCGCTCGAGCCGTGTATTCAGTTTTTGCTCGCCTGCTCGAGTGAGGTAAGTGGGAGTTGGAGAGTGATTGCGGCTACTTTAAGTGTGTAGTTTGAAAACATGCAAGTACTAAACTTGTTGTGTGCACCGCTAGTGTGTATGCAAGAAAAGTATGAACACTAATAAAATTTATTAAATAGTTGGTAAGTATCAGCCACTGTCTTACAATGCGTGGCACCAAACATAATTCATTATATACGTTGTTACTCCGAAATACTAAAGAAGAAGAGTCTCACCCATCATTTATGTTGCCAATGTTTCAAATTTATATAGTACATAAGTAATTACAATGATTACTATAATGTACAGCCCAAATATTTTTTCTTTTTGTAGTAGGCAGTGTTTAGTAGTAGTTGCTATATTGTAGTATTTAGTTTGTTAAAAGAATAAAAAACTTTGCCCGTTGAAAAAAAAAAATATCATAGCTGCAACACTCATCTTTAACAAAGATTTGGAAGCATAATAAATTGATGATATTAATTAATCTAACCATTTTAAAAAATATCGTATTTCAGAAACGATATCGCATATTAATTCACTTCTAAGAACTTAATATCTACCGAAAGTTTATTCTCAACGTGTCGTCCGGTCAAGTTACGCGTTTAATTTGTCTAGATCGCGTGTTATGAGACAGCTTTAATAAATAATGCTTTTTTATCTCTACATCGGTGGACTTGGCTCTAGGCAGAAATTCTTACACGTTCCTTCGCTGAATCGACTCTTTTTGTGTTTGTTTGGTCTGTTTATTGCCTTTGGTCTCTGTATATAACCATTTTCCACTCTACATAACCATTTTTTACATATGAAAGAAAATGTTTTATTCACTGATTAGTAATATTAAAAAGTAACATTAAAACCATATATTTCATACCCAGCTTCAAAATCAGATAAATTTTGTCTTATTTAAATCATGATTGTTTCATGGTAAGCTACGAAATCATATATATTTTGTCTTATTTCACTTACCAGGAACGAAAAAGCTTTGTTTTTTATTTCGTCTAGTCTTAGTAATAGTCCAACGATCAAATGTTCTAATAGTTTTAACTTAAAATTATGAAATGCAATAATATGATGAAGAGATTTTTATCTCTTCACAACATATCATATATTTTTATCTCTAAAAAATTAGATCTTATGTTTATTTATTTAAAACACGTTATATTTACTGATTTTGTGAGTGAGCGTGGCGCAGTGGTAGCCCGTGAGACTTTCAAACTGACATACCATGGTTCGAATCCCACTCGAACACCAATGAGAGAAGGCGTTTAATCCATCATTGAGAATGTGTCGGGCTAATAGCATAAACCCTAAACCCCTTTCCTATGTTCACTCTACGTTGTACATGAAGTCACAAAATGATAGCAGAATTTAAAAGTAAGCCCACAATTTTAATGGTATCAATAACCACAACAGACTACAATAAAAGTGCCCCTGGTTATAAAAATGATAAACTACCTAACATTGTATTTTAGAAGACGCAGACTAACTCTGATGTCGTTGCAGACAAAATGTGCAATGTGTTTATGAAGTGAACAATGACACCAGCTGCATACATTGATGCCAAACGGATAAGGATCCCACATTTTGGCAATGCATCCCTGCGGGATGCCGTCACAATATTTTAGTATCTACGACTGTATCTGTCCATGCGGTCGAAGATTTTGAGATAATCGTTCGTTGATTATGTCTTTTTGGACACAGACTTGGTATAATAACTAGTTTTATCTTTGCTGTAATAAAAACACAATGAACAACATTCAGTTATACAACACTGAATGTTGTTCATTGTGTTATTATTTACATTCGTATAGAGCTGTTTATGAAGATTTTGAGAAATAAGATTATGAATAAACTTAAACGAAATTTCAAATTTGAGTCCCATTTACTTACGTGGTCTGTGTAGTTTATATTTTCAATAATACTATTCCATATTTTTATTTGAAGTATTTTCTTACGAACACTGAATCAATAAATTAAAACGTACTGTTTTTTTGATTTAACTAAAGGCCAAAGATAAGTAACTTAGTAATAAATGTATGATGCTAATCTGAACAAAATTGTTTTAACCAAATGACAAAAATTGATGACACATGTCAATATATTTTTTAAATTTAAAGCCTCCGTTGTGCAAACGAAAACCGATAAATTACAGACCACATAACTTCACTGTTTTGATCACTCCCCTTGTCCCCATTCTACAAAAAGGGACGTGGGATAAATCCAAAATGCACTTGAAAAAACCGGGTTTCTTACCAAAAACCTCAATCTTTTGTGTTATACTAAACTGCCTTTTGGAAATTTATTGTTAGAGAATGATATGATGTCTTTATGTAGAGATTCTATTGTGAGACACTTATCTGATCATCTTCCACATTTAGTATAATGGTTTCTATATGTTTCTAATAATATTTTCTATTTTAATCTTCTGATATTGTTTGAGACTATGCTTTTATTTTTTGTTTTTGTAAACACTCTGTTATGTTATTCGGATTATACAAGATGCGAAAAACAATAACTAATGTAATATAATAATGTCCATGCTATCGATGTTTACCTCAATTGAATCACTGGTTTTGAAAATTTCGATGGCATTTGAAATAAAACCCTTAATAATATTATAAATATGTACCCACAGTATTAGACATAAATACACTTCAAGTGAATATAATTCAAAAAGTGAGATGAAAAGAAATTGAAACTTTAAAAATTCAGTAATCATCATATTTTTATTCAATTCATCAGTGGCAATAATTCCAAAGCCACGTGGAAATGAGTTAAGAGCAGTTACCGTTCAGGTACCGCCAACAGTTTGCGGTCGCGGCAAATCTGTCGATTAGTATTCTGCGGTGGCGATCACTGTCATCGGTTTATCGCTTGCGTGTTTCCAATACAAAAAATGTTTTAAAAATAGCTATTGTTTTTTTTGTGTGTTTTAGTTCGTGGCCTGACAAAAGGTTTGCGATACCTTTACTTTAGTTTTTATAAGGCGTTGTTATTAACGATATCTTCTACTTCATTATTTTATAATACAAAATAAGATTCAATGCATTGGTCATAGTTAGCCGTATCATGCTATGTTCTAAATCCTTACATCCTCAACTACGTACGCAATTAAACTTTATACAAAAAGTAAATGGAGTATTCATCATTGAATGTTCATAGATTGAAACTCACTCAAAGAAATACTAATTTAAATTCAACCATATGCAATTACCAGTAATCAAATTGGATACCTAAGAATACAGTCGTTATCCCATAGTAATTAAGTCCAAAGCTTTTAAACCAAATAAACGTTATTAGAAACCAGTCAGGATTTTACTATTGAACGTTTTAAATTGGAAACTTAATGTTCATTTGAAGCTAGCTGTATCTATTTTATGTCAATAGAATTTTATAGAAGTAGTTTGAGAGAATTTAATTTGGTGATTAGAGGGACAAAATGTTGGTAATGAAAGTGTTTGGAAATATAAATCGCCGCATCTATTGACAGAGGAGACATCATTATAGCTTAATTAAAAACTAATAATATGCTAGGATGTTTAAAGCGTTGATAATATCACAGGAATAAAGTTAAATATATAGGATACTGATAGGCAGATATAATAAAAATAGTTGTGTACAACAAACTGTTCAAATGAACCAAAAATATCTCAGTATTTTATTTTACTAGGTGGCAAGACTTTTCTGCAAAGGTCATCTAGGTAGGTACCACCGCTTTGCCAGCTGTTATTCTGCTACCAAGAAGTAGTATGCAAGCAATACTGTGTTCCGGTTTGTAGCCAGTAAAATTACTGGGAAAATGAGACTTTATGATCTGATCTCACAGTCGAGTAATCTTATTTCCAGACTGTGCTGATAAGTCTAAGGATGATGTGCGCATTGCAGTGTCACGCGAAACTTTATATTTTAGGGTTCTAAGTGACACTGTTCTCTTATGGGTGGCCGTGTCGCTAAACATCAGGTGAACGACTAGCTCGTCATATCATCACTAACATAAAAAAATACAAATGGTGACTTGTAAATTCTTTAAATTAACTCAAATGTTTGTATTAAAATAAAGTAGGCACATAAATAGGTACATATTTATACAAATAGAAACATACAACTATACCCTGGACGCAACCATCTTGCTTAGATTCTATTTCAGCATAGCTTTGCTTTGTTAAAAGTCAAGGCTGAAATACATACAAAATCTTCCTTCTAAAACCAAAATAGGTAAGCATGCAATTTTTAACCCAACTGCTAACGAAATAAGGAATATAAAAACATATTTTGATGTTCCCAAAAGTACTAGTGCAGTCAAAATGTATGCATTTGAATAATGTAAACCTGTCTTGGTAGAGGCTCGTGAGATGACTAGGCATAATACCATACTAAATATGGAGAGCAGTATGGCTGATGATGCTGATGTTGATATTGATAGGCTCAATATGACCGTCGAAAATTTAATAACGTACAAGCTAACTGGAAGTAGAAAGAAATGAGGATACGATTTAAAATATTTTATAAGTTAATATAATGGATCCATTCACTGGATTCCGAACCAAATATAATTTTATTATTACTTTTGGGATGATAGTAAAGTCAATACAGCGCAATGAATTAAAATAGTTCTAGTAATTCAATAATCAGATGTATGAGACTGATATTAAAATAAATGCTCCGGAAGGTTATTATACAAATGTATCCAGACAGGATGCATCTCAGGACCTTATCATTGAAAGTTACGATTACTTAGGAACATGCAATTATTTCCTCAGATACTTCCTATGAATAGATGAATCACCATGTTACATAAGCAAGTCAAATCACGTCATCCGGTAACATCCACACGAATCCAACGGCCGATGGACGCCTGATCCCAGGAGCGCACAAGTTACAAATTATTCCACCCACATACTTGTGTAAGTGCACCTGAATCAATCAAAACATACGTTTGTTCCGCCTTTTATTCGTGTTTTATGCACATTACCTTTATTGAATCTGTTTTATGAACAGTGAAATCGTAATAAACATTTTGTATGGCAATCAATGTTGTTCGCCTATGGCTATTTCTAATGTCTCTTTGTTTATCTTGTCTTCACATAGGTATCTACTTTCTTTTTGGACATTTTAAGATCAAAAATTATTTCAATTAAAAAATATGCAGTTTGCTTATATAAATCGTGTGACGTTGCGAGTAATTGTGTATTGACTGTTCTACCTCATTTCACTAGAAAATCTTAGAAAAAATATTTATTCGATATACTTCATATATTTAAAATGCACTTAAAGTTATAAAAATACACTTTCATATAGAGATTTAAGAGAAATATTTAAATGAAGTAAAACACCACTGACCATGGTATTAAGTTTTTGTCACAGTTGACAGTTGTAACTTTTTAAGCCACGCAAATTCATTTATTTTACGTTTATCATATTTATTTTATGTTTAAATTGAAGGAGTTTATAATCAGTTCAGTTTATGAAACAATACTAACTATATTGACTGGCCCGAGAGCTCAGTTGGTAGTATCCCTGCCTTCTGAACTGTAGGTCGCGTGGGTTCAATTCCTACCCAGGACTAACATTTGTGTGATAAACATCGATGTTTATTCTGTGTCTGGGTGTTTATAAAGTATTCTATGTATGTATTTACAAACAAAAAGTATCTAAGTATTGTATCAAATATCTGGTTCCCATAGTACAAGCTTTGCTTAGTTTGGGGCTAGATGGTGTTGTGTGAAATGTCCACACATATTTATTTATTTATTTATTTATATCACAATGATCTAATAGTGTCAAACTTAGTAATGTCAATCGATTCATTTTAGAACAAATGCCGTAAAATAATTGTTAATTTCTATAGAATTCCAATGATTTAACTTATTTATCGAAACAGCTCAGTGCCTAGTTTTAATATCATTTCACTATCCAACACTAATTTTATGGTTACTGCAGTCATCAATAATTCAAAGATCAACTATGTCATACGAAGATTGTTCGTAGTCATTATACATGATTGCTCGTCTGCATTTAACTTCTTCGTAATTGTATACTTACGCGATCTAGTTTTCTATAATGGCTTTTAATTTGATGTCAATGATAATCTAAAGGTATATTAAAAACTATTAAAATGTAACAAGTCTTATCACTGTGAGACTTAATTATCTGATCTTTGAATCACACATAAATATTATAAGATATTTCAAAATGAGAACAATTTTAAGAGCACCTATGAAAAGAGCTCTTAATTAATTGTATTTGTTAAAGTATAGCGCTACAAAAATGAGTCGGTTGTCTTTTAGCCATAAAGAAAGGTTAAATTAATTCTCAGAAAGAACTTAATTTGGTAGCATAAATATTAACTAGTTCAATAAAATTACATATTTAAAAACAACATTCCCATGTGAAATGCTAAGTCAAAGAAAAAATGTAAAGATCAAATGAACGAACGTTTTGAGGGGTGACACACAGATTAGAGAAAAAACAATTGACTATATGGGGTGACAGTAGATAGTTATGGCCGTGACAGTACATGATGGAGGTCTGACACTGACACCCTTATGAAAATCCATAAATATTTTGGTTAAGTAAAGTTTTTATAGTCTCGAAAGTTGCGTTTAACATTCAAAAATTTCATAAATTTCCTTCTTACATCGCCAATAATAAATATTGGAATTTTCATTGTAATAAATAATATCTGTCAATCTTTATTACTGTTGACGTTATATTGCAACAGCTTGATATGATTTCAGATATCCATTTAAAGTTAACTATATTTGAAATTTTATTAGTTTACTAAAACATTCATAATTAATTTTACACTGAACAAATACAAAGGAAAAATAAACTAAAATCATAAAATTTAAATAATCGAATGAAAAACCTTTACTTGAACGGGTCTGAGTCTATCTATATATCTGCTTATCTATTTATTGGAATAAATAGAACTTCACACAAGCTATTGAGATGGACAAGACATCCAGACTGGACCATCCTTACCATTTGAATATCCACATTGTTCTCTCATTCGATCTCAGTCGATTGGATCGTATTGTCTCATCGAATGGACCTATTTATAGGATAACGTCATACCAATACTCAGCGTAAGGCAGAAGAGATTCTCTGATGACTTTGATAGACACCAGAAATATTATCATCTTCATAATCACAGTATATAAAATAGTATACAAAATGATACTGTTTTAGGAAGATATTCATTAAAAAAAAACTGTCACCATAATTACACATATGCTTTGCATTTTGATAAGTGACGTTGTCTCTCAATCTGTAAAAGAATACAGCAGTTATTTTTTTGTACTTACAGACATGATATACGAGTACCTGCGTGTTTTGTACAAATACCTTGTCCGTTTCTTATAACATTTAGATGGTCAAAACTGGGGTTATTATCAAAATCTGGTTCACAGTTCCCTTTTTAAAGTAATTTTAAAATTTTTACTGAAAATTAACTTGAAATATGCTCGACACACTTTGAATATATTGTAGCATTGAACGCGCTCTCTCGTTCTCGTTGGTCCTGAATTATTAAATATTACTTTCTCGCTCTTAGCTTGTATCATAAGGACCACAAAACAGCGATATGTAATGCCAGCACAGGCAACTGCGTAACATGTGACTGCTCGACACATGGTAGACACGGGGGTGGGTCCGCGAGATTTGTAGTTGACAACTGAAATAAAGAATGTCACTTATCTATCCCAGTGGAAATAGATAGTGTTGATGGCTTTGTTGGATAATGATGCAATATTTTGATGTTGCCAAAAAGAAAACCATAAGAAGTTAACGCTGGTTCAACACAACCAGCATTATCCTGAGTAGGAACTGATTTAGGACAAAATTTATAATAAGTAGTATTTAGTAGGCCTGTCATTATTGTATACCTTCTTAATATAGTAGATTTATTTGTACCAAATAAACTTTATTTTATTCCATAATATAAATATATGAAAATAATAAAAAACGATACCAAAAGAATACTTGAATGTATATGTATATGTGTATTGTACTTGTGGCGTTATCAATGAAGACATTATTATTGAAGTTAGTAGTACAATTGTGACTATAGATATATTTTTAATCTCTTTGAAAACCTGACCTCGTTAATATATTTGCAACAAAACTCTCAAGATTTAGAACATCCTTAAAAATCTTTAAAAAGTGTCTTTTAAATTTAAAGCTTTTTGTACCAATTCTACTAGACCAACAATATGTATACGATCATTCATTTGCCGTAGAGTATTACAAGCTTTGGGAGGCAGTACAAAGACTTAGTGGAGGCTTACTGTTCGTTCCCTTTACTCGTAACCAGTGGGCAGAGAAATTGCCTCAAGTCAGGTAAGCCGCTTTCTTTGATAGATACGTTAGACTTTGTAGTGTTGAAGCCGGTGGTGGAGATATTTGTGTGTGGAAAATGGGAAAGTCGTGATTTTTCTCTTAGTATTTCTCAATTCTCCTTTTTATCATCTCCATTATTTGATTTTTCTTGTCAACAACTTCATCCATATACGGACGTTTATCATATAAATTATGACATTCATAATATTCTCATTGGTTCACGATGATATTTATATCTCCAGGATGACAGCCATAAAATCCTGGATTTGTAGTCATTACGATAGGGAATGCTCTGGCATTGCATCCCATGGATGAAATCGGTGCGGTATCGCAAAGAATGGTGTGATAAAGAAGGGATCTATATCCAGCAGTGGATCGATACGGGCTGAAATGATGATGACGAAGATGTCTTTAGGAAATTTTTAAATCATATATTTCATAAATAAAATTTAACCTATTTTTGTCAACTCTATTTCTCATCTATCTTATACTTAAACTATCTTATCTTGTTTTCGCGTGATATTTTTAATTTACACCATCAAAGAAACATTCTCAGTGAACCCATCAAATTAAGCATCATTTAGAGGGTAAAGTTCTATCACTTGCTAACCACTGTCCTTAATCACGTTGGTGGTTTTCTCTTTCTGTAATTTGCGAATGGTTTAAGGGAACTCACGATCTGGGGTCGTTGGCTTGTATTTTATTCATAACTTATGGGAAACATAATCATTTTTATTTTATTTCCGTATTTGTTGCATAGGTCATTATTTGTTGATATAAATATTTCTATATTTTATATATTTATTTTTTATATGTTATATAGTATACCTAAAAGTGACTCATAATAATAATAAAAACGCCCAACACATCACATCACATATATCCTGGATAATAACTAGGATTCTTGTATCTAGGGACTTGGAGACTACTAGGCCCATGGTCCCACAATACACATACATAAAACAAGTATTAGCGCCTTTTTTTTGCACACAAAATAGTTGTCCTGTTGCGGGAATCGAACCCACCGCCTCTAGGCTATGAGCCGACCTGCTCAACCACCACACTACAGAGACTGGAAAGGCTTTGTTGCAGATAGCCATAGTTATCAGCCCAGTATGTTCCCGATACTATGTCAAGGCCAGGGAGAGAGTGAATACCATAATCCACCCAGCTGACTAAGTGCGTGTTGGCAAATTATAGAATTTGTCCTTGAATTATGTTATTCTTAAACATAAAATTAAAAAAATTGTACTTGTGTCATACAGCATACAGCGCTATCTAGGCCTAAACTAAGCCAAACTTGTACTATGGGAACCAGATAACTGATAGATTACTTAAATAAATTTTCCAGAAGAAAGACATCGAATATTTCCGAAACCTGGTCGGAGTAATTTCAACTTTTAATGGACGTGAGTTTAGCCGTTATTTATGTTACAAAATGTGTCATACTCACGATAGTTTTTCAAACTAAATACATTTAGTTCGTAAATATATACATAGAATACAATGTAACACCCAGGCATAGAACACGCATCGATGTTCATCACACAATTGTTTGTCCTGGGTGGGAATCAAACCAACAACCTGCTGCTCAGAAGGCAGGGCTGCTACCACCTAAGCTATTGGGTCAGTCAGTCAACATGCCAGTTTCCTTACGACGTTTTCCTTCACCGTTGTCGAGTGCAAACTCCGCATGTAACTAGAAGTAATTGGTGCAGGACCAAGCGGGACTAAAACCGGTGTACATCAAGTTGCACGGGTTATCGCTAAGCCACACTCGCTCACTGTTGCAGAATTTGCAGATTTTATTATAAAAATAAGGAAGATCATGAAGTCTCTTCTTAAAACACATGTTCAGTTAATTCCGATCCTACCATTAGATTTAAACGCTTATCGATCAATAACATCGATAGCGACTGATCGACATACTCATATCCCTTTAATTAAAACACTCGTGATTACAATCTATGAAACCAGGTGTTATACATATTGGGGATGATAGCTCTCCACCGCACAATGCGTAATGACTCTCAAAATTCTGCGGGTGCACGGAATAAATATTAACAGTTCTAAAGCAGTACCTAAGCTAGAACCAAATTGAGATGGTGAGGATTGATCCGAACTCTATGCTGTGACGGCTTCTCTTCGACCTAATGTTAAATTAAGGCAATTATACGAACACATATTTATGTACAAATAATACACGGTGGAATTTAATTCGTACTTTTCCTTAAATTTATGTACTCAGTACATGCTATAGAACGCTCCTATATAACTTAATACCAAGAGTACTTATGAAATAAAACTTACGTCTAGGTATTATCAAATTATTGCGAATTCAAATTTTAAATAAAAGCCTTGCAACATTGAACACATCAGATGTTTTATTTAAAAAAAATTTTAAAATATTTACAAAGCGCTCAGACGGTGTCCGCGCTGTGTGAAGCGTTAAATAGAAATTTCAGCTATAATCTAGTTATTTTAGCAGGCATTTTTAAATTTCTTTTTGAAATGGCAGTTTATACTATTATTATTACTTTTATTCTTTAGAATGATCCAAGAATTAAATTCCACCGTGTATGAAGTATATATACTTTTAATGATTATACGCGGTGTTACAGCTTCAATTACAATGCCAATGTTTTAAGAGCATTAATTAATACTTCAAGTCAAGGCGTCATGATTAAATACCACTTTAACTATAAATGATATGAATACGTGTCTGATAACTGATACAATCATTCATGTTACAACAAATGCAAGCGATTTTCAGTTGTTATATATATTTTGCGCTAATAACGACCTTTTGCACGACAATATTCAGGAGTATACGCTAATAATACTAACGTATGTGATGTCGTCAATACTTCTTAGTGTGCGTGAATCAAACCGTCCCTACAAATAAAGCTCAAGTACTGTTATAAGAGTCCATGCTGGGTCTATTAAAACAATTTAGTAGGCCCATTGTTCAAATGTAATAGACAATCCTGAGCCGGCGCCCCATGGCGAATTATAATGAGACAAAACTGTATAAAGGAGTGATACAACAAATGAAGCTATCACATTTCTATCAACATATGGCACGAAAAAACTTCACAGTTTGCAATTAACTTACGCTATTCAACAGATTTTTTGCCAATTTGTTCCTAAAAGGAGCAATATATTTAATGTGAGAAATAAAAGTTTTTTTTAAATAAAATTTTAACCTTTCTTTTTTATAACGTAATTTCCGCAACGATGAAGCGCTAAATAAATTACCTATTTATTTATTAGACATGATCGAAAATAGCTAAACTCATTACTATCAATCTGTTATTTTGTTTTACATTTCACTTAAATAAATTATTAAATTATTAGAGACAAAGAAAAACAATTGTGTAATATATAACGCTATTTTTTTTTGTTTTAGTATGGCTCCATACTTTTGTGTATTTAGCCAGTGTCAAGTAATTGATAATTTATCGAGTTAAGTAATATATATGTATGTCAAGTCAAGTCAAGTCATAGTCCAAGTCATCAAGTCAAGTCATAGTCTAGTCTAGTCAAGTCATACTCCTAGTAAAGTGGTGGCCACTTTACCAGAAGCTTCTATGGAGTTTTGGAAACAAAACGAAAAGATACGTTTCACCATCGCTACACCACTTTCCCACACTCATGCCTGTAATCCAGCACTTAACGAATAAAATGCCACCAATTTTATGCACTAACACTGAAAATAGCACAAGTTTTGGAAAATATACAATGCATGGTGACACGATCTTTTTCGTTTTCCCGCCATAACTCCGTAACGCTACTTAATTTATAAAATAATAATGTACATACATTGAAATTAATAATATCCATTTGGATTTGTAGTTTCGAGTAATGCTCATAGTTTTCACTTGGCCTTATGATTCGTATTTGATGTATAATATTACACAATATTTTCTCCCAATCTGTATTATTATTTGCTGACATAGATTAAATGAAAATTAAAAACTATGCATTAGCTAAACTTTATCTAAGAAGCCGCTACCAGTAGGCAACGTGCCCAAAATGCTGGCAGCATTGCCCCATTGAATGGCAATGCTTAGTCTTTGGGCTCCATAAAAACCAGCATTTTGGTCACGTGTTGCCTCGATCAGTCGTTCCTAAAGATCTTTAAAAAAAGTTTAATTAAATTAAAAAAATTAAATTCTTTAAAAATCTTTAAAGAAAAACTGTAGGTAAAATGGGGTTACAAATAAAACACAGAATTTAGATCACATTATCACATCATCATCACATCACGTCTTTTTTATTATTCACAATTCATCTTATTAGGCAAATCAATACATATCCTTATATCCGCTATGTATCATAATAAACGTAAGTCCTTTTTGACATGCGCATACTTTTACTAAATACGATTAAGGCGATGTTTATAGTTGCTAACTAAAATGTAATAAGCACATGCATGGGTTTTCAAAAATGAGTCGTCAAATTACACGACTCAGTAGCACCGAGCCAGTAATGTTTATTGTTTACAAAATTATTCAGCATAACATTAAGAGGAATAGTAAAACAATAAGTTTCAAAGAAAGCAAGCTCTGGCTACAAAATAAACATGTCCCAAAGAAAACAATGGCCGAAACACGATTGGTATTAAAATAACCTTGAGTTGATACTTCAAAATATGACTTCTCACTGCGTGCGGTAGGCAATGTTAAAAGGCATTTGTAAAAGTAGTTATTATATTTTAACGCGCCCACACGCAAACTAACGTACGTGCCTCACAAAGGGAATACATTTTGAGAAAATAGTGTTTATTACAAAGGAAAATCGTCAAGTTACCACTTTATTTGACCTCCTGAAATTCCTTTGCGTTTACTTAACGTTTCCCCTCGAGTTTGGTGGCGAAACAGAAAAAGGCTCGACAAATCTGTCTTCAAATTTAACGATTTATAAAAATAACTTGGCTGTTGGACCGAACCCTAGAGGACGTTTCGAAAATGTAATCTATTTCGATAAGCCAACAAAGAGACTGTTCATTTTTATTTTGTCCGTTCCCTAAGGCTTAAAGCGTCTTATGAGTTTGGTTCAAGTTATGACCTGCAGCGAGAATAATCAAGACTCACTACACAGAATAAATAACTAACAAGATCTCTTAAACTGCTTTGATGTTTTATTTTAAACAACAGTAGGTAAGCGATATTTTTATAAACCAATTAGCACTTAGGTACTTACAATATCTCATTCATTTTCTTAGATTATCATTTTTGAATTGTAGTGTCACTAAACGAGGATATATATAGGATATAATTTTGAGATACTCCTGATGAATAGTAAATTTAGAGAATTTATTCTTCATACAGTATACCTACAACTAGATACCTACATACTGCAGTATATAGGTATGTAGAAACCTACCAATTTAAATATTTTAATGTATTTTACTGATTTTGTGGTCGATATCAACCTTAACGCCTCCCTAACGCAACTGAATTCTATAGTTTCCACCAACTGGCCACTCAATAGAAAAAAAAGATAAATTAATTTGATATATAATATTTTTTTAAATTATATATTAATTTTTTACCTCTTCTATGTCTCAGTACATACTATATATATATATATATATAATCTCCTACGACTTGTAGCATACATACGGGGGCATGACTATGCATTCGCCTCCGCGACGGCCTTAATCTCCCTACGATGTGTCCTGATAACGTTTGTGTGGTGGTACGTATTTAGTAAAATACTATTGTTGCTTGAGAGTAAATAGTACTTTAAAATACAATACAAATCTGTAACTTGAGTAAGTATTATCTGACCTATATTCATGTTTGTTGGAGTTTTCTCCAACAAACAAATATCTTGGAGATATTTGCAGAGATAAATTAGGTATCAACATATTTTACTACTACTATTTCTTGTATGTATACACAGATTTATATAATGCTTTTTAACAGCCTCTGTGGTGTGGTAGTTGAGCAGGTCGGCTCATAACCCGGAGGCGGCGGTTTCAATTCCCGCGGCAGGACAAGTATTTCTGCCACGAAAAAAAAAAACGCAAATACTTGTTCTGTGTCTGGGTGTTGTGTGACCATGGTCCTCGTAGTTTCTGGGTCCCTAAACACAAGGAATCCTGGTTAGGGTCCAGGATCTATGTATGTGATCGTTGGGCGTTATTATTATTATTGTTATTATATTAAACTTATAACAGTGTGAAAAATTTCAAACGTATGTCCAAAAATATCCAAAATAAAGACCTTGTCGAGACAATGGAAGCGATGTCTCCAACCCGCGTCCTATTGAATGAGAAATGAGCATGATTGACGAGTGATCCGTGACTCTACTTCACTTATAACAAAAAAGTCCACAAAAAGCTATAAAATACCCAAAAAACTAAATCATTAATGTAACGGAAGCCTAAAACCCTCTTTTACATAATAAAATCGAGCAATGACAGTTAAAATTCATTGGATTCCGAATTCCACCCTCTACCGAGCCTCTAAATAAGGACATAATGCCCCATTTATTAACAAATTAGATTTCACCGCATTAATGAAATGAGCCAAAGGTTTGTCCCAAAGTCCCAACCTTTAAAACGCGGTTTCTTTATGGGTCGCATTTAATTGAAGTCAAGGATAAAATGCAGAACCGAGATTTTCTTGTTGTTAGTGGTCAAAAATAGGATAATAAATTATGAAGACCAAAAAAATTATGCTTATGCAATACAATCTAACATATTTTTTATATTTGTAACTTTAAAACAAAAATTAATTTTCATAATATTAATGTCAAGGCAAATTTTTACATATATAGAAATTTAGTTTTATAAGATGATTGAGATAGCGTAGTGATTGGCCTCCCATGATGCCACATGGCATCCCTCTCCTCTCCAATGGAGAGGCCATGTTCAGCAATGGACGTCTTCCGGCTCATATAGAGACATAAGGCCCAAAGTAACTATTGAAGACGTGATATCTAATAATGATGTAAGAAAATCTCAATAGTACTTCCACGATTGCAGTCATAATATAAATATTTAAGTATGTTTTAAACAAGAAACGACCCTACATAATTCTCATAAAGCAGATAACATGTATCTCCTTTATTGTAAGGAAAACAATAGAATATCTCAGAGATTAGGAAAGGTTCGTGTTGTTTCGTGTAATAAGATTTCGGCTAACTCCGATAATGCGAAACATATTGCGATCCCTATTTCATTTAAATTGGTATTAGGACAAATGCAAATGGTGTGAAAGCGATAATGGCTGTAGATTGTGTAAGGGACAAAATCCCATCAATTCATTTTTTAAAATGTGTTAAAGCAAATTTGATTGAAAGAAAATATTTGAAATACGCACCTGAAAATGTTTTAGTAGAACATAGACCAAGATATTTATTGTAACTTAACTAAGATGGAAATCATTCTATATTTATCATATCACATTATGAGTTCTACGAAATTATATTAAAAAATATATAAAAATGGTGGCGGTGTAATTTGTGTCAAAAATTGTCAAACTCACAAATTTATTGACGTAGCATTTGTAATATTAAGCAACTTTCTGCATTGTCTTACCGTTTTTTCTATTTTCGCATAAAAATCAACGAAGTATTAATAACTTACTGGGCTACTAAATGCTATGTCGGACCTCTTAATTATTACCTCCATGTTATCAAACTAGCGATCTTGGAGGGTCTCCCGCCCACTTCCTCCAGTAGGCTATGGTTCGATTTCCGTATGTTCTGTTTCATGGAACGCATAATATCATATGTCACACCGCGGGATACCATGACATACTTTTGTGTTTTGATAGCTTAATATGGGAGTGTATAGGACAGAACAATAAAAGTTGTAATGTTGGGGAAAAAATTGGTAGAAATATGTTGGAAATTGAGCTTCCAGTTTATTTAAAAATGTGTAGGTAATTCCTAAGATGATGCAAATTGTTAAGACGCAACTAAATATTGTACTCAATTTGGTTCCTAGCAGTAAAAAACTGTCACTCGTACCATACTATATTAAAACGGCAGTTTCAAGCCCCAAAAGCAGTATGCAAGTGTCTTCTAAAGTTAACAATTTAACTCCACAAAAACCTGTTCCAATTAGCTGAACCAAATTGTGTGCGATAAGTTAACCCAGACTCAAGGAAAGAAATAAGACTAAGCTAAATGAGACATGCTAAAGAAACTGCGAACTACAAAGCGTTTAAAACATTCTTACGGCTCGTAAAATTAGGGAATAATTGCACAGATTTGATCTGAATTAATTAAAATTGCGAGCAGGTATTGAATTACCTGACTTAATTCCATTTAAAGACAAAGATATTCTCACGCCACTGTTATCTTTGTAAAAACCTGCGATGATCACTGGTTGTGTAGTCTTCTAAGAAAGTTGCTAGCTTCAAAAAACTTATCGCACCTCCTTATCTCGGTACATTAGTTTAAGGTTGTAAGGCATTTGGGAAGTTGCCGTCAGGCAACTTCCCAAATGAATTTTAATCTCCAAGATACCGCGTATTCATAAAGAAAAAGAATCGCATAATTTAAGATCATCCGAATGTAATCGGGACATCTCATGTGGAACAGTTTTATGAATACGTTGTTAGATTTAGGTTTATGAGAGGTAAAAGATCCAAAGAGAATATTAATTAGTCCTTGAATTAATGTAATAGGTTTTTTGAGATAAACTTTGTCTTAAAGAATTCCACTTGTTTAAAACAAAAATATTTATGATAACGTAACTTTGCTAAGAGAACTTTGGAAGACGGCTAGATCAAATAAAATCTGACAAAAGTATGACTGGATATGACGTGATAGAAAGAAATTTGTCATTTAATTATGGACAGAAACGACCTCGTTGTTAAGGTGGGTACTTACTGACATCGATCGCTATTAAGTGTAAAAATAATTTTAACCAAAATGGAAATATTTGTGGATAAGTAGCAATAAAGCTAAAGAGGGTGTGCTTCTGTTAATTTTGGGGTTTATTGTAAAGTTAAATGATTTATTTGTGTTCGATTTTAATTATTTGGAGTAGGTATTTAAGCGTTACAAACACCAAAAGAATTTTAACACACCTACGCAATTTCATCTATTCTGCGGTTGGTTTATAAAGTTTAAACCCCAACCTAACTACTACAACAAAACTGTAAACTATGGTGTGTGTGTATAAATTTGCATTTGACATAATTATGTAAATTGTTTATTATTTTGCGAAAACTACCACCATAATTGATTGTTAATGTAGTATTGAAATACGCGTAAGTAGCCCTTATTGATTATAAGATAGAAAATGCTTTATTGCAAAAACAACAAATGTAAGGTGCACTGGCAAAGTTAATGCTATTTTCTCGTTAACCTAGGTGTAACATGGAAATTTTTGTGCAATGCACTTTAAATGTAGATTGTGTAAATAAAAATATATTACAAAATACATTGATTATTTATACGATGGAGAAGGACTTAACGAAGATAACCCAGAGAATGAAAGTTTATTAGATAGTGATAAGCTAAGACAAGAATATGATAAGGCTCAACAAAACATAAAAAACGGTTCATCAAAGGTAATTCACACCCTAATTGATATGAAGCAGCGAAATTCAGTTGCTGTAAAACTCATATCTTTGGCTCAAATTAAGTCACTTAATACCATTTGAATTAAAGATACGAGTCGGAATGCAGCCCATATAAATTAGCTAAATATTTCAAAACTTTTGTTCGCAGTGCAAGTACCACTTGTAAAAACAAATACGCCTCCAAAGCGCCAAACAAATTGTTTGCCTTACACTCAAAATCAGTTGAGAGTCGAGTATCTCGATCGTATCGATATAAAATACAGATATGAAAATCGCATTCACCGTCAGAGTATTAATTTTAAGTTATCATCGCATTCCGGACCCCTGGAGGGTATCGCGAAAACATGACGTACAATAAAGTGTAGAGTTTTGGGAAATAAATTAAGAAATTGAACAGTTTGCCGCCTCCGTTTTGTTGTTCTTTGTTGTGTGGACAGATGTAAGTTATTATTGTGGCCGTTTTTGATTTGTTATCTTTTTGTGGAAGGGAATATTATTTTGGAAACATGAAACTCAGTGTTGCCATTCCGGGGTATATAAATGTTTATTTTCATATCCAACGTTCTGAGCGTGAAGTTAAAACAACCAGATATTTTATCTACTTATTATCATACTAATATTATTACTGTGAATATCATACGAAAACTAATGGTAATAATAGTATTATGTGAACTCAAAACAAAACACGCAAAAATTATACACAGCTCAGAACCAATGAAGCCCTTGACCTTGTTGAGGTCGTGTAAGTTTTTTATGCCTCTTAACACTAGAATTAACTTTATTACTAGGTTGGATGTAAAGTGCAGAACCATTTTCATGTTACGTTCAGTAGAGATGGTCAATGCTTAGGAGTGATACATAAGTTTATTGCGGGTGATGACGAAACATAACTTCTGGTAACTAAATAATGTCCCTACGGAGTCTTAAGCCCGTTTGTAAGAGCCCCCTTATCAACAAATAACTCAGAACGAACACCTATCAAACTGAGCGCGAAACATTCATCCCCAGCTCTATCGTCCGTGTATCCGAGGGGCCTACCACAAAACTCATATCGACATGGATTGTGATACTAAAACAAAAGTCGGAAGAGATCCGCTCATATATTACTAACATAGTCAAAGTGAAAGCAGAAGGACAAGTTCAGGTAGCAACTTTTCTATCAATAATTCAAATGAACGAAACAGTTGTTCTGCCAGCACAATTCTTTGTATTGGCTTAGAAAACATCGTTAAACTGACCTATTATTGACCTAATTTTTCTTTTTAGAATTACCTTGATCTCAACTTTTATTGTATTCGTGACATTATCAGGCTCATAATCATCACCATTACCAGTCAATATGTTTCTAGTAAAACTGATTGGTTAAAGCAAGACATTTAAAGACGCGTTTACACCAACGGCTGTTCATCTTGGAAGAAGTGTTACTAGCTCATTGCCACCTCAACTAGCTGATTCTTTGAGCTATTTCAAGCTCTTCAAAGAAGCTTCAACCACAAGATAGCACGCTGTGTGAATTTTTACTTGTGGATCAGTCTCACCATGAGTTAAGGTTATGAATTATATAAGTCATCACTGGTACACGCGTATTGAATAGTTGAGAGAACACGGCAAAACGGAGATCTTTTCAAAAATTTATTTAAACATTCCCTACTACTTACTTCAGCTATGCCAGCACTACCACAGCTATCCCAATGCGTGTCAAATAGCCCGTAGTGGTAAATCGTGCGTCGAAACAATATCAATGTGGCTGCAGTTTCATTATAGAACGGTTGATTGCTCGCACGCGGCCGCTTGTGACCTTGCGATAAACGGATACCATTAGATCGATAGAGTAGTTTTAGAGTAGGACCATTACAGACAATAATAAATAACAAATACTTTATTACCTAGTGTGAGTTTAGTCTAGGATTGATGTTTGTAGAAAGCATTAGGCTGAGTACATAAATATGGTAGCATTTTTAGGTAGATAATGATTATATTTACTAAGCTTTTGTATATTAAAAAAAAAAATACCAACGTTCTTAGTTTGAAAGTTTACTACAGTTACATCAAGTGATCAGCTCAATACGTTTCCACCGCTTAGATATGGGCCTTCCCCACATGGCGAGAGTGTTGATTAATACCACCAATATGACCGACTGGTTGGTGGATGACAAGAGAGCGAGAAAAATTTACATTCTGCACATAACTTTAAAGTCATTCATGCAGTGCCAAGCGAGATTTGAACCTAGATGCGTGTTTTGAAATTCGCACAGGCTATTGCTGAGCCATACTCGCACTTTACTACAGTAAATATATGAAGTATTTCTTTCTTTAAAATTTTTGTCTCCTATACATTTACTGTCATAACATTCGGTTCTTCTCCTCGCAATCAGAATGCATCAATGTTCTATCTGAAAAATAAAAAATCTTACTAACTCTTCAAAATCTAATTTATTTCTTTTAACATGAGCTATTTCAATCTCTATCTTCTCAGTCAATATAACAATATGTTTGTATCGAGTAAAACATCAGAAATTGGTAAAGTTTTGTAACAGAACTAGACATTCAATTTGGCCTTCTTTTATTTCTTGTTGAGTCAACTGCGAAGATAGAATATAATTAGTACCCTGTCTTAGTAAGAACACCTTTATTTCAACGGAAACTAAATATATCCTCAGAACACTTTACTGTGACAAGGTATTTGAGCGATAAGATATTTTTGTAGACGTTGTCCCTTTGTTTATATTTCCGTTACGGAGCTAAGAAAAATACCGAGTACAAAGTTTCAGTCATCAGAAAACCAGTAGAGCGAAAACCTTCGAAAACAGATTGCAGTTACGAAATATTTGGAATTGGGATGAGTAGCTGATAATTGAAGGGTTGAGAATAAAAAGGGTTTAACTGTCAAATTGATAGTTTCGACTTTAAACTTCAACGGCGTCATTTTTATGTAAAGTACTTATAATGTAATAGAAAAGATTTATGTTAGTTTCAGTTGCTACTTATAAGGTAATAGAAAAGATTTATGTAAGTTTCAGTTGCTTGAAAATGTTTTAATTCTAATTTAAAATACTAAATGTAGTACTAATATACTCAAAATCTCGAGATTTAAGCCTCATTTCAGTATTTTGAGAATGTATTATAGTAGATAATTTCACGCTGAATCCAACGATACCCATAAGTCATTTTGTGAAAAATTCAGTTAAACCCTTTTTATTCTCACCCTTTCAATTGGGTCCTTTGCAATAGCATTTTAAAATTTGTGTTTTTTTTTGTTATTAATCCAAATCTTTTTACTAGACTTAAGCGCTGGTTTTTCAATAATCAGATAAAAGCTAAAACAAAACACAATGCAAATAAAAGAATAATTTTGCGTAGTGAACACTGCAGCAATAATGGTACTTTTTTTTAAGTCAGATCACAATTTGTTGGTTGAATAACATATATCCAGCCACTGAATAATCGCACCTTAGTGTACTGGGTTGAACGTATCGTCATTAGACTTCACGCGAGCTAGTTATGAGAAAACACAAAAGGAAATCTATTTCACAAACCATATTGGGTTTAATGACCAATTCACACAACCAACCCATCGTTACCGTCATTCAACTCCCTCACAAACTAGTTGCAGTGGGTGCTAGTCTTCGTATAAGCTTACTATTAGACGCAAAAAACGATCATTTCTGTAAGCGCTTTTTGATGCCATAGCCGCCGCTTGTTTTCTACATCGACACGATTTCATTAGCAATGTCCAGGATGTATAAAATCTGAAGGGAACTGAAAAAAACGAGTGTGCTTTAGACCATAAGACTGAAGTAAAACTTCTTTAGTTTAGCTCCATCTATCGGCCGGTATAACTTTATTTTTGCTTTGTTTAATGTTAATGTCACCATCTTGACAATTGTAACTTGTCATTTTACCGGACATACCAACATAATAATACACATGTTTAAATTTGTTATGTTGATAATGGACATATACTTGAACTACCTTCAACTTCCGTTCACCTCGCATTCACCAGCTTATGCGTAAAGAAGTTTTACTTCGAAAAACCTTATTGTGAAAATGGATTTGATATTGATACAGTAAATGGATATTATTATAATACAATAATTATAATTTCTGTTCTGAGATGAAAAAATCCTTACTCAATTTGAGGCTTGGGGGTTTGCCAGTGACATGTTAGCAAGCTCATTGGGTATTATTAAAATGGGTATGCAGTAAGTACTTACTAGTACTATAAAATGTGGTTTAATATTTTTACTAAATATGAAACCACATTTTATAGCTCAGTTTGTAGTCAATTGCCGTAGTATTAATTTTACTTGTAAAACGTTTACCTATGTTTGCTTAAAATATTAAAGGTATTTAGTAGTAGTTATTGTAATATTTAGTTAAGTAGTTGAAAGAATATTAAAAGTAATGGATATAACATCATTTGCAAATGTAGTTGCAACAGCGAGATATAAAATTTTAAATTTCCGTACCACGCAAACGGTTACTTGAGCATAATCTAACTTGCATTTGCGATTGATAAATTTGTTTTGGTTTTTTAAAAAGTAGGCCTGTCCTGTTTGTCCCTTTCAAATCAATTTATTGAATCTGCTGGAAACCTCCTCAGATCATGAGAAACCTGGCAGTCTTTAAATAGGCTTCGGACGACGGCCGGAGCAAGGACAACATCTCAAGGTAGAAGATTTTTGGTAGACCCCGATCTTTAATATTTGTGCGGATAGATTTGAGCCATTGCCCACTTAAGAAAGTGTCCTGCATGCCCGCCACATGCTCGAAACAGGACCTCATGGACGCCACAAATATCGCAGTTGCCATCAACACGTTAAGAAGAAGAATATGCATATTGTAAGTGACTCCGCAATTGCCGTGACAAACTCTTACACGGTTTCAAATCATCGTGCAGATATGAGATCTAAAATCAGTTGACTCATTCGTTTAGACCCCCCATAACTATTAAAATCTTATCGCTGGAACTTCACTGATCATTTAAGTACATGTGTGCTTTTTCATTTCATTACACAACTATGTGTAATGAAATGAAAAAGCGTGGCTTTATAAACACTGCCGGCTAGTTTTTACTAATGTTTTTACGGTCCTTACTAATGAAGCAACTAGATACCGCGTCTACTTTGTAACGGGCTATTATCTCATCTGATACTGCTCCTAAAAAACTTAAATACCATAGTCATTGCAAAATGCCGTATCCGATCGATGGTTAATTTTTTCCATCGCATTCTCAAGCTTTGAACCTCGGACATCCACGGTTTTTGCCGCGCTCGACCATCCGACTTGTCCAAGGAGTTTTTATCCCTCACAAACGACCAACGGACTTTTTTTGCTCACTCCAAACTCATCACTGCACGTCAGGCGTCCATATATTTCGGTAGGTGACCACTGATGCCCGTCGTAATTGATTGAATTCATTGTAAATAAGCCTTGTGTTTACTCGATTCTTTTTCTTCATCATTGTTTGCTCGAAAAATATACACGCCGTTTAGGTCTGGCAGCTTTTTGCTGGCAAAAAGCCTCAGCAACAATGACTTTTTGTGTTTTATTCCTACTCAATTGGAGTGAAAATGTTTTTTGAGAATTTTTATTTGGTGCTTATAAGGTTCTACTGAAAGCTCATGACTTGGATTATATTCTGTAATATGTATATCAAACCAACTGAATCGGCTGTAAGAATTGCTGGTAAATTTTGCAGCTACTTACTTCGAACTAAAGTATTTTAATACATATTTCCTAACAAGAAACAAAATCTCCATCCTGATAACAGATCGATACCCTGATAAGTGAATGCAATCATCGCCTAAAACAAAGAGGCGTTACATGTAAAATGCGATAAATCGTTGCAAGTCAAACATTAAACAATCGAGTTTCCATTAATTCAAATCGATTAATTCAATTAAAACTCGTCGATTCTGTTCAAACGGATATCGAGATCAATATCGCAGTTTTAATAAAACAGATGGAGAACGACCAACCATATCCGTTTGCTTATTTTTTTCCAGCGCAAAAAAGCTGGTGCCCCTCGAAAAAGCAATGATAATAGAAACAACGGGAGCCCCGCTACTAAAAAGGGTTATTTTCTGTTTTTATTTGCGCCTATATAGCGGCTCTTTTTGGAATGCGTTAAAAGGAAACGGGTTGAAATCTCCCTACGTATGCGTGGGTGAAAAAATAATGTGGGTAAAGTCTGTCGCGTTTTATTGATGTCGGTTTAATATGTATGTCCTGTAGTATCTGTTTTACATGCTATCGACATTTAAGTGGCATATAAAATTATGTTTTGTGGGGAAATCGATACTAATGTGCCGATTCGGGCTCCGATAATTTAACGTTGTGGCGTCAGCCATTTTTCTTGTCAAGATTTAAGTGATAATTATTTTGTTTGTTACATCGTAGTCCTGTTGGTCCGGGTCTAACCGGAACTCCCGGTTAAAGTTGCGGTTACGTTACTTAACTTTAACCGTGTAGTTCAACTGGCATGTGTTTCACGACCATATTTGTTATTACATGTTGTATGCTCCAGGATGTCTTGAACATTTGACAGCTTATAAACCATAACCTTGATATTAACCGGTCGATTTAGCCAAATTCAAGTTATCGTTAAATTATTAACAACGGTTACGCGGTGCAAAACTGCATTAGTTTTAACTGCAAAAGCTAACGTTTAGAATTAAGTGTAGAGGGTCAAACCCAGCCTACGATTCTTATTTCAATGTTTAAATAATTTCTTGTCCCACCAACAAAAATTATGTTATAAGCCTAAACTTAAAACTACGCATGGGGATTGTACTTGAAAATATATTTCTTTCAAGACGCCTTCCTGAGCTCTACCACCACAGTACGCGTCTCCCGTAAAGATGTCTCACGTCAGCTATGAACATCGACTTTAGTATAATTTCAATGTACTGTTCATATTGATGGCCCAATACATATTACAAATTTTTGAAAATATATCTATTGTTATTAAAATCAATAAATTTATTTTTAAACGCACTCAGTGGCAGACGACCTTACAGGGTTCATTTATCTACTAAACTAGTTAAGACCTGAGATAATACATAAATTGTACATGAATGCAAATAAATGATTATGAATATGAACAATACGACAATAAAATAACTCTTAATTGCACATCGAATTAAAAAAGAAATTTGCGGGGCAGTTTTTTCGGACTTCCGATAGAAGTGAAAACAGAGGGTTTTTTTTTCACGTATAGATAGTTCATGGGAAGCGTGAGATGACGATAACGCGAGTTCCATGATTTTTGCCCACCCAAAAATTGCTCAACGCGCCTAAAGAAGTTTTCACAATAAATGACAATAACAAAAATACGATGCTAAGTACAATGGGTGGTCTTCAGCTTCATCTGCAGAGAATAACTTCCGACAAGATTAGATCTCTCGTTCAATAAATCCTTACATATAAACCCGAGTATTTCTCCAAGAAGCCGAACCTAATTGGTGAATAACGATCACGCACATTGGCGTGAGCGATCGCGGTGACAGTGCCGATGCTTAATTACGTGAAATATTGCAGTCGAAATTAGTTGGTGCCGCGTACTAGTGAATAGAATTTTGTTTATGTAGGTTTCGCAGGTTACTGAAGTAAAACTTATTTAGGTAAGTTTGACTTGGAGAGTAGGCTGGTGAATGCATGACAAGGCGAACGGAGGTCCAGAAGTAAATATAAGTTAGTAAATATATACAGAGTGAGAGTTTTGTTTTGTATATTATTGGGCAAGAGAGAGAGGCGGGCTGTACTGTTTCGCGTAGATCTCCATTGTCAAAATAACAAACTTAAAATTACTCACAATTTATTTTACTAGGTGGTAGGACTTTACTGCAAAGTTCGTCTAGGTAGGTACCACCGCTTTGCCAGTAATACTGCCGCCAAGCAGTAGTGCGCAAGCACTGCTGTGTTCCGGTTTGAAGGGCACTGCAGCTAGTGAAATTACAGGGTAAATGATACTTTATGATCTGATCTCACAGTTTAATAATCTTATTACTAGATTGTGCTGATGTCTCTGGATGACGTGCGCAGTGCAGTGTCACGCGAACCTCTATACAGTTCCGAGTGACACTGCAGCTGATATGGGCAGCCGTGTCGTTTAACATCAGGCGAACGGCTAGCTCGTTTTAGCTTAGCTCGTCGTAGCTACTTCATTCCTTAACATAAAAAAAAATCTTTTTTTTATGTTAAGCTTCAAGTAAAGTGTGGAGCCAAAGGCTCCACACTTTACTTGAAGCTTCTATGGAGTTTTGGAAACAACACGAAAAGAAGCGTTTCACCATCATTATATTATTTTCCCACACTCACGCCTGTAATCCAGCACTTGACGAATAGAATGCCACCAATTTTATGCACTAACACTGAAACTAGCACAAGTTTTGGAAAATAATACAATGCGGTGACGCAATCTTTTTCGCGTTCCCGCCAAAATTCCCATTTATTATTGTTCTTCTCTTCGTTTAATGGCTTTCCATCGCTTTTTAGCGATAATTCTGCTAATGTCAAGTAAGGAGTTTTTGAACGGTAATCTCATGTCAAAGTCTAATTTTGTCAAAGTCAAAATGCCACAGTAAAATAGTGGATTTACTAAAGGCTTTATAGGAAGCCTTGAAAAGAAAACGAAAAGACATGGTTATTAAACTTTCAACCGTTTGCCAACACTCATGCACGTTTGCGAACACTTAATGGATAATAAAGCACCCTTATTACACATTAAAATTCAATAATACACCGGTTAATGAAAAAAAAAAAAGTGCTAATACTTGTTCTGAGTCTGGGTATTGTGGGACCATGATCCTCGTAGTTCTTGGGTCCCTAGATACAGGGAATCCTAGTTAGGGTCCAGGACCTACATATGCGAACTTGTCCTGCCGCGGGAATCGAACCCGCTGCCTCCGGGCTATGAGCCGACCTGCTCCACCACCACACCACAGAGGCTGTAAAAGAAGGCGTGCTGCCAAATGCGTTGCTAAAAACTTTGTTTTTTAGGGTTCTGACCGTAGTATTTAGTAGTTGTAGTAGTAGTATAATATTATTAGTATTATTAAGAGGAACCCTTATAAGTGTTTAAGTAGCAATATTTTTTTACTGGCTCTATAAAAGTATTATTTTACAACAACTTCATGTATCAAAAACTCAAACATACCAGCACGCACTATATTTAGTCGATTTAACTCATAGATAAACGAATAATGGCTATATATGATAAAAACATCGTAAATACAAGTTTTTTTAATGCTCTTGCTCAAATATAGATAAAAATCTGTTAAGCTTTTTTTATTTAAAGGGGTGCGAGTAAAACGCATAAAACTAAGGTCCTTGGCCCGATGACGCTCACAACAAGTTTTATTATAAACGACAAGTTGACGGATAGGGCGTAAAACACTACAGTCTGATGTCAAAGAATATACGTAACAGAAGGCACAAATTAAGCTGAAGGAGGTTTGTGAGCGTTCTTTATTATGTTTTTGTATGAGAAAAATAGGACTGTTTATCATTTTAATTTGTTGTAATTTCTAAACTATTTAGAGGAATTGGCTTACTCGTTACTTTTTTTTTTTTTTTAATCAGCTTTATTATTAGGGACCTTTATAATTACTGACCCGGCAAATATTTGTTTTGCCATATAAATTCTTTTTAGTAGGGGATGATGAATTAAGTTAGAAAATTTAGAGTTGTACGTATGTATTTTTTATGCGACATATTAAAAAAAATCTTTCTTAAAAATATTTTTTTTAGGCTGAGCCACGGGGATGTATGTATAATAACCTATTCTCAGACCTACCAAGAGTAAACATAAAATTTCATCAAAATTGGTTTAGCCGTTTCGAAAGAGTATGGTTACAAATACTGGTACACGAAATTTTTATATATCTAGATTTGCGCATCTCTTCAGTAGCTTATCATTTACACTATGTAAACTCGGGCGCGCCGAGCAGAGAGAGTCGCGTGACAAAACAGTACGGCACGCACACTGTCAAATGATAACTCCACGTCTATCAATTTTCAGACGAATGGTGCGCACCGGTGCTTAGTTTATTACGGTATCGTTGATAAGCATACCGTTGAATCATAGACTTACGCACTATAACAAGTAGACGTGGACTAATTGAAGCAACTGAAACCCCACATAAAAAAATAGATTTTAGTAGTCAATCTGGCCATAATTAGAAAAAAATATGTTTGGAATCTTATTGGAATTATAGAAACAAATAAGAACGCAGTTTTTTATATAGTATTATGCAGTTCAATTACAAAAAATTAACAAGCCTTAAACTAATTTTAAACAGCTGTTTTGTATTGTCTGTTTAAACCTTGTTTTTGTAATTGTGGTATCATGGTTAAAGTTCAGCTCACGCTATTAGCGTTTAATATTGGCCAGAATTAAAAAATAAATTAAATAAAAGTTGATGACGTGATCCACCTGATCGTTCATTGGTCATACACTTTGTCTAGAGAAGAGATATGTCAATTTCTGCTGCTCATGCTTCCCGTGTAAGCTGCTCTATAATAATTATGTGTTTGATTTAGTGACGACGAAACGACGCCACGCTTTTGTAGTCGAATGCCCCGTCTAGTTTCTATAACGTCAATGCGTAGAACTTAAAATCGCCAAGCACTCGCTTTAGAACCTTACCTCAATATCGATTTTAGGATATATCTTTGGATTATACAACTATAGTACTGGAAATTTATTGCGGTAAGGTAATAAACTACAATAGTAATTTTGGCGTTAAGTGTATAAGACAGTAAATAATATGCTTTTAGGGCTTGTAACGCTTTTTAGGGGACATTTTTTTTAAGCTGATTAAAGAGATACTGGAATGCTTAAAGTGACCTTCGTAGTGAAGTAATGAAGGTGTGAAGTTGCTGACCATAAAAGCGAAAAACTAAATACAGCCCAAACATAGTTCAAGATAGAAACCAACCAATGCTGGTCTACGTCCGTACTCTAGTTTTATCGCTACCACGGCCAATGCGAAAATGGTCAATAATATATTCTACAAAACAAAATTTCATGGAATAGGACACGATAGGCTTAGCTTCTTTTTCTATCAGAGCGAGTATCGCTCAGCGGTAACCCGTGCGGATTTCAAATCGGTGCACCCAGGTTCAAATCCCACAAATGACTCTAAGTTATGTGTGGAATTTGGCCTTCTTGTTAGAACGGTGAAGGAAAGCACCATTATGAAACCAGCATAATAATAATAGTAATAATATGTGTGGACATCTCACACAACGCCATTTAGCCCCAAACTAAGCAAAGCTTGTATTTTGGGAACCAGATAACTGATACAATACTTACATACTTTTTGTTTGTAAATACATACATAAAATACAATATAACACCCAGACACAGAACAAAGACCTATGAACATCACACAAATGTTTGTCCTGGGTGGGAACCAAACCCACAACCCGCATTTCAGAAGGTAGGGTTACTACTAACTGAGCTATCGGCGAGTCAAGCCCCGGGCACGTTCAGATTAAAAAAATATAATTCAAAATTCGAGGAAATGTTGTATCATTCACGAAACGGGGAATATGGAGAGAAGGCCCGTATTCCAGCAGTGAGGACGTATTGATCTGAGCATGATACGACTCCTCAATGAGCTGGCAGTAGGCTAATTAAAGACTATGTACTGCGACCTGTATTTAAAACATCTAAAGACCAAACACGTCCAAGCACAATTTTTTTTTTTTTTTATGTTAAGGAATGATGTGACGTGCTAGCCGTTCGCTATTAAATTAAACGACACGGCTGCCCATACCAGCTGCAGTGTCACTCGGAACTCTAAAGTATAGAGGTTCGCGTGACACTGTACTGCGCACGTCATCCAGAGACATCAGCACAATCTAGTAATAAGATTACTAAACTGTGAGATCAGATCATAAAATCTCATTTGCCCAGTAATTTCACTAGCTACAGTGCCCTTCAAACTGGAACACAGTAGTGCTTGCGCACTACTGCTTGGCGGCAGAATAACTGGCAAAGCGGTGGTACCTACCTAGACGAACTTTGCAGTAAAGTCCTACCACCTATATATCGTCATCAACGTTATAAATGGCATCAAATTAAACCTCGTTAAAGCCCAGCGCGATTTTTCTCTCTCACCGCAAATGAAATACACGGAATATTACTTACAGCCCACACAGCAGCCACATTTTAAATTTTTATTAACCTACCCCCGAATCGTCGTATAATAATCATAATTAAAAAACTTGAAAACTAAACAATGGTGGGATGCTTGTGGGATGTGAAGATTCGTAGACATGTATATGATTGAAAATATTGAGACTAGTTTAATAGCATATTAACAAAAACGTTCACTGGCAACGCAAATATTTATACTGCAAAAAAGAATAAAAACTATTCTTTTTTTAAAACAGTTACCCTATATGTTAACGCTTCAGTTAGTACATGTGTACTTACGATCCTCAATTCATGCTTTGAGTCTTGCTAATATTGAAAATTCGGTGGCGGAAAACCATGTCATAATAATAATAACGCCCGACGATCACATACATACATCTTGGACCCTAACTAGAATTCCCTGTATCTAAGGACCCAAGAATACGAGGATCATGGTACACGTACCCAAACAGAGTACACATATTTGCGCTTTTTTCTGTGTACAAATACTTATTTTGCCACGGGAATCGAACTCTTCACCTTCGGGTAATGAGGCGACCTGCTCAACCACATTACAGAGGCTGTTTGCGTGTGGAACATAGTGAAAAATATAGCTGAGTGTTGAGACGTTTCTTAGTACTTTCAGTGGTAATTGTTATTTCTTCGTGCTTATTATAGTCCTGTCGCGGAGCTCTTATTGTTATCTTCTTATCTTTTGTCTTCACATGTAGATCCATATATACTGTAAGGGTACCTTCCTCCTCGTCACAAAAAACATCAGTTTTTGACGTAAAGTCAAAAAACATTTTTTTTTTATCTTATATATATATTTTTTTGTCTTATACAAAAGAAAAAGCTATCATGAAAATTATACTGCCAAAAACAATTTTCATGATGGAAAATTTAAAAACCTTGTAAGCAATTACAGCCACCCAGCAACAGTAATCTTTCCAGCGTTTCTAAATTTAATTATTTGTAAACAAAGGTTTTCTAAAACCGAAAAATTATTTTCTTTCAAGATGGTAAATCTCTACCGTTAATTTCATACGTCCCTCGAGGCGAGCTTTCCTTAATTCGTTCAGGGGGGCTTAAGCTCCAACGTGTTAATGAAAAAGTTGGATTTTGATGGCGAAACAACAGATTTTAAATTGATATTTGCTGTTTTTATCGTGATTTAGATCCATAATTGAAAGTTATTTTTACTTCCAAAACAATTTGTGTAGATACATGCTATTATAAATAACTAGCTTCTGCCCGCGGCTTCACCCGCGTGGTGTATATGAACCGAAGAAGAACATTTTTCCTAGATAATCCAACCACCCATTTCACCCTCTTAGAGGGAAAATTTTGAAAAACTCTTTCTTAGTGGATACCTTTACAATGAACACATCTCAAGTATCTAGTACCAGTGGTTTAGGCTGTGCGTTGATATAAAAATCAGTCAGTCAGTCAGTCAGGACTTTGAATATTATATGTTAAATACAAAAAAAGAATGATGAAAAATATGATTATTTTTTGATTCAGTGTGGATTTAAGAGGAGATTAACGAATTCGCAGATCCACGTGTTGAGCCGTATTGAAGGCTCAGTACGTGACTACAAAAAAGCATACTGAAAACTTGGATATGTGAATCGCACGCGCGTCTTTAGGATAGTTTGGCATTTCCTACGTTCGCATTTATTTCGCTCTCTTACTTAACATAAAAAATGCGCTGCACTAGACTTAGGCAGTTGCCTAAATACCTAAGACATATTATAAGTTGATGACACAGATTTTCCAAATCTTAAAGTTAAGCAAGCGCCTAAAAAGTGAGTTTCAAACAAAACTACCATATCAATTAAATATTAACTTATATACTATAAATTCCTTGTAAACAACTTCTTGCTTATTAGTTCAAGCAAGGAAACCTCAAAAATGGAAGTAAATAATTCCGCCAATGAAGATTTTATAGTGTTTTTTGAAGACCCGAGTTCTAAAAAAACAATAGATTTTAAAATAAAAACTGGACACGACATGCCTCAGATCATAAAAATCACACTATCACACTAATATTATAAAGGCGAAAGTTTGTATGTGTGTATGTTCGTTACTCCTTCACGCTCAAACGGCTGAATGGATTTGGATGAAATTCGGTACCAAGATAGTTTATACACTAGATTAACATATAGGCTACATTTTATCCCAGAAAAGTGAAAATTTCCCGTGGGATGAGTAAATATTTAAAATACTTTTAATCCGCGAGTGAAACCGCGGAGCGCAACTAGTATTCCTAAAAACCTCAGATTAATAATGATATTACTGTGATTTCTTGTAAAAGGTGTACAACTAATACTTTTTGAAACCACTCGGTAACATTATTATATAGCGTCTTTTCGGTTCTAGCTGTTTTGCAAGCAATACATATGTACCTAGTAGGTACCCATAACATTGTCGAAAATATTAAGTGATGCTTTAAAAGGTTTATGTGAATTAAAAATAACCTTGCATATATAACGAAGTAACAAAAATAATGATTTTGACATTTCTGAAACAAAGAGTGAGAAATATTTAATATTCGTAGCCACGGGAGAGCAATCTTTACTGAAACCCTTGACAGTTGCTTTTGGACAACCAATAACAGGAAAAATTACAAAACAGATGTTAGTTCTGGATCTTTCAAATTTTAAAAAGGCCGGCAAAAATCGTAAATATAATCAGAAACGTTCAGTAATTGATACGAGTACTATCGTTTTTAATCACAGGATTATAAAAAAATGCTAATTATGTGGGCAAATCCTGGTTTTATTCGTAATAAAAAACACATGATACAATGTACAGCGTGTGGTCACAGAATCGCACAAAATCATAGATTAAGAGAACCCTCAAGTTCCGCTCCCGGTTTTCTGGACCTTATCAAAACATTGCAAAAAATTCCAAACAAAAACTTGTCCCATACACGTAGTAAAACAACTTACTTACAGTAAGGATGTTTTACACTGGAGTCATAAATGTCACATGACTCACACACACTCAAATGGCATTTAATTTTTTATTATAAAATAGACTTCGTAAGTAAAAAGTAACAGTGCATGTACATAACACAAAATATTTTTATCATTTATTAAGGCTTTGCTTACCATATTTTAAGTTACTGGATTCTATTTCCAGCCGATTCTACAAACAGACAACTTTTCACTTTTAGCGATAGAGATAAATAGAGATAAATAAATAAATAACGCCCTACGATCAAATATGTAGATCCTGGACCCTAACTAGGATTCCATGTATTTATATACCAAGGAACAGAATAAGCTTTTTTTCTGAGCACGTACACTTGTCCTGTTACATCAATCGAACCAGCTGCTCCCAACTTATAAGCCGACCTGCTAAACTAGCTAATCACGAGGCTATCAAAATAAGATCTAATAAAGTATAGGCGAAACTGATTACAAATAAACTCAATTTTTATAATTACGAAGTTAAAACAATAACATACTTACATAATACCAAAAATATTGTAAAGTACCCTTACTGGTGATATTTGATTTGATATTTTTGAACTCACACGATGGCAGGTAGTGAGCTTATGCGGTTTCTTTGCGTGCAGGAAGTTGTGAATGAATCAGGTGGCCTGAACGTTTAGGGCGTCTAAGATTTTTTGCATTCCCACGGTCGATGAAGGGTTAAAATTAAAGAATATGAATTTTGATAATCGCTCTATTTAAAAGTGTTTTTAAATGAAATTGTAATGTAAGACAATAAAGGAAAATGATGATGGCTGTAATACGTTTTTGTACCGCTGGATTGTACCCTTTTACGCTTACTTTACTAAGGTACGATTTTTCAATGGCTGGATAAATGTTATTCAACTAATAAATTGTAATCTGACTAAAATAAAAGTAACATTATTACTTCACTATGCAAAATTATTGTTTTGTTTTATCCAATGACTAGCTTTTATCTGATAATAAAACCGTGCCTAAGTAACATTAAGTTTAACAACCTCTGTGGTGTGGTGGTTGAGCAGGTCCGCTCATAGCTGGAGGCGGCGGGCTCAATTCCCGCGGCTGGACATGTATTTTCACGGAAAAAAATAACGCAAATACTTGTTCTGAGTCTGGGTGTTGTGGGACCATGGTCCTTGTAGTTCCGGGTCCCTAGACAAAGGGACTCCTAGTTAGGGTCTATGTATGTGATCGTTGGTCGTTATTATTATTAGTATTAACTATAAAACGTGCATTTTTTATTGGTTATAGGCGCACCATTTGACCACTGTCTTGCCTGCTCGCTGTTGATTTATCTGTAATGTTTATGTTCTCAAACATCAACAAGCCGTCAACCGTCAATGATGTCTGTATCACCGATAGTTTTTTATCTAATGTGCACATAGCATTGGGAGAAACTCCCACCAAAAACTTAGGCGCAAATAATTATAAATTAAAAGAAATATATTTATAAAAAGCTTTGGTCGAAATGACAACTCTACACATGTTTCATAACATGTGTATCTAATTCAACACTTTACATCCTTTCCCGTGGATAAGTATTAAATCTCACACATACTTATTATATTAATTAACATGCTCTAAAGGAATTTATCGGAAAGCAGCAGCAAAAACCTGTTAATTATATTAGGTACAAAGACAGATGGTAGACCTGATTAACGGTACCTACAGATTCGGTAACAGGTGCACAGGGCGGGCTTAGGTTACATGAATCCGCCATTAACGGCAGCTTCTGAAAACGGCAGCATTGAATATGTCACAAAGAAGAACGTGTTTTTTCCCGCCAAACATATATCAAAATTAAAAAAAAAAAAAAACCAAATATGTGTGGACATTTCACACAGCGCTATTAGTCCCAAACTAAGCAAAGCTTGTACTATGGTAACCAGACCAGAACCAGTCAAAGTCAAAAGTCAAAAGATTTATTTCAAATAGACTAATTTTAGCACTTTTACAAGTCCTAATTATATTAGGTACTTAAAATTAAGTTATTTCACTAAGCATATAAAATTACAAAATGCTTATTGTCAAATAATATATAGCAAGCCCATTACAATATATGAGTTTGAAAAAAAAAAACAGTTCTCTTTCTCACTACTGGTGCAATAAATCCGGCACAATGCAGAATTGAAAACTTTGATCCGAAGCTTCGATTACAACTGTAAAGAAGAAGCTACAAGAAACTTTACAGTGATGTATTTTTTTTCTTATTTCTACTGTCTTTTACAATGTATATAATTTATTACAGTTGAGATAATGAATATGTTACAAAAGTAACCACCACGTCACACCGGTGCAAGAAAAATACCGTGATTATCTTAATAAACATTACAAATAGAAACTGAAATTATAGATAGGAATAGGCAAAGTACCTAAGATTTCATACCATTAAGCTTGGGATATTTAGGCCAAGCTTTTTGTCCGACACATAATCATTTATTGTGTAATAAGCTTTTTTCATTAAGTTTTACTTTATGAATAATTTAAATTTACGCATTGACAATTGTTCGATACCGTCAGGCAACTTGTTGTAAAAGCGTCAATCAAGCGAAATCATAGTAGTCACATTTAGCTTAAGGTTTATTTAATCCAATCTCTAAAAACAACAACAGTCATATTGTCCGTGTCTTATTTTGGTACAAATGACACCAAAAAAAAGTTTCCATTCAAACGCAAAGCAATATTTTGACACTTCGATTATCACCTGCGAACAGTAAAATTTAAGAGTCCGTAAATCTTTTATGAATTATAATAAAAACTGCCATTTTAGCGAAATATCACGCACACGTAATAAAATATCAACATAAACAATGTTATTGTTAAAACGAAAAAGTGTATGCATGGTATGAAATATAAGTAGACGGGCCTATAAAAAGAGCTATTAGGTTCTAGAAATAAAGGCCGTGGAACAAACCTTTTAAGTATACGCTCTATCCAACTTTTATCTCTACATATAAAATTCAAAGCCCTGACTTAATATATCAATGCACAGCCTAAACCGCTGATCTTAGAGACTTGAAATTTGGGGGGTGTGTTCTTTGTAAAGTGTAGGTATCCACTAAGAAAGGGTTTTTCGAAACTTTACCTCTAAGAGGGTGAAATGGGTGGTTGAATTATCTATGAAAAAATTTCTTCTCTGGATCAATTAACTTGAAAAATTATACACAAGATGTTCTTTTATTAAAATTGTGAGATATGTGTATCACAATTTTATCAAAATCATCTCCCAGCAGAGACAAAAATTGAGAGCATTTATAACGTATGTTTCGGCAAAAAAATACCATTTGTTTCCTATAGGCCACGCGGGCGAAACCGCAGGCAGAAGCTAATGGACAATAAAATGGGATAATGTGTTGAAGAAAGCGTATTTTAGATTGTTACAAATTTAGACCGCTGCTAAGTTAGAGGCGCCAGCCAAGTCTGATATTAGCTAATGTAGCTGGCGTTGCATGTGCTTCTGAGACATTTACAGGTTCAGATTTTTAGCAATGATTTTTTTTAAATGTTTTTTGCCCTACGATCACATATATAGATCTTGGACCCTAACTAGGATTCCCTGTGTCTAGGGACCGAGGAACTACGAAGAGTTCAGTCCCACAACACCCAGACACAGAACTAGTATTTGCGCTTTTTTAACGTGCTCAAGGAAAGAAAATCATTAGTGACACCTCCAGTGTCCGTATAAACTACGGTGACGGAATCTACATACAAATAACTAAATGAATATCCTTGTCTCGATAAAATATTGACTGGCCTGATAGCTTAGTTGGTAGAAACCCTGCCTTCTGAACTGTGGGTTGTGGTTCGATTCCCATCCAAGACAAACATTTTTGTGATGAACATAGGTGTTTGTTGTGTGTCTGGGTGTTATATTGTATTATATGAATGTATTTACAAACAAAAAGTAGCTATTTCTTGTATCAGTTATCTGGTTCCCATAGTACAAGTTTTGCTTAGTTTGGGGCTAGATGGCGTTGTGTGAGATGTTCACACATATATTTTAATATTATATTATTATTATTTTTTTATTTCTAGCAAATAGTTTAAATCTAAAATCAATTTCTAAAATAAGTTGTATAGGTACTTACAAAGTTCTTGATAAGGAAACGTTGTGGAGATAACGAGAGTAGCTCGGAGTTATTAGTCCCTGTGCTATGTATTTTCTATCTAGATTAGTTAAAAGGATTAGTATACTTATTCAGCCGCACGCAATATATAAAATAAATAAATATATGTGGACATTTCACACGCCATCAAGTCCCAAATTAAGCTTGTATTATAGAAACCAGATAACTGATACTTATATAATTTTTTTGTTTATAAATACATACATAGAAACACAGAACAAACACCTATATTCATCACAGAAATACCTCACATACATTAGAAACAGTAGGAACGAATGACACAACACTTCACACTCCAATTGTCAGTTCAACAAATTGGAGTTGATGTGTGAAACGCCTCATCTGACACCTACCGTGTTAAAATGGTTTACTGCCATCCCACTTTATGGTGCAATGGTCATTAAAATAGTTTCAATATAAATAATAATTGGTAAAGTGGCACCAAGACAGTGTTAGCAAGATGTAGAATCCTGAGCGTTGCAAAGAAATTTATTATTTGTAATAGATTAAAATTAATATTAAAAACAATGCAGTAGCAGAACTAAACTAACTCGCTTCGCTCGTTCATCCGACAATCCTTCACTTGCTCAGGGTTCAAGTACTCACGCCAAAAAACACTTCTGTTAGTGTTTGACCATTATTTAAAGTTTGGTTAATTAAAGAGATTGCTTATCATCATTTTACTGACAGATGCATTGTGCTCACTAAGTTAGCATGTATATTGAAATATGCCAAAATTGTAGTTATGTAAGTCCGTATTATAAATATCAGACTTAATATAAGACATAATAAAGTACATAAAACATTACTAAAAAAGACAATTTAAAAAATAAGACAAATTTTATAACAATATAGCATTACTGATGGCACTTTTTGACTATTAATATTAAAACGAAAAGCAAAACAAGAATGAATCGATAAAAATAACTTATTTTGTTTATTTAAACCTCTACCATTACATTTGTGTAAAGAAACCAGAAAGCACGAAAGGCTACAAGCTTAGCATTTACAAAACAGTAAACTGAAATAACCAACACCTTTGATCCATTCAATTTGTCGTAAGCTATAAACGTCTTTATTACCCCTGCCCGGTTACCAGTAGTATTTAGGACCTGTGTCACACTGTCTAGATAAAATTTCAAGTTGCTATTTAGCAAATAAGTGAATGATAAGCTTTTCAATTAATTTTAATCCTGTTTTACATTATTGAAGTAAAACTTCTTTACACACGCTTGACTTGGTGAGTAAGCTGGTGAAACGGAAGTTTATTCACGTAGATCTCGATTGCCAACATAAGAAAGTAAAAAAATTGAATTACTATGTTGGTATGTCCGGTAAAATAACAATATACAGTTGTCAAGATGACGACATTAACATAAAACAGAGTAAAAAACATATTATACCGGTCGATCAATGGAGCTAAACTAAAGAAGTTTTACTTCAGCAATGTGGTCTAAAGTACACGCGTTTTTTATGTTATTTTAATTTGTACATTAGTAGACAGTACCGCATTAATATGTCCCACAAGTCAAGTATTTCTGATGAAAATTTCATGCAAATAGTATGTATCTGGCACCTTAACATATTGATAAACTTATCTGGTGACAATTGAATGATTATGAAACGCAATAAACACAGAGATAACTTATCAGTTAAGTTACAACATGAAATTTAATTGAACTTTGTGAAACAGGCACCTAGGTAAACTTTGCAAGGAAATCGTCCTATTTGGCGGTAGTTGTTTATTGATATTTTGCACCGGGTTTACTACGGCACCACGGTAGCACTTTATTTTTGTGGTTGCAATCTTTAGACAGTTTATTTCTAGGAATAGGTAACATTTTTGCTTAGCGAATAAAATCCACCTCAATACAACGTATTTTTCAGTTTGTAGCTAGTAGTTAGTACTTTAGAACTAAATTCAGTCCGTATTTGTTTTAAAAACATGTAGGAGGTGGTAAAGTTGGTAGGTTTAATTTTCTTTTGTTTTGTATAACATTGATTCATTAAGATTATGTATGCATTCTGACCATCGAATGCATCACTAAATTTAAGTTATAGTGTGAGAAGCTATAAGATTCGTTTTGTTGCAGGTCATCATCATCATCATCATCATCATCACCATCATCGTCGTCGTCGTCGTCGTCGTTGTCATCATCATCATCATCATCATCATCATCATCATCATCATCATCATCATCATGCTGAACATATGCGTCCCCCATAGAGCGTTACTAGTGGCTGCCTACCTTCTGCATCCAACGGCTTTCCGTGGTAAGTCGTTGGTGCATCTAAATAGGAGGGTTATATGTCAAAATCGATTAAATAATAAAATTTATTACTTTGCCAAGATGGTTTGCATTTTTTTATTAAGCCTCTTCTAAACAGAGGGCTATTATAAGTTTCACGTATGTATTATGTGTCTATCTGTGACCAGTTCAAACATCCTGAACCATTTTTTTTTTCTTTTTTTTAGTGTCTTGATCAAGACTGTTCTTAGCGAAGTCGAGAAAATCTGTTCAGACAGTTTAAGATTATCAGTTCTTTTAAAGTATATAGTTTTTTTTTACTATGGTGGCTGAGAAATAATCTTAATCTAAGAAATATATAGCGACACATATACGAATTTTAACTGTTCATCAGTAGTTATACAAAACGCCAGCATTCTAGAGGTAGTTATAGGCTAGTAATTTTAGTTTAACTACTTATAATAATAATAATAATAATACGATAATATACATAGACTTTTACTAGGTGGTAGGACTTTGTTGCAAAGTTCGTCTAGGTAGGTACCACCGCTTTGCCAGTTATTCTGCCGCCAAGCAGTAGTGCGCAAGCACTACTGTGTTCTGGTTTGAAGGGCACTGTAGCTAGTGAAATTACTGGGCAATTGAGACTTTATGATCTGATCTCACAGTCGAGTAATCTTATTACCAGACTGTGCTGATGTCTCAGGATGATGTGCGCAGTGCAGTGTTGCTCGAAACTCTATTTTGGGGTTCTGATTGACACTATTCTGTTATGGGCAGCCGTGGCGCTTAACATCAGGTGAACGGCCAGCTCGTCAAATCATTCAATAACATTAAAAAAAAAGATCCTGGACCCTAACTAGTATTCCCTGTGTCTAAGGACCCAGTAACTACGAGGACCATACTTGTTCTGTGTCTGGGTGTTGTGGGACCATGGTTCAGACACAGGGAATCCTAGTTAGAGTCCAGGATCTATGTAAGTGATCGTTGGGTGTTATTATTATTATTATATTATTTAAAAAAACCCGCCACGTCTAGGCTATGAGCCGACCTGCTCAACCACCACACCACAGAGGCTGTTTACCACTGGAGGCTTATGGATCTGCAATAGACAAAATATTATAAAAAAATATAACCGTAATGGTGCTATTCAAAAACTGCACATCTAGATCTAAACACGACATCGAGACCCGAAATAAAAGTACGAAACCGCCGCAAGCACATAATATAGATGAAAATCTTTATGGGCATCTACAAATACGCGGTCCCTTAACGTTGCTCCCCTTGCTATAAAACCAACATTACAGGCAGTAGATGGTTTAATGACGTCATATTTTCCACTATGTTTCGCGACTGCCGTTAAATGTATTGATACGACTACGAAAAAGCTCCGATGTTAACCACTTAGTCGGGAGAGTAAAATTCGCTTAACATTTTAGTTGTGACGATTAAATCTAACTTCTTTTTCAAACTCATATATTGCAATGGGCTTGCTATACAATATTTGACAATAAGCACTTTGTAATTCTATATGCTTAGTACATTGAGTTAGCTAAGTCAATTAATATAACCTATATAATTTTTACTTGTAAAAGTGAAAAATAGCCTATTTGCAATAAAATCTTTTGATTTTTGACTTTTGAACAAATTTATTATTATTAACACGGTAAAATATTCACTTATCTATAATACTTTGCGGTTTTTATCTAGAGTGTGGAAAGAAGAATAGAATTTTTTTTCCATCTCAAAAAACCGACCTTAACATTATTGATTTTATTAGTGATGTAACAACTTACCTAAACCTACTTAAACCGAGATCAAAGATTGTCAGTGCTTACTAATTATTTCAATTTATCATTCGCAAAGTATTTATTCACCAATTTAGTAGTTTTGCTTTACTTAAGCCAATATGCGACTATATAATACCAGCGAGTATTACATAGTCTACTTTTTTATATTTTTCCTTACACAAATGTAGCGTTATGTTGCTATTGTATTATTACTTTAATTATAAAGTTTACTTGATATTCGCATAATTTTCGCAGCTTCACTCATTTCTACGTTGGCCACACCTTTTACTTGGTCGTGAAATGTTTTAAAAGTGAAATCTACCTTTAAGTAGAGGCACCAGAAATGAGGCATAAAATTATGTCAATGTTGTTTAGTAGAGCAATATTCTCAGAATTATCGACAGTAATGCTTTGTATAGCGCAAGTTATGGTTCTGCAAATTTGTCAGTACTTAATTCAGTACTAAACCGTGTAGATTCCATGGAGGTGATAGTGCCTAGTCACGTACGCAGGTGGTTGCCATGAGGACTAGAGGTGCAGGAGTAGTGACTTGGTAATGCTCTATACCAGTTTTACGTGTGCTATTCGGTCGTAGAAATGTACAATTGATCCTTATCGTCCACAATGGCAACGAGGTCATTGAATCGGCTTTATTTTACAAGCCTACAAAATTTTTACGATATGACTTAGTTTAGAATATTACAAAACGAGCTTATTCTAATTTAACGATTACTCTTTGAATTTGGTTTAAAAATAAAGGTTTATAGCTTTATTTAGAATTTGAGAACTTGAGCTTACAGCTAGCTAGCTAACTAGGTTGTTAAAAAAATTGTATCTCATATAAAATAAGCTAAAAATCTTCTTCGTAAGAGAAAACTTCGTAAGAAATTTAAAAATTTCTCTCGATAATTGTTGTGCACTTTGAATTTAAGTTGAAAAAATAAAAGCTAGCGTCAGACACTAATCAAATTGCACTAGATTGTGCTGATGATATGGTATGATATGTGCAGTCTTTCGCTTAACATCAGGCGAACAGGTAGATCGTCACGTCATTCCATAACATAAAAAGAAAAAAAAAAATGCACATACCTAAATAACACAATATCCTATCACGTGTTAATGATAATCAGTAACGTATATCAGAATACTCGATATACGTTGTACTATCTGAGACAATGGTCGCTTGATTGGTTTAGTTACACAGAACCGACTTCCGATCCCTGACCGTCCGCCCGAAACGTGACCAGACTGCATGATCAACTTGACACTTTTTTGAAAGTAACATCTTTTCACATTCATCTCCTGATTCAATACTACGCCAAACTGATCCTTAAGCTCCAAGAAATAGCATGTTAAAGTTAAATATGTTTAGAGTATTGGCTGATATATTAAATTTGGAATGGAATGGATATAGAATACGCAAAATAAATTGTGCTTAGTAGAGGATATTTTGGAGATTCAAATTTTTGTTCCATCTTTTGCAAATCAATCGCCAACAAAGATAAATTGTTGTGAGAACGTTTTCAAGTTCCAGCTTAATTTGTTTAGAAGGCAGAGAAAGGTATCGTCATTAATCATTCTCAAATAATAGAGAACTTTATGAAATATTAATATCTCAGTGAAGATCTCGCTACAAACAGAATTTTAAGCAATAACATAACAAATATAGTAATTCCTCCTATAATAAAGATTTGTATCTGTGTGCGAGGCGTGAGAGTCTTTAGAGGGAGTAAGTTTTAATTGGGCCGTACTATTAGGTTTTTTTAAAATAAGATACAACTTAATCGCCTTAGGATTGGCGCTTAATGAGCGGAAAGGTAGTAAGACTTGTAAGTAGTAAACCAATTAACGACTTGGGTAGTCTCTACTAACCCAAAATCAGTCCAAACTTCTAAAGCAAATGCAAACTAGGGAAATCAAAGTTAATTAATGATTGAGAGAACCATTCGATCATTTCGATATAATGATTTGTTGATGTATTATTAACACACAGGTTATAAAAATTCGGTAGGCAATCAAATGGAATGTCAATTAAAGAATATAAGATTGATAACCATTAAAGTTACATCACTTAATAATTTTGATGAGAAACAAAAGCCAAGCCAATGACGTTAAATTAAAATATGCCTAGAGCAAGTTAATGAATGACGATATGCATTCGATAAGATCGATACTGTCGTTTATAAGAAACTTAATCGAATAATTGATTATAATAGAGGAACAATAAAGTGATTAGTTTAACAAAAAGTAAGACAATGAGTTATTATTCATCGGATAGATTTCTATTGTCGGACTTAAGATAGTACAAGAACGTTTATCTGACAGCTCGGGTCATTGACCGATCGTTTTCATCATTTGTTTATACGACGATCGGAGCTTGATATCAAAATTTTATATATAAGCAGTATGGGCGTTGAAATTGATTCAAGATAAAACTACTACCTTAATAGAAATGTTGTAACATTAGAAACAAATATAGCGGTATTATAATGAATTATCTTGATTATTCCTACTAATTATATTCAATTATATATCCAAGCTATACAAACTTAAAAATTGTACTTCTATTTTAAACACCACATTGGCAGGTATTGGAATGAAGATGAATTTCAATAAATTAAGACTAATAGTGGAAAATATAGTTGATAAATTATAGACTTTATATCAATAGAATAAATATAAAAGTCCAAAACGTATGAGAGGAAAGACTGTAATAAGATCAGTTACTTTTTGTACTGCGTATATTTTGTCTTTACTCTTTCTATATATTGTGATATTAATCTCCAACGATGAACAGTCAGATTTCTCGACTCGATACTCAAAGGTTACTTCCAAAATTATATTTACAATTTGTCATGTTTGTCTTTGATAAATGGCGAAGTATACCGTTTTCTTATGATCATTATCACAAGAGTCATTATCACGTGAACTCTAAAGAAAATATCGCCTGGAGTCATTATGTTGAAACTAATTTGAATAGTTCAAATTAAGACATTAATTCAAAAGAAGGAACTTCAGTGCAGTAAAATCTTCTAGTAATGGGTTTTTAAAACTTTGAGAATTTTGACTTCACATAAAACAAAATAAACGAGTGCGCTTTAGATCACACAACTGAAGTAAAACTTCTTTAGTTTAGCTCCATCTATCGGCCGGTTCAACTTTGTTTTGCTTTATTTAATATTAATGTTAATCTTGACAATTGTAAATTGTCATTTTACCATACATACCAAAATAATAATACAAATTTTCAGCTTTGTTTTAGGGTTTTTCAAAACTGCACCTCTAAGAGCGTGAAATTGGTGGTTGAATTATTTTCCTATAGGCTACGCGGGTGAAGCCGTGGACAGAAGCTAGTAAACTATAGACGCGCTCAGCCAATTTTGTTACTCTGAAAATAATTTACTAAAAGAAATTAAATGATATCATATTCCTAATGTTACAAACTTGATAGCTTAGTAATTGCACCTGAGATTAGGTCTTAGATTAGAAACCTGAATAACTACTTCGTTTTCGGTAACTGCACCCACTCTTTTCTTTTCGAAAATTACATCGAATCAACATAAAATCTTTTCAATCAAGTAATTATAGCATGTGTGGTGCGGTGGTTGTGCAGGTCAGGTCATAGCCCGAAGGCGGCGGGTTCAAGTCCCGTGACAGGACAAGTATTTGTGCACAGAAAAAAAAGTGCAAATACTTGTTCTGTGCCTGCGTGTTGAGGTACCATATTCCTCGTAGATCCTGGGTCCCTACAGGGAATCCCAGTTAAGGTTCAGAATCTATGTATGTGATTGGGTGTTATTATTATTAATACTGTAAAATAACGAGCTCAGATACAAAAACTAAAATCTCAAGTCATACATGAAAATGTACGATCTTAAAACTCATCTCAACTCCCGAGGGTGCTGATGGGACTTGTTGCGAAGCATGTGTTTAATTTGAAATGGATTCCACTGGAACACATTTAAGTTCCGTCTTTGATAGACTTAATTAAACTCCAGCTGTTTACATATGTGAAGGTATTTGAGATCTACGACTTGGAACTTCTGTTTGCTGAGATCTTGAAATAAATACATGTCGATATGGGACTATTTGAGATATAGTTCGTTTCAGAAGTAAAGAAGTAGGTACTAGAGAGTTCTGGTGGAAAAAATGTAAAAGATCGCGTCGTTGTTGTATTATTTTCCAAAACTTGTGTTATTTTTCAGTTGTTTCAGTGTTGGTGCTTAAAATTGGTGGCATTTTATTCGCTAAGCGCTGGATTACAGGCATGAGTGTGGGAAAGTGGTATAATGATGGTGAAACGTTTCTTATCGTGTTGTTTCCAAAACTCCATAGAAACTACTGGTAAAGTTGCCAGCACTTTACTAGGAGTATGACTCGACTCGACTATGACTTGACTTTATCTTTATCAAATACTTAAAATTTACTAAATACACGAAAATGTTGACCGATTTTTAGAAACGTTTAGCAAGGAATAAGGAATCTTTGGAATATAGATATTATCCGCGGGTGAAACCGCGAGGCGCAGCTAGTACACTATAGAATTTAGTACAAAATTCTTGCACGCGAATGGTAAAAGTAAACGAGAAAGATATATCAGTATTTAGGCCCACACTTAATAAGTTGTTCGGCGGTAAGCGGATTACGTCCGCAGCGGTTGTGGAAGGCAATAAATTATGGAATCTTTATAATTTTTAGTCTGCCGCCGATACTTTAGCGTCATAAATTGAATATCGTTAAATGTGCGCTGGCTGGGTGTGTGCTTAAGTAGGCATTATTCTGAAATAAAGTCGTAATGTGTCTCTTGAGGTTCGGTTCGAGTAGAGAGTAGCAGGCAGTGCCATACATATGACAAACAGTAGGGCAACCTTTGATAAATCATAACAAAATTTTGTACCATGATCATTCAAAAAATATCTGTCATAGTCAAACTTTTTTACGCATGCTTGACTTGGGGAGTAAGCTGGTGAATGCGAAGCGAGGCAAACGGAAGTTGGTTCACGTAGATCCCCATTGTCAACATCACAAAGTTAAATATTTGTATTATTATGTTGGTATGTTTGGTAAAATGACAATTTACAATTGTCAAGATGGTTCAACTACGTTCAACGCTCAACGTTCTTAATTAGAACGGCTAAGGAATGGAATGCCCTGCCAGCGTCTGTGTTTCCGGCGAAATATGACCCGGGCGTGTTCAAGAGAAGAGTGAATAGGTATTTACTTGGCTAGCATGCTACACCTACGATCGCATCGTCACTTCCCATCAGGTGAGAGCGTGGTCAAATGCTAGACAAGTTTGAAGTAAAAAAAAAAAAAAAAAAAAAAATGGCAACATTAATATTAAACAAAGCAAAAACAAAGTTATCTTGGCTGATAGATGGAACTAACCTAAAAAAGTTTTACTTCAGTCGTGTGATTTAAAGCACACTCGTTTTTTTGTTTTTACTGTAGTTGATTTACGTTTGATCACTAACTTGCAATAACAAGTTATTAGTTAAACGTGCGAAATTTGCAGTAACTCTTATAATAGAAGGAAATCATCGTGAAGTATTCGGTGTATTCAAGAATCAAAAAAAATAAAAGAAAAATTCAAAACATGTTTCATCCACTAAACCGCAAACGGCCTGCATATAAATACCATCTCATCTAAACTTTAGTGACGGCAATGCGATTTTTCCTAATTATTTTTTTATGTTTTACAAAAGGCTTATATATCTTGAACCAGTAAACCTCAAAGAGGTTTGTCTTGCAACCGATTGTTCTGTTCACTGTTGCTGTGTTTTCACCAAAATTATACTATTTTCCAAGCTATTTTACATTTACTGATTACCATTACAGTTAATGAGAATAGAATCCATACAAAAAAATAAAACATTATGGCTATCTAAATATTCACAACATCTAAGCTTTGATTCTGTTAATAGACACTCTTGCTCTTTAAACATGTATATGTGTGTGTGTGTTGATTCAAGTCAATAGCCCCAACTGCCTTTACTTTCCATTCACGATTCAGTATGTAGTGGATAGTCGTGTCGTATAACTTTACTGCTAGAACCCGCCTAATCCCTAAAGTGAGAAGCTTAAAGATACCAAGTTTTATTTGCTGTTCGAGGATTCAGAGATATAACATAACATTTAATGTAAGTCTTTACATTTCATGTATTACTGTTAAATATCGATTTAGAAAGCAAAAATGCAATATCTACGTTTGCTTGATTTTAAATTTGCATAGAAGTAGTAACCGTTTAATTTGTCGAAGTAAATAAATACGTTAGTTTAATAATAAGTTTTTAGGACGTAAGCTAACCAATTTTTTGTGTTGCTATAAATTAAGTTGTTTTTACTTGATTTTGAACAATTCAGATAAACATAGGATACACAATAATAGACAAGATTTTCTCATAAAACATAATTATGTGAATTCTTACGTGGAAGTATATATACGGTTCTCTGAACACTCTGTTTATTTCTAATGAAGCAATCAACTTAATGATGATGCTATTTTGTATTTTCGCAAAAAAGTCGCACGCATTTGTTTTGTTTGATGAAAAAGTATCACATTGTTGCAAGAACCATTGATACAGTTACGTGGTTTAATTTGAGGTAAATTGCAAAAATTGCAACTGCAATGGTGATGCCTCTTTTATTTTTGACGATCAAAACTTTAATAATATTCTTAGCTGGCTAACAAGCATTTTAATAGTAAACTAAGGGCTTGTTTCAAATTGTGCTACTAAAGTTGCTAGTAGCTAACCATCACGTAAATTATGTGGAAGATAAGACTTTCGGTTAGCTTACATCACGTTTACCATTCCTTGTTTATCATCTGGTTACCTAATCGTCTATTGATACAATATTACATTATTTATTATTGATATTACAATGTTATAAAACAAGCACTTTTGGAAGGTATTCAGTTCAATTCATTATTTTTGTAACGAAAACATATTACTACTATACTTTTACAACGTACAAAGTTAGTTTTTAATAAATTATTGTATTAAATAATCTCGCATTTTTGGTAACTTGCTCAAAGCATACTTCAGCTGTCAAACAAACTTCTTATCCATCAAATAACGATTTAGTTGCTTCTCGATCAGCCATTTAAGTTAATATATAAATGTGTTGGTTGGCTCTTTCCAGTGATTGTAAAATGCAAAAACAGTGTTTATATAACAGATTAGTTTCTATTAGCTTAACCGGTTTTTTATCTGGACATCCTGAAATAAGCCTTGAGAATAGTTCTCGTCATAGCTGTAAATAATAAATAGTGACAACTATATTTCAAGTATCAAGCAATGACAAAATTTAATTCAATACAGCTATATTTGTAATAGTTGTGAAAAATTGTAAAGGCCAAAAGGTATCCACTCCCTCATAAAACGCCACTTTGGACGATTATCATAGCAGGGGTTTGCCATAATCACTACACTTGCAGGTGGCTTGGTGATCCCAGAGGATTTATATGTATAATAACAAAATAGCGCCCAATGATCACATACATAGATCCTGGACTCTAACTAGGATTCCCTGCATCCAGGAACTACGAGGACCATAGTCCCACAACACCCAGACAAGTTCTTGCGCTTTTTTTTTTCTGTGCGCAAATATTTGTCCGGTCGCGGGAATCGAACCCTCCGGGCTATGACCCAATCTGCTCATACCCCTACACCACAGAAGCTGTATGGAGGAGAATATTGCTGACCATTCTCAGGATATTCCCTTATCTGACTTTTACGGCACCCACGGGAAGACGGAGACATGTCAACTCAGTCAGTCAACAATGAAGTTGGACTGAAAAAAACGTTTCATAGCTATTTGCTTAACATGATAACAAAATTGAATAAAATGTTTCTCCAAATAAACTTTATCACCACATTCTACCCCCTTAAGGGTTGACTTTTCAAAAAGTGTGAAACACATGTAGTTTTTTTTCTTTTTCTTGATATATTTGAAAAGTTTCATAACTATACCTTTACAAAAAATATCTCTATACAAACTTTACCAACCCTTTTCTAGGTACTTATTACGCTTATTTGGTAACGAAATGTTACTCGTACAAAGTAGAATTAAGGTTTGCAGTTCTTGACTATTATTAAGTCGCTAAAATTTAGACGTCATTTTCAAATTATCGTTATAAAGATTCTGATATATTTTTGTGCCGAATAAACTGTGTCAAGCCCGATCAGTTCTTATTAAGTTTTAATTTTGGTTAAATTCTTTAAAGGTTTATTATTAACAGGGACAGATTGAGAGCGCGTTTCAAGGTATCATGTAAAGTTCAAAGAGACGGCATCAAGGGTATTATTAAATAATCCGACAGATTCATTTTTAAATTTGTTGACGCTCGAGTCACGTTTCAAGGATTTCAGGAACTGCTTCAAAAACGCTATTAGGTCGATCGTTAAACTTTGAATGAGTGACATCTTTAGCCAAACAAACTTTATGATGTTTCTGAGTAACTTTTACACTTAAATTGTGAGCTCTATGTCTATGTAATGGAGTTGGAAATTTAGAATTACAAGATTTGTGAGCAGTTTAGATAAGTTGGTATTCGTAAGTTGTCGACTGCACAGTTATGGTATACTTTTTGGAACATCACTCGCATTTGATGCGTTTTAAGAAACGTAGAGGATTAATTTTAGTTTTAATAGGAATCCAGATGTGTTTGAAGCTGAGACTTAAAAGTTCAGTTCTGAGTCCGATTTATGCGACTTTTATAGGGGCAAAGTTAGAAGTGAAGACGTTTAACTAATTGATTGGTGCTAGGTGCACCTATGTTGTTTTTGTTTGATAGTTCAGTTATCTAGTTTAAGTACAGTAGACAATAAAAAGAAAAGTTACGGTTGTACGTACTTTGTTGCATAAGTTGTTTATGGTTACGAAACCATAATTCGGAAATTTTAATACAAAACTCGGCTTTTGACCTTGGGGTAACATTAATATAATAATAACGCTCAACGATAATTCATATACATAGATCCTGAACTCTATATAACTAGGATTCACAGTCTAGACAGTCGTAGGGACCGTAGTTCCTGGGACTAGGGTCCCAGGAACCACGAGGACTATGGTCGGAGACTATGGTATGGAGGATATGGTATCATCAGCCTATATTAGTCCACTGCTGGATATAAACCTCTCCCAACGCACTTTATGTGTTACTGCTTTATACTTACTGTTCAGAAGTATGATTAATACAAACCTCATTGAATCCAAACAACCTTCACATGTGTTATCCAATGATGGAAGTTAATTTTACTGTATACATCTTTTCACTATAAGACACAAAACAATATCAATCAACAATAAAGTCATAAAAGAATAAGACGACTGTTGCAAGCAAGGAAATCCACGAAGTTTATTATTTGCCGTGCGACAATCTGGGCGTGTTGCTAACAAAGTCTATATTATAGTTGGAATACTATTCAAAAGTAAGCAATTATGTAAATTCAGCTGGAACTGTCCCTAGTCACAACTCCAAAAAGAGACCAAAACACGACAACGTCTCTTTTAAAACACGCTATACAAAAACCCGATTGAATTAACCCGTACAGGTTTCTTTATTGAAAAAAGGGTTGTCTACTTTGTTTCTCAACATTTATTTATCGATATAGCGTAGAGGAGATTAAGCTATAAAGTCGGATCCGACGCTGGGCACTGCGGGAAGTCAGCCCGAGCATTACATTTTACAACTATTAGAGGAGGCATGTAGGTTTATAACCTTATAGCCGAGCCAGCTCCAACGGGAACACGGCACGATACCAATAACAAACGTTTGAATTCAAAGTTATTGCATGTAGTGTTTGTTTAAAACACTCTTAAGATACTTAAAACTGAAATGAATATAGCAACATCCATTGAAATTCGAAAGGTTGTAAGGTTTAATCAGATTTTAAGGGCAGCGTATTCGGGGCTTTCTTTGATGTTAAAACTTACGAAGTTCGGCTTGAAGCTAATTTTATATTAGGCTATTATTAATACCATGCAGTAATGTTTGTTTAGCTTAATATTAGCAAAATTGAAGTCCGTTCTGCAACACGTAATATGCTTGATAGATAAAACATTAACAAATATAATAATACTAATAATAAATATTTGTGGGCATTTAACACAACGCCATCTGGTTCCAAACTAAGCAAAGTTTGTACTATGGAAATCAGATAACAGATAGAATACTTATATATACTTTTTGTTTGTAAACACATACACAGACACAGAACAAACATCTATGTTCATCACACAAATATTTACCATGGGCTGGAATCGCACCCACAACCTCCAGTTCAGAAGCTACTACCAACTGAGCTATCAGGCGAGTCAAAATACTGCATAGCTGACTTGGTGGTTATGCCAGGCTTAAGTTTGTTTGACGGCATATCATCTGTGTAATACGGTCCCACTGCAGGGACACACGAGGAGAGTCTAGGATAATCCACCATGGATGACATATATCCACGAATTTTGTGATCCTTGAATTTGCCAGATTTTTCATGAAGTTTTCCTTCACAGTTGTAAGTGCGAGTACAAATTCCACATATACTAACTACTACTACTAACTAGCTTCTACCCGCGGTTTTGCCCGATTAAACTATAGGACACGAAGATTTTTTTAAATAAATAATTAAACCTCCTGTTTCACACTCTTAAGGGTGGAAATTTAAAAAACCCTTTCTTAGTGAATACCTACACTTTACAAAGAATACACCCTCTAAATTTCAAGTCTCTAGGACCAGCGGTTTAGGCTATGCGTTGATATATAAGTCAGTCAGTCAGTCAGGACTTTGAATTTTATGTGCATAGATTACTGATTGCGTTGGTTTGAAAGTTACATGACTCAGGTACTACTAAGCTGTACTTGCTTTTGAAGTACCGCACTAAGTAAATCATATCATCATCATCAAAGGCGCTACAGCCCGGGGCTTGGCTTGGTCAAGAATATCTCTCTATCCATCTGGTTTACCTTCTAGAAGACGTTTGGGTGTTCGCGTCTCTTCCATGCGTTCCGCATGGCCTAGCCAGCGAAGGCGACCGAGCTTTATAGACTTGACTACATTCGGTTCGCCAAACAAGTTGTAGAGTTCGTGGTTTCGTGGTTGGTTCGTGTCGGTTGTATTGTTGTATAATGTCTTGTAAGTAAGTCATAAGTCAGAAGTAAATCATAATCATATCGCGAAATCAAATAAGATTTTTTTCTTATATCTAGCAGATTTAAAATAACATATTCAGGTCAACACATAATATTTTACATTTTTCGTACAGAAACGCGCCTGCATATTGCGTCATACTGTAACAATTCTCATAATGTTACCGGTATTCCTGAGGAATGTTCCGGAATGTTCCGTTGAAAACGTAAAAAAGTATACAGGAATTTTTTTAGGGAATGTGAAATTATACTGGCTTTTATTATTATGTTTTAGGTCAAGAAGAGTTATTTGTTGTAGTGAAATGCATTTAAATAGCTTTATTAATAGCTGTGTTACTGTTTTCTTTCCTGTTTACTACTCTAGTGATGCTGAAATTTCGTATCCAAGCTCTACATTGGAAAAACATTCAATGATTCGCAATTATATGTTTCTATGATTTTATGATTTGGCAAACGTGCTCCGCCTTAGACAACTTTAACACTTACCATCAGGTGAGTTGATGTCAAACGCATACCCATTTTACAATTTAAAAAAAAAATCATTCAATATATTCTGTATTGTATAAATACAAGTCATTATTTTCTCAACGTAACAAACGAATGTCGGTTAAGCATCTAATAAATAAAAGAAAGAAATAAATAGATAAACCCACACCACATAATAACAAAAATTTCAAATAATACAATGAATTACAAGTAGTGGAGAAACATGGGCGACCTTATCGCTAAAATCGATCTCTTCCAGGCAACCTTTGGACGGAGAGGATTTATACAATTTGTTCCATACAATTTTGTATAAATCCTTCCGTCCAAATGTTACCTGGAAGAGATCGCTTTTAGCGATAAGGTCGCCCATGGTTCTCCACTACTTGTAATTCATTGTATACTCCGTCCACGGAGTGCACTTAACTACAGCATACTAATGAGATAAATGACTATAATATAATACTAACTAAATAATAAATAAACATACATACATTATCCCAATATCATAAAATAATATATCCACATAAACCATAACAATATTATGTAATAGATACATACATACATAGCATACAATAACGTGAAAATAAATACATGCAGATTTATAACTGCACTCCACAGTTTCACCCGCGTGGTGAAAATTTTCTAACCTTCTTAATTTTTTTTCTTTCACAAGAACCTTCTCATGACAGTAATAAACAAAACAAAAAAAAGAATTTACGAGAATGTTCCATCCGTTTACGCGTGATTCAATGACCAAAGGAGAAAGAAGAGAGAATAGAGATTCATTTTTATATATTACGATATAACTAAATCATTAATGTGTAAATATATATAACTCAAACGTGACTGACTGATTGACTGACTGACATAGTGATCTATCAACGCACAGCCCAAACCACGGGACGGATCGGGCTGAAATTTTGCATGCAGGTAGATGTTATAACGTAGGCATCCGCTAAGAATAAGATTTTTCGGAATTCCACTCTTAAGAGGGTGAAATGGGTGGTTGAATTATTTTCCCATAGGCCACGCCACGGGCGAAGCAGATTTACACAGCAATAGCTAAAGTTTCAACATTAAAATGAAAGTGTCTTAAATATTAACTAACGCGCTGAGTACTAAAAGGCCGTAAACTAAGTTTCTACGGCCGTTTCAACTTTAAAACTGAAACGTTGTCAGCATTTCGTTATAAAATACGTCGCTGAGGAAAAACAAAAAAGTTTACCAGCCATCGAGTTTATGTTCCACTTGTGACTGGAAAAACTTGCAGTATAACGAGGAACTTTTTAATAAGCAAACATTTTTGCTAGCTTTATATTGTTTTAGAAGATTGTTATGAATGAAAATGAACGTGAATGCTATCTGTTATTATATTTGTTATCCCAGAACAAACGTTTATGTGATGAACATCGATTTTTGTTCTGTGTCCGGGCGTTATATTGTATTCTATATATGTATTTACAAACAAAAACCGTGTTACCACAAATACATAAACAAAGATTAAACATATGTCAAACGCGTGTTTAACAATACCAAACAGTAGTTAAACACTTGTTTAAGGCTTGTTTAAGTCTTTTGTTGTTATGCTGAAAGTGCCTAATTATTGTATCAGTTATGCGGTTCCCATAGTACAAGCTGTCTGCCATGTATGACCAGGGACCATGGTCCTCGTAGTTCCTGGGTCTCTAGACACAGGGAATCCTAGTTAGGGTCCAGGATCTATGTATGTGATCGTTGGGCGTTATTATTATTATTATTATTACTTAGTTGAGGGCTAAATGGCGCTGTGTGAAATGTCCACAAATATTTATTCATATTTATTTATTTATTAATCTTCCTAACTGTTTTTCTACTATATAGTTTTTGAACAAGCATGTCGATTTCAACGAAATCAAAAGTACTATGTTATGATTTAAATTTTAAGGGAAGATTTAATTTAAAGATTAAGATTTTGTTAATTTTTGGTCAAAGTATTTCAAGACAAGTTAAGTGTTTTATCACTGATTTATTTATTTAATCGTTATAGAATTGTAATATTGTAATAGTAGTGAGAAAAAGAACTTATTTTTCTCTATCTCACATATTGTACCTATTTCAATTAAACTCAATTTTTTATTCATCTTTAGACATATTACATGTACCTAGATAAGTCAGTCATAACATTATTTTACTGTAAAGGATTAGTTACACATAGAAATGCACTCTAAAAATGTAACAAAAGAGACAATATAATAACAAAAGGTATCTGCAAAAGCATCGTCAAAAAAGTTGAAAATTATTTTAATGATGGATGTGCTATATATATAATATTTGACAAGAAGCACTTTGTATTTTATTTGCTAATCATTATATAATTATATTGTACTAAACAATAACCTAATTCTAAGTACCAAATATAATTTTGACTTGTAAAAGTGCTAAAAATAGCCTATTTGCTATATATCCTTTGACTTTGAATGAAAATATCTAAGACGGGAATTAACTGAAAAAATGATATACTGACTATTATTATTAAACATAACTTATAAGAAAAGGAACTCTCGAAAATCATTCATATCTCAATATAAATAGGTACTGATATCCCCTAAACCAAAATGCTTGTAATAAAAACAAAGGATAATACACAGCTCTGTATTCTATACGATCTTTGCATCAGCACCAACCATCTACTGAATAAGATATAAGAAAAACTATCCAGTACTTGGGAACGATAAGTGTCTGAATACCAATTCCAATAAAACTTTTCTATTCAGCAAGACTACTGTTTCAATCTGCGTGAATCAAACTTGCGTTTGCTTTCCATCTGCTTCAGTAAGCGGGCTCTTTTGTCTTCTTCCATCGGTTTGAATTGAAACACAGATCGGTTTACTTTGAAGATTCAATACTAGAATCAAGTTTTACCATCCTTCTTTTTTCAGTAAGATTAGACTGATATATGTACATTTTTATTGGTTTTGAAGTTTTATTGAAAAATAAGCCTTATAGATTAACAATTAAGGAAGCTGAAGAATCCATTAATCAAACCCATATATTTATATAGGACCGTTTAAGCTTAAGAAGATTGAATAAAAATAACGCCCAACGATCACATATATAGAATCCTGAACCCTAACTAGGATTCCCTGTATCTAGGGATCCAGAAACTACCATGGTCTCACAACGCCCAGAATTAGAACAAGTATTTGCGCTTTTTTCTGTGCACAATTACTTGTCTTGCCTCAGAAATCGACACGCCAGATTATGAGCCTACCTGCTCAACCACCATACCGCAGAGGCGGTCAGAAACATTGTATCATTTTTAGAATTAGCTTAATATTCTGCTATTAATATTATACCTGATTCCGCCATCACCTTTCTACCATCAAACAACCAGATGTACGAAAAAGCGCCACCGGTACATGGTCAATATCCCACATGTGCGAACAAAGCGATTTGGCTCCACATTTATCATGCGAACAGCCAGAGACTGGAACGCTTTACCGGCGTCCGTATTTCCCGATAACTACAACCTTGGAGTCTTCAAATCGAGAGTGAACAGGTATCTTCTAGGCAAGCGTGCTACATCCTAGACCGCATCATTACTTATCATCAGGTGCGATAGTGGTCAAACGCAAGTCTATCTAACAATAATAAAATAAAAAAATATTAAAAAGCTTTACGCTAATGACGATATGATATTGTGAATATAGATAAAAACAAACTAGTTTTAATTACAGAAAACGCGCAACAGTAAATAAACACTATCCAACCACGTTAACCCAGTAACCATGATTCGATTCGAATTACATTTAATTAAGGGGCGGTCTCGCTGTCACGACAAACATGGCGATTTGAATCGTCCCAAACACCGAGAGCTCACGATCCGTTTTATCAAATGAAATGCATCAATACACTCATTGACAGCCTCTGTGGTGTGTTGGTTGAACATGTCGGCTCATAACTCGGAGGTGGCGGCTTCGATTCCCGTAGCAGGACCAGTATTTGTGCACAGAAAAAAATCGTAAATACTTGATGTGAGTCTGGGTGTTGTGGGACCATGGTCCTCGTAGTTCCTGGGTCCCTAGACACAGGGAATCCTGGTTAGGGTCCAGAATCTATGTATGTGATCGTTGGGCGTTATTATTATTATTATTCAGTGTGTTCAACGTGCCACCGGTAACTTTACACCACCGTTGATCGCTAATACGGATCGAAAAAGATTTTATGTTAAGCTTGAATTTCATACAGCAAAAGTTCGTAAAAACAACTATAAAACGAAATTCTAAACTTTATTTGTTTGAATTGTTGTCCATCACACGCCGAACTTCTATTTTGGACATGGTTTTATTTGATATTATAGTAAACAAAGTAAGGAATGTACGCAACTATATATTGAAGATCGATTTCATTGCTCTTATAATAGATGGATGACTACTTTTTATTTTACGTCTTAACACTTAACACCGTCAAAAGTATAAACTGCAAGATTGCAATAAAAATATTATCGTACATTTTTGATGATGATTCGTAATCATAAACAGTCGCGGTACAGTCATTTCGATACTTCGTTTTTAGTTGTTTTCATCTTTCTTTTTTATAGCCATAAGTTCTTAGTATAATTTATAACCTACATTGTTAAAACCTTACAGCCTTATTAATAAACACGAACTAGCTTTAAATTAGTTACACCATCTTTTGTCTTTTTCGATCCAGCTAAATATTCCAATAGCAAAAAAAGGACAAAAGCTGAAGTAACTAACCCAAGACTAATACCCGTTTATTAATAAGGCTGTTAGAGTATGTACTGTATGTACTCTGAGGTTAAAACAGTACAAGTTAGCTATAAATCAATGTTTTCTATTCTTTTGACAATACAATATCTTTGTCAATTACTTTGACAATTCAGTATAATGTTCTTTCTTTTTTTTTCTTTATTTCTTCCTTTTTTACCATTATTCGTCTACTTTATCACAAATCGCAAATGGAAGTCTGGTCTCCCTTCAATACGTATAAATCTTTCGCCTTTTACAAATTGCAAATTGTTTCATGTTTGATATTTAGTCTATTAAAATGATAACTGAAGTGTGATAAACCAACAATTTACATGGAGTTTTGGCGGGAAAACGAAAAAGATCGCGTCACCGCATTGTATTATTTTCGAAAACTTGTGTTATTTTCAGTGTAAGTGCATAAAATTGGTGACTGTGTAAAGTCGGTGGTAGGGTGGTCACTTAACGAATAAAATTATTCGTTAAGTGCTAGATTACAGATGTGGGAAAGTGGTATACTGATGGTGAAACGTTTTTTTTTCGTGTTGTTTCGAAAGCTCCATAGAAGCTTCAAGTAAAGTTGCCACCACTTTACTAGGAGTATGACTTTGACTAGACTATGACTTGACTTGATGACTTCGACTGTGCCTTGACACATATTATATAAATATCATTAACTTGAAAAATTATCAATTACTTGACACTGGCTAAATACACAAAAGTGTGGAGCCAAAACATAAAAAAAAATTACATCGAAGCACTTTTGAGATTAGCAGTTCTATGCAAAAATTAGCAAAGTTTGTTCTTGTAAGGCGTGCTACATCGTCAACCGCACATCAGGCAAATGCGGTCAAACGTGAGTCTAACCACAGAATATATAAAGTACGTCCAAATTAGACAGGCTCTGTGGTGTGGTGGTTGAGCAGGTCGGCTCATAACCCGGAGGTAGCGGGTTCGATTCCCGTGGCAGGACAAGTATTTGTGCACAGAAAAAAAGAGCGCAAATACTTGTTCTGAGTCTGGGTGTTGTGAGACCATGGTCCTCGTAGTTCCTGGGTCCCTAGAAACGGAATCCTAGTTATAGTTCAGAATCTATGTATGGGATCGTTGGCCGTAATTATTATTATTAAACAAAAATTAAAAGCGTTCTGCTATAATTAAACAATATACGACAATATTTCAGGCGCCATCTGAGGTATGATTTGCCTGAGCCTCCTAAGACGACACAAAACTGAAGTTAAAACTATTAATGCAAATAACTACAATATTTATATAAGAGTACGTTTCAAATGAATGAAACCGTTCATTAAATCACGTATGAGCGTACTTCCATCGCAGATAGAAAAGATTCGTGACTACGGAATCGCAAACGGTAGCCAGCGTCGGAAATCAAATCCAATTTAGTTCATTTGCTCGCCAGTAACGTTCGCATGTTATAAGTCTTGAATTGAAAGGATTACTTTCGAATAGAGTTCCCAGGGTTTGATTTAGTTTCCCGTGTTTTCGATAGATACTTTGTTTGCAGAATGTTTTTATTTAATCTTATAAATGATTAAGTTCATGACCGTAACTGTCACTTTTTGCAACAAACTCTTGACTTTTTTTTGTTTGGTTTTGGCTCCACACTTTTGTGTATTTAGCCAGTGTCAAGTAATTGATAATATCTCAAGTTAATTAATATCATATAATGTGTCAAGTCAAATCACAGTCCAAGTCATCAATTTAAGACATAGTCTTGTCTAGTAAAGTTATATGTGTTATGTCCTATCCTATGTTATGTCCTAGTAAAGTGGTGGCAATTTTACCAGAAGCTTCTATTGAGTTTTGGAAACAACACGAAAAGAAACGTTTCACCATCATTATACCACTTTCCCACACTCATGCCTGTAATTCAGCACTTAACGTATAAAATGCCACCAATTTCATGCACTAACACTGAAAATAACATATAAGACAGTTGAAAAGCGTGTTTAATCACAAAACTAATGTACCTAATTAATTCCCTTTCAATTTGGCTTTAGATGTACCTCTAACATTTAAAATGGGAGTTTTAGCGGGAAAACAAAACAGATCTCGTCACCGCATTTTTACAATATTATTTAACTTGAGAAATCGATTACTTGACGCTGGCTAAATGCACAAAAGTGTGGAGCCAAAACCAAAACAAAATACCAACTTATCATAACTAGTATTGATACAAAAGTGTGGAGCCAAGCCAAACAAAAAAAAAAACAAGTATTGACATTGACATTTACCTACTTTAATTTCTTTTCTTAGCAGTGTTTTAACTAAATGAGTTTTTTAATTTTCCATTTTAGTATCTAATTTACCTTTCTAGGCATTACGAATACGAAACCAAAAAGTTTTCCAATTAGTTCAATAGACCAAAATAGACCAAAGAAATAATTTGATAACAACTTTACTGAACCTTCCAAATTCGAAACCAGCCCACTCGTACAAAGTTCAAGTCACTGTACTAATTATATACCCAGCTAATTTAAAATGTTTGAATTAAGAACACCTTAGTAAACGTTTGCAAGCTAACTGCAACTGATATCGTAGAAGATAATGAACCATTTAAAATTCAGAATGAATACTATTTAGTTACAGTCTTACTGGCTGAGCTAGTCTGAGTTACAGTCATACTGGCTTAGCTACCCTGTGGTCTATGTAAATTTTTCTGTGTCTTATTGTGGATCATCATATATGGCTCCACTATGCCGTTATGCTTCTTCAGCTAATTGACTGCCTCTGTAGTGTGGTGTTTCAGCAGGTCGGCCATAGATAGGAGGTGGCGGGTTCGATTCCCGCGACAGGATAAGTATTTATGCACAAAAAATGCTCATTTGTTGTGGAACCATGATCCTAGTTCCTGGGTCCTTAGATACAGAGAATCCTATTTAGGGTCCAGGATATATGTATATGTTCGTTAGGCGCTATTATGTTTTTTATTTTTATTATCTGCATTTCCACAGACACATGGGTCCGTGCTTTTTGTTCAATTATTCTTACATTTATAAATTAAGCTTTTTTATATAATAATAATAATAAAAACACCCAACGATCATCACATACATAAATAATATACTGGACCCTAACTAGGATTCCCTGTGTCTAGGGACCCTGAAATTACGAGGATCATGGTCCCGCAACACCTGACACAGAACAAGTATTTGCGCTTTTTTTTTTCTGTGCACAAATATTTGTCCTGCCGCGAGAACCCAACCCGCCGCCTCAGGGTTATGAGCCGACCTACTCAAACACTACACCAAAGAAGCTATCCAATTTTTTATTTTAACATGATTGATGATTTTAGCTTATTATTAACATGAACATATACAAAATACAGGAAGTATTATTATTTGAGTTGAAAAGGTTAGCTCGAAAAAAAAATGACAGAGTTGCTATAAGTTCCACACAAACGATTTTTTTTAACGGGCTAATTCTGTTGGTCTCTACCAACCTTTACAGCGTATACAAAAATGATCAGTCGCACTGTACCTATACGATTCTTAGCTCAGCCCGGTCACTTCGTAGCTCTGTAATTAACCGTCGTTTCTTGGCTTTAATTTAGCTATCACGGGCCCTTAGCTTGAGCATTTAATATTGTAAGGGATAGTAATTAGTGAAAACAGGCCCCTTTAACTAGCGCATAAAATGTATTATAATAGTCTTAGTTGACGATTTCGGTATCGTGTCGAGACATGACGATATGTAGGTTATATATTATAACCTACATTACATTATAGGTATTAGAACGTGGTTCTTAAGAGAGACATTTCCTTGGCTCAAACAATGCATTCCCCATCAGTGCTATAGATAATTATAGATAGATATATATTATAACCTACATTATATTATAGATATTAGAACGTAGTTCTTAAGAGACACATTTCCTTGGCTCAAACAATGCATTCCCCATCAGTGCTATAGATAATTATAAATAGATAGATGACGATATGTAGGTTATATATTATAACCTACATTATATTATAGATATTAGAACGTAGTTCTTAAGAGACACATTTCCTTGGCTCAAACAATGCATTCCCCATCAGTGCTATAGATAATTATAGATAGATAGACGACGATATGTGGGTTATATATTATAACCTAAATTATATTATAGGTATTAGAACGTGGTTCTTAAGAGACACATTTCCTTGGCTCAAACAATGCATTCGCCATCAGTGCTATCTATAGCACTGATGGCGAATGCCGATAATATCGACGATATGTGGGTTATATATTATAACCTACATTATATTTTTTTTTTTTTTTTTTTTTTTTTTTTTTTTTTAAAGGGAGCAAATAAGCCTACGGCCCACGTGATGGGAAGTGGTCACCGTAGCCTATGGACATCTGTAACACCGGAGGCGTCACCAATGCATTGCTTACCCTGTAAGACTCTTTTAACCCTCCTTTTGAAGTACTCCATGTTGTAACTCTGTGGAAAGACCGCTGGCGGGAGCTCATTCCACATTTTGCAGGTGTACGGCAAGAACGAACGCATGAATCGAGTCGTATGAGATTTCCACGACTCAATAATATGTGGATGAGCTTTTTTGCGGTGGCGAGAGGTGCGATGGTAGAAACGCGATGCCGGGATCAGGTTGAACAGCTCCTCAGAACATTCCCCATTGTAGAGGCGGTAAAATATACACAGAGATCCAATATCCCTGCGAATATTGAGTGGTTCAAGGCGTTTGGTGATCTTGGGACTGTCGACAATTCTGATAGCTCTACGCTGTATTGAGTCAAGAGGCTGGACTTGATACTTGGGTGCTCCGTTCCAAAGGTGAGAGCAATACTCCACGTGAGGTCGGACTTGTGCTTTATAAAGCACAAGTCTTTGGCTCGGCGTGAAGTACCGCTTCGCCTTATTGAGCACGCCAAGTTTCTTTATTTCTAATTATTCAAGTTTCTAATTATAGATATTAGAACGTAGTTCTTAAGAGACACATTTCCTTGGCTCAAACAATGCATTCCCCATCAGTGCTATAGATAATTATAGATAGATAGACGACGATATGTGGGTTATATATTATAACCTAAATTATATTATAGGTATTAGAACGTGGTTCTTAAGAGACACATTTCCTTGGCTCAAACAATGCATTCGCCATCAGTGCTATCTATAGCACTGATGGCGAATGCCGATAATATCTATCTATAATTATCTATAATTATAGATAGATAGACGACGATATGTGGGTTATATATTATAACCTAAATTATATTATAGGTATTAGAACGTGGTTCTTAAGAGACACATTTCCTTGGCTCAAACAATGCATTCCCCATCAGTGCTATAGATAATTATAGATAGATAGATGACGATATGTAGGTTATATATTATAACCTACATTATATTATAGGTATTAGAACGTGGTTCTTAAAAGACACATTTCCTTGGCTCAAACAATGCATTCCCCATCAGTGCTATAAATAATTATAGATAGGTAGATAGATGACGATATGTAGGTTATATATTATAACCTACATTACATTATAGGTATTAGAACGTGGTTCTTAAGAGACACATTTCCTTGGCTCAAACAATGCATTCCCCATCAGTGCTATAAATAATTATAGATAGGTAGATAGATGACGATATGTAGGTTATATATTATAACCTACATTATATTATAGGTATTAGAACGTGGTTCTTAAAAGACACATTTCCTTGGCTCAAACAATGCATTCCCCATCAGTGCTATAAATAATTATAGATAGATAGATGACGATATGCAGGTTATATATTATATATTATAACCTACATTACATTATATTATTAATCTAACATCTGTTCGTAATCTTATATGCGGCATACGCTAAATTATAATTGCTACCATACTTAGAGTAGGTACAATTTATTCTAGATATTCTTTTAAACTAAATTAAAGCCTGCAATATCAAAACCTACAAGTCCTACAAAGAGCTTAAAGACATTGAAAATCCAGTTACACTGGAGTTGTAGCTTCCAGCATGCAATTGTTTTGTAACTCAATTGAAGGGTTGAGAATAAAAAGGGTTTAACTGTCAAATTGAGAGTGTCGAGAAAATTGACTTTAAACGTCAACGGCGTCATTTTAATGAAGAGTGCTTACAAGGTAATAGAAAAGGTTTATGTAAGTTTCAGTTACTTGAAAATGTTTTAATTCTGTTTTAAAATACTAAATATAGCACTAATTCATACAATTTCTGAAAAATATAATATAATAAAACAAATATAATAAAGTTTTTATGCTAAGCGAACTGTATTCCTGTGACTGATAAACCGTTTTTAGACTCAAAATATGGAGATTTAAGCCTCATTTCGGTATTTTGAAGAATGTATTATTAAAGATAATTTCACGCTGAATCCAACGATACCCATAAGTCATTTTGTGAAAAAAATCAGTTAAACCCTTTTTGTTCTCAACCCTTCAATTGCTTCAAAGGCTTTCCGACTAGACATTTCTTTGACTACCCTTTACTTGCATACAATAAATCCGTAAGACTATTTTGTAAGGAAAACCAAATATATTTAGATGATTACCGCCCAAATTACGAATTGTAGGTATTTTATTATAATTTGGTCTTTTGATATTTAAATATTAAAATTCTCATGAGTGTGGTTCATTTTAAATTAATATATTCCCGAATCCTGGTCAAGAAATCGACATACTATTCGCGAGTAACAGTCGGGAATATATTAATTTAAAATGGTCTTTTGATGCTCAAAGATACGAAAATTTGTGTCATTAGGTCATAAAGTCTATTTTGCCCAGTTATAAACTAAATTTAATTAAATTAAAAACCTATTTCATAAACTAAATTACCCTTCCAAGCTAGACGAACCTAGATGAACCTTTTCAAAAAAGTTCTACTGCATTATCCATTTACCTATAACTGGCTAACAAGACATCCTACTAATATTATAAACGCAAAAGTTTATTACTTTTTTAACCGCGGGTGAAACCGCGGGCGCAGCTTGTTACGTCACAAAGCCCTTTTTTCCCAGTTAAATATTTCTCAAACTACAACCTAGATGAACCTAGATGAACTTTGTCAGAAAAGCCTTACCACATAATCCGCTTATAGCCTAACAGCCCATTTTATATAAATCCAATTTTACGTATGAGGGTTGCTCTTTAATTAAAAGTTGTTCAGTAGACTATGAAATCATGTCATGTGTACAGTTGTCAGATGAATGTATTAAGTAAGGTAATACGAGTGGACAGCCGTGTGATTCGGGCGACCCGTTACGTTATATTTTAAGCCACGTTTTGGTTGACGCGAATAAACGGAGCGAATGCTGCGAACTGCAAAATTTAAATACTGTTGGGAATTACTTATTTCTAACATTGTCCTTTACGAAAGTCACGATTATAGTAAAATACAATTTAATTGATTTTCGGTATAGGTACTTTAAATACTTCACAGAGTTTTGGTGGGAAAGCGAAAAAGATTGCGGCACCGCATTGTATTATTTACCAAAACTTGTGTTATTTTCAGTGTTGGTGCATAAAATTGGTGGCATTCTATTCGTTGAGTGCTGGATTACAGGCGTGAGTGTGGGAAAATGGTATGATGATGGTGAAACGTTTCTTTTCGTGTTGTTTCCAATACTCCATAGAAGCTTCAAGTAAAGTTGCCACTAGGAGTATGACTTTGACTGGACTATGACTTGACTATGACTTGACTTGATGACTTCGACTGTGACTTGACACATATTTTCGTGAAATATCATTAACTTGATAAATTATTAATTACTTGACACTGGCTAAATACACAAAAGTATGGAGCCAAAACATAAAAAAAATACTTCACAGTTTTATTTTGTTAAGACAAGACTAAATCTCGCTAAAATACATTTTAAGTCGCGATTAATTCTTATGTATACTAATTACTTTATGTTCAAATTATGCGAATTTCTCCAAGTAGAACTTTTCTGCAAAGTTCATCTAGGTAGGTACCACCGTTATGCCAGGTATTCTGCTGCCAAGCAGTAGTGCGCAAGCACTGCTGTGTTCCGGTTTAAAGGGCACTGTAGCTAGTGAAATTACTGGGCAAATGAGACTTTACGACCTGATCTCACAATTTAGTAATCTTATTACTTACTAGATTGTGCTGATGTCTCAGGATGACGTGCGCATCGCAGTGTCACGCGAAACTCTATACTTCATTCAGAGTGACACTGCAACTGATATGGGTAGCCGTGTCGCTTAATATCAGGTGAAAAACAGCTCGTCATGTCATTTCTAAAAACAAAAAAATGTAATATTATATCAATTAGTATAATTTACATTGGTTATACCTACAGATTTTACTATTGTACTCAATGTTTTGTTTCATGAAAAAAATAAAGCGTCGTTTATTCGTGCGTTGAAACTATGCCTTAACATTGTAAAATTAGTTGCTTAGCCCAAATGGGTAGCAGTTGTTCGTATTCAATTTCATATGTGGTTTTAATATTTTTTATAGAACACCTCAATGTTAACGGACGCGTTGAAATGTCATATTTCGTTGATTTCTTATCTGTGGGTACTTATTTATTCTATGTCTAAAAGCTTTATGATAATGGCTCTTCATAATGCTTCTATTTTCAAATTAAGGCGCCAATATTAATCAGCTTGACTGTTTCGTTTATAACATATAAAATTAAATATGTTAACATTATTTAAATTTTTATTTTATTCTGTGAGTGAATACCGAATATAGTCTGTGTAGGATTTGACTACATACTACTACTACACATACTACTAGGTGGTAGTACTTTGTTGCAAAGTTCGTCTAGGTAGGTACCACCGCTTTGCCAGTTATTCTGCCGCCAAGCAGTAGTGTGCAAGCACTACTGTGTTCCGGTTTGAAGGGCACTGTAGCTAGTGAAATTACTGGGCAATTGAGACTTTATAATCTGATCTCACAGTCTAGTAATATTATTACCAGGCTGTGCTGATGTCTCAGGATGATGTGCGCAGTGCAGTGTCACTCGTAACTCTGTTTTGGGGTTCTGAATGACACTATTCTGTAATGGGCGGCCGTGCCGCTTAACATCAGGTGAACGACTAGCTCGTCACATCATTCAGTAGCATAAAAAAAAAAAAAAAAAAAAAAAAAAAAAAAAAAAAAAAAAAAAAAACATGACTGGTGGCTGTTATATTTTTTTATGGGCGCTTAATTTTTGTACCAAGCCTATCAGCCTTGCTTTCGTTTCGAAACAGTACTTTTTCAGCAATCTTGAAGGCCGTTTCCACTTTATTATCGTGGGAGTAAATAAAGAACTTAAAATAAATAATGACCGAATGGTAGCTTTCCCGCCCTACTTACCTTCAAAAGATTTTACGGGAACACTAACAATCTGGAAAATTACCTAATAAATTACAAGTGAATTCTTTGAAAATTTATTGTTCCCTGGATTTTGTAATTAAGAAGAAGATGAATTGAGTAAACTAATTGGCAAGTTTAAAACTCGTCGTAAAAATGTTTGAATAGAAACGTTCTGTGAACTAATTAAGGTTTTGGCGTAACATTTTAAATGTACAAGTACGTTGGGAGGAAAATTGAAAATGAAAAGAGGAAAATGAAACTATGCCAGAAGTTGCCAGCTGTTTTAATTGCGTGTATAATTTATTGAGATTAAAAATATTTATTGACTTCCCGCAAATGTTTCAACTTTTTTAATGTATATATTTTTTGCCATTGTTACATCATTCATTCACATAAAGAAAATTATTTCAGTCTTCTATTTGGTACCTTCAACCTTCAAATGTTTAGTAATAGTATGGAAGTTTGAATATGCGCTATCCGGATCTATCCATCCATATCGGGAATATCTTTATATTGTCGGTATGGATGGAAGTATCTAAAATAAATATCTGTAAATTTGTTTATATTAATTGATATCTAAAATAAATACAACATAAATAAATAACTCCATATTTATTTATATTATATTTATTTTAGATGGACGAGCTTCAATACTATATTATTATTATAGACATACAACTTTCTTTCAAACCTACTTTAATTTTATACTTACATTATACAATTTTAACCCTTTAAAGCCCAGTAAAAATTTAAGTGAGATTTAAAAACACTTGTAACAGCTCTTAAAGGTTAATTACAAATCTCCATGCGTCTATAAAAATGGAATAAGCCAGAATACAAAAATACTTACTTTAAATAATATAGACTAACCGTTACAAACATGCCTATCTGTAAAGCTGCTTATGAATGTTATTTAGCCATAACTCCATAGCGGTACTGTGTCCAAGACTAAGAGTTACATTACGATAGAATGGTTCTGCACAATGACAATGAAACCTTTATAGATAGACTAGCTGCGCCTCGCGGTTTCATCCACGTGGTAAAAATTTTCTAATTTTCCTCTGAACTATTTTAATTTTATAAGAACCTTCTCCTTCCAATGATAAACACAACGAAAAAGAATTAGCGAAAATGTTTCATCCGTTCAAGCGTGATGCGATGACCAAGGGAGATAGAGGTTAATTTTTATGTAGAAAGATAGATAGAAAATGATTTATTGCACAAACAATAAATGTAGATACATAGGCAAACTAAATTCTAGAGAGCATTATCTTCCAGATAGCCTGGGTGTAACGTGGAAATTATCGTGGTGTAGTGTAACGCTGCTTAAAAATTCTCTGTCTAAATAAAAATATAAAAAGACGATTGATCGATGATTCCAACAGTCATGCGTTCAAATTGCAAATCTTATAAAATTGTTTTAGGATATGGTAGTAATTGGAAGGCGTGACTTCGCTGAAGTTCATCTTAAATACAAAATGAAATAAGAATCACACTACATATTCTAATTTCATTTTGTATTTGATATGGTAGTAGGCACGTGGATCATATCTGAATACCATTTTCAACAAGATCGTTCACCAAATTGATTTCAGACTATTGATGTTCTTAAGATCTTAATATTAGCATAAATGGGAATTTTACATGGCTCATTCTTGAGTGGCGAACCACGGACCCAACCAAAGACGTTGCGTAAGGAACGATGCGGGGCCGTTTGATGCAAGCGGTAAGCAAGCTCTAAGTGGTGCTCTATGCAGGTGGCTTATGTTCAGCAGTGTAACTATTAGAGACTTTAAAAAAACTAGTCTACTTTAGACCACAATACTAAAGTAAAACTTCTTCAGCTCCGTTTATCGGCCGATATAGCTTTTTGCTTTGTTTAATGCTAACGTATTTTTACATTTGTAAATTTTTATTTTACCCAACATACGAAAATAATAATACAAATTTGAAGTAATTGTTAACTTTTTTATGTTGGTAATGGAGATCTACGTGAACCTTTCAACTTTTTGTTTGCTCGCTTTCACCACCTTACTCCCCAAGTCAAGCGTGTGTAAAGAAGTTTTACTTCAAAAAAACTCCTGGTTTTGCTTGTTAAAATATCACTCGAGCTGATATTAGATACTCTGAGTTAATCGTTCCCCTACGCTTTCTTAAACCAATTTATTTACTCATAATTATTGGATAATTATAATTATATTGGATAACGTAAAGACGGACATTACTATGTCCACAAGTCTAAGAAAATTGAAATTTGACATTCTCTAAAGTATGCATACGCAGCTGCTTTTCAAGTAAAAGCTGTTCTATCTTTGTGAAACTCTGTGTCGCAGCAGTCGACTGACGTCTTGCGCAACTAAATATTTGAGTCCGTCAAATTGCAGTATTAATCGGATTATACTAAATACAGTCGACAACGGTATTCTGTTTGTACTTTACTTTGCTCTATATCTAAGTATCTGTCGTCGTAGATTATTTACATAGTATAATGGAGGGAAAGAGAGAGAGAGAGAGGGAGAAAGAGAGAGAGAAAGGGGGAAATAGGGAGAGAGAGAGAGAGAGATTTAGTAGATGCTCACATAAAAATTAATCAACATGGTGACATTTCGACAATTATAAATTGTCATTTTACCGGACATACCATCATAAAAATCCAAATTATTACATTTTTTATGTTGATAATGTTTCTTTCTTTTTCTTTTCTTTCCACTTAGCCACTTTTCCTACAGCTCGCGTCTGAATCCTATTCACAATTTTCTTCATTGAATTATTTAATGATATAATAATAATTATTGCATACATGTAATTGTAATTCTGAACGAACTAATTACAACACTGTTAATTACAAACACCGTCAAGCTATCAAATAACAAGTGATTATTCATTAACGGTTCATGTGTGGTTATTTTATCTGTAACATACCTAATATGTATCCTAATATGTATCATATAATTCAAATCAGTCAACTCAATTTCAAATCTACATTTTGATTAGCCAGATCTAACCGCAAAATTTAATGTGTCACCTTAGAACGTTATAACACCTTTCTAATTACATGAATTTATACGATTTGTAATTTAATACTGACGGTTGACTACGAACTAGACGGTATATAGAAAAAAATTAAGAAGTAAATGATTCTGTATAAAAACGCTTGGCTAATAAGATAATATCTCACAAACACGCAAAACTAAGCCATATAATAATAATAACGCCCCACGATCACATACATAGATCCTGGACCCTAACTATTATTTCCTGTGTCTAGGGACCCAGGAGCTACGAGGACCATGGTCCCACAACACCCAGACTCAGAACAAATATTTGCGATTTTTTATCTATGCACAAATACTTGTCCTGCCGCGGGAATCGAACCCTCCGCCTCCAGGATATGAGCCGACCTACTCAACCGCCACACCACAGAGACGAGGCCAAAAAATATTTAGAAATTTTACTCAGCGCTATCTAGCCCCAAACTAAATAAATCTTGTACTACGAGAACCAGATAACTCATACAATACAATACTTAGATACTTTTTGTTTTTAATACATAATTATAATACAACACTCAACCTACAGTTCGGAAGGCAGGGCTACTACCAAGTAAGCTATCGGCCCAGTCAAAGTCATTAAAAGTATTCTGCCCCGAAATAATTCTCAGTTTAATGGGTTTGAGAACCAGTCGTTTGAAGTGCCGGTGAATGCACTAATTTATAAGTTAGCAGTGCGTAAACACCGGACTTCAGACGTACTGAGTTTAAACGTCACTCTTGTTGGGGTAGCCAGTTTTTATGAAATCTTGAGATTTTTCAATTGGTTGCTTGGTCTATGGTTAAGTTGAGGAAGAATTGTGATGTACTGGATTGAAGGCGACATTTCATATCTACTTGAAGTGATAAAAACACACTCTTATTTTTATTACTCTTTTAGTAAATAGCTTATTTATTTATTTAAGTAAGTATCAATCTGCGTGCAAATTTAATACAAACCGGTGCAGACATTTTTAGCGTAAATGTACATAAACAAACATACAGATCGTTGTGTAACTTTTATATTTTGGAGGGAGGAAGAAATATGGTCACAAGATGGACAGTATTTTTTTTCACAAATGGCCACAACTCGCGATTAATAGGGCGTGTTCACGTGTCCAGTCCACGTTTAACTTATCACACGTTTAATTGGGTGTTACTTACTCTCCGTCACTCAAGATAATCCTTTAACGGTATCGAGATCGAAAGATCTCAGAATCTGCATCTCGATGCAGAGAGACGTGCTATTATTTTGCTGGTTAGGGTTGTCAGATTTCACAAATCTGAAACAAGCTTTGTCAATAAGCTTTTCGGTTAACTAAAAAACCTTTTGATTTGCCTGAAATAGTGGTTTTTTTTAGGGCGCGGTGTAAGCTCAAAATCATTAGTCTTTTAACGTCATCAATGTGACGTGTCAATATATTCACAATTATGATAAAATATGTCTAAGTTTGTAAAATGGGTGACAGAAATAAAATATATCAAATTATTTTGTTTAATGCTTTTTTGTTTAATGTTATTAATAAAACTCGTCTATAATTCGTTCAATACTCTTTATATATTCTTATACATATCTCTTTACTCTTTATATATTCTTATATCTTATAGTTTATAGTTCAATACTCTTTGTAATAGTGTATTATTATTATTATAAACTACGTTAGTAATTGTAAATAAAAATACTCTATTTTTTATTAATAAAATAAATCTATGTGACAGCCCTTTACTGAATTCTACACTAATTGACAGCCATTCAGTTTATTTTCACGCAAGCTTTTCTGAAAGTTAAACATTTTTAAAATTCAGTCAATAAATTATTTGCAAAATAACTATTTGCGGTACAATTTGAATTTGGTTTATATTATAACTTCACTGTTTTGTAAAAAATGAACATCCAGCCAAAAGTGAAGTAAAAAAATTATTTCAGTATGTAAAAAACATGGTTTGTTATATGTATAGTAAGTAGATTCTCATCACATTAAGAATAAAAAATTGTAATTTCAAACATTCGTGCCAAAAATATTGTAACAATTTTTAACATCGGAGTCACTAGACACTCCGACATTTTACAATCAATCATTAACATTTTACGACTAGGATGTTGCGAACTCATGTAACAATAATCCATATCTAATAAAGTCACATCAAAGTCCACCATAAAACATAGTCTGTTTACGATTGAACTATAAACCGATCCTATAGTTTTAAGTTCCAGCATCTCGCCTCACAAATTGAGTTTTATTAGGGAATGAACGGTTTACGACGCGTGATATATGGGGAGTGAATAAAGTAGGTTACAGACAGGCGTAAACATTGGCGTACTTATGCCATACCTAGTTTTAATGAGTTGCAGCTCTCGTGTGGATTACACGCTTTCCGAAACACAAAATGTTGAGATAATGTTTAATTTGTCTATGAAAACAAGTGAAGTCGCATCTTTGACATTCATTTGTTTTTTATTAGTAGATTAGTTGAGCATTAGAAGCATCTTATGCTCTACTCTCATTCTAATTCCGTTGCACTTTAAGGCCGCCCTTTGTTCTACCATTATTTTGTAAGCGCACAGTTATATATGTTGGCATTCAATAAAGTATTATTGTATTGTATTGTACTTTTGGTATAGGTAAGTCTATTATAATGCCAAATTCATTCCGCTGTTCTACCGTTTTATCTCCACTCTTCCGGTGTACTGTCGTTTTGCTTTCTTAGTATACACCCATAGTTATTTATGATCTAATTTTGCTGTATTTACTTTTTTCTAATATTACTTCTATTTGTACTTCTACTCTACTTACGTTATAATTCTGTTTTACTTCCACATTGCTTACATTCACATAAACTCTTCTGCCACTATTCTGTTTTACTTCCACAGTACATCTACTCTACATCTATCATCTATCTATCATCTATCACAATACATCTGCGTTGGTGCTCCAAATCTGCTATATTTCAGTTATATTTTGTTTTATATGTTTATTTCCATCCATACTGTACTCTGATTCTGCTTATCTTTGGCTCCAATTTTACCGTACTTGATTTGCCACGTCTTACCTTATACTTCTTAACTTCCTTTACTAATCATCTACATGTTTGTAAACTTACAGACAAAGTAGTTTCCGACCTTAAACAATCGGAAGATTGTTTGCCTGTATGTCACACTTGTATGAGTACAAAGTCGGTTTAGAACTCGTCGATCATCTAGTTTGCGAATCGTTTTTCGGAAAGACTTTGTTGCTTATATTCAATTTCATGTTTGCGCTGACTTGTTTGAACTTGTTTTACGAAAATTTCATTACGTTTACGACAATGTTGCTAATTCAGAACAAAACATTATGTTACAACTTAGAATTATTCAGTACAGAAAATAAATACATTTACTTTAAAATATATAGAATTGCCCATTACTGGTGTTACATATTTTATAAGACAAATGACGGATGATCTCATATTTATTAAAAAGTCGAAATTACTATTTAGTTCTCAAACTAAAACTTAAATTGGTATGACATAAAAGTAAAGTAGGTAGTCTTTGTGTGTATTTTTATGTACTTAAAATTTATTATGAATATTGAATGATCCTGGTTATGTACTGTAGATTTTTTGCCGTGTCGTACCGACGTAAAACTTTTATTAAACTAATTAAGACTATTAATGGTCCTATGACCTATCTTCCTGTGGATGCCGTAAAAGCTGGCATAGGGAATATTCAAGGAATGAGCAGCAAACATTTCCTCGGCCTGCATTACCTACTACAACAAAAAACATTTGGACTATATACCAGCCGTGATGACCTATAGACAGTCCAAATACTCCAGCCCACTACCAGTACGTAGTACCCAACATGCTGGCAGCATTGCCCTGTTGAATTGCAATGCTGATTCGTTGTGCCAAATAAGTGCAATTTTGGTCACGCGTCGCATCGTACAGGCAGTCTGATAAGCTTCTTAAAGGAAAACAAATAGCGTAAAAAAGGAAAAAAAATAGCGTAAAAAAGGAAAACAAATAGCGTAAAAAATGCGCTCGTATATCTAGCGCTGTAATTTTGATGTCAGTTATCAATTATTTGTATATTATAGTCGCTAAAATCCGACCGGATATAATATTGACGTCATTTAAAGCTGATTTAAAAGGAATCTTACCTCTTCCACATCCAAACTGTACCATTCAAATATGGAAGTCAAATGAAAACCCATTAAAACTTTTTATTAAACATCCAACTGTTCTGCGGCTGTGTCGTCCATCTTCGCGACCGCGCGCCGCCAAATTATACACCCGTGGACCGAAGTACCCCATTACGAAGAAAATGCGCACTAATGCATCTCATTCTCTATTTGTCAAATTATAGACTTGGATGGTTATGTGTATGACAGTGGCAAAGGTTTTATATTTCATCAAAATTTTGCCGTCCGCGTGAATCAACGCATTAAGTACTAAACTATTTATGAGAAAAAAATTAGGTGCATAATAAGGTATTCAATAAAATATTATTGTATTGTATTGTATGGTTTGCTTGTTCGGTTGTATTGGATGATCGCGAAACTTTGATTGCAATGCAATAGGAGAAATTTCCATTCTAATATATATATTTATATGTGCATAGGCACATAAACTGCGTATTCAAACTGTCAAATCCACACAAGTTTGTGTTTCTATCAGTTGCAATTGAGTTATGTGATTGCCCAGTAGATAACTGATACAATACTTAGAAACTTTATGTTTGTAAATACCTACATAGTAACAACATAACACCCAGACGCAGATCAAACATCGATGTTCATCACAACTGTTTGGCCTGGGTGGGAATCGAACCCACCACCTACAGTTCAGAAGGCTACTATTAACTAAGCTATCGGGCCAGTAAAAAATCGATGTAAAATTGTTAGATACTATGTCACCACAAATACATAAAGTGTGAACAGGTATCGTCTAGGCAAGCGTGTTACATCCTAGACCGCATCGTTACTTACCATCAGGTACGATAGTGGTCAAACGCAAGCCTATCAAACAATAAAAAAAAAAATAGATAAACTCTTTATTGTACACACCACATAATAACAAAAATATCAAATAATACAATGAAACACAAGTAGTGGGGAGCAATGGGCGAGCTTATCGCTAAAAGCGATCTCTTCCAGGCAACCTTTGGACGGAGAGGATTTATTACAAAGTCGTATAGACGGGGTGCAATTAACTACAGCATACTAATGAGATAATTTACCATAGTATGATATTAACTACATAATAAATAAATATGTATTGTATGTTTAATCCTTAGTTAATATATTACTATTGAAACCAATACAACGGAAAGAGTTAGTAAAGTTTATAAGTTGAAAACAAGACAAAAGCTTTGATACTGCTACCTCACTACACGTTAGTAAAGTGATACCCTCACGAAAATGAGATAATGGTCACAAGTGAGAGTACGGTGTCGTGAGTCGCCATGGGCTTGTTATGACGCGGGCTGACATTCGCGAGTTAAAGGTGAAAGTTTCAGTATCATGTTACAATAATGGCACCCATAACCCATAATGCAGTTACATGTTAACCAACTAAGCTATCGCAAAAACGTTTGTATGATAGATGAGATAGAGATAGATGTGGGTAGGATTCGAACCCACAACTCACAGTTCGGCACGGTTGCACGGTTTGATTCCCACAGTGGCACACATGTTTGTTCTGTGTCTGGGTTATCATATTGTATTCTATATGTACATTTACACCTACCTAGGGTACCTACCTAGACGAACTTTGCAGAAAAGTCCTACCACTTAGTGTTTGTGTTGTTTGTTTTGGTTTATTCTCCTCATTTAATAACATCTTTATTTTGTATTAGAAATAGGCAAAGCATTTGTCCACTGCCTCGCCTGGTGTCAAGCAATGTTGTGTTCTTTTTTTTTTTTTTATTGTTTGATAGGCTTGCGTTTGACCACTATCACTATTGTTCTAAGATGGGGCATGCTTACCTAAAAGACCTGTTCACTTTTGACTAGTAAACTAGTTGGGGTAGACGTGTTCTTGAGTGGAGACCGCGAATTGGCAGACGTAGTGTAGGACGCCCTGCGGCAAGATGGAGCGATGACATACGCAAGGTAGCTGGTAGCAACTGGAAGAGTAGAGCCGAAGACCGGGCTCAGTGGCGTTCCTTGGGAGAGGCCTATGTCCAGCAGTGGACTAATATAGGCTGATGATGATGATGATGATAGTAAACTCCTAGGTTATAGTAATCTGAAAACAAGGACGCTACCAAGCTGTTCCATTCATTAGCTGTTCGCACTATGAACTTAGTAGCGAAATTCTTAGTGCGGGTTGAAGGAATTTCAACCATATATGGATGCCGTGTTTCCGTGCGACTCGTATTCCAATGAAAGAAAGGAAAATTAGATCGTGTAATTCCTTCGGACGCCCTTCGCACGTTCTCTATACTTGTATTAGATACACTATACAAAATTCTATGAGCAAATTATTTCTTGACTCACTCAAAAGAAAACTAAAAGCCCAATCTCCCTTATTTCCGCAACCAATAATTTCTTCTCTTGCAATTAACATTTATAAAAGTCGAAATGTCTTCACTAACATTATTAGCATACAAACAGTACGGTAGATACAAGATAAATTGTCTTGATAAAGCGATGGTGAAAGAACCTCTGTTACTGTAATTACAGGCGGTATAAAGGCTAGATTGAGAGCCCGAATATTTGAATTTGATGTTATTTGAAAACCTATACTACTGCTAAAAATTCACTATAAATAATTGCCTTTAGAATCACATTATGATTATGTAACTAAACTTAAAAAATAGGTAAAGTTAGTTAGTTTATATGAAAACCGTTTTGTTATATTATTGACCATCCATTTGAATTTTTTTTTTATTGGTCGATAGGTTTGCGTTTGATCACTATCTCACCTGATGATAAGTGACGATACGGTCTAGGATTCAAAACTATTACCTAGAAAATACCTGTTCATTCTTGATTTGAATTGATTTGATTGATTTGAAGACTCCTAGGTTATAATTTTCGGAAAATACATTTTAAAAGTAATTTAAAATATAGAAAGGATGCTAAGTTTTTTCTTATTTGATGAAATTGGTGGATTCTAAGTAATGTCAATGTTAAAATTTTGACGATGACAAGCATATAATAATTTACATTCAGAAGTACGATATGTCCTTAAATAATCTAAAAAATATAGTGTGTCCTATTTGTATGCGTTGAAAAAAATTATCTCTATAAGTGATTTGATTAAAATGCATTGTTGCTCCCAGTCTCTCTCTTCATCAAGTAGAAGATGTCCAATACTGAACTTAGGCCTCCCCCATAGGGGCGGTGAAGGGGGGATTGCCATAATCACCATGCTTGGCTAGCGTCTTGGCTCCTAGTCTAGATTAAGAGAATGACACGCTATCTACGTGATTGCGGTTGCAGACATGTCATTTAGAATGCCTTATGCGTATTGATAGTTATACACCTAATCGCTGTGTTACATTTGAAAGCAGTTATGTTAAAATGTTACACTTCATTCTAGTAAGAGTTACGGTAATTTGAATCCTTATTATATAAAAAAATAATATTATTCATTACTTATGTTAAATATTTTTTAAATTTTTTTAATAAATCATACTTAATTTTGAGTATAATTATAAATAGGCTCACAATTTTCGCGTTTGTATGTGCAAAATGTATGCCGTAAGTTACAAACAGGTAATACCTACATCGCCGAAAGTGTTGCCATCTCCACAGTTAAATTAAACAGCTCGAATTAACCGTTAAGCCGTTAGGGAGAGCAATCAAAACAAAGTTATATTTATTTGAAGTGATAGTCGTGAATTCTTCCGGCTCCAGTGGACACCCAGCAGGTGGTAGCTGGAAACAGAATATATAAAGTGAATCGGTGAGGTACAGTAAAGCCTTTTAGAGTTCTGCAAATACTTAGTAAGCGCTAAAAAGACGTGAAAAAACGAAGTGTTCATAACTTACTTTGAGCAGTGAAATATCACTGCTCAAAGTAAACTGCTCAAAGTAAATACTCACACATCATCATTGTAAACAGCCTCGAGACGTCCACTGCTGAACCTAAAATAATATAACACAACATAGTCCTCTCTTAAAGCGTCACATCAACTGCATGCTTTTGGCATTTATCAGCTCCCCGCGGTTTCGACCAGTGAGGTGATCACAGAGTTCTTACAGTATCAATGTAATAGTAAAACTTTCATTCCTAATTTGAAAATTTCTTATGCACATAAACTATGTATTGAAAATGTCAAATCCATAAAAAATATGTTTATATTGGTTGCATCAAGTTCCGTGATTGCCTAGTAGAGTATCGGTCTGCTTAATGGGAGCCGGATGTGTAAGGGACACACCTTATTTACTAAGTCATTAGTATTTTAAAGTTCAAACTTATGTTTATGCAAACACCATCATCATCATCATCATCATCAATATCTCACCAATAGGTGAAACTTGAATTTTTGGATTCATAATAAATTGTTGACCAATTTCGTCGTTACTCAGACATCTTTTCATTTTAAAACCCACTTTTTGTACTTACGAAAAATTCTTCATTTGGACGAAAGTTACCCAAAGCCAAAATAATATTGAAATATAATATATCCCAATGCACCAGCAAATAACTCAAACAAAATTATTCCCCACGGAACCCTGATACATTTATTGATTAACGCGCAACGCGACGAGTGATCGACACCTGCGGCGTTCGTTTGTTTTAGTTAACAGCAATAATTACCTAAGCAGAAATCATTTTACTCGTAAGTTACTAGTTGGCACTACTAGTAAATTCCAATAATATCATAAAGCTAATGAATTCAAATTATGCCTAGTGGTACACTAATAAAGTAGTCAATTCACGAGGTACGACGAGTGTGACCGATTTGACATCATATCGTGAGGACACCCTGTGGCGTTCATTTGTTTTAATTGTGCTTTTCCAAACTTGTTTGTTCAATTGAAAACTGACTAAAAACCTTAGCTACTATTTAAATACTTGAATTACTTACTTTTCATCTTCTTTGAATTTGTTACAGTAGGACTACTCTTGTGAAAGCGTTTATGCAGTTTATGTGTATTTGGTTTTAACAAAAAAAGCAGCTACATTTTTGGATGTATATAACATATTTTTAATTTTACAACATTATTATTATTATTATAAAAAATTAAATTACAGCCACCTAGTAAAACTAAAGAACTGCCATACTAAAAATATAAAATTTATTGATGTGCTTTATATTAAATGCGTGACGACTTGGCGCAGTCATTAGACTGACGCTAGAAGTTTTGGCAAGTTTAACTGTGTGAGCCTTTTCAACCCTTCTATGGTTGCCTACTCACGATATTTTTTCAAGAACATTTCTATCATGGTTGTCGGCTGTTTTTCTGTTAAAATAACCAACTTACAGCCAGCAGTGCTACCTTACTGCAGTTTTCTATTTTATGGTAAGTACAATAACTAACTCTAACTCGAATAAAACAGACTACGTTAAGTGAAGAGAGTAGTTGATAAAGAACATGCGATTTGTTATTTACTATGAAGATGATTTATTGATAATTATAATAAATTACAAAGTCTGAAATTATTAAATAAGCATAAAAAATACAATAATAAATGCAATAACATAATTATTGTGTAAAATAATGTTATTAAAATAGTAGGTATATAAAAATTAAAAATTAAATTGATCACACCAGTTTTGGAATGAATTCCTCGACGCTGTATGGCGCCATATCTATAAGAAAACTCTTTATTTTATTTTTAAAAGTTTCAACATTTTCAACACTGCGTATGGAGTCTGGAAGAGCGTTAAAAATTTTGACACCAGCTACCCTAGTACATTTCCCAGACTTAGCAAGTCTATGTCTCGGTAGTATAAGATCGTGAGCTCTTCTTGTACTTAAGTTGTGGACATCTTTGTGTTGTTTACACAAGCTCATATCATAGATCCGAAACATGAAATAATTAGGCATAATATATCCATTCATATTCATTGAACCATTGAATAAGGAATAGAAATTATACAACATAATCAATTAAGATCTTTGGGTGAAAATAAAACAATTACATTAACATACATCCTACATAACATCTAAATCCGTAATCCCAAGTATAATTTTAGCTAAATAATTAATAAATAGTAACCACACAAACGAGAACCTTACAAAAACAATGTATGTGTTGTTAGCAAAGAGGCTAAGACTGTGAGACGGGTCAATTTACACCGGTGTTGTAGTGATGATCATAACATTCAATCAGTGGAGCTCATTATCAGTAACATTTTGAATGAACCTTCTCGGTGTGGCAGTTGTTTATACAAAAGTTATGATCGACATCAAAAGTAATGTGACAGTTTACATATTTAATTTTTACGCTTGGAACTAATGGGGGCCAGTTATTAATGTTATTTTCGACCAATTAATAGTTTTATCTCGTGTATTCACACTGGTACCGTTTTTAAAACCTAACATATTCATTTTTGGATTGCGTTCTTTGCATTCTTTAAGTGTTTGGCGACATTTGTTTACGTATTCAAATAAAAAAATGTAAATTTAATCTATATAAATTAATGTTTATGTAATTATCTGATACATTATTATATTTTTATCAAACTTATGTCCTTATTCTCAACCTAAATTGTAAGTTTGTATATTTCGCAGACATATATTAGATGCATACCAATTTTTGGATTGATCTCATAGACAACCTTTTATGTACATAGTAAAGAATGAAGGGAGATGAAAGAATAAAATCGTGTAATTTCTCTCTTAAATGCAAGCCTAGTTTTAGCTTTAAGTATAATTAGTTCTATATGAGAACCAATTAGTATCTACAGTGAAAACTTAAATTTTTTGATCATCCCTAGCACAACTTAATGTAATGACCAAATACAATTACACCTATTTCAAAAAACTTTTTTCTTTATTACAAAAAAAAAGTACATGTTAGAGTGGTTTTTGCAATTAGACACCGCCTGAACTCTTTCTTCTTCTCAGACCACCGAATACTAGTCTCAGACTATCTAATTATTCGCATAAGAATCAGAGAGAAAAACCCAACGAACCACAGACTAACTCGGCTTAAGCGATACGCTTATCGATTAATAATTGTTACCATTAAAATAATATTCAAGCTAAATGCACTGTCAATAATCGATCACGTTTACAAAACACCACCAAATATCTATTTATTATATTTATAAGAAATTCGTATATGCATGAATAAATTCAATTTATTAAGTGGCTGGTTGTATGGCTTCACATTTGAAGTACTAGCGGTGTTCGTTAACATACACGTTTCTTCGTACCCATACGAGTATTCATATCCGAATATACCCTAAATCTCACAAAAATGAAATGTCACATCGTTAACCCTCCACCTATTTGACATTACGGAAAATATGTCTTATTGCATGAGACCGATTGCAGAAGTAACTTCCTACCGCTGTGTAAGCTCCCCTTCGGTGAAACGATCGAAAATTATGACCACCCCTTAATACTTGGACATGTTAACAAGCGTATGCGAGAGCAGATTTAGCTTAATAGAATATTATGCCCATTAATAAATAATTTATATAGAAAGACTTAAATAGATAAACTCTTCAGTGTCCATGTCATATAATAGAGTTTATCTTTGTAAACTTGAAAGCTTACATCAATTTACAAGAAGTGTAACGATGGGTCATCTAATCGCTAAAAGCGATTTCTTCCAGCCTACTTTTGGATGGCGATTACATTAAAATCTAGACTTATTTAAAGGGACTTGAATCTTTTAAATATAAACTGACTGGTCGTGGTGACTGTCTATTTTAATACATGAAAAAGTGACTTTAATGTTCTTGAATTAAAATTTTAACCATAGTTATTTGACAAGTTTATACTTGCGTGCGTACTATTTTTGGATATTTTATCTTAGTAATAGTAATTTTAATAGTAGTTTATTTGCCTATAACTAAATAATAATTTTATGCTTATATTAGGTATAGTTTCCTGCCAAATATCTTATTACTTTAAAGGAAATAATTATATATTATAAAAGAAAACAGAAGGTAACTATTTAAACATAGGTAGGTAAATGATATACATAAGATATCAAAGTACTTTAGCATCCGCACTAGGTCCTGTGTTACGTTTGCTAAGCTTTCGAAAAACAATGATTAAGTTATGATTGAGTAGTAATAAAAATGAACTAACATTAAAATTATTAATCTAACCAAAGTATTATTATTATTATTTGCCTCTACTTCGGCCAAAGATTGAGCATTGCCATTCAACGTGGCAATGCTGCCAGCATAATGGGCACGTTCCCTACTGGTAGTGGTTTGTTTGATTAAGTTCCCTTTTTATTGTTTTATGTTTATTAAATGTGATTAAACCAAATTATACATAGGAAGTAGGGGGTGATCGAGGAACTTTTATTCCAACGCAACTCTCTAGTAGTAAAACTTCTCTAAGGTTTGTTCCTAATTTGAAAAGTATAAATAAACAAATAAATATAAATAAAAATCTGTGGACATTTTACACAGCGCTAAACTAAGCAAAGCTTGTGCTATGGGAACCAGATAACTGATAAATACTTTTTTGTTTGTAAATACTTACAATGAATATATAGGCTGACGGGTTGTGCGTAGGTTGCAACCACTATAACTATAAGCCTTCAGCATGCGCACCGGGCCGTGTCCAGAGCTAGAATGATCCGTAGTACACCAAGCGCTCCCTTTATATAGCCAGATGGGTGGGGAAGCGATGACAGTTGCCGGTGTTGCCACTGTAATAAGTTTAAATGCCACCATAGGGTAAATTACGGTACTGCCCGCTGCGCACAGAGTTTATAACTGAACGTTGCCGCCGTCAAATACAATATAACACCCAGACACAGAACAAACGTCGCTGTTCATCACACAAATGTTTGTTTTAGGTGGGAATCGAACCCACAACCCGCAGTTCAGAAGGCAGGGTTACTACCAAATAAGCTATCGGGCCTGTCATGAATAAGTTAATAGTAAAAATAAGTAATAATAGTAACAATCGTAATTGAAATAAAATATTGACGCGGTCTTACATCGCACTTAGACCTTTATGCATGTTTTGCTTATAAACATAAACGCACACCGCTTCACTTATGCTGCCTTGCCGCACCCTTAACGATCCTCACACCCGCACTCTTGAGACCAACTGGAAAACGCTAACAAGCCATTCATACAGTTTTTTCCATAAACGAGTTACGTAATATAAAGAAACAGCCCTCTAATGATTTACACAATTATTTATAATTGGATGGTTAGGTTTTATTTACCTTTGAAATGTTAAATTTCAAATTGCGAATTGGAAAATTTTGACATTTTTGATTTTATTTGTCAATTCCCAGTAGAGATAACCCTAAATGTTGGGTTTTTGGCGGGAAAACGAAAAAGATCGCGTTGCCGCATTGTATTATTTTCCAAAACTTGTGTTATTTTCAGTGTTAGTGCATAAAATTGGTAGCATTTTATTCTTCAAGTGCTGGATTACAGGCATGGTTGTGGGAAAGTGGTATAATGATGGTGAAACGTTTCTTTTCGTGTTGTTTCCAAAAGTCTATGACTTGACTTGATGACTTCAACTGTGACCTGACAAATATTTGCGTAAATATCATTAACTCGAAAAATTATCAATTACTTGACACTGGCTAAATACACGGAAGTGCGGAGCCAAAACATAAAATAAAAAAACCCGACATGTTATGTTAGTTAGAAAAAACGAGTCAAAGCACACTCGTTTTTTCTCGAGTTGTTTAGGTATTGATTACAGACAAGCTCAGATTTAAACAACTAAGTTTGCAAAACTATTTTCAGCGCTGACTAATTTACTATTTAGGCATTTCTTTGTGTGAATGAGTGGAAATTCTGGTAATTAAATCATAATTTTATTTATCGTTGATAAAGTCACATCCTAATATAATTTCAACCTAATATCCGTCGTCTTTACTTGTAATACAATATAATTTACAGAATACACAAATATGAGACTAAAATTAGACTGAAACATGAATTTGAACGTGTCTTCAATTAGGAGGATTAGCTTTCCGGTATTGGAGAAAAATCGAGAAGGCTCACTGCGTACATCATCATAATATTAATTAAATAAATTTATAGCTACTGGTTCATCACTCAAAATGTATGAAAAGAACTTTTGTATAATTCTTCTGCTTCTATATATTATTTTTATATTTTTATTTTTTATAGAACATGAGCACCTAGTTCTACGTACTTTACACTCTTGAAATTCTAAGTGAAAGTTAAAATAATAACAATAATGATAGAAAAACCCATTCCGATTATTTTTATTTGTATATTTTTTTGTTTACATATGACTTCTTTAAGTCACTCGTAATAAGCCATCAACATCTTATAAAATGCAAATATACAACTTTATATTCTACATGCACTCTGACATTAAACAAATTGAAACGCCCGCAGCATTCTTTGGTACCCTTTGAATTTTAATACTGATTGACGATTCACCCCCACTTATGGGGCCAACTTATATTTCCCTTGAGCCTTAGGCAGTTTCACGGTAATCCCTTTCCGAATCAAACATATGTCATGAACTGAGACTTTTCCATCTCTATCCAACTTCTTACTAATGATAGAGAGATGCAGTCATGCTAAACGTACGGTATAGGTGTGTTCGTAACGGTGGCTGGACGAAGTGAACATATTCCCAAGTCTAGTAATAAAGTAAAGTAGACCCCAAAGTTCTATAATAAGCCGACGCGTCTCACCGGTAGTTGCGAATAGGCAAAGATGAGGTAGAAATTGAGAAGGGACTAGTAGTTTTTCAGCTAGTTAGGTACTTATAAAAGGGGTCTTGTTGAATTATGAATAGCAAAAATTTTGACCCGTAGCAAACATTCTACTTTCAATAAAACAACGTAAGAGCTTTGCAACTGGTTTAGTTTAACGTTGATAAAAACAAATCCTTATATAATTTCAACCTTAAACCCGTCGTTTTTACTTGTATAATAATATGATTTTTTTTAACAGAATTGACAAATTTGAGACTAATATTAGACTGAAATACGAATTTAAACGTGTTTTAAATTATGAGGATTTGCCTTTTAGTAATGAAGAAAATCAAGAAGGTTCAATGCGTAATACTCACAAGTATTACCTTCTTTCTTTTTCTTCTTTTAATCATAATATTAATTAAATAAATATAGACCTACTGGCTTACCACTAAAAATAGTAAATGATATAAAATTCAAAGTCCTGACTGACTGACTGAATGACTTATATATCAACGCACAGCCTAAACCGCTGGTCCTAGAGACTTGAAATTTAGAGGGTGTGTTCTTTGTAAAGTGGTAGGTATACTAAGAAAGGGTTTTTCGAAATTTCACCCCTAAGAGGGTAGTTGAATTATTTTCCTTTAAGCCACGCGGGCGAATTCGCGGACAGAAGCTCGTAATGAATGAAAAAGAATTTTTGTATAATAATTCCACTGCACTTCACTTTTAACCACTCATGCACTGCCAAGATATTTAAATTTCGAAGTATATAAAATTAACGTTGAGTATTATCTGTAAAATATTCCTATTTAGTCTATACCCCGGAGAGGTGAGGTCACGTGATTAATGTGCGAGGGTCCGCCACTAAGCTCCGCGATCATCAACAAGTTGCAAATTAATATTGTGGCAATAACCACCCCCCAGTCTATGTGACACCTCAGGAGGTGACGTGTTTACTCAAGGGTTGATGTAGACAGAGGGTGTATACTTTATTATAGTTGGTAAATTGGTAATTACCTGCTTGTAATCTTCTTTTGTTTCTGTGCACTGTATAATTAGATGTTACCTACATAATGCTCATTAATGATGAACATTATAACAGGGTCTAACTTATAAACGTTTGTTGAATTGAATCAGCGGTCAAATTGTGTGAAAAAGGTGGAACGCTTTACCGGCGTCCATATTTCCCGAAACCTACAACCTTGGAATCTTCTTATCCAGAGTGAACAGGTATCTTCTAGGCAAGCGTGTTACATCCTAGACCACATTGTCACTTACCATCAGGTGAGATAGTGGTCCAAAGCAAACCTATCAAACAATAAAAAAAATTTACCTCTCAACTTCTTGCCGACGTGAAGTATCACAAGCAAAAAAGGAACTGCATTTTAAGCATTGTTTCTATGCTATAAATAACAAACAAGCATGTACCACCAATACAGTATTAAAGTTAAGTAGTTAGGTACCTATCTAATTGAGGAGATCTGAAAGAAAGACCTAGAAATAAAAGCTCTCGAGTAGCGGCTATGAAATGCAGCGTAGGCCGGCTACCTACTAGGTGGACCGGCGATTTGTTCGAAACCACGGGAAGCCGATGGATGGAGAAGGCAAGGAGCTGCTCAAAATGGCGCTCTGTGGAGGAGAGCTATGCTCATCAGCAGTAGATGTCTTCAAACATGATAATGATAACCATGAACGTTTATAAGTAAGACTGAAAATATTTGATTCGCAGTATAGGCACAAAATAAATATTACAAAGTACCTAACACGTGCAAAGTAAAAAATAACTAGAAAATTATACTTAAGCAAAATAAATTCCCTACAGTAGGTAAAGACGTGACCGTTCTTATTACCAGAGATAGTAAAAAGAACTGCTTTATATTAAACTATCGTTTAGAGACTGTAATAATATATATAAAAACGGTTGATCATTATAACATTTTATATTTAATCAACGTCAATTAAAACAAACTGATCAAAACCAACCGCCTATCATTAATGCACTGTCCATTCTCATTTTCTCAACAAACATTTAATTGGCTTCATTAAAGCCGCCGAGATATTATCAGCCATCTCACCTACATGTGTTTCGTAGTTTTTTTCTTTCACACGTCAAAATATCTTAGGTTGGGTGTAAAAAGGTATCATTTCCTATACAACCATCATCTTCTTCTTCTCTTCGTTTAATGGCTTTCTATGGCTTTTTAGCGATAATTCTGGCAATGTCAAGTAAAGAATTTGAGTACGGTTATATCATGTCAAAGGTTTATTTTGTCAAAGTCAAAATGTCATAGTAAAATAATGGATATTTTGCAGTAAGCCTTGAAGAGAAAACGAAAAAGCATATCGTTTTAGAAGTTGGAACCATTTGCCAACACTCATGCACGTTCACGAACACTCGGATAATAATCCCTTACCACACATTAAAATATAAAAGAAAACAACAGGTTATGGAAAAAAAATCAAATTTTACGGCTGCCATTTTCGGATTCTTTTTAAAGATCTTCGACAATCATATCAAAACTATATTGTCGACGCATGGTTCATGGTCCATTATCAGAATGGTACTCGATATTATGTCGCCGTGATGTGACACTTGTCAGGTTAAGCGCCGCGTGGAATTCAGCCAATAACAGTATTAAATTCTTAGAAGGCAAGGAAGATTCGTTCTCTGGAATAATACATATCTATTTCAACTAAAGATAGTGCCCAGTCATAAAAGAAACCACCAAGTAAATATAAGCCCTTGTATATAGGCATTATAAGATCCGTATATTCTGAAATGCGTTTTAAGAAATGTTTCACTAATTATTCCTACAACTAGTTACTATATGAACAAACTACGATTCCGGTGATATGATACCATGATACGAAACTTAATATTATAATAAAGTAATAACGCCCAACGATCACATACATAGATCCTGAACCTTAACTAGGATTTATTAGGCACCCAGCAACTATGTATATACGAACAAGAATCTGCGCTTTTTTTTCTGTACACAAATACTTATCCCATCGCGGAAATCGAGCCCGCCGACTCCGGGTTATAAGCCGACCTGCTCAACCACCACACCACAGAGGCTGTTTTACTAATTACTGACTTGATATAAACATTATTACATTATGAACCTAGCTTTGTGATATCGGTTTAGATCAAGGCGAGACACGTCAACTCGACGCAGACCATAAAAATCTTAAACTAAAACGAACCCTATTCTCTTAGCTTATAAGACTAAGATATATTATTTACCCTGATGGACAATGTAAGAAGTAGATGTACAGAGATAACATCGCCTGTGGTAAAGCAAAAACTTTGCAAGTGGATGGAAATATGGTGTCCGTTCCTTTTTGCTCCGGGTTTTTGTAGATGCGGGTGGTATCTGAGCTAGATCGTTTAATAAACTTCTGCTGTGTAAATATAAAAGCATAGTTACATTAAAACAGTAAGTAAATATTTATGAAAAATGCACTATAAATTTAGGTATTTCTAAAAATCTGCTGTTTCTTTCCTTTTTCTTTGTTGCAAGACTTTAAAGAATATAGGTAATTCTCTATCGTTTGTTTGTTCCTTCATTTGTTTTACTTACAAATTACAAAATCACTTCTCACAAATAGATCGTATCGAATTGTCTCCCATAATGATACCTTTTCCAATTCTATGTCAACGGTCTGGAATAAAAACAAATGCGCCCGTAAAGTGCGCAGACGCATTTCCTGAACGTTAACATTGTCGTATTGAGATCGTGTAAAATAACTAGTAGGGTTGGCTATATAGGTTAACAGATCAGAAAGTACTAAGTAATAGCGTCTTTTTTTTATAGGGCTATTTTTTTTGGCCTCTACCGCTTTTAAACCTTCACTTTCGCATTAGTTTCGTATCATGGGTCTATTGCCTGAATTAATTATAATAATAATAATAAGCGTGGACATCTCACACAACGCCATCTAGCCCCAAACTAAGCAAAGCTTGTATTATGGTAATCAGATAACTGATACAATCAGTTTTGGCGGGAAAGCGAAAAAGATTGTGTCACCGCATTGTATTATTTTCCAAAACTTGTGTTATTTCCAGTGTTAGTGCATAGAATGATGGCATTCTATTCGTTAAGTGCTGGATTACAGGCGTGAGTGTGGGAAAATGGTATAATGATGGTGAAACGTTTCTTTTCGTGTTGTTTCCAAAACTCCATAGAAGCTTCAAGTTAAGTTGCTACCACTTTACTAGGAGTATGACTTTGACTAGACTATGACTTGACTTGATGACTTCGACTGTGACTTGACACATATTTGAGTAAAATATCATTAACTTGATAAATTATCAATTACTTGACACTGGCTAAATACACGAAGGTGTGGAGCCAAAACATAAAAAAAAAAAAGAAAAAAAACTGATACAAGACTTAGATAGGAAATTAAAACATTTTTATTTTTATTTATTTATTTTTTATTAGGTACCGATCTGCCTGGGGTGAGAGCCTCGACTTCGCCCGTTGTCGAGAGAAGAGGATTGAGAAGACTACGTCCACTAGAAAAGACTCCATGGAAAGACGTGATGATTCTAGCTAACCTACAAGGGTACGCTAACCTCTTCGTGTCTTCTATACCGGTGTCGAAACCGTCTAGACTGGTTTTATGACGCACTTCATAATTTTGATATTCTGTGACACAAATTAGATGATTCCACATAAAAGCAATTGACAAAGTAATCTAGTGAGATTTTTGGCGGGAAAACGAAAATAGGACGTGTCACCGCATTGTATTATTTTCCAAAACTTGTGTTATTTTCAGTGTTAATGCATAAAATTGGTGGCATTTTATTCGTTAAGTGCTGAATTATAGGCATGAGTGTGGGAAAGTGGTATAATGATGGTGAAACGTTTCTTTTCGTGTTGTTTCCAAAACTCCATAGAAGCTTCAAGTAAAGTTGCCACCACTTTACTAGGTGTATGACTTTGACTAGACTTGACTATGACTTGACTTGATGACTTCGACTGTGACTTGACACATATTTGCGTGAAATATCGATAACTTGATAAATTATCAATTACTTGACACTGGCAAATACACAAAAATGTGGAGCCAAAACTAAAAAAAAAAAAACTATTGACAAAGTAACGTAGGTAGTTTTGGCGGGAAAACGAAAAAGATCACGTTACCGCATTATATTATTTTCCGAAACTTGTGTTATTTTCAGTGTTAGTGCATAAAATTGGTGGCATTTTATTCGTTAAGTGCTGGATTACAGGCGTGATTGTGGGAAAATGGTATAATGATGGTGAAACGTTTCTTTTCGTGTTGTTTCCAAAACTCCATAGAAGCTTCAAGTAAAGTTGCCACCACTTTACTAGGTGTATGACTTTGACTAGACTTGACTATGACTTGACTTGATGACTTCGACTGTGACTTGACACATATTTGCGTGAAATATCGATAACTTGATAAATTATCAATTACTTGACACTGGCAAATACACAAAAATGTGGAGCCAAAACTAAAAAAAAAAAAACTATTGACAAAGTAACGTAGGTAGTTTTGGCGGGAAAACGAAAAAGATCACGTTACCGCATTATATTATTTTCCGAAACTTGTGTTATTTTCAGTGTTAGTGCATAAAATTGGTGGCATTTTATTCGTTAAGTGCTGGATTACAGGCGTGATTGTGGGAAAATGGTATAATGATGGTGAAACGTTTCTTTTCGTGTTGTTTTCCAAACTCCATAGAAGCTTCTAGTAAAATTGTCACCATTTTACTAGGAGTATAACTTGACTAGACTATGACTTAGCTTGATGACTTGGACTATGACTTGACTTGACTTTTGACTTAACTTAAGAAATTATTAAATACTTGTCACTTGCTAAATACACAAAATTGTGGAGCCAAAACGAAAACAAAAAAACTCGTGATCACCTCCATTGCAACTTTATTTTATCATGCGTGTTTCTAGTGTTTTTTTTTTAAACTACGCAGGCTGTTGTAGTGTATACTTGAGGTTAATAGCTTCATCATAAAGTTTATAACCTGAGTAGTCTTCGTGAACATCTGTCCTCAGTTTACTTACAACTCGTGCTTGTTACAGGATTAGATTACAATCAAAATTCGTATTATAATGTAATTCTTACAACTCTTTAAAAATGTTGAAAAATGAACTTGTTTTATTGAGAGCGGTTCTTTTGACTCTTGGACTAGGCATTTGTTTTTATGTCTGTACTATATAAGTTTTGTCTGGAAAAGTATTATATGGTAATCTTTATATATTACTAGTTGCGCCCCGCGGTTTCACCCGCAGACAAAAAGTATTTTAATTATTTACTCATCCCACAGTGGTTTCCTTTTTCCGAGATAAAATGTGGCCTATATGTTAATCTAGTGTATGAGCTATCTTGGTACCGAATTTCATCCAAATCCATTCAGCCGTTTGAGCGTGAAGGAGTAAAAAACATACACACATACACACAACACACATCCACACATACACACATACAAACTTTCGCCTTTATAATATTACTGTGATGAAATTACAAAAGATAAGATCAACAGTTTATACAACTATTACCAACTAAGTTGAAATATAGAAAAAAAAATATTGTCTATTATCATACCAAATTTGTACGTTTGTAAGTACTGCAACTTTAATTAAATGTTCTAATGATATTATATGCAAACGGAAACCTAAAAAATATTGAACGTAATTATTATTCAAAAGAACTTGAAGAAAACGAGGCATTCACGCGCACTGCAACATTAGAACTTGCACGGAAAATTGGAGGGGTCCTGCTTATATTGGGACCAAGCAATCTTGATACTAGATAAAACAAGTAATTAATGTCAGGAATAATAGCTTAGTAAAAAATGTTTCTTTTTTATTTATTTTTTATTTCAAACTTGTCTAGCATTTGAGCACACTCTCACCTGATGGAAAGTGAAGATGCAATTGAAGGTGTAGCATGCTAGCCAATAATATATAATGTTTGTTTTAATCGTCCTGCATTATAATAATAATAACTCCTAAAGATCGCATACATAGATCCTGGACCCTAACTAGGATTGCTTGTAGGACCCAGTAACTACGAAAACCATGGTCTCACAATACCCAGACTTAAAATAAGTATTTGTGTTTTTTTTTTATTGTTTGATAGGTTCGCACTTGACCACTTTCGCACCTGATGGTAAGTGACGATGCGGTCTAGGACGTAACACGCTTGCCTAGTCTTTTTCTGTGACAAATACTTGTCCTGCCGCGGGAATCGAACCCAATGCCTCCGGATTATGAGCTGACCTGCTCAACCACCCCACCACAGAGGCTGTGAAATAAGAAAGTATGTTTTCATCAATAGTTTAGTCTCTTTCACGTTCATCTTCCGAGTTGAAACTTCGACTCACCATTTGTATAGGGAGGGCGCGTATACCAGTGGGTACCACGTAACTTTGATTGCAATGCAACAGAAGAAATTCATTCTTAATTTGAAAACATTCATAGTATGCACATGAACTGTGTATTAAAACTGTCAAATACATCACATTTGTGTTCCTAGTAGTTGCAATCAAATTACGTAAATTTTATAATTGTTAAATAATTGTAAAGTTTTGTTTGGTTTTTGTTCCACACTTTTGTGTATTTAGCCAGTGTCAAGTAATTAATAATTTCTCAAGTTAATTATTATGATATATACATGTATCAAGTCAAGTCATAGTCTAGTCAAGTATATTACTCCGAGTAAAGTGGTAGCAACTTTACCATAAGCTTCTATGTAGTTTTGGAAGCAACACGAAAAGAAACGTTTCACCATCATTATACCTTATATTATTATTATAATTACGTGATCGCTTAGCAGATTAAATACCAAGACTTGTTGGTTCACCTATGGCTAGAACCTTAGTGCTATTTTAAATAGTATTCCTTCATCACGACATCCTGGCACATAAAACATTCGCTTACATAATGAAGGAGTAATTTATGCGGACAGAAAAGTATCTGTCTTCGGCGTTGAAAACAGACCACACAAATGGTATCAGCTTATTCTACAAAATGTCTTGTTTCTATGTCGAACTAACGGCAAGTCTGCAGTATTCCGTTTTATGGGTTCTTAGAGGCTGTAAGGAAATGACCGTATTTGAAATGTTAATTTGATTGAACGTTTCTAATGAATGTGTATCGTTGATATTTTATGTAGACTTAGTAATTGCAAGCGAGTTTTGGCGGGAAATCGAAAAAGATCGCGCCGCATTTTATTATTTTCCAAAACTTGTGTTATTTTTAGTGTTAGTCTTAATTAGTGGTATTTTATTCGTTAAGCGCTAGATTACAGGCGTGTAGGGAAGGGGTATAATGGTTGTGAAACGTATCTTTTCGTTTTCCTTCCAAAACTACATAGAAGCTTCTGGTAAAGTTGCCACTACTTTACTAGGAGTATGATTTGACTTGACTAGACTATGATTTGACTTGATAACTTGGACTGTAACTTGACTTGTTACAATATATAAATATCATATAAATTAACTTGAAATATTATCAATTACCTTGACACTCGCTAAATACACAAAAGTATGGAGCAAAAAAAAGATTGTAACTGGAAGTTTTATAAACAAAATATTTAGTGTGTTCTTAACCCAATAATTACTGCTTGAGTTGTATAGAAAAAAAAATCATGTTTCAATGCTTTTTTTTAGTATTGTTACTACTAGTGTGTTTCAAAGTGTAATCAAACATTCTTACCAGTATGATAATAATAATAACGCCCAACGATCACATACATAGACCCTAGACCTTAACTAGGATACCTGTGTCTAGGGGCCCAGGGACTACGAGGATCAAGGTCCAAAAGACCTAGACTCAGAACAAGTAGTTGAACCTTTTTTCTGTGTGCTAAAACTTGTCCAGCTGCGGGAATCAAACCCACCACCTCTGGGTTGTGACCCGACCTGCTCAACCACACCACAGAGGCCATCAGTATGCAACAGCTATTTATAAAAAGTTTTGCGGAAAAAAATACTTTAACAATTCTTTCAAAATGCTTTACATTCAAAATATGCTTACCAGTACAACCTATACAAAATGTTTTAGCCTCTTTCAGTTTATTATTCTCTGGTCTCTCACCGCATCTGAAGTATTTACTTCTGTATTTCTCACACAATCTAATTCAACCGAGTAGAACTCAAATTCCAGTGTACATTACCAAGAAGTCGCCAGTTATTTACGCTCGCGCCGCAAAGTGGTTCCGTAAAAGCAGGAATATTTGCATTTCATTACACACATCACCTCCGCTACTTGCCTGCTCAGTCCTGAAAATTGTTCATACGTGAATATTGTTTGTTAGTTTGTTTATAAATATCTTGCGGATCCTTTAAAATGTTATTACTACAAAATAAGTATTTTTTAAAGTACTATTTGCGCCCCGCGGTTTCACCCGTGGATAAAAAGTATTTTAATTATTTACACATCCCACGAGAAAAAATCACTTTTCCGGGATAAAATATAGCATATATGTCAATCCAGTGTAAAAGCTATCTTGGCACCAAATTTAATCCAAATTCATTCATCCGTTTGAGCGTGAAGGTGTAACAAACATACACACATACACACAAACACACATACAAACTTTCGCCTTTATAATATTAGTGTGATTAATTGACCCGTCCCAGCTTTGCACGAGACAATTAGTAAAACGTGATCGAACGGGATAAAAAGTATCCTATGTCCGTCTCCTGGTTTTAAGCTACCTCCCCATCAATTTTCACCCAAATCGACGCAGCTGTTCTTGAGTTATAAATAATGTAACTAACATAATTTTCTTTTATATGTTACTAGTTACGCCCCGCGTTTTCACCCGCGGATAAAAAGTGTTTTAATTATTTGCTCATCCCATGTGAAAACTTCACTTTTCCGGGCTAGAATGTAGCCTATATGTTAATCCAAGGTATAAGCTATCTTGGTACCGAGTTTCATCCAAATCCATGCAGCCGTTTGAGTTTAAGGAGTAACAAACATACACATATACACACATAAAAACTTTCGCCTTAATAATATTAGTGTGATGTGATAGTGTGATATAGATATGATATCGATTATTCGTTTTATAGACAGTGATTATCATTACTGATGATAATCATCAAAACTACTGTAATGATGATGATGACGACAATGATGATGGTGATGATGATGATAGTGAAGATTATGTTCAAACCTCGTCCACTCCTTAATAAATCCATTAGGAAAATTGGGATAAAACTGACATAACCAAAAACCAAGTCTAGAGCAAGGCGCAATCAATCAATCAATCATTTGTTTATTTGCGAGAATACACAATATATAATTTGGATACAAGGTCACATAGTATAAGTCGTGGTTACGTGCATTCAGCCTGCATGCAAGCGTGCAAATATTAAAAATAATATTTTTGTTAGTACTTAACATTTGTTATTACCTATTAAATATTCTTTGATACTATAGAAACATTTATTTAAAAGCCAGTCACTCAAATGTTTTTTAAATATATTTTCTTCCAAACATTTAATTTCATTAGGCAAATTATTAAAAATAGTTATGCACATGTTATATACGTTTTTCTTATAAATGTCTTTACGGCAAGGAGGTTGGTACAACAGGTTCGCGAACTTAGATCTTTTTTGTCTTGTAATCAGGGTACTAAGTGGCAGAATAACATAGGATGTGCCGCAGTAAAGTGATACGCCGCTTACATGCCACGTAATTTATATCTAGCTTTTAGATGTAGGAACTATGTGACTTGAAGCATACTGTAGCTGGTCGTTGGAGCTTTAGAAATAAGGACTTTTATAACTGTTTTATAGAGGTGGCTTAATGTTTTTATCAACAACAAGGATTTTTTATTAACATCACTTAGCGCGACTTAAAGATCTAAATCATTATTAAAAAAATAACAATTTCAGTTTTTTTTATTATAATAATAATTAATTTTATAATAATAAAAATAATAAGCCCTAACCACCGGTAGCTTGGGCCTTGCCCCGCTGCTGGCGGCACACTAGGTTTAGGTTTTTTATTGTATTTTTGTAATGTTACTTTTATAGAAATATTGTAAAAAACTTAAATTTAAGATTGTAAATAAATAAATGAAAAATAATAATAATTAATTTAAAATTCATAATAATGATAATAATAATTTTTATAATTTCAGGTTTTTTTAGTTTTTTTTTTCAGATTTTTTCATTAATTTACCTACAATAATCCTTTGCGACTGCCCCAATATAGATAATCTAATTACCTGAATTTAGCGGAATTACACTAGATATTCTTATTTCATTTTGTATTGGCAAAGACGTAAGTAGATAAAATATGTTTTTTTACGTTTAAACATTAATCTTAAGCTAGTTTATTTAAATCTTCGTCATACTATAGAGTTAAAGTAATCGATGTCGTCATTAGCACTAAGTTCGCGAGCAGAACGTATTCGGTCGATTACATTGTCGATAACGTAGATATAATTTTTTGATATCGCCAGAGGGAAGCTTTGACGCCGTTTCTATTGACATTTTAGTTGAAGAGCTACGTGATTCCTCGTTTTAATATTCATTTAATTCCTTTGTTTATACTCAAAGAATTTGATTACTGTCTACTTCATATGTGTGGACATCTCACACAACGCCATCTAGCCTCAAACTAAGCAAAGCTTGTGCTATGGGAACCAGATAACTGATACAATACTTAGATACTTTTTTGTTTGTAAATACATACATAGAATACAATATGACACCCAGACACAGAACAAACACCTATGTTCATCACACAAATGTTTGTCCTGAGTGGGAATCGAACCCACAAACCACAGTTCAGAAGGCAGGGCTACTACCAACTGAGCTATCGGGCCAGTCTTGTCTAGTCATGGACAGTGATAGTGCATTTACCCCGTCGTCGCCGCCCGAGACACGTCTTGAGCGACCCGGATGATCCTATAGCAGCCGTAGTATCGGCTGCGCTATGATCACCGGACCAGTCTAGCCCTTCTGACTCAGGTAACGCTTTCGGCACCGGTATAGGATACCAGCGTAACACAATCAGACACCGACCCCGCCGGCGAGGTCGACGTACCCCCGTAGGTTAGCTAGAACGGTCGCGACTTTCAATAGGGTCCACTCTTCCAGTGGACGTAGTCTTCTCGATCCCCTTATCCCGGCAACGGCCCAAGCCGGGGCTCGCACCCCTTGAGCTAGTTACCTCCCACTTTTGACGGCTGGGCGCGAACGGTTAGCTCGTCACGTCATTCCTTTACATAAATAAAAGAGGCGTCTCTATCGGGACGCAAGTGTAATTTTCATAATTTCGATAAATTAGGTATCTACAGGTTTTGATATTTGTTTTAAAATTAAAACCATGTAGAACGAAAGAATACTATCTACTTTGATAATTCCGAAGTTTATGACAAAAATGAAAACATAAAAGTAAGTTCAGCACCTAGCTCTCCGTTAATTTCGTTTTCGATGAACTCATATCTGAAACCAATATCGGCTTTATAAGTTCAGTTTTCTGAAAGATCATTTCGATTGAAATGCTCTTATGCTAATACTGAGCGAGATAGAGACATGAAGATTTATGTAACGGTTTATTGAATAGCTAACCGTTTTTAGTCTTCGCATTTTTCTTTAACGATTTCGTTTGACTTTGTGATACATTGAACTTGGTATGAAATTTTTAATTACTACACTATAATGATTAAATCAACAACTGTTATTGAACGACAGGCAGTTGGCATTTGTTTTCCTTCACAGTATTCATGCATCAAACACACAAACACAGCCATAGCCACAGCCTTTGTGGTGTGGTGGTTGAGCAGGTTGGCTCATAACCCGGAGGCGGTGGGTTTGATTTCCGCGGCAGGACAAATATTTGTGCACTGAAGAACAGCGCAAATACTTGTTCTGAGTCTGGATGTTGTGAGACCATGATCCTCGTAGTTCCTGGGTCCCTAGATAAAGGGAATCCTAGTTAGGTTTAATCCATGTATGGGATCGTTGAGCGTTATTATTATTATTATCAAACTGCATTGAATAGCTGAGTTGCTGTCTTGATAGAGTCTGTAATAAATTAACTCAGTGTTCTGTTGCTAATTTTTGTGATCATAAGATAGGTTATGAAGTAGACTATTTTCTAATATGAGTTTCCAAAAAAAAAGCGCAATTGAGATAGACATCTCAAAAGTTTGTTAACAGATATCTATTTTGAAATTCGATATGTTCGCTGTAGCACCCTTTCTAATAGATAAAAATAGGGGCTGATCCAACTGACACGGCATTTCACGGTATGTCAGGCTTGCATGTTGCATTGTAGTGTGACTCAAATTTGAAACGACTTTGACAAATTGAAAACTATAACCGAATATTTATTGTTTTTGGTAATCCCATAAGAATCCGTAAACAAATTTAGTTTTTGTCGCTACGTGATCATACAGTTCTTAAAGAGATCCCATTGAACAGTATGATCTTTTTTTTGGTTTGCTTTTTTTGTGCATAAGTATTTGTCATGCCGCGGGAATCGAACCCGCCGCCTCGGGGTTATAGAACCTGCTCAACCACTACACCACAGAGGCTGTCTATATTTAAGATTAATTTCCGTGAAGTCACGCCAGTTAAATTACGTACATGTTTATATCCTTTCTCTGTTTATAGAAAGGAATACTTAGGTTAGTCACAGACTATTAATTTCTGTTGCTGAACCCAATTGCAACCATAAATAAAATTATTTCTTATGCTATTAGTATATTAGTCGTATATCATCTGTCTTGAAATTGGTTCACTTTTGCGACAACAGCCTAACATTGGGTTTGCATGTTTCATTGTCGACTGCAGTATACAAGGAGGGATTTCGTCATGGGAAATCAAGCGTGTGTATCCCGTGTAAGTGTGATCACACGTTTATTAGGATAAGCTCTACGGCTACTTTGTTGTAAAGTTACAAAATTGTAGAGAAATTTCAGTCGACATTTCAATTTTGACGGTGTAACAGCTTCTTTGAACATAATGTTCGTTTGGTTTAAGTTTACCCGGAGACCGATGCGTTGAGTCGAACCAACTAGACTAGGCCACATGTAATATATATATATATATATATATTACATGTATAATATATATAAATATATATCTATAGTAGGTAGGCTGTCCAACAATTGTTGAAGGTCTTTTAAGTTTTCAGTTTCAACCCCATCAAAGTTTCTAAACAAAAAAAAGGTTTTCAAATTAAAATACTAAATAAGACTTCAAATAAATAAAAGGGTAGCACTTATAATAATTATAGTAATTTATTTTTCGCTTTTGAGTGCTTATTTGTGGTTTTTAAGTGGGCTTAATTTTTTTTAAATAATTTATTATACGCTTTTTAATTATTGTTATTAAACTTAGATAAATACTCTAAATTTCAGCTCAATCGGAAATCGGGAAGTTGGTCGAAATTGACTTCTAAGATTTTACTACATTGTTTGTTAGTTTTTCCTCGATTTCCTTGAGATTCTATCATCAGATCCTAATTAGATGATAATGGGAGTATCCTTTTGAACTAAAAAATATTTTTTAATGCGGTTTACAATAAAATTGACAGATGTCGATATTTTCGCCAATAATGTTAACCGATTTAAAAAAAAATCTGTTATTTTGTGTATGTTCATCGATATGAACATTGAACATACACAAAAAAATCTACAGAATAGCATAATACCTCCTTCTTTGTGGAAGTTGGTTAAAAAAGATGTAACGAGACGAGCATGGCTTTTTACTGAATAGACAACATATCAAAAAAATCATCGAAATTGGATAACATTAAGGGGTAGAAAAACTTTTTGTATGGAGACGAGAGGTGTATTCTCTTCATAATACTAGTATGCAGACGAGAGTGAAGCTATGCAAGCATGTATAAAGAGCAAGGCCATTAGTCAATTACCTATCATAGATTAGCACATCGCCGGTTGAAGATTAATGACCCCAGTGCATTGGATGTGGCGGCAGATTAACTCCAGTTGTGTGGAACTGGAATTGATATATCTAATAGGGATAGATATATTAGGGGCTAGGATTAAGTGCTTAGACGCGTGTAATTAGGGTCCATTTTCCTATTATACTGAACTTAATACAGCTATTATGGCTGTTGCCTATCTAATAGTAAGCTACTGAGTAATATAGGAATATCTTTAGCAATGCAACAACAGGTATACTCATGTTAAAGCTTTTTCTATTATTTACGACTGGATTTCAGCTAAACAATAAAACAATTTGAAGGTGATAGCTTTTGCTAATGATGTCGACTTGCGAAATATTGGTCGTAAGTTCGATATCGTAACCAGCTTGAGCTTGCTGTGAAGGAAAATTTTGTAATAAAACAATAGCATAGCGTTAGAGAATTTTAGTGCCTTTTTGCTACAATCTGTTATGAATTAACTGTCAAGCGCACACATTACTTTGGTAATAAGTATTTATTTTGAGATCATTTGTAAGATTTCTATACAATTATAACTATAACTTTACGTCAAGGGGGACGAGGACACGGGAAATAACGCTACTTCGATTTATTCTTGCATACATATTTTGACTGGCCTGATAGCTCAATTGGGCAGTCTTGCCTTCTGGCCTGTAAGTAGGTGTTGGGTTCGATTCCCGCCCATCAACATCGATGTTTGTTCTGTGTCTGGGTGTCATATTGTATTTTGTGTATGTATTTACAAACAAAAAGTATCTAAGTATTGTATCGGTTATCTGGTTCCCATATTACAAGCTTTGCTTAGTTTGGGGCTAGATGGCGCTGTGTGAAATGTCCACAGTTACATATAAAAAAATAGCTTAACTCTACAGTTTTACTTAAAGTTAGTAGAGCATCATTTTTGTGCAAGTTATGCAGTACCTATTTTTTTAAGGCTGGTTTACTCATTCTCTTCAACGGTATAATATTTAATATGTTATCTGATTGAATGCTACTCACAGCATCTTGCAGTATATGAAAATAATAAAAATTATGAAATTTTTTACATAAAAATATGAATCTTCGTAATCTCAAAATTAATATCCAACTCAATAAACATTGAGTACACTTACGAAGAAAACGTAATAAAATTACGCGTCATACGAATCGTGATGGAAACGACGGAATACGTTGAAAGCGGTGATTTTTCTTTGATATTACTTTATTTTGGAGTTCCGTGGGTGTAGAAAGGCTTATTGGGATGAGCCGGGTACAGGCAAATACGTAATGATAATAAATTGAATCTCCATGTGAAGCTGAGATATCACATTTAGATAAAGTTGCGTGGAGGTAACATGGCTGATCGGTATTCACGTTGGGTAATATGATTCCGTTTTGTTTATTTATATGATCTATAGAAAGATCCTTTAAACAACAAGGTCAGGTAATGATCGGTGCATATTATCTCATTGGATACTCCCTTTACTCCCTTTATACTCCCTTTTTAGAGACTTAGGTCGGTATTATAGAACAATGCTCAGTCATCGATCGATGCTTAAGCAGAGATTTCATTCGCTAATTTATGACTTTATGAATGAAATCTTTACTTGAGCACCGATCGATGACTGAGCGTCGTTCTGTGATACGGACTACAGGACTCAATTCCTGCAAATATTATAAGTGCCTAAGTTTGTGTGTATATAATGTTTGTTACTCTTTCACGCTCAAACGAACGAACGGATTTGGATGAAATTTGGAATGTAGATAGCTTAAGTAATGGATTAACACATAGGTTACTTTATACCGCAGCGTGCAAATAGTATACAATAAAATAGAAAATTGAATTATTCGTGTTTTCTTGATCTACTTCTGTCAAGTATTATCACTTTACGAGCTTCACTGCATTTCATCTTAATATACTCATGGTAGTAACAATTTTATCAACGACGAGCTTCTGCCCGCAGCTTCGCCCGCGGCGTGGCCTATGGGAAAATAATTCAACCACCCATTTCCGAATTTCATTCTTAGCGGATGCTTACGTCATAACATCTACCTGCATGCCAAATTTCAGCCCGATCCGTCCAGTGGTTTGGGCTGTGCTTTGATAGATCACTATGTCAGTCAGTCAATCAGTCAGTCACCTTTGAGTTATATATATTTAGAAGAAAGATGTTCAAAAACTTAAAATATACAAAACTTTCATAGTAGATAGTCTTGTGACACATAAAATGTGACAAATAAAAGAAAAGAATGTCTTGGCTAAAATATCGGATGGATGAGGATTCAAATTCCGATTGTGATTTAATTAAGTAGATATAAAGGCAAATATTAGTTTCCATCTTCCTTTCAGTTTAAGATATAAAAAAGCATGAGATTGATTGATTGATTTTAAAATTCCTTTATTGACATAAAATTACATTTTATTTTGTAAAATTACATTTTATTTTTTAGCGTTAGTGTCTAAGTTACAAATTTATTCTGAGAATATAAATTGTTTTGTAGGCTGAAGGCGCCTCTTAAAACTAATAATACTTTACAAAGTTTATAAATATACAGTTCTATTTATATCATAAATTTTAGGGTAGATAGAAAAAAAAATATTAACATTGCGCATTACTTTGCTACTTCGTGCGTTTTTGGCATGATTAGTTTAAGATATAAAAAAGCATGAGAAAACAGTTCTATAAAAAAAAGCCCTCGCCCGTTTCCCTGATATTATGACTTAACGCTAAATCTATCTTCAAGATCATTTTTTAATCTTTATTAGAATAAAATCTTAGCAACTAACAAAAAACAAGTCAAATTTGTATTGAATTGAATGAAATAACTTCCGAATTTTAATCCAATCGCCGTTAATATTAATTAAAATTTTGACGCATAAATCATTTGCACACAAAGAATGGACATAAAATGAAATTGAGTTCCCAATACTATTAGTAGGTATTGGCCGCCATTGTTGATAATAAAAGTGGTTTATGATGTGAAATTAATTAATTTAAGCTCCAATCTATCACTTTTTAATAGAAATAAACATATCGTTGATAATAATAAATCTTGTAAGGAAGTCAGAATGGAATCTGTAAATTTAAAAATACACTGTTGACGACCAATATGGCGGAAGTTGACTTTAACAAGTTTATTATTTGATACGTTTAAATTTTTCACCAAATTAGGTTAGTCTAATTATTTTTAATTTTTTTAAAGATAGGGAATATACAAAAAACATTAAAAACAGATTAGATTGTTAATAATAACATTACTAGACTATAAAATCGTGTCATAATATCTCATTTGTCCAGTAATTTTACTACAGCTACAGTGGTCTTTAAACCTGAGTACTTATCTTAGTTATAGCAAACGAAAGCATAGTCTCTATTAATTGGTTTGTAAAAGGTATTTATAATAAAAACATACTGAAATAATTTATTGCAAATAGATTTCAAAAAGATAAGAATCAATCTAGTCAAAGTTTTCAGAAGACCATCCAGCGTAAATAAAGTCAATACTTTGACTTCTTCTTTTGAAACCAAGTGATTTTCCAATGATTTATTAATCATTCATACAGAATTTCCCATTTGTATTGCAAATTAATACCCGGACGCACTTACAGTTTGTTAAACGGTTGCAAGCTCATCGAACTTTGCAGCTGACAATTCTCTCATAGAGTTTATGCACGGAAAATCACCTAGTGTAGAAATTCTAGGCAGTAATGGAGGTTGGCTTTTATAAGTGGGCGTAGTACAATTACGTTTAAACTAACTAGAACAAAACATGCTGGTATTTACAACTGAGCGCTTACCGTGCTTTAAAGGGAACGTCCTGAATAATGCAAGATAACAGTTGAAGTCAAGTCCAAAGCGAAAGAAAGAAATAATGAAAGATCAGACTTAAATTTCCAATGACATGAAAAATGGTCATAACGTTAATTCTTAGAGGAATTAGCCACTGTAAAATTTTTAATATATTGCCATTCGTTTTTTCAGAGCGTGTGCCCGTTGTATAGATATGCATTCATTTCAGTGTGCGTGCCCGTTGTATAGATAGACATTCATTTCAGAGTGTGTGCCCGTTGTATAGATAGGCATTCATTTCAGAGTGCGTGTCCGTTGTATAGATGGGCATTCATTTCAGAGTGTATGCCCGTTGTATAGATATGCGTTCATTTCAGAGTGCGTACCCGTTGTATAGATAAGCATTCATTTCAGAGTGCGTGCCCGTTGTATAGATAGGTATTCATTTCAGAGTGCGTGCCCGTTGTATAGATAGGCATTCATTTCAGATTGCGTGCCCGTTGTATAGCTAAGCATTCATTTCAGAGTGTATGCCCTTTGTATAGATAGGCATTCATTTCAGAGTGCGTGCCCGTTGTATAGATAGGCATTCATTTCAGAGTGCATGCCCGTTGTATAGATAGGCATTCATTTCAGAGTGCGTGCGCGTTGTATAGATAGGTATTCATTTCAGTGTGTATGCCCGTTGTATAGATATAGGCATTCATTTCAGTCTGTATGCCCGTTGTATAGATATAGGCATTCATTGCATAGTGCGTACCCGATGCGGCTTATTTGTTTATCATGAAGCTCATTCACTGCCTGATACTGAGATTTATGCACGGTGATGTAGTTAATTCTGATTTTGTTTTATTTATTCATGCAAATTGTTACGATATTATTACAGGACGGCTGGAACGCAAGTTTATTGATAAACAAAATTTGCATGTTTCACTCTCTCTGTTTTTCTTAGAACTTTAGTATTAAGTAATGCAAAACTCTTGGTGTTATTTAATAGCAGTTTCAATATAATGTAAAAAATACATATATACTATGTTTGGGAACTATCTAATTCTTTGACAGTCTCTGTGGTGTAGTGTTTGACACATCGGCTCATAACTAGGAGGCAACGGGTTTGATTCCCGCGGCAGGATAAGTATTTGTGCACAAAAAAAGCGCAAGCACTTGTTATTAGTGTCTGGGTGTTGTGGGACCATGGTCCTTTCAGTTCTTTGATCACTAGATTTAGGGAATCCTAGTAAGGATCTAAGATCTATTTATATTATTGTTGGGATGTAATTATTATTATTAATTCTATTTCATTAATTCAATCAAAGCTAGTATTTCATATCAATTTACGTTTAAACTAACAAAGGATTTATGTGAAGGTGAAGGAATCGCACGTGAAAGTTGACTAGCGGGTGTTTAAGCAAATTTTGTATCTAATTTACACATCGTATTCATAGTAAATACTTAATGGTAATTTTTTTTTGTTGAGGGGGTAAATGCCTTTGCACTTCCCTGCCACCACGGCCTCCTTCAACCTCATCTATGGCTCATCATAAAGTGGATACGTACCTATAGTAAAAAATTATATTAAAATGTATGACTATGATTTTGTTACCTCAATAACTTTGAAATCCCTAATTTTGAAAGGTTACTAACCAAAAATTAATTTATTGAAACTCAATAGAAGTAACAGCGAAATCCCCTCAAACAGAATTTTATATCTCCGACAAAATGCTCTCAATCTGCTCTCGATATCCCGCCATAAAACAGATTAAAAACCGACAAGTGGCCCGGCCCGCAATAACGGGGCAATCCGGGACATAATCGCGGATGGCGGGGCAATATGTGAGCCACATAAATGAACAATACGCTGTAATGACTGCCACTATGAGCTGTCATACAGATTCAGTGACAATCGCGGAGCTTTCGATATCTGACATTGTTTTTAATTTGCAATGTATTAAGTTATAAGTGAATGCGATAAAGTATTCAGAGATAATACCTATCGCTGAGTTTAAAGGCTATATTTGCACTGATAAAGGAATTAAATCTTAAAATCATAACTTGCCTTTTGCGACTTAGATTAAATTAAATTTTGACCTACCAGACATCAGATGCTTATAGTTAAATAGATTGTCCATTTCTTAGATAGACAGAAAGATAGATAAACTCTTTATTGACACAAGGGTAACAGATACAACAAAAAGAAATATCTTATGAATACAATGGGCGGTCTGAAAGAAAGAAAATATTAGTTCTAGATTGCTATTTTAACTAGACTAAGTTTATCTTACTAGTACGCTACTGCAAAGAATTCCTTAATATTTTTTGTTCGCTGTATTACATCGACCCTTAAAAACTTTAAATAAATCCAAAAGTTATTAGTTATTATTAATTGAAAGAATTACGGTGTTACTAATTTTCGAAGCGCATGTAACTTATAACATAAAAAGAATCATTTTATCTTAGGATAGCAAAATAACACTTGATGTTTGCGACACGGCCGCCCGTAACAGGTGCAGTATCACTCGGAATTCTAATGTAAAATTGAATGTAAAATAATAATGTTAAATGGAATTGTAATGTATATTTCGTGTGATACTGTACTGTGCATGCCATACCAAGACATCAGCATAGCTGAGATCAGGAGGGTGATCACGAAACTTTGATTACAATGAAACAGGTTAAATTTCCATACTATCTATGCACATACCGCCGCGTATTTAAACTCCATACAAATTTGTGTTTCTATCTATTGCAATCGAGCTACGATCGCCCAGCAGATCAAAAAATCTCATTGGTAATTTCACTAGCTACAGTGCCCTTTAAACCAAAATACAGCAGTGTTTGCACACTATTGCTTGCCGGTAGATTTTTTTTTTTTTTTTACTTCAAACTTGTCTAGCATTTGACCACGCTCTCACCTGATGGGATGTGATCGAAGGTGTAGCATGCTAGCCAAGTAAATACATATTCACTCTTCTCTTGAACACGCCCAGGTCATATTTCGCCGGAAACACAGACGCTGGCAGGGCATTCCATTCCTTAGCCGTTCTAATTAAGAACGTGGAATCAAATCGCTTGGTACGAATGGGTGGTATTTCGACCACGAAAGGATGACGCTTAGCCGAGCGTCTAGTAGTCCGGTAGTGGAATGGTGATGAATAGAATAAGAATAGTTGGCAAAGCGGTGGTACCTACCTGGACGAACTTTGCAGAAAATACCTGCCACCTAGTAATATGCATTGCATTGATATTGTTTGGTTACAAAATTGTTGTATGATCAAATCGCTACTGGTTGTCGATTGCCCCACCTTGACAGAATTAGTACGCCGCCATGCCATAGGCCCACGTAATATGACCCGGCATACATATGGTCTTTATTCCTCACCCTTACATCACAAGGGCAAACGTAAAATTTATGTCACATCCCGAAATACCGACCAAGTTCAATGTTGACATTTGTATTAAACAATACAGGCTGCTCCATTGTCCCATGATATTTGGCTTTCGAATCAAATGTCGCCGAAAGGTTGGTAAATTGGCAATTTTGGATATTGTTTCGAGGAAAATGTCGCAGATTCATTATGTTCCGCGGAAACAAAAGTTTTCCTTGTCATCTGCGGGATTACGTGATTTCTTTGTTGTCTATATAAAAAGAACCAGTGATTACGGCATGTTTACCAAAGTGAATAAACCTTTTACTTATCTGTTTTATAAAGATCGACACAGAGAGTATTTGAACCTTTAGCATCAAAATGCTTAAATCTTTGGCATCGTTTATATTTAAACAAAACAATGTCACAACATTTTTTATTGCAATTTCTTTGGTTATGATTTTTTACTATTTGCTTCTAAGTCAAGCAGCAATCTCCTAAAATGACAAGCAAAGCGAATAAGTAAATAAATATTGTTGGGAACATTTTACAAAACGCCATTTAGTCCCAAACTAAGCAAAGCTTGTAATATAAGAACCAGATAACTGATACAATACTTAGATACTTTTTCGTTTGTATACATACATGTGTTATCAGGCCAGTCAATACCGTGGTATCTTTTGCTGTGGACACGTTTTTAAACAACAGAAGCGTTTCAACCTTATAGCTGAAGTTGAAGTTGAAGATAAGTTTTTAATATTAAAATTAACTGTTATAATTATATAAGTCATAGGATGGGAGACGCCTTGGCTCCTGAAATACAGTATTGTCACTAGTTTGAGAGTCTATGGACTCATATACGTATGAAACCCTTTTATGTCAATAAATGATTATTTAATTTATGTGATTTGATTTGAAGTATATAATGTAGAAGATCAGGGGGACATGATTTACTTAACAATCCAAAAATAAAAATCTCATATTATATCTTATCTTATAACATAATTTTCATTTTTTAAACTTCACGTCTACTTTATAAAGCAAACTTTACTGAATGCGTTTCTAAGTTAACCATTAAAAATCTATTGGACTATTTTTCACAATTAAACCCCCAATATCCTGGCTTAATTGCTTTTAAGCTTACACAGACATCGTGTTTGACAAATGAAGAGTTAGCGTGAGCAATACAAACCACCACCCTGTAGCCACCGGGATAATAACTGTTACCAAAACTACTTTACAGTATATTTACGATCAGAGACTTACCTTTTTTATATGATGTGACGAACTAGTCGTTCACCTGATGTTGTGCATCACAGTAGCTGCTGTCTCTTCTTACGACAAATGGCTTTACTAACTCCGTGATTATGAGAAAAATTTCACATGGCACATTTAAGTGCCAATATGACATTCATATATATAAGAGTCACACACGATAATAATAAGTAGGAAATTTACGTCATATTGGCATTAAACAAGTTATATAATGTCGCGAGTATTTAGTAGTCTCAAAATGATTTGATATTTGACAGCCACAATGCAAAGACAAATACCTATGCCTATTTTTATTGCTCTCTTTGTGCAAGAAAAATTATGCGGTTGTTGTCGAAAGATAAACTACTGCTTAAATTGTATAATGCAATTGGTAACAAAATCGGTCTCTCGCCCCCGTAGGATAATCATTTTATTCAACAAATATACAGTTACTGAATTATTATTGACACACCGACTGTCGAGGGACGATAAATTGAATGTGTGATTGGAAAATCGATAGACGCGCTGCGTTGTGTAGTTTGGGCTTATTTACTTTTGAGCTAATATTATTTGGAGGTACAATTGGGTATTTTCATATTCAAGTTTTGACTTTGTGCCAATATTGATGTCGACTCTGTGTCACATACTCTAAAGCTAAACGAAATTAACATATTTCCGCCTTTTTCATTTCCCCTTTATTAGAAGATACCACCATACTTTGAGTTTAGTTTTAGAGAATGTGACACAGAATCGACACCAGTTGTTAAGTATTTTTACTTAACTACTGGTGTCAAATTACTAGTTTTACAACCAATGTTATGTACTAGAAGTTCTTGGCCTAGGTTATTTGCTTTTGGGTTTTCGTTTATGGGAATTTATTTCAATAACTTCCATCCTCCAAATGTCAGCACTTTAATTCATTTCTGCTTATAAAACATTGCCACGAAAATCAAAGAAATAAAAAAGCCACTTGGCAACATTAAAGTCAAAGTTAATGGAAACGTACTATTTCATAAGAGATTTGCGCTTTAGGGAAAATGATAATCCGATTTCGGATAACCTTGAAGGTAGGTTAGCTACGTTATTGAAAATGGTTGACTCCAGCAGAATATCTGTTTGAATTGTAATTCTTAATCTTATCATTTTCTCGCTGCGGGAAATTAAATGTTAAATCATTTTATAAGTCTGAACTTTTGTAATTTTATACCTATAAGGTAGCTAAAGAAATACTGAACATTGAGCTGGTAGTAGTAGTAGTAGTACATACTATTTTGTAAATATTTTAAGCAGCACCTTCTAGCCCCAAACTAAGCAAAGCTTGGCACCAGATGCCTGATACAATACTTAGATATTTTTGTTCGTAAATACACACATAGAATACGACATAAAAGACAGAAGAAACATCTATGTGTATCTCACAAATATATGTCCTGATTGGAAATTGAACCCACAACTTACGGCTCAGAAGGCAGGCTAAGCTATCGGATCATAACTATGTATTGCGTATTATCTGTATTATATACAGTTTGAACTTATTTAATTGGATACTATCAAACTTGTTTTTTCTGTACAGTACAAAGCATAGCTATAGCACTAAAATCACGCATCCTGATTTAAAAATCAGGGTAAATAATCTACTGAGAATATTTTAATCGGCAAACAACAAGATTCACTATCAGCCATCTACGTTTTAGAAAAGCGTTTATTGCAGGACGTCGAACTCAGTACTATTATTTATTCTCCAGATTTCTCCGGCACGAAAGATTGTTAGCCGTTTCAAAACCGATAGTAGATATATGTATATCTTCTTATTTAGCTCAACTTTACGTTAAACATACAAATGCCTAAAGCCGTAGGTTATTCTACATATAATAATAATGCGAATAAAGCTTAGGATTGATGTACGTAACGATTAGCTAGCCGATCATATACTTGATTGCTACTTATGTGCACAACTGTGCACATAAGTAGCTTCTAATAGCTTCTAGTAGTAAGTATTCTTAATTTGTAAATATCCACACTAACTGTATTGGATTGGGACTGTATTTGGATATTTACAAATTAAGAATGAAACTTCTGTTGCAATCAAAGTTCCGTGATCACTCTACAGGATAACATACCGAACCGAAATACTTCCGCAAATGATATCATGGCATTCGATCCACGCGCTTCGTCGGAATGAAATCAATTTCAGAGTTAGTACCCGATCGAGATATCGGGTGTATACCGTTCTTCATTAACTCGATTTTATCGCCAAAGATTTTTAATAATTGGAACTCAACTCAGATTTTTGACGGGCGATTAAAGATTTTAACTTTCTAAGATAAATCTTTCTCTCGATATCGCTTCTGCGAAACCGTTATCGAAATCGATGGGATACCGATCTTGGAAGATACATCGCCTTCAATTACTTGAACTTCCGAACTCTTGTTGAGCAAAATGTAACAACAAATATTTATTAAAAAGTTATCCGTAATCGAAACATCATGAACAAATATGATTTACAACTCCACACTTATAGAATTGAATGTTTTGTTCCAATTTATATCTTCAAAATTTATTGCCAAATCGATTATTTCAATTGAATGGCGTGATCTAAACAATAACGCGCCGAACATTATGAAATTTTTATATAAACCCTATCAATATTTGATTAGCCCGATAGCTTACTTTATAGTAACTCTGCCTTCTGAGCTGTAGGTTGTGGGTTCAATTCCCACTCAGGACAAACATTTGTATGATAGCATCGATGTTTATTCTGTGTCTGGGTGTTAAATATGTATATGTATGTATTTACAAACAAAAAAGTATCTAAGTATTGTATCAGTTATTTGGTTTCCTTAGTACAAGCTTTGCTTATTTTGGGACTAAATGGCACTATTTTTTTTTATGTTAAGTAATGACGTGACGAGCTAGCCGTTCGCCTGATGTTAAACGACACAGCTGCCCATATCAGCTGCAGTGTCACTCGGAACTCTAAAGTATAGAGTGTCGCATGACACTGCACTGCACACGTCATCCTGAGACATCAGCACAATCTAGTAATAAGATTACTAAACTGTGAGATCAGATCATAAAGTCTCATTTGCCCAGTAATTTCACTAGCTACAGTGCCCTTCAAACCGGAACACAGCAGTGCTTGCGCACTACTGCTTGGCGGCAGAATAACTAGCAAAGCGGTGGTACCTACCTAGACGAACTTTGCAGTAAAGTCCTAACACCTAGTAAAACTATGTGAAGTGTCCACAAATATTTATTTATTTATTATATTCCGTATCTAGCCTACATATATGTATAATTCACGCTAACAATCGCACTTATTCGAGTTGGCTTTACATTTTATTGTTTTCAAATCAGCTAAGGCTATGGAACGCGACGCTTTGAGATTTTATCTAAAGCTAAATGTTTCGTGAATAAAATTGGTCGCGCTCGTTGGAATCGGATCTCGATCGTGTGATCGGACGACGATATCGATACGCACACGATCGTATCGATGTTACGTAATTATAGTTTAAGTTGCATTATTCGGGGAAGCTGTGCATTATGCATAATTTAATCTGTTTTGCACAAACTTTAACGATTTACTGATATAAATCTGAATTCTTACACATCTTCTTCAAGTGATTTTTCTCAAATTTTCTGAGCATTTTAATGATATTTTGTAACTTCAAATAATTAAAATTAATAATGCTTAAGAAGTTAGTTTATATGAACTAGCTTCTGCTCGCGGCTTCGCCTGCGTGGCCTATAGGAAACGAAGAAGAATTTTTGCATAAATAATTCAACCACCCATTTCACCATCGAATTTTGAAAATCCCTTTCTTATTGGATACCAACACTTTACAAAGAATACACTCTTTAAATTTCAAGTCTCTAGGATTAGTGGTTTAGGCTGCGCATTGATATATAAGTCAGTCAGGAATTTTATATGCATATTTAAAATATATATAGATATATAAAATAGATAAATTACTGTGGACGAAAAAAATTGCTGCTCTTATGAAATTGAAGCAAATAATAACATAACTTATGTAGGTTATAACAGTTCTAAGAATGCCATTACAGCACAACTGAAAGGAATTTCTTCTAGAGAACACAGGAGCGATGACCAACATGATACAGTAAAGTTTATGATATTCAAGAAATTAAACTCGTTTCTTTAAGCTGTTAAGTTGAATGTTAAGTTATACAAAAGTGGTCTGTTTTCTTAGAACTATGACATTTTTTCTGCTTTAGAATGTATATGGTTTAAAATTGCATACACGTGACTAGGATATAGTACATTATACATTACAAGTTATTACAAGTTTATTATTGCTCTTGCAGCAGTATGCAAGTACAACATCCATTGAGATTCATTCCTAAAAGTTATAAAGAGTAAAGTAAGTGATAGTGATTGAAAAAAATCATTGTGTGTTAAAAACTAGTCGTATGCTAAATTATTTTGAACTCAATCCATAGTCAGTGATACGAAGTGCTTAAACCTTGAGAGGTGTCAAGGGAATAGAACGAAGTTCCTTTCTATTAATTAGTGAAGGAATTGTAATAAAATTTTATTTTTCTTAAGTTATATTAAAAAAATTATTATTAACAAATCTAAAGTAAATAGAAAGAATATTAATATAATATGAATGTGAAATAGCAAGACGAAATGATAACAACTGGCTTGCTTTCTATGAGAAAAAGAGAGAGAGATTGACAGAGATACACGCGCACGCCGCACGGCTTCAAAAAGTGTCGTTACAACTTTTAGTCTTAATTTTTTCCGTCTACCCTCCTTTCGCAACGCGCGATAAGGAACTTCGTTCCAAAAATAAAAACTAGACCTTGATCAATATGCCTTTTTCTGCTCTCTCTCTTCCGTCAACCATTGTCGGGCTATAATAATACATGTTTCACCATCTACAAAAAAAAAAATTTGGACTATATAGTGGCCGCGATGACCTATAGACAGTCCAAATGCTCCAGCTCACTACTAGTAGGTAGCGTGCTATTGAATATAACAATGAAAATATCCCTTGTTTGGCCAATCAATCCCGGCTGTTTTTATTCGTAGTTTCACCCATGATCATTCAATAAGTTATAAAGTATTAAGATAATCAGCGCTTCAACATCTAATCACATACAAATGAGGCACTAACTAATCCTTGACCATCAATTACCTATATCAAATGAACCGTCACGATTCCCTCGAATCATTAATTATGATAATCCGATTAATTGAATTAAATGGTGTTTATCGCAGAACCACAAATTATCCTATCGTGTGTAACGAACTTTAGACAGGCCTTAGGTATGTAGTCCGCTGAAGAGACAGGCTGTTTATCGTTTCTTCGTTAAATTCAAATTTCAAATCCAAATTAAATCGAATTATAAAATGAACATTAGTATTAGGTACTAACGATAGTGTCACCGGGATCGTCCATTTTTTATAAAAATATATATAAAATATTTTGATGACGCTGATACTTATCTAGAAAAGAAAAAGAAAAAATTAAATGACTCTGTGGCTTACAATTGAAAGGATGAGATCAAAAACGGTTTAACTGATTTTTTTTCACAAAATGACTTATGATTATCGTTGGATTCAGCGTGAAATTCTCTACAGTAATACATTCTCAAAATGCCGATATGAGGCTTAAATCTCGAGATTTTTGACGGTTTATCTGACACAGGAATACAGTTCGCTTAGCATAAAAACATTATTATATTTATCATATTATACTATATTTTTATAGTAATTTTACGAATTAGTACTATATTTTGTATTTTAAAAAGAATTTATACATTTTCAAGCAACTGAAACTTACATAAACCTTTTCTATTACTTAATACGCACTCTACATAAAAATGAGGCCGTTGAAGTTTAAAGTTAATTTTCTCGAAAATATAAATTTGACTGTTAAGCTCTTTTTATTCTGACCCCTTGAATTAACAAAATCGTTAATGGTTCAGGCTAGATCTTGTTTAGAACCGTAAGTATTTATGAAGATTTACTCGACACAGATAATAATAAATTGGTCTAATTTTCTGTATAATTGAAAAATACACATTAAGTATCCAATTTACATACAAAACTATATTAGCCAGTGGGCAAATCGACTTTCGAAATGTCAAGGTTACATAATATTATGGTCAATTTGTTATTCAGCATTGTGTGGCTTAACTTAGCCCTAGTATGGACTGTAGACCTTATTCCAAAGTGTCGCATAAGGGCTGGCGCAGACGAATGGGAAGCGACGTGCTCCGCATTTGGAACGGCCCCATTAACTGGCGTCGCTTTTGAGATGCAAATGACATTTTTTTTTTCTTCATAAAATCTCTTCATTGAATATTTCAAGCCGAGGCTCGTGGGTGAATTTATTTCTTTCCTCCCGATGAGCGAGTTGGAATGTCAACAGTTTTGATTTTCGGTTCGCTTTCGTTTGATACGTTTTTGAATAATCAGAAAATATACTTATCATCATGCACTCAATAATTCATTCTAAATAATGAGTGTTTGTAAGTAACAGATGTAATTTACGGACGTACATTGTATAAGATGTGACTTTCAAATCTTTCACTCCTCTCACACCGGGCTGTCATCTCCAGGATCCGACAGCTCGTTGTGACCCTTAGTTTTAAGTTTCCGATTACTGAATATTCCTCTAGCGTAGTGTTTCAATAAAGAGTTTTATCTATCTATTACCAAAAACACCGTTTTTTATGGTAAGAAATGACGTGACGAGCAAGTCGTTTGCTTAATGTTAAGCGACACGGCTACCCATATCTGGCGCAGTGTCATTCGGAACTCTAAAATATAAAACGTGACACTGCACTGCGCACGTCATCCTGAGACATAACACAGTCCAGTACTAAGATTACTAGACTGTAAGATAAGGTCATAAAATCTTATTTGCCCAGTAATTTCACTTTCTACAGTGCCCTTCAAACAGGAACACAGTAGTGCTTGCTCACTATTGCTTGGCAGCAGAATACCTGGCAAAGCGGTGGTACCAAGATGAACTTTGCAGAAAAGTCTGACCACCTAGCAAAAGCACTGTAATATAATATAATATAATATAATATAATATAATATAATATAATATAATATAATATAATATAATATAATATAATATAATATAATATAATATAATATAATATAATATAATATAATATAATATAATATAATATAATATAATATAATATAATATGATATAATATAATATAATATGATATAATATAATATGATATGATATAATATAATATAATATAATATAATATAATATAATATAATATAATGTAATATAATATAATATAATATAATATAATATAATATAATATAATATAATATAATATAATATAATATAATACTTTAAAGTTATATTCCTGAAACAATAGCACATCAAAATTCAAAACTCGCTCCACCAAAAGTGTAAGCAAAGCACATGAATAGAGTACATCACCAATAATCGCCTATTGTGCCCCACGCGCCCCTAGCCACAGTTTAAACAATAGTTACCGCGTTATCCTGGCTCCATGTTGTCACATAATGTCAGTATCGGAAGGGCTCAAAGTGTCACCCCACTATACGAGTGCACTTGCTGCATGTTATCCAGATATGTTGCGAATTTGCTTCGGCACTTTGAATGCAGATAATTCCATTGTTAACGCTTCGCCATATGGGCTACATGAGAAGAGACAGTTTTATAGTTTATCTCTGATTGCCAATATCGAGAGCACAAAGTTTGTATGTGTGTAGCTTTTGATTACAGCGGCGGCGTTTGGTGATTGAAGGCAATCAATTTATAAAAATGAATTATATATTTTTTTTATGTTAGTGAATGATGTGACAAGCTAGTCCTTCACCTGATGTTAAGCGCTGCGGCCGCCCATAACAGAACAGTGTCACTCGGAACTCTAAAACAGAGTTTCACACTGCACTGCGCACATCATCCTGAGACATCAGCACAGTCTGGTAGTTAGGTTACTCGACTGTGAGATCAGATCATAAAGTCTCAATTGCCCAGTAATTTTACTAGCTACAGTGCACTTCAAACCGGAACGCAGTAGTATAATCATATTGTGAACTTTTCTAAACAGAAAAAAAAAATTTTGAAACTGAAGTGACAATCGGTTGTAAAATAACAAACAAAAGTACAATTAAGTGGCTTTAGTACAAGGGTGAATCACAATGGAGGCCGCAGCACGGGCCACGTTGAGTTTACCCTATCTGCGGACGACGTTCGCTACATTTAAACAATGTAAACTTTAAGTCAGTATATAGCCGGCGTGTTTTTGGAACGACTAAATCGGTGAAGTTTTTAATTTAATTAAAAAATAATTAAAATAAAAAAGAAATGTAAATCCAAGCTACTGGTGATTTCGCGTGACTACCTTCCATCACGTTAAGCGTGGTGCTTATAGAAGTTCGATCATAATACCCATTCCCAATTGGTAATGTTAAGAATGGCTGTGGTCAATATTCAGTACTTCGGAGGGCATTTCAGCTGTTGTCGTCACAATAGTCGTTATCCAAGACGGTACCACCGCTTTGCCAGTTATTCTGGCACCAAGCAATAGTGCGCAAGCAATAATGTATTCCGGTTTGAAAGGCATTGTGTGAGTACAAGCTAGTGAAATTACTGGGCAATTGAGACTTTATATCTGATCTCGCAGTCGAGAAATCTCAACAGACTGTGCTTATGTCTCGAGATGATGTGCGCAGTATAGTGTCGAGCGCAACTTTATGTTTTAGAGTTCCGAGAGACACTGTTCTATTATGGATATCCGTGTCGCTTAACACAACAAAAGACTAGATCGTCACATCATTCAATAACATAAAAAATCTTTGCGCAGCTTAAAAATTTGGAGACCAGGGCTAACTAAATAATCTATGTGTGTGATCGTTAAAAAAATACACTAGAAGAAGTTGTAAGTTTTAAATAGTTTGAAAATAAATAAAACCAAAATCTTCGCGTTTGCCTATCTGCTAACAGCTAACACGACTTTCACTACCGACCTAACACAATCTATGTCGCATTTGTCCCATCTGTATGGCCAGCGTTCGCAGTTACCCTAATTTGTTATTACTGTCAACCGCCAGACTACTTACGGTTGCGTTATGCTAATAATGGTCTCGACAATTGACAACGCCCTTGGAGTTTGTATGTATTTTCCCCCAAGCAGATGTTTGGGTAACACGCAAAGTACGTGGCTTGTTCGTGCTCGGGAAAATATAGGCCAAGTACTGAGCATCGTTAATAAAAGAGTAAAATAAAATGCGCGGTAGGGACGGGAATTGGTTAGGTTGGGTTAAATTATTAGATCAAACCGGCAGACCATACCAAAAGTTTATATTCAGATTCAGATTTTTTATTGACCTTATAACAGTGGTTTGTTACATTTGGCACGTCAGTTACAATAATTTGTGAAAACTTATCGACACTTAAGAAATATAACAAAAAATTCATTACCTACGACAGTATGGTCGAATGTGAAATATCAGATTAGTATAATAATTTCATTCTACTCTATTGTCAAATGTCAAATATAAAGATAAGTATAATACTATTTTCATAACGTCACTATTGTCAAAGGTCAAATATAAAAATAAGTATAATTTAAATTAAATTTGCAAAACATCTTGGTAACAATGGTAACAATAATTAACTAACTTACTTTGTACAGAAAAAAAAGTTACTCAATATCCTCACATAAAAAAGAGCGTTCAGTCAAATTCATTTTCATAAAGTCATTAAGCTTGTAGAATGCTTTCTTGGCAAAAAATTTTTAATTAAATCAAGAATTGACAAGTTTCTCAAAGCAACTGGCAACTTATTGTACATAATTAGTTTATTATATCCATTTTCTCGGGTACTTATCTTTGTCAGTATGAATTTCTATAAGACACCTATAAATGTATAAAGATACAACAGTCATTATTTTTTTTATTAATTTAGGTTGAAATACTAGATGGTAGGACTTTTCTGAAAACTTCATCTAGGTAGGTACCGTTTTGCCAGATATTTTGAAGCAAAGCAGTAGTGCGCAAGTACTAATTTGTTTTAGTTTGAAGGGCATTGTAACTAGTGAAATTACTGGGTAATTGAGACATTATGATCTGATCTCACAGTCAAGTAATCTTATTACCAGACTGTGCTGATGTGTTAGGATGATGTGCGTAGTCCAGTGCCGTGCGAAACTTTATATTTTAGAGTTCTAAGTGGCTTAACAGCAGGTGAACAACTAGCTGGTCACATCATTCATTAACATAAATTTATATATTTAAATGATCCTACATAATCTCAATTAGTAACCACAGAACTTAACTAAAGATATCCATTTCATAAATTCACACAGAATAATTCGTCTTTATTCTATGTAAAACCTACAAGATGGTTAATCACTTCCAACTTTAACATTATATTTTAAAACCATTACTTTTGTATTACGATGCCTCGAACCATTTGCCAACATAATGTAGCTCGATAAGAATGCTCTCAGGAACAATATTAATCTCGCTGTGATTCATTTGTTATCGCTCAAACTTGCATACATGGTTGTATGCGATAAATCAAATGTAAATGTGTTGGGTGGAAGGCACATTGCTTTCTTTTCTTACAATACGAAGTAATCACACTAATCACACTAATATTATAAAGGCAAAAGTTTGTATGTGTGTATGTGTATATTTGTTACTTCTTCACGTTCAAACGGCTGAACGGATTTCCATGAAATTCGGTACCAAGGTAGCTTAACATATAGGCTACATTTTATCCCGGAAAAGTGAAATGTTCCTGTGGGATAAGCAAATAATGAAAATACTTTTTATCCGCGCGTGAAACCGCGGGGTGCAACGAGTATCAAATATTAATGAAATTACTAAATAAATATTTGTGGGCATTTCACACAGCGCCATCTAGCCTCAAACTAAGCAGAGCTATGGGAACCATGTTTTAAGTATCTAGGTTTTTTTGTAGATATATACGTAGAATACAATGAAACAGCCACAGAACAAACATCGATTTTCATCATGCAAAAGTTTGTTCTGGGCGAAAATCAAACCTACAACCCACAGTTCGGAAGGCAGTTACTACCAACAGAGCTATCGGGCCAGTCAGTACTGTTTTAAATTGATGTTCATTTGTTTGTATTTTGTTACAATTTCACCTGAAACAAAAGGAAGTGAAGCGTCGAAATAGTAACTTCGCCTGTTATAATAATGTCTGTAGGTAAAGAAAAAGTTATTTCCATCAATTTTATTTCTAACAGTAGTTTTTACCCCAGTGTTTTAGGTTGTAGTACGTAAAAGCCTGCAGATTTTACGCAACACTCAACAGAAAATTGTAAAAACTAGTGATTTAACTTGCCTGATCCTCTCATCGTTTCACTTTTAAGTTATTCCAACTGGAATGCATGATTCATAGAAGTTATTAAATCACGCGGTTAAAAGGATAAGTCGTAACTCTTAAGAATCCATTTTGTGATTTCGTACTCTGAATTGAATCATCGTTTCTTGGATTTTAATATATTCATATGGTATTTCATATCTGTTTCTTAGAATTATAATTCTCTCTGTTATAAAATTTATTTCCATATTACCGGTAGTTTTGTTAACTAAAACTTGTGTTCATTATTATCATAAAACTTCCTTACGCACGCTTGACTTGGGGAGTAAGCTGGCGAGGCGAACGGAAGTTGACAGTTGTTGGTTAACATAGATCTCAATTGTCAACACATTAAAGTCACAAATTACTTAAAATTTGTATTATTCTGTTGGTATGTCCGGTAAAATGACAATTTACAGTAATTGTCGAGATGGCGACATAAACAAAAGCAAAAACAAAGTCGTACCGGCCGATAGATGTAGATTATATATGGAATCTCCGATTCCCGACTCCGATTTTCCTAATCGAAAAAACGAGTGTGCTTTCGAAAGCACACTCGTTTTTTCGTATATTTTGTTTTATTTTATTGTATTTTCTATTTTTAAAGAGTTTTTGATTTATGGATTTTTGTTTTATCTGCCATAATATCATAACTGTTTTAGACGCAAAAGAGTGCGCTTCAATTGTTTTTTTAAATGGTGATTTATTTTTACGCTTCGAGCAATTATATTTTCTAAATTCTCTAAGAGTTTTACGTGTGCATTCTATTGTACCTGATCATCCCCATCAAGCAGGAAGGAATGTAATGTCAAACAGGTTTTTCCTATTGCACTCTACAATACACAGTACTTAAGATTATTATTTGCATCTATTGATATGCTCTGTCCTAAAATTCATTTATTTGATTCATTTGTTTACCGAGCTTAGTAATGTTAATAAAACTAGGTACTATTCACTAGGTGGTAGGACTATACTGCAAAGTTCGTCTAGGTAGGTACCACCGCTTTGCCAGTTATTCTGCCGCCAAGCAGTAGTGCGCAAGCACTGCTGTGTTCTGGTTTGAAGGGCACTGTAGCTAGTGAAATTAATGGGCAAATGAGACTTTATGATTTGATCTCACAGTTTAGTAATCTTATTACTAGATTGTGCTGATGTCGCTGGATGACGTGCGCAGTGCAGTGTCACGCGAACCTTTATTCTTTAGAGTGCATGGAGTACTGCTGCCACCTATGGGATGGGTCTGCTAAATACCAGCTGGAAGCCTTAGACTCTATCGAAAAGCGTGCTAAGAGGCTCGTAGGTAGCGACTTGTTTGAGGCCCGACTGCAAAGCCTCGACCATAGACGCAAAGTTGCCAGTTTATCGGTCTTCTATCGAGTGCATTTTGGAGAGTGTGCATTGGAGTTGCACAATCTGATTCCGCCGTCACCGTTCCACCATCGGACAACCAGATGTACGAAAAAGCGCCACCGGTACATGGTTAATATCCCACATGTGCGAACAAAGAGATTTGGCTCCACATTTATCATGCGAACAGCCAAAGAGTGGAACGCTTTACCGGCATCCGTATTTCCCGAAAACTACAACCTTGGAGTCTTCAAATCGAGAGTGAACAGGTATCTTCTAGGCAAGCGTGTTACATCCTAGACTGCATCGTCACTTACCATCAGGTGCGATAGTGGTCAAGCGCGAGCCTATCAAACAATAAAAAAAAAAAAAAAAAGTTCCGAGTAACACTGCAGCTGATATGGGCAGCCGTGTCGTCTAACATCAGGCGAACGGCTAGCTCGTCACGTCATTCCTTAACATAAAAAAGTCATTGTTCTGAAATACTTTCACGGAATTTAATAATATCATAATCATCATCGTCACCAATAAGATCATCATTATCATCATCATCAAACTGTGATAGTTCACTGCAGAGCTATTGCTACGATTTTACATTAGAGCATTATTATTATCTTCTCTCAAGGCACTTCTCTAAGTCCAGTCTTCTAATATTTTCATCCAACTACTTCTAGTCAACGGGTATCTTCTAATATCTTCTTAATTAAACTGAAATTGTCCATGTATAATGTTTAGCGAAAAAACTAAGAAATATAGATATATAGATTTTTTTGTGTATTATTTACTTCAATAGATTTCTTTCAAAAAAAAAATACTAGTTAATTGAAATTCTAGAAAAAATGTACAATACATCATGTTTCTATAGCCAAGCCTTTACACTACTTCACAACACGATAAAACCGAATCAATAGTGCTCTCGTACCGTGCCAAGACGTAATAAACGCATGAAAAGTGAACACAGCAGGATCATTTGTTCTACGTTCCAACATCACCACAGCAGTTTTTATTGCGTACGAATAAAGCTCAAAACAGAGCAACATCAAGATAGGTCTTATGTAAACATGTCAGTGCTAGAATGAAATTAATGATGCCAGTATTGCAAATCGTTTGTTCTGTTGGAAACTTGTAGCGTGGCAGATGGTCTTTGTTATGTGATTTTTCCCACAGCAGCTGAAGGTAACAGAATTTTTCTCTGAAAATAATATTTAATATTTATTTTTAATTTTTCAATTTTTTTTTTAATTTAATTTCTATTTAAATTTATGGTATTTTAATTTTAATTGATGATTTTGTTATTTTCTAATTTCGACCTTTTTATTTGTTTATATGTTTTTATTTGGTGCTGATTGTGATCCTAGTTGGTCTAATAATAAATAATAATAATAAATAAAATATTGAATCAACTAATCAATTTTTTTAAATATTGTATGTGATATTTAATTATTTCACAACAAACCGGCTTAGGCATTTCATCCCTGTTAATTGAACCATTGCAATCTAAAATCTACACAAACAAATTAGCATACAAACATAACGTTGTACTTTTATATTATACTAGCTGGGCCCCGTGGTTTCACCCGCGTAGTGATGAAAAAGATGTAAAATAAATAATAACCTATTCTCAGACCTACAAAATGTAAATATAAAATTTCATCAAAATCGGTTCAGCCGTTTCGGAGGAATATGGTAACAAAGACTGTGACACAAAATTTAAAAAGATATAGATTTAATAATTAGCTAGTTATTTTATATTGTTAGCAGATAAGTTTTATCCAGCCATTGAAAAATCAACCTTAAATATAACTAATATGTAACATTATATGTGTCTGCTGCATGTTACCATAATTTTCTAAAATTAAAGTGCTTCATGTGTGAAATGTTGCAAATTTCAAACTTAACTTTCTGAAACTATGTACCTACTATACTATGTAACTACTAAGAACATGCACCTTTCATCGTTTTCGTGAATGTAATGTAAACCCTAAATCAAACGCGCGACGTACTGCATTTGCATACAAGTGGGGTGACAAAGAACAAAGGATATCATGCTTTTTTATTATTTTTAAATACTGCCCGATACGATATCGGCAAAGGCGGCGTAGCGGTGGTTGTAAATCATTAAACCTTTGAAATATATTGTACGCCGTGTGCCATATATTTTTCGCTCACTATAATTTATTCATTCGTAAGATAAAAACTGCAGCACGTGATATTATCAGGAACCGTAATGTGACAATTTAAAGTTAACAATAAGTAGTAGAAATCGTCTCTCAGTTTTAAGCAGAATCAAAAATGTACAGAACTTTGCAAAGAAAATTTGTGTTTTATTAAAACAGTGTTAAAAATAAGTGCTCATTAATCTATCTCTAAGAAACTTTAATACTTTTTTTTAACGAGCTAATGTTGTTAGTCTCTAGCGACCTTTACAGCGTCGCCTTCGCTTAAGGCGCCCAGCCGTCAAAAGTGGGAGGCAACTAGCTAAAGGGCACCCCTGGGGTGCGAGCCTTGGCTTGGGCCGTTGCCGGGATAAGAGGATCGAGAAGACTACGTCCACTGGAAGAGTGGACCCTATTGAAAGTTGCGACCGTTCTATCTAACCTACGGGGACCTACGTCGACCTCGCCGGCGGGGTCGGTGTCTGATTGTGTTACGCTGGTATCCCATACCGGTGCCGAAAGCGGTACCTGAGCCAGAAGTCACTGGTCCGGTGATCCTAGCGCAGCCGATACTACGGCTGCTATAGGATCATCCGGGTCGCTCAAGACGTGTCTTGGGCGGCGACGACGGGGTGAAACTTTAATGCTTCCAAAAACAGTTGAATATGAGTAAAATTAATTTTTAAAAAAAATGAGTGTACTTTAGACCACACGACTGAAGTAAAACTTCTTTAGCTCTACCTATCGGATGGTATAACTTTGTTTTTGCTTTGTTTAATGTTAATGTCGCCATCTTGACAATTGTAAATTGTCATTTTACCGGACATACCAACATAATAATACAATTTTTACTGTGTTATCTTGACAATGGAGATCTACGTGAACCGATTTCCGTTCGCCTCGCATTTACCAGCTGACTCCCCAAGTCAAGCGTGCGTAAAGTAATTTTACTTCAAAAACTGCAATACATTTTGACCGGGATCACAACCACAACCGCGCTATTATTATGCGTCGCTCAATCTTAGCAACACTGATGATATATAATGGTATAGTTTTATTTCTAGTATCGTTATTATAGTTAAATAAATAAAATAAATAAATATTGTCGTAATAATAATAAGTTGAGTCGTCGTGTGTGTTTTATTTAATTGTTTTGTTTGCGATTCAACGGGGCAATGCTGCCAGCATGTTTGGTACGCTACCTACTGGGCTGGAGCGTTAGGACTGTCTAGGTCATCGCGGCTAGTATATAGTCCAAATGTTTTTGTTTTGTAATAGGTAGTGTAGCTAGTAGCATATAGTAGTAGTTTCTATATTATTGTAGTAGTTAGTAAGTTAAACGAGAAGAGACACATTGCCCGTTAAAAAAACATGAATTAGGTACTTCACGTTATACAATTATGCATGTCAGTACTAAAATCTATTAAAATACAACTCAGCTAAGATACACTTTCCCCCGGGTTCTCATATACGTTTGTTAGATTCGTGTCAACTTAGCAGACCAATATTTTTAAGATAAAACGGGTCAGTTTCACGCACAATAAAATATCTAAGCATAATTTTGACTAACCTCAACGTTTCAACCAAGTTACATGTGGTCACGAGGGGACTACCAAACCAAACATCTACGTATTAAATCTACTTATTAAAACTGCCCAATCCATACAAATTTGTGTTTCTTATAGTTGCAATCAAGTTGTGCGATCGCCTAGCTGATGTGTTATATACAAGGTGGAATTTTATTCGTTCTTTTCCTGTGTATGTTTCAGCCCATGCTATAGAATGCTCCCATATAACTAAATAAAAAACTACTTATGAAATAAAACTTAAATCTAGGTATTATCAAACTTAAATTCTAAAGCAAAGCCTTGTGACATTTTTAATTTGAAAATTATCGTGAGTATGACATATTATGTAAGATGAAATAACGTCAGTAAAAGACGAAATTACTCCGACCAGGTTTGTGACATTGAACAAAGCAGGTGTTTAATGCCTACGAAACATTTACAAAGCACTCAGCTGGTGCCCGCGCTGTGTGTACCGTTAAATAGACATTTTGGCTGTCATGCAGTTATTTTAAGACTCACTAAATACTAAAACAAAATCTATTTTTTTTTTAATTGGACCTATTACAAATTACAAATATTCTATAGCATGGTCTGAGTACATATATTTAAGGAAAAGAGTTAATTAAATGCCACTGTGTATAGGATGACCTGGGTACAGCGTCAGCATCGCAAGTTGAGAGGCATGAACGAAAAAAAATTACGCTACGTCACCCATAACATTTGCAGTGCCATTTGGAATAATATTATTAACTTACATTCATTAGTCATAATTCATTAGTGCCAAATTCACAGCGACAGGTACAAATAAGCAATGTTATACTTTTATAATTTTAAGTACCTAATCTGTTATATAATTGAGGGGTACCATTAATTATAATTAACACAGTTATATTTTAAACTTGTAATAAATTATGAATGACGTTTAGTTAGTTGTCACATCAACACGATAAATAGAAATAATCGTTTTTTATAACTTCAATACAATATTTAACTTACCTATAAAAAAATGCAACGTAATAAAAAGGTGATTACTAAATCTAAAGTTATTTTTAAACAATTTTAATTCACCAAAATATTTTTTGTATTATTAATTAAGATAAATCAGAATGTGAAGTTACGTTTAGGCTTAGGTTTAAAGAAATTTATTCTCAAATAAGACACAACTTATTAAAAATCCAAGTGGATATAACTGTATAAACCTAATTTTTGACAATGCTAAAAAGTCGATTGTATGAATTTAATATATTCAAATGTATATTAGACTGGCCTGAATATATTTGTACGGCGCATAAAACAACAGTTTACAGTATAATGTAGGTAATATATTGAATGACATAAATATCTCATTCCGTGTTCTCTTAGCATTTTAATGTGTTGATCTTATGTATACCCTGTGAATTTTCTCATTATCACTTCAATCATAACTTATGATAATCTATTTATTATTCAAAGAATTTCATTAGAAACTTCTTGAATACAAGATTTCTACGATACCGGCGTGTGACCGTATCAACATTATCTGGAATTAAGTACACAGAAGCGACTTTTCGTCCGCCGCTACTATTGTATATTCTGTGGCTATTATACAGGCTGGTTAATTACAAGCCAAAATTTTGCGGTACTTACTAAAATTTTGCACAAATCACACTATATACATTATCGGCTTGAAGACGTCAACTGCTGAATACATGCTTCCCCCACTAAACGCTTTAAACTTTTATCATATAGATCGGACATAGTACTCGTACGTATGTGCCACAGAAAAAAGACGGACGGCAGTAGCGAGTCGGCATTACCACTAAGAGACATGAATAAATGTATTTTATTTCTTTCTTCATTATTCATTTATTCATTTATTCATTTATTTATTTATTTATTTATTTCTTTCTTTCTTTCTTTCTTTCTTTCTTTCTTTCTTTCTTTCTTTCTTTCTTTCTTTCTTTCTTTCTTTATTTCTTTCTTTCTTTATTTCTTTCTTTCTTTCTTTCTTTCTTTCTTTCTTTCTTTCTTTATTTCTTTCTTTCTTTCTTTCTTTCTTTCTTTCTTTCTTTCTTTCTTTCTTTCTTTCTTTCTTTCTTTCTCTCTTGCTTTCTTTCTTTATTTCTTTCTTTTTTCTTTCTTTCTTTCTTTTTTCTTGCTTACTTTCTTTCTTTCTTTCTTTCTTTCTTTCTTTCTTTCTTTCTTTCTTTCTTTCTTTCTTTATTTCTTTATTTTTTTCTTTCTTTCCTACTTTTTTATGAGCTCTATCTAGAGTTTATTGTATAAATAAACTAAACAGACAATTATTTATTCCCTAACGTTGTATAGTTGCAAAATAAAATGTGTAAATCACGCCTTGCACACCACTCACTTCTCACAAAATTACACACCACATATCACACATCACACAATTGCAATCACACATGACACGTACATCACACACTTGTGGCGGCTTGGCTTAAATAATAGGTCTTTACCTATGAAATTGCCGTTTTGCAGTACAGACTTTTTCAAACAAAAAAAAGTTTTGATTGGCTATGAATTCTAAATTCAAATTAATTTTGTTTTAAAAATATGACATTCTATTTACAATATAAGTCTTTTGTTTATTGATTAGCGTTGTATTTTCATTACATTTCAACATTTTTCCTCATAATGAATACTTTGAAATTTCGTGTAATTTTGGAATATGAGTTCCGTCGTGGCACCAACGCGGCACAAACGACACGTAACATCAACGACGTTTACGGAGAGAACTCTACAAACGAACGTACAACCCGTTATTGGTTTGCTCGGTTCCGTTCTGGGAATTTTGACTTGAAAAATGAACCTCGTGGTCGTCCGGAAACTTTGGTCAACAATGATGAATTAAAGGCGATTGTGGAAGCTGATGAATCTCAATCTACAGCTGAGCTGGTAGCAGCTTTTGATGTTAGCATCAAAACAATATTGGTCCATTTGCGACAGATTGGCAAGATAAAAAAGCTTGATAGATGGGTGCCCCACGAACTTAAAGATCGCCAGCGCAACGTACGCGTCGAGACTTGCCTTGCGCTGCTTAACAGGCACAGAAATTAAGGAATTTTGAACCGAATTGTTACGTGCGACGAAAAATGGATTCTTTTTGACAATCGAAAGCGCTCAGCAAGTTGGTTAGATCCTGGTTCGGTACCAAAGCAATGTGCAAAACGAAAAATGACCCCTAGAAAGGTGATGGTCACAGTTTGGTGGTCTAGTGCTGGTGTGATTCATCATAGCTTTTTACAAAACGGCGAGAGCATTACTGCAGATGTGTACATTGAAGAACTGACCACAATGATGGCGAAACTCGCACGTCTGCAACCAGCTTTGGTCAATCGGCCGTCTCCACTGCTACTTCACGACAACGCGCGACCCCATACTGCACAACAGACCGTCTCTAAGCTGCATGAGTTGGGTTTGGAAGCTCACCCTCAACCGCCATACTCACCAGATCTTGCGCCTACCGACTATTACTTTTTCCAAAATTTGGACAACTTTTTAGCGGGAAAAAAATTCAATTCCCGAGAGGCAGTACAAAACGCCTTTGAAGAGTTTGTTGTCTCCCGTCCTGCTGATTTTTTCAAGAAGGGCATCCATAAACTGCCACAGCGTTGGCAAAGATGCATTGATTGCAGGGGTGATTACTTTGAATAAAAGAAATAAATAAGTTCGAAAAAAAAATACTTTAACTTTTTTCAAACAAAACGGCAATTTCATAGGTAAAGACCTAATATTATAATGAATACTGAGGAGAGTTGAATTCTGATTTAGAATTAGAATGCTGCTACCCATTCTTTTAGTCTTCCTACTTAGGCTCCTACGGCACTTACGGAAGGAGATGAGGTGACTAATTCACACACCGCTACTTACATAGCGATAAATTTGCACTTGTACAATTATTTATTGTAGGTATTTTTGTGATTGTTAAGTTATCCTATAAAGTTTTACCGCTGTTCAGTCATCCTGTATAATTTTCATTATAGTGAGCACCAATCTTAATAAATATTATAATAATGACTCCGGCTACTGAACTACAATTTAGATTACACGATACTCATGATTCAGACTTGGAACGAACTTCAACGACTAGTCATTTGATAGCGATAAGCCTAAGTTGAAGTCAAAGTCAAAGTCAAAGTCAAAAGATTTATTGCAAATAGGCTAATTTTAGCACTTTTACAAGTCAAAATTATACTAGGTACTTAAAATTAAGTTATTTCACTAAGCATATAAAATTACAAAGTGCTTATTGTCAAATAATATAGCAAGCCCATTACAATATGAGTTTGAAAAAAAAGCAGTTCTCTTTCTCACTACTGGTGCAAGCAATCCGGCACAATGCAGAATTGAAAACTTTGATCCGAAGCTTCGATTACAACTGTAAAGAAGAAGCTACAAGAAACTTTACAGTGATGTATTTTTTTTTTTATACTACCCATACATTTGTTTAAATTAATAAAAAACTTATAAATTCTGGTCATTTATATATTGATAAGATGATCCGTGATCTTGAGGTCTCACCACGCGCTGCTGATGTTTAATATTCAAAACTATTTATATAAAAAAGTGGCATTTCGAAGTAAAATAAATAACACTTCTTTATCTTTAATAATGATCAGTTGATTAAAACAATTTCTACGATAAAAAATGCAAAATAAAACTATTGGTAATTTTGCTTACTCGCTTGAGCTTAATGTATCTGACCCAATTATACCCACAGCTATCATGAGGCTTATAATCTGTATTACGTAGATACCTAACTATTGTTCTTTTACGTTTAATATACACAAAATATCCATTCGGTATTAATAATGAACGATTCCATACCCATTGTTACTTATCAGTGAACCATTCCATTGTAAAGATCAGACAATATGTCATAATTATTTAATTAATGCAAGCCCACCCCAGGTTATCAGCGACCTTTATAATTCAACAGTCTACATGCCGAGAATTCAGAACAACATTGACAGTCGAGAATCCCAAAACGACATGCTGCTAAATGTTCAAGCGATTGTTTTACAAACGGTGCGTTTAGTCTTTTTTGCGACTTGAGTTTTTATAGTCTGTGTTTATTAAGATATTAATGCCATCTATTCGCGAATGCGTTCGAACGGAACGTAATCACGTCTACCCACGCCGATCTTAATTATGCGATTGTATGTACATGAACACGCGTGTCAATTAATTTTGTTCGTTTTATTTTATTGTGCGCTCTCAATGTATGCACAGAGCGTACTTTGTTTCAGAAAGTCGAGCTAATTAGGTGGCTAATTTCCGATACGTGAAGTCGTGTACTGTCGTGTTGTCATTGCAACGACAACGTGCGTTGGCGGCTGCCGGTGTACACATAATGTAAAAGGCAATGGAAGCCGGTGCTAAGCTACTATGATACAAGTTGCGATATCAAGATATTTATATGAAACAAAGCTATATTTCTAAGTATGTACTTATATTTCTCATTGCTATATATATTCCTCACTGTAAAAAGATTGGCAAAGTAATGAAAGGATATTCCAACAAATTACTACTAGGTGGTAGGACTATTCTGCCAAGTTCGTCTAGATAGGTACCACCGCTTTGCCAGTTAATCTGCCACCAAGCAGTAGTGTTTTTCACCACAGGAATTCTATACTTTAGAGTTTTTACTTTAAATGTGTAGAAACTTTATTGGTTTAAGTGTTAGTAAAATTAGTTTATTAAGTTGAATATTGTACTGTTTGTTTCTCCTAAAATTAATAAAATAAAATAAAAAATAGAGTTTCGCATTCGAAACTCTATTTTTAATCAACTTAATAAACTAATTTTATTATATTTTTTTTCAGTGTTGTTTAAAACAACACAGCAACTGATGTGGGTAGCCGTATTGCTTAACATCAGGCGAACGTTTAGCTCGTCATGTCATTCCTTATCATAAAAAAGTTAAATTTTCAAGGAACGTAAATAATATATGTACTAAAAAATTATCGTATATAGGGTTTATTACTTTTATACTCCATTACACGCTTATTAGTTAAGTCCGTGACCTCACAATCAAAAATAGTTACAAAATAGCTTCATTAGATAATACGAAACATCATAAAAAGGTCAAGTTGGTTCAATCTAGAGCAGTTACAATATCGGATCCAAAAGGCGTTCTATATGACATATGGGTCGATTCGTGACAAATGTCATGGACAAAACGAATATCTGAAGTTTGGTTGTGAATATGAATGAGATACAGTCATTGACGCGAATTTTTTATCAGAACCCTTGACAGTAGAATGGTAAATGCTCTAGGTAAAGATGTTACACCATGTTTTATACCATACCTAATATCAAAATTTCAATTATGGTGAATTTTTATGTTTATACAATTAATTTAACAGTGCACGTTTTTCGTTAGTAATTTAATATTAAAATACAATAGGAGCATTGTTCGTTGTTAGAGAATGAGTAAACCGCACGAATCCTTGTCAATTAATAATAATAATATAATAATAATATGTGCGGACATCTCACACAACGCCATCTAGCCCCAAACTAAGCAAAGCTCGTATTATGGGAACCAGATAACTGATACAATAGTTTTTTTTGAAAATATATACATATAATACAATATAACACCCAGACACAGAACAAACACCTATGTTCATCACACAAATGTTTGTCCTGGGTGGGAATCGAACCCACAAGCCACAGTTCAGAAGGCAGGGTTACTACCAACTGAGCTATCGGGCCAGTCAATTGTTTATTATATTCAATAATAATATGGAGTATATAGGTATTTAGCTTAGATATATTTATTCTTACACTTCATCTTCCATCAAAAAAAGAAAAATCAATAAAAATGTACATGTTTTTTGTATACTTACATAGATTACTATTACTATTACATTTCATAAGACTAATAAAACACAATTACGTTTAAAACATCTATACTAGCACAGTACATTAAGTACTTTTTTTTATGTTAATGGGAGCAAACAAGCATACGGCCCACCTGATGGGAAGCGGTCACCGTAGCCTATGGACATCTGTAACACCAGAGGAGGTGTCACCAATGCATTGCTTACCCTGTTGGACTCTATACTTTAAATGAAAGTAATAAAAATACTGCATTATAATTTATTAAACGTTTAGAATGAGTTCTAAATGAGTTTGTTGTTCTTTCGCATCACTAGTTATACTATAAATGTAATTATTATCTCTTTTAATTACAAAGAAATTCTACTACGAAATACCTTTTTTCTCTCTCACTTTCTCAAACTTGTGCTACCATTGCATATTTCTCAGCGAGTCTATTTCTTTCCGCCGATGCAGCATCCCATCCTATAATTGGTTCCGAGCTATCTCCGTCATTACATCAGGGCTCTTCCGCTTTTTATTCCGCTTTCCTTCTCTGATCCCGGCCGCGAACATCGTTTGTTTTTGATTCAATTACTTTTTTATGTGCTGATTGTTATCTTGCTCGAGATGATATTGTTTATCTTTGAGATTAATGGGTGGATTCATTTTTTGTTCCGTCAATATCTGGCTAACTGGCTATGTTTGCCAAATCGACCAAGCTTACAAGCGTAATTATAACATTGTTTTTTTATTTTATAGTACCAGTAACTTTTTCGATTGACGATACTGTGCCTATAGATTTTTGGTATAAGTTTCTATTTTTCACATCAACAGCCTACTGTTATTATATTTTACTAATATAGAATGTATCTGTAAGAACAAACAGTCCAATTTAGTTTACCGCTAAGTATAGCAGCATCAGAAAAATTTTTGAAGTGATATCACGAGATATTTTAGTTCCGTTTAATATGCAGTATCAGTAATCTTTCGAAATTATGAGTAGCAGAATGCTAAGTTACGAACATAAAACCTTGAACAAAAGCCTATAATTCTAGTAGCTCTACACAACATTCAACAAGATCTAGATAACCTCTCATTTTTCTCTCTCCAACCTTGTTTATACTGTTTTAAGACGTTATTTTAAAGGACACCACATTACTCATACAGTATCGCGTCTCAGATCGGTATTTCACTAAATGAACGCTTCTCAAACGATATTTATAGCTACGGTGGACATAATTTAATAAACAAAGCAGGCTCCAGCCGACATTTTAATGCCACCTCAGGCATAAGATCTGATAATGGATCATAACTGGTTTTCAGGCTTGGTAGATAGCATTGTAAGGAACTAGTACCACTTCGTTACAGACTCCCGGTAAAATTGCTGGGGCTCCAATCGTTAAGCGAATACACTATCTGCGTTCAAACTATTAATAATAATATACATGGTGCTATCTGATATCCATTGAACGAGTATTTTATACACTGTAAAATTTCAAACCTTTACATTACAAATTTTTTCAAACAAATTATAACAAATAACACTGTTTTAGCTAATAGCTATATTCATTTTTATGATTTCTCAAATGTCATTTACGATACAATTCCTTGTTTTGTATAAATTTGAAGTAATAGTAATATAATACAATTTGATTTAATTAGATATCATTAAGATATATGAACATATTTTTCTAATACATTATAATGGTTTCTGTATAAAACTGTTAATAATAATGAAACCCTGCCTTCTGAACTATGGGTTGTGGGTTCGATTCCCACCCAGGACAAACATTTGTGTGATTAAAATAAGTGTTTGTTCTTGTGTCTGGGTGTTATATTGTATTCTATGTATGTATTTACAAATAAAAAGTATCTAAGTATTGTATCAGTTATCTGGTTCCCATAGTACAAGCTTTACTTAGTTTGGGGCTAGATGGCGTTGTGTGAGATGCCCACTCATATCGTTATTATTATTATTTATTACATGATATTATAAAGGCAGATAGCTGGGTCAATGTGGTACTTGTTTCAGAATCTTGCCACACATAGAATCAAAATATCTCAAATACTGTACCCATACACATGACAAATGACTGGCAGTGTCATATCATCTGAGATCTGAATCGGCCATCCAACAAACGAGAGAGTATAAACATTTACATTTGAGACGTCCAGCGGTCAAGAAACGTGCTTCATTTCGGGCTTATCTAGCAGGCTTTGTTTCCTTGACAGGTGCATTAGTGGTATCACACAGCAATTAAATGCATCAATGGTGCTGAGTCATCGTGAGTTAGTGGTTCTTCTAATTCTTCTTCATGATGCCGAAATGTATCATGATCAAATGATACAGTTTTATAAGCCTATCCGCTTGGAGTACAATCGTCATAGTTTGATTTGATCGTGGAATTCCTTTGTTTTGAAATGGTTGTTGGCCAGGCACAAGTCAAGGTCGAATAAATCGGTTGTTATGAAACCATTGTAGTTATCATGTTCTTAAGGATCTGATTTACTACTAAAATGGCAGCTTCTTTTTGTTATGTATTTTTCTTTCATTATAATTTTGTATATTTCACACCTTTTTTTATAGTAAAATGTTTATTTAGTTGATGTTCGGAGTTAGGTTCTTTTTTTGGCATCGTTTATTTGTATTCGTGTGGTCTTGACCATTGACCCGTTCAAATCTGTGAATAAAACAAAATAGCTTTACCGGTTGTATAATACTTAACTCAATCAATCATCTTTATCGACTAATACGTAATCGGCATTAATTTGTTAACCCGGTTCAAAAGTATGTTAACCATCATATAATTTTGAAAGGTCACCGAACTCTGCACCGAATTAATTTAAAAAATTACTTGGATTAAGAACATTACTTCTTATAAAGCGATTTGGGTGGAAATGGAAAGGCAAACAGCCTATTAAAGTATGAGCTAGTGCCCGCCGGTTATTTCACCGGTGTTTAGGTAGAATCAACTATTAAATGTACATATTTTCACGCACCCAGTATTAGAGGTTGAGTGTCTAAAAGCACTTTTATAGCTTTTAAATAGCAGGTAACAGTTCGTTTCGGCTCCGTCGTAAAATTTTACCTATCAGAGTACAGCCGTCCCATGAGATGTGATGTTACTTAAAGTGAGTGGGATATTTCTACTTTGATGTCTTTTGACAAAAATTGGGTATAAATATAAGCGTGACTCATTAAAGTTTTATGATCCAGTTAATAGTTGGAGAAAAATGCGGCACTATAATTCTGAAAGTGTACATTTGACATAAAACTTCCTTTTACTGTTTAGTTCATTTTATAGATCATTTGTCCTGTTTTTACTTAACAAAATACCATAACTTCTATTTGTGTGAGTTTTAGTTCAGTATATTTTCATAAATATGCATTAATAGAATTACTAACATTCCCATTACCTACTTAACGTTTTGATTTATAATTTTTTTATTTCTAGCTAAGATCAAGCTGTAATCATTTACTTTATCGTCATTGCATTATATTTCAGTAAAGACGCAAGATCTACCAGCCATTACTGCTTGACTAAATTGTGTGTTCTATTTAGCCAAAATGGTATAGTTCGTTATTGTTTGTTGATACCAAATTTATACTGCTAATTGAATGCTAATTACTATGGGATAATCTTATAGCACATCATTTTCTCATCAGTTTTATTATGGTACCAACATCCGTTACTTGCATGGTCAGGGTAAACAAAATATCGAGCACAACATCGATAAATACTCAAGATCAGGCATGCCGTATTTGGTCGGGGTCACTTGTGGGAGAAGGGTCATGAGCATGGAAATGTAGGAGGGACAAATTGTTATGCAGATTTTGATTGTAATTTTGCTTTGGCTAATGTAAATATGAAGGTTTAACATTAGAGCGCTACTGTGATAACTACTTCTTGTTTATATAAAGACTAACATTATCTTAATATATATAAATCTCGTGTCACAATGTTTGTCCTCAATGGACTTCTAAACCACTTAACCGATTATAATAAAATTCGCACACCATGTGCAGTTCGATCCAACTTGAGAGATAGGATAGTTTATATCTCAATCTATAATAGATATATATTAAATACCCGTGCGAAGCCGTGGCGGGCCGCTAGTATAATATAGTTTATTTTTCAAATATATATATATATATATATATATTATACAATCATTACAATAATCACGTGTACACAAGTTACTGAAATAAAGGTATAGCTCTTGTTACTGAATACAGTTTATTAACGTTTAATCTAAAATATACTAATCAAACATGTTGAGTACTATCAGTATTAATATTACAACTTACAACAAATAAAAGATGAAAAGATATATTGACATATTATCTAAAACCGGGTTTGGGAAACTCTGTTTTAGATAATACCTTTATTTTTTTGGGGCTCCCCTGACTGTTCATAACACTTTCAAGCCCCTCCCCTTACTTTTTTAATAATAAGTACAAAGAAATGCACGACGTCGGGTTTTGACTTTGACAGTGGTTGACAGAATAAGTGAATAGGTATGATGTGTTTAGTTCCATCAATTTTAAATTGAAATGTTATTTGTTTTTTTTTTTTGCCTGTTTGCCACCTTAGTGGTACAAAAATTAGAAATAAAAATAAAATGCAAACTCTTTCCGTCTCCCCCCTTGACATCTGTCTATGCCCCCCTTGGGAGGCGAGCCCTCCTGGTTGGGAACTTCTAATATCAAGTAAAAAAACTTCCCACAACTACATATTAAAACGAACAGTTGCCAAGGCTGTTCTATCAATTCTTCAATGGTACCTATTTCTATTTACCCACTTTTACATTTAAGGTCAGCACAAGTGAGCTATAAATAAGGTATTTAACCCAATGTGTGTGGGCCAAACCTTAACTGGTGGCGGCACGGTTCATGGGAAAGCACGGGATTACAAAGGTTACTATTTATTCGGTACTTGAATTGAAGACGAGCCTGATATGGGAGACAGGTAGCCATTTTGGGAGCATTTAGAAGCTATAACGTTGATATCTTACGTATATTGAATTAAAAGAATCAGAAATCGATGTAAAAGAAGCATGGAATATGGTTGTAGCAATATATAACACATCTGAAGATAAAGTTGTATTAAACTGCGCCATATCGCATTTTGTATTAATAAAATTCCTATGAAGAAACCAAAACCGTGTTGGCTTATCTTCACGGCCAAACAATAAACAGGGACGTAAAAATCCTAAATAATAAAAACAAGTTCAAAAATAAAACTCCCACCGCATAATATAAAATGGTAACCCGATAAATGCGCGCCTCGAAAGCTATAAACAAACGAAAATATGAATCGAGATTACGTTAATACACGAACTACGGCAGAACTATATAGCTCTAAAGCGTGGGATGACTTAAATGGTAGTGAAGCGAAGGTACAATATGTGAGACACTGCATCATTTGCAATTACATGTTATTGTGCCTTTGTACTATTTAATGTCCGGCGGTACAGTACGCCCCCCGTAATAAGAATGTGGCATTGTAAGCAAAATAGTTTGCTGTTCGCTTCTGTCAATTTAACTATCAACCGATGGCTTGGACAATGCAATTGGATAATGCTTGTTTAGTTTTAGAGCTTGATTAACCTTAGGACTATTCAAATAAATTGCGCTTCTCAGATACACAACATTGTCATTATTAAGGTTGATCAAGAGAAATCCTTACATGTATAAGCAACATGGGCATAATCATTAAGTCTTACGAATTGGTTGTTTTTGCTTACTCATGGTGTTATTAGGTTATACCGAGGTAGTATTAATATTCCCGAAGATTACCACCTCTGACCTTTCACTGGCAACCTGACATTTATCCATTCAATTTGCCGTCCACCATCATTGAATTCATTAATCATTCAGAAGGCTGCTTGCCTAAGCAATATGCCTGTAAAAACAAAGACGGTTAAAACGTCGTGTTGTAATCGCGAAACCAAACATCCGTTAATCCTAAGCACAAGCAAGCATAGAGTATTAAGCAAATCCTTCAAATAATCCAGTCTGAAAAGCCGTCAAGTCTCTGTCAACACTTGGTGAACGCGATTTCCTTAGCAAAGCGTCGAAGTTCTCAACGTATTTACATTTTCACACATAAAGTAAATTCCTCGTATCCATCTAGAAGTTGGTGCGCGGGTAACGAAAATGGCGATTCATCACAAGTTTTAATCTGTTCTAGAGTTTGGCCCACTTGTGGTTACTAACACGGCAGACGAGCGTGCGGAACGTCGAACAAATTGCGACTAATTTGCAGCGGTTAATTATGCAAGATTAGGAACTTTGGAAATACAATGAATCAACAATGCAATGCAATTTAACAATGCCTACAATTGCATCCAGAAGACTGCCAAGCGTTTAGGCTTTAGACCTTCATTTAACATAGTCAAACTGTAATTTAGATAAAAATTAATTGAAAAGTTTGCATCAAAGAGATGGTAATTATATTAAATTACCTGAGCTTTTTAAATTATGTTATGAAAGTAAAATTACATCGTGAGAATTTTAAAATTACGCACCCTGGTTTGTATACCACGCTACCTTACACTATATGTTCACATATTTAAAGTTATTTTACGTAGTATTATGTATTCTATGTTGATGTGAGAAATTTGCACTCGCGCTTACAACGATGAAGAAAAAAACATCGTGATTTGTGAATATTGGAAACCAGCACGTTAAAGAATCGCCAAATTTGAGGGCATCCGCAAACCGCCAACTTGCAACTGTGGTCAGCGTGGTAGATTATAGTTTACACTCTCTCCTCATGAGAGAAGGCCGAAGATCACATAACCAGTGCCGAATAAGCGCTAATTTAGCTATAAGTGCCAGTTTGAAAAGTGACTCAGACTGACGACATTTTTGAACTGAGTCAACACATAACACACAACACACCCACAGAAACTACCTAATAATAGTAACTTTTGTTTCAATTTAAATTTAATATGTAGTCGCATAGTTCCTGAGTAGGCGTCTATTACGTTCATAAAATAAGGTAAACAATGTTAAAGCAAAACACATAATATTGTCCTTTTAGTAGTCATACCAGAGCTTACATCCAATTATCGACCAATATGGAAGCTGCTGCTTTGTCATTACTTCACTTGTTTTGTGTGGAATACTTTGTATTATGCCGTATGAATTTTAAGGAAACGCTAATGTGCACTATTCAAGAACTTAACAAACTAGTAATATGGTGATGACATAGATTTTGTAGAATGGGCATATATTAATAGTAATAGTAGTAAAAATAATAATAATGATAATAATAATAACGCCCAACGATCACTTACATAGATACTGGACCCTAACTAGAAGTCCCTGTGTCTAGGGACCCAGGATCTCCGAGGACCAGGTCCCACAATACCCAGACACAGAACAAGTGTTTGCGCTTTTTTTTCTCTGCACAAATACCTGCCCGATCGAACCCGCTGCTTTTGGGCTATGAGCCGACCTGCTCAATCACCACACCACAGAGGCTGTCAAAATCTTCAGTAAAATTCTGAACACTGACAAATATATACCTTACATTTATATTCTAGAGCAAGGATGTTATTTTGCTTGCACCATAATAAATAATTTGTTACATGAAGTTTTTTATGTGAGAGAAAGTTCGTGCAGTTCCTGACAGTGGGAACTGAGAACATATTGGACTGATAAGAAATTTATTTTAAGTAAGTCAAAATATGTCATATTGCCATTGTAATTTTATCAAAACCTAAAATAGAGTAGATATTGAAGCATATATAAGCTTAACAAAAAACCTATACAGGCAGAAGTACCCACCCAGTACCTACTAATTATAATCATCACACTAATATTATAAAGGTGAAAGTTTGTGTGTGTATGTGTGTATGTTTGTTACTCCTTCACACTCAAACGGCTGAATAGATTTAGATGAAATTCGGTACCAAGATAGCTTATACACTAGATTAACATATAGGCTACATTTTATCCCGGAAAAGTGAATGGAAGTGGGATGAGTAAATAATTAAAATACTATTATCCGCATTTATTAATCGTTAATACAAAACTAAACTAGACCTAAAAACCAATCTATACATAAGATCTTAAAATATTGTTTAGTTAAATATAATTTTGATTATAATGTTAACGCGAGAGAAGTAGATTGACCTCCCAAAAAACTAAAATAAAATTTTAAAACTATGCATTAGCAAAACTTAATTTAAGGAGCCGCTACCAGTAGGCATCGTGCCTAAAGTGCTGGTGGCATTGACCCGTTGAATGGTAATGCTTAGTCTTTGGGCTAAATAGAGACCAGCATTTTGGTCACGTGTTGTTATATTTCAAAGCTTCGCAGAACCGCAGACGCTCGTCTGTGCCTCAACAATTTGGCATGCAATGTTTAGACGTCAGTTATCGCGGCTCACCTCTCCACCCGACCACCTAAAATATTTCACCTGAATTCCTTCCCAACAAATAAAATATTTTAACTTTCATTGCGTGACGGAATACAACACGCGATGCCGGAATTGATTTATTCACGACGTTATTATGGCAACTTTTGTTTTCTGAACGGGGAATTCGGTTAATTAGAATTATGATTGCGTGAAAAAATTAAACAAAGGCTTTTCGCTTATATCTGCTCACAAAGGTTTTTATAACTAGATCGTGTTAGCGTACAGAGGTTGTTATTTACAGTTGTAGGTGACGATTTACTTTGGTTATTCTGGTTTTATTTGGGTACATTAAAATTTTGATTGCAATAGCGCTTTAGTAGGTTCTGTTTTTTTTTCTTTGTTGGGCATTTTTTGTCAGAGTGATTGTAGCTGCTACACGGTTTATTTTCTTTTTAAAAGGGTTGAAGTTCTGGCTAGTTAAGGTTACTTTGATTATGAGTAACCGACATTGTAATACAGCTGTTATTTATCAATAAAAAAATTATTACCAAAGAACCGTGTGAACCATGAATGTGAGCCACGAAGACGACCAATCACGTCTCTAATTGATACAGTTTTAAATTTCGAAAAAGGAATTTTACATTTGTACGTAATGTTTTTAAGCCTGTGCATGTTGGATATGTCAAGGAACCTACAAGACCCAAAAAGAAAATGTTTAATCCGTTCATCGTGTTCTACAGATTCCAGCCAGCCAGTTTAAAATACGTCGCCTAAATCAACGATATTAAAAGCTATTTTAATATTGATAGTCCATTACAGTAAGCTTCTACTTTCGTCTTTTGTAACGCGATACCGCCCGTCAAGTTCTAATTGATGCTGTCACTCAGAATAAGCGAGCTCACAATACTGATGGCCTGGTATACGTTTAATCGTCCCCTAGGAATCTCTTGGTTATTCGATTATGAAACGTTTTTTGTAGCATGTGGAAAGTCAACTAATACCATTACTATAACAATTATTAGAGCATGTACGTGTTTGAATATAAAATGTACCTTATGTCGTTCTATTACTGTCGTAAATGGAAAAATCTGGCAGTATGTTTTTGTGACATAGTGCCACGTAACACTTTATTTTCATACTCTATCTAGGATCACACATCAGGATCATTTGTTGTTTATGTATTTATATTTTATTTATTTTTTTATGTTTTTGTTTAATAAATAAAATAAAATAAAAATCATGCCGGAGTGAAAAAACAGCCAAAACTGAACAAACAATTGAAAATGTTTTAATGTTATACTAGTACCTAATTACTTGTACTAATAAAAGTAGTTAGATCTGATTCGTATAAAAGCAATATGCGTCGCGAGTTTCTATTTCAAATTATTAATTTAAAGTGACAATTTAGAGTCAAATCTTACCCAAACCCTAGGTGATTCAGGAGAACATTCATATGAAGAAAAATATAGCCCTTAAAATTAGACGTAAATTTAGAAAACGCCAAGTAGAAAAGGTTAGTCCCTAAACACCTAAGCCAATACGCACTCGCCCCCAAGCTTTCCAAGTTTATTTACCAACGGCAAACTAAATGGCAAATCAATAGTTACTGCATATTACTATCCTGTTGCGAACTCCAGACTGTTTTTCGATTTGCTATAAATCGCAAGTTTAATTGTCCGGGAAATAAGGGATTAAGTATAGGAGATTAAGTGGATTCCTCTTGATACAAGTTTTCAATAAGTTTTCTGAACTTTGTTGGCTCACTGGGGATTTTTGACGAAATTATAGCATTATGCGTCTTCGTAAAAACCCCGTTGCAAGTAGTAAATCGCTTGAAATATTGAATTTTGTCTTTTATATTGGCAGAATACAACTCAAACATACATTTTAGAACGTTCTGGAATGCTACTAGAGCAACTGTGGCAAATGTTTCAATCAAGAATTATTTATTTTATTTTATTGTTAGATAGGCTTGCATTTGACCACTATCGCAACTGATGGTAAGTAACAATACGGTCTAACTAAACTAACTAAATATTACATTTATACTACCACACTACCACAAGAAAACCAAATAAGGGTATGTGCAAAATATTTGAAAACGTAAAGCTAACTTAACTTAACTTACAAATTATTCTTACTAAAACTGATTTTAATGATTCTAACGATTCAATAAAACCCACCCTAACCTTGTGATATGAACTTGCAATTACAGATTATAAAGCTATCTAAGTATACAAAAAATGGAATTTCTGATTCCGCAATGCTCGAGTTTACGACCTCAATTTAGCCTAAGCAAATCCTTTAAGCCAGTTACAATGCAAAAAGTCACAATTTTACAACAGCTATAAAACATTCAACTCCTGTTTACGTGTTTTGTAAGCTGAACTAATATGGGTATTAAATTTATACCAGTATATAGCCCAACAGGACGTCCAACAATGATGTTACGATTCCGAAGTATGTTTTCAAACACCGGGTCGTATAATTTTATAATACTTGCCCACAAATATTATTCTACAGTTATTCTAAAAATAAGCTCTTCAATTGTAAACCTTATTTCAACGACTCATGCTTCAAATTTGTTGAATATGACTGTCATAGTAATAAAGGTGTAGGTGACTATTAGAGACGAAACGGCACCGGTATGACCATCTTTGTCAATAGTCTCTGTAATCCTACCGATACTAACATCAAACACGTCGCGTACAAAAAGTCCAGTAATTCTAAATATTCGACTAATAAAATTTTACGATACTTTTTTCTTTTTTAATATCTATAAAATTAAAGAAACGGTTTTTAAGGAGGATTCTATTATGAATAGATGTGATTAAATTTTAGTCGTAAAATGGTAACTCTGTGTTTACGGGCTTGTAAAAGCCGATCAATTTGCCGTTCTGTTGGTACTTTTTATGATGAAATTGCTGGTATCTTATTAGTTATGGGCGGCGTAAATTTTACTTATTTCATAAAAAATATTGAATTGCAGGGGATTAGAGTTATTTTTACGTTAATGACAGCAACAGATACTTAGGTTTGCTATTATAATTCGTTAAATTTTGTTTTATCTGTACTCAGTTTAGATATACATATAATACATAGATAAACATATTTTAGTATGCTTGGACATATTCTGAGATGCAAAAATAAATTTATAATTAAAGGTGGAATTATTATAATAACGTCTGTATTGCCATAAAATAAAATTAGAATTTCGCCATATTGTCCCTCCTCAAGAATAGCACCAACTGAAATATATATTTATTTATTTAATAAAAACATATTACAATAAAAAGTTAGTACAATTACTATTTCAACATGCTCATATCTCTACAAATCAATACACAATCGAACCATAAACTAAATATGTGTAAAAGTGTAAAACTAAAAACAAAATATTGAAAATGTATAAAAGTTTTTGCAAAATATACAATACGAGCTTCTGCCCGCAGCTTCGCCCGCGGCGTGGCCTATGGGAAAATAATTCAACCACCCATTTCACCCTCTTAAGGGTGGAATTTAGAAAAATCCTTTCTTAGCGGATGCCTACGTCATAACATCTACCTGCATGCCAAATTTCAGCCTAATCCGTCCAGTGGTTTGGGCTGTGCGTTGACAGATCACTATGTAAGTCAGTCAGTCAGTCAGGCACCTTTGAGTTATATATATTTGAGAAGATTTAAAATTAAATTTACAGCACAATCTATAACTATAAAACAAAACTTGAAAAATTTTTGCTATTAAGAAGTTTACACACACGTCCGAGTAACGCAGCGTGTCGCCTCGTGCTGGCATGACAAATTCATAATCGACACGGTCCGCGCGAGCAGTTATTACATTTTATATGCATCTAATAATCCTCTTTACTTTATGCATAGACATTGAAATGTGTAGAAGAAACTTATGTATATTTTTTTAAATTTACGTGGTCTTAACTAAATCAACATCTTTATCCAGAGGTTCAGGGATGTTCAGGCCAAAATTCTCAAAATGCTAAGTTTCACTTAAAACTTATTTTTCTTCTACGTATCATTATAAATAGATAAAATAATTATATGCCCGATCAGAAATAATTGTATATTATGAATCATGACAAGGGCTATAGACTGAACCTGTCCAGATTTGATTATCTGGTTATTATTGGGTTGTCTGGAAGAGATTGATTTAAGCGATAAGACCGCGCATTGTGACACTTAATTTTAAAGTTTGTGCTTGTTAATTGTTCCTCTAATGTGATGTTTCAATAATGAGTTTTATCTATCTATTATATCTCACTAATGAGGATGGGTACACCCGTCTTAGAAAAAGACGTGTACACTTTACATTTTGGGTATACCGTGCAATTTGTACTTATCCTTGATATCAAACCAAGTTTTGAGTGTAATAAATAAACACAATTATGATAAATTAAAAACAACATTAAGATTCGAATTGAGGTCCAGTTTTAAAACAAGCACACCGGCGAATGTTATCTCGTAAACTACCGGGTAGGTATAAAACCAAAACCTCCATCTAAAGAACTTTACGATGAACAAATTAAGACAAATCCTCAATTTATGTAGCAGCAATAAAGACCAAACTTGAGATGTATCATAAATGTTTAAATATTCTGAACCGTTGGTACCTCTAAACACTTTACTTGTACTAACATATCGTCAAAATGTCTTAATTAGTAAGGGCCAATTCTGCAAGACTTTCTAATACGACTTTTACGACTCAGCACCGCATTACGGAATAATTACTCTGAATCTTTTAATTCCAGACACACCTAAACAATACAGTGCGACCAACGATACTGTAAGATGATACAGTGTCGTTGGTCGCACTGTATTGTTTACTAGACCTAGTAGTATGTAGGGTAGTAGGTAGTAGGTAGGTTAGTAGTACTTGTATACTTTTACTGCTGTTTTCCGAATGGAGATTGTGATATCTTTATTATTACTCACGACTCTATTTGGTGCAGAAGGGAACAAAAATTCCTTGTAACATTACTGGTAATACAGCTTGGTAGTACAGAGGGTTATGACGTACATGGTTATTGGTTATAGACACACAAAATGAAACGTTATATATATTACAATACAGAAAGCTTGAAAAAAAACATAAATAAATAAAAATAATGCCCAACGATCACATACAGATCCTAGACCTTAACTAGAATTCCTTGCACATTTTTTCCTGTGCACCATATACTTGTGCTGTCATGGTAATCAAACTCGTAGCTTCCAGGTCATGAGCTGATCTGCTCAACCACTACACCACACACGTCTTAGCCCAATCAAAGAAAGGAGATGAGAGAATTAGATCATGTAATTCTTTCGTACACTCTCCGAAATACAGAAATAAAATACCGATAACCTGTAACTGTCGCTGTGTTAATATATTCGTCAGTCGCCCCTAGTTCAGCACCCCTACCGCGTAACCGTTCTGGGAATCGGCTTCACCTGCCATCCCGCACGTGCCAATTAACAAGTCCACGAGTGCAAGCGAGAGAGAACACGATTACGATCTCCACCAGACTGACGCGGTAAGGCCCTTGGTCGCTTTGGTGTGTCTAGCTTTATAGCACATACGTAAAGATAACATTCGAGAATTTTTGTTTGCGTTTTTACCAAGTTTTATTAAATATTTTGAAGAAAAAAGTTTTTTATCAATCTCGTTAATTAAGGAGTCCTTTAAAATTGGCTTAAATTTGTGTCCTTTTAGAACCTTAGTAAGTTACCGTGGTCGTTGACTTAAAGTCTCTGTAATAAACAAATATCATAGAGATTTTACTTCTTATCTTTAACTCGTAACTGTTATTGCTCTTTGTCTTACAAACTTATGTAATAACGTATTTTGATTCTTGTTGAGTGGGCTACAATACCTATTTTTTTTAACTTCTGTTTGATCTTATCCAATATAGATCGTAGTTTTTCAAAAGTACACCAAAGACTGATCGTTTTTCTTGCTCAGCCATCTGATTATATTTACCACTTAGGAACTAGAAACATCTTTAACTCCAGCAGATTCCTCATTGTATTATGGACTATATTCAAGGGACTTGATTATAATCCCTACCCTATTGAAAGGAAAATAAGGTTCTTTATCTCCTTATGTTTTTCTTTCTTTTACATTCTCCTCCAACTTAAACGACATGAAAACGAAGGTTTTATCTAATGAAAGTGTAACATTGTTTAAAATTAAACTTATTTATTCTTCAATTCATGTACAGAGGTTAGTGTAAAGTACTTTAATGGATTTATTTTGTTCAGGGTCTGTGTTAAATGGAAATTATTGCGCTGGTACAGATAATAAAACTTGAGACGATGAACTGGTTACCTACTTCTTTGTTTTGTACGTAATTTAAATGGTAGCTCCAGGCAAATGTAATATTGAACATGGTTTATGGAATACATATTACATTGCTTTACAAAGAAGACGTAGAGACATGTGGTAGTAGAGTGGTCTTATTAAAGAGACAGTCATTTTTAGAAAACCACGAATTAACGTCATTTGTGATTTGACTAGTTGCGCCCCGCGCTGTTACCCGCGGATTAAAGTATTTTAATTATTGACTCATTCCACGAGAAAATTTCCCTTTTCCGGGATAAAATGAAGCCTATATGTTAATCCAGTGTATAAGCTATCTTGGTGCCAAATTTCAACCAAGTCCATTCAGCCGTTTGAGCGTGAAGGAGTAACAAATATACACACATTCACACATACACACAAACACACATACACACGTACAAACTTTCACCTTTATAATATTAGTGTGATAGATTTTAGTTTGAAAACTAATATTTACTTAATATTAGTTTAGTTTATAAAGATTGTTTAGTATTCATTTTTGAGTTTAAAAACCCATTAGGTCATTTTCGATAGCGGAGTTATAAAACAACGCTATTGATGTTGATCGAAACCAAAATTATAGCAGAAAACCTTTCTTTCTTTCTTTCTTTTCTTTTTCTTTCTTAGGCCTCTTACCTTTTTAGGGAACATGATTAGTACTACGACCTGTAATGTTTTAAAAATATCTTTCGAAGAGGTGGCAATAGTAATTATTTTGATACAAAAAAAAGGTGAAACATAATAATAATAATAAAGCCATACGATCACATACATAGATCCTGGACGCTAAATAAAATTCCCTGTATCTAGGACCCACGAACTACGAGAAGGACCATGGTCCGTCAACACCCAGACTCAGAACAAGTATTTGCTATTTTTTTGCTGCTCAAATACTTGTAATGCCGCGGGAATTAAACCCGCCGCCTCCAGGTTATGAGCCGATCTGCTCAACTACCACTCCACAAAGGCTGTCAAATAATAGGAGATATATCCTTATTTTACATATAAATTATTTATGTACTGTTTTTTTAACGTTTTAATGTTGTTGGTCTCTACCGACCTTTACAGCGTTATCGTGCGAAATCATGAATGTCATTGTAACAAATGTCTTGTAGCTGTTTGCTGCTTTGTTTGCTTTTTACTAATTTTAACTCATTCTTGATCTATTAAGGAAAACCATTAACGAGTTATTACCGCATATTTATTTTGATAGCTTACAAAAAAATGACACATGCTGTCAAATTAATAGCAGAGTTGTTCAACATTTTTGCTATCACGTTATAAGTCACGGTTAAGGTACAAACTGATATAAGCTAGTAACTTGAGCGATTTAAAGTTCTAATTGGTGTATTTATATTATCCTGTATTGGTGCTTATTTTACTTTGTTAAAACCTACATTAAGCATCTCAAGATAAGTCACAGACTTATGGTTTTGTTTCTTCTTAATAACTGACAGCCTCTGTGGTAGGTGGTTGAACAAGCCGGCTCATAACTCGGAAGCGCCTGGTTTGATTCCTGCGGCAGGACAAGTACTTATTCATAGAAAATTCTGGGTCCCTAGACACAGAGAATCATGGTTAGGGTATGTAATCGTTGGGCGTTATTATTTATTTATTTATATAACTAATTGTTGCTAACTCATATTAAAAGTCGTAATTTCTCAGCTTCATACCGTGCTATCATTCCAATTGTGCTTGGAATTTTTAATCGCTGAAAGGAAACATTAAAACAAAAGATATGTCATAGTTGAAAAAAAAAAGTAAAATTTTCGCTTTTATCTTATACGCTAAAGCTAAAAGAGCAGCAGTGATATGGTTCTCGCATCATCGGTCAATTACAAAAAGGTAATCCCGGGGAGGCACTTAATGAATCATTACGGCCGGCGGCCGTTGGACGCGGCCGATGTACGATTTATAGTCGGGTTTTCGATTTTACTTTTATTTTTCGGTAAAATGTTGGCAGCGTCTGACAAGACTTGGTGACAGTGACGCGGGGTCCTATGAGGACGATTTGTTGCGGAGTTGTTCTCGCTGTGAAATATTTAAACGGCTCTTTTGGGTTAAATGGAAGCTGTTTTATTTTTTGTTTAGATTTTATTTTTAGTTATACAATTTCTACTTTTCAGCACTAACTTATATGTATGTCATCTTTCTAAAATAATATAATTATAGCCTTATTTATGTAATGAGTAGTGAACAAATTGCTGGCCTACCTGATGGTAAGTGGCAAAAATAAGCCTCCTATGGGCATTTGTAACACCAAGGGCATTGCCGGTGCCTATCTTTTTGTATAGAGAAGACTCTTTTACCACTTTTCTTGAAGCACCCCATACTGTAGTTATGCTAAAAAACCTTAGTAGCAAGATCATTCCACAATACACGAGTATATTTCCTTTGTACTTTACGTAGTTGACTGGGCTGATAGCTCAGTTGATAGTAGATCTGCTTTCTGAACTGTATTTTTCGGTTCTATTCCCACCCAGAACAACATAATTTTGTGATAACATAGGTGTTTGATCTGATCCTGGGCATTATATTGTATTCTATGTATATATTTACAAACAAAAGAGTAAGTATTGTATCGGTTAAATGGTTCCCATAGTACAAACTTTGCTTAGTTAAGGACTAGATGGCGTTGTGTGAAATTTCTGCAAATATTTTTTTCATTTATTTAGTACTAACTTCTGCCTGCAACTTCGGTCGCGTGGCCTATAGGAAAATAATTCAACCACCCATTTCACCCTTTTAGGAGTGGAATTTCGAAAAACTCTTTCTTAGTGGATTGGACACTTCACAAAGAACACACCCTTCAAATTTCAAGTCTCTAGCACTAGCGGTTTAGGCTCTGCGTTGATATATAAGTCAGTCATTCAGTCAGTCAGGACTTTGAATTTTATATATGTATAGATCATAATACTTACAGTTCTCAATTTTTGTTATGTATTTATTATTACTTATCAAAATGAGCACCCAACTATAGACCGTAATGAAGCGTCGTTGAGCGACTCGGAGTCAAAGGCGATGTGCGTCAACATCAGTCATCTCACCCGGTGTGACCTCGCCTTTATTCCATGAAATGTTGGCGGCTTTGATGGACAACTGATCGGTGTGGCACCGACCTAATGGTACGACGTTTTTCTGAAGATCTCTATGAAGCTGTTATGTTATAGAGAGATAAATAAATAGATTACGCCCAACGATCACATACATAGATTTTTTTTTATGTTATTGAATGATGTGACGAGCTAGGCGTTCACCTGATGTTATGTGACACGGCCGCCCAAAACAGAAAAGTGTCACTCGGAACTCCAACATGTAAAGTTTCGCATGACTGCTGCACTGCGCACATCATCCTGAGACATCAGCACAGTCTCGGAATAAGATTACTCGACTGTGAGATCAAATCATAGTCTCATTTGCCCAGTAATTTCACTAGCTACATTGCCCTTCAAACCGAAACACAGTAGTGCTTCCGCACTACTGCTTGGCGGCAGAATAACTGGCAAAGCGGTGGTACCTACCTTGACGAACTTTGCAGAAAAGTCCTACCACCTAGTAGATGCTGGACTCAAACTAAGATTCCCTGTGTCTAGGGATCCAGGAACTATAATACAAGGAACATGATGGTAATACAATATTCAGACTCAAAGGAAGTATTTGAGCTTTTTTCCTGTGAGAAACGAACGCGCCACCTCCGGATTAGTCGATTGTCTAAATCTAAACGTGATCTGGCTAAACTGACTTAATTAATATATGTTAATAACGATGTCAGTCTTAATTATAACAATAAAAAACCATTATAACAATAGAAATTATTGTCACAATATTTACTAGAGCGACAGCTACCCGACAATAGAAAGAAAAATATCTTATGTTGACCATGGTAACAATTGATAAAATATTAAGCACGCCGTACGCAAAATTTCATCCAAATCAGTTCAGCAGTCTAGGTGTAAAAGTCACATAGGCTAATAGATATACTAATACAGAACGCAGTTACAAACGAGTCAACGGCATGACAACTTGATTCCAATCAAAATGGCGTAGCTTTCGATTCATATAATTGGAGTATTTCTGTAATCGGTGCTTCATCATAATTTTGGAAAAAGAATATGACGAATTTCGTAAAAATAACAATAGATGGCATTAGCATACAAATTAGCTCACGGTGGCGTGGTATGATGCTATTTCTATAAATAGATACAATCGCGTTTTTATTCGTGCTGATAACGAAGAATTTTTTCAAACATGTTATGGTCGCAAATATCAGCGATGACATGTTGTTGGCTTCCGTGAAATACTACCATAAATCACAATTCCTATCCCTATCCTTATCCCTATCCCTATCCCTATCCCTATCCCTAATTCCCTAATTCCTTATCCCTATCCCTATCCCTATCCCTATCCCTATCCCTATCCCTATCCCTATCCCTATCCCTATCCCTATCCCTATCCCTATCCCTATCCCTATCCCTATCCCTATCCCTATCCCTATCCCTATCCCTATCCCTATCCCTATCCCTATCCCTATCCCTATCCCTATCCCTATCCCTATCCCTATCCCTATCCCTATCCCTATCCCTATCCCTATCCCTATCCCTATCCCTATCCCTATCCCTATCCCTATCCCTATCCCTATCCCTATCCCTATCCCTATCCCTATCCCTATCCCTATCTCTATCCCTATCCCTATCCCTATCCCTATCCCTATCCCTATCCCTATCCCTATCCCTATCCCTATCCCTATCCTTATCCCTATCCATATCCCTATCCTTATCTCTATCCCTATCCATATCCCTATCCCTATCCCTATCCCTATCCCTATCCCTATTTCCGAATTATCCTACTCCGAATCCTTATATCTACTAACTTATTATGTATTATGAAAGTGGATGTAGTAGTAATCATTGTAGTATTCGTTGAAAGAATAAAGGAAAAAAATTAAGTTGCTTTTTTTATCAGCAAATATATATATATATCAAATAGCCTTCCTGCTGGCCTGTTACTTTGTGTAGCTTTCACGCCATAAGCCAAAACTCCTGCACGGATTTGGATGAGTTTAAACACACGGACACGCAAAACCGGGGTCAATATTTGTGCACGACGCGACCGAGTGCAATAACTACTTTTTTTACCTTGAAAAAGTTTATATGTCATACTTAAATAAATGGATAGCAAGGAGGTATCTGTGCGAGAAATCTATATGGCCACGAGAAAATCGCGGTGGCCATGGAGAGTTTTTTCTGTTATTTTTTCGTCACGTTTATTTTTATTGAAAAATGTTATTTTAATTTAATCGTTTATTTATGTCTCGCACGGCCACCATCCACGTTCCACTTTTATGATAAAGTTTTTGTGTTTTAATTAATAACCAGCAAGATCGATTCGTCACAAAAATTGGACCATCGGCCGGATCAAGCAATATCGCGTCGACCCTATCTCATCGTAATTTTCATCGTTGTTGCCGCGATCATTGTGAAATCGAAGTTATCGAAAGCAAAGACTTAGTGTGGAACTGAAATCGTAGTGGAAAATGGTGGTGTGAACGTTGTTTAAAGTTTATAATGAAAATCGTGTCGTGTGTAAACTTTAAATAAAACATCGAAATATAGAAATCGAACTGCAAACCTCGTGTTCTCCAATAAAATTATTTGTTTCCGCACGTATATGAATGCATGAAAAATGCCGCCAGTAACAACGAGATCGGTTACATCCAAACGTATAGCAGAAAACGTCCCCGCGTCATCATCTGTCCAAGGGTGGAGTCAGGCAGTAGAACCATCACCGCCAGTATTGGCACCAAGCATGCCAGCGCCAGCGGTGGTCCCAGCAGTGCAGCAGTGTAAAGAAGATAAGAAATCGAAATCGTCGGCTAAGTCTGCTCGGTCCAGGAAATCGATAATGCGAGCAGAGGCAATGGAGCGCCTTGCTCAAGCAAAGCTGCAGGAAGCGCGTGCAATGACGGCCGTTACGGAAGCCGAGATGGCGCGTATCGAGGCGCAGTCTACCGACGACGACAGCGACTACTGCGCTAGAAAAGATAAGTCGTTCCGTGTGAAAAGTTGGCTCGATACTCAGCCGAAGGTACAGGCTCTCGACGGACACGATGCTTGCTCGCCTCAACATCGCAACTACACGGATATGCCTCAGGAGCAACCATCCGCACCAGCGCCTCAAGGCCCACAAATTATAGATATGTCATCGCTGACTGCTGCTTTAATCGAGTCCGCTACAGCGTCGTTACAGCCAAAACACCTTCAAGATTTACCGTACTTCAATGGTGCAACCAATGAATGGTTAGCGTTTAAAGCTAGTTACCGCGATACAAATAAACATTACACTAAGACAGAAAACTTAGTGCGGCTACGAAGATGTTTACGTGGAGCAGCAAAGGAAACCGCTATTAAACTGTTTATAGGTGAGACTGAACCGGAAGAGGTGATGCAATTGCTCGAGGTAAGATTTGGACGTCCTGACTCAATAGTTATATCAGAAATAGAGAAACTTAAGACTCTACCCCGTCTTACTGATAATCCGCGCGATGTCTGTATATTCGCCAGCCGCATTTGCAATATAGTAGCAGTAGTACAGGCTCTTAATAAACAATTTTATCTATACAACCCTGAAGGGGTGAGACTGATCGTCGAGAAAATGACACCGGCTATTAAATACAGATGGTACGATTACGCGGCAGACAGGCCAGAAGATGAGCCTGACCTAATTAAATTTCATCTTTCTTATCCAGAGAAGCAGAACTTTGTAGCCGATATGCGCAGGCGGAGAATGTTAGCGATCGGTCACCACTACAACAGAAACAACAACGGGCATATGCTGCTACACCGTCTAACACTACATCGGGTAAAACAACGAGCCCTACAGTTTGTCCGTTTTGTAAAGGTAAACATAATACACATGATTGCACGGATTTTAAGGACTTAAAAGTTAGTGACAGATGGCAGAAAGCAAAAGACAACAATATATGTTTTAGATGCTTAAATAAGAGACACTTTCGCCGTCGTTGTAGCTACAAACCTTGTGGTGTAGACTCATGCAAGGGATCCCATCATCCACTGTTGCACAGTGAGACATCCGTGGAGCAGGAAACTAACACGCAGAAGATGTTAACTGGAGACGCCGATCCAGCCGTTGTCGCTTCAACACGACCACAGATGTTAGAAAGAGCTTTGTTGAAGGTAATACCTATAAGAGTACGAGGTCCTACTGCTACTTTTGACACATTCGCGTTGCTCGATGAAGGCTCTACCGTTACTCTCATCGAGGATGATGTGGCTAGAGTTATCGGTGCCACAGGCCCTGAGGAACCATTCGAGATAGAGGGCATTGCGGGAGCACGAGTCAGCGCCAATACATCCAGACGCGTGTCACTGAATGTCACTGGAAAACACGCCCAAAAAGAGCACATATTCACTGCGCACACGATCGATCGACTACACCTCTCACCTCAATCAATAGACAAAAATTTGATAAACGCATGCGAGCACCTACATGAAATTGCCCAAGACTTGACATATAATCGTGGCACGCCAACCGTATTGATCGGGCAGGACAACTGGAACCTGATAGTATCGAGATCAATCAAGAGTGGTGCGCAAGATCAACCGGCAGCTTCACTCACAGAGCTAGGGTGGGTGCTTCATGGCCCGACTGGAGACAAAACTCAAAAAGTACATATCGTTTCGAATATTACAGTCCACTATAATGAGGAAGAAAGAATGGAAGACCTAATGAAGAGCTTCTTTGACCTTGACTCTATTGGAATCGAACCCAGGTGCCCCAAGAATTATCAAAACGAACTTGCCCTGGCTATACTAAAGGAAAAAAGTCGCCGCTTGCCCGATGATCGTTTCGAAACAGGATTGCTGTGGCGAAATGACGAGATCGTATTGCCTGATAATAGAGACTCAGCAATGAAACGGCTTATAAGCATAGAACGGAAGCTTGATAGAAACGTCGAACTGAAAAGGCAGCATCAAGATCAAATATCGTATCTGATAAAAAATGAGTATGCTGAGGTAACTACCAATTCACCGCATCCTCACCGCACCTGGTACTTACCTGACTTTCCTGTGGTCAATCCCACGAAGGCTAAACCTAGAATCGTGTTGGATGCAGCAGCCAAGACCAACGGAATCTGTTTTATTGATGCTTTACTCACTGGTCCGGACCTACTGAAATCGTTACCTGGATTACGCATTCGCCAGAGATGCATCGCAGCAACCGGCAAAATTAAAGAGATCTTCCTGAGAATAAGTAAGCGCGAGGAAGATAGAAATGCCTTTCGCTTCTTAAGGAGAGATGACCGCCGGAAGGGGCCTCCTATCGAGTATCGAATAAGCAATGTCACCTTTGGTGTAGCCTCATCGCCCTGCATAATAATATATTTAAAGGATAGAAATGCAAAAGCATATCGAATACTCGGAAAAATTATGCAAACGAGCAGCTTCGATAACAGTGACGTCAATTTAAGACAAAGATTGCGACGCTTACAGCGTCTCGATGATAGTTTTTTGGCCTGCTGGCTTCGCGAATACTTGCCTTTCTTTCAATACCGGCGGGAGCCGCGAGGCAGTGGATGAGTGGCGAAGATTGGCAATGTAGTACTGATGGTGGATGAGAATTTACCTAGAAATACTTGGTCCCGAGGACAGATTACCGCGACCTACCCGGGTAGAGATGGCATTGTCAGAGTGGTAGAGCTGAAGACTAAATCGGGACTTCTGAAAAGGGCAGTCAAAAAAGTCATCGTGCTTTGATAAATTGGGGTGCACAAGATGCACGGCGGGAGAATGTGCACGACGCGACCGAGTGCAATAACTACTTTTTTTACCTTGAAAAAGTTTATATGTCATACTTAAATAAATGGATAGCAAGGAGGTATCTGTGCGAGAAATCTATATGGCCACGAGAAAATCGCGGTGGCCATGGAGAGTTTTTTCTGTTATTTTTTCGTCACGTTTATTTTTATTGAAAAATGTTATTTTAATTTAATCGTTTATTTATGTCTCGCACGGCCACCATCCACGTTCCACTTTTATGATAAAGTTTTTGTGTTTTAATTAATAACCAGCAAGATCGATTCGTCACAATATTAGTTTTAGAGGATACATTTACATTAGAAAATTAAGAGTTCCTTGCAAAAGTAGCTAAATTGCTGAAAATAGTTTTAATTAACAGTTTTTTTTTACAACACATTATGAAGATGCATTTTCCGAAAAATGCGCCTCTGTTGATAAAAAAATTCATTACTGTTTGAATTTTTTACCAAGTACAAAATATAACGAATAACATTAATTTTACATCGAGCCCGCTTTTTTTCCAAAGAATTCGGAAAATCGCCGTCTAATTAATTATTTATTAACCTTTTAAAGAAGCTGTACAGAGGTTTTGAACTTTCAGAAAAAATATTAAGTGGCAGTCGCAACTTTGAATACCAAAGCAGATACGCGTTTGTATATTTTGTAACATAAAATATTGATAATTCATTATAACGATATTATAATGAGCCGAGCACCAATTTAATACGTACTTCGACTAGCCTGATAGCTTAGTTGGTAGTATCTCTGCCTTCTGAACTGCAGGTTGAGGGTTCGATTCTCAACCAGGACAATCATTTGTGTGATGAGCATCATTGATGTTGGTTCCGTGTCTGGGTGTGATATTGTATTCTATGTATGTATTTACAAACAAAAAGTATATTGAAGTATTGTATCAGTTATCTGGTTCCCATAGTAAAAACTTTGTTTAGTTTGGGGCTAGATGGTATTAAGTAGGCTAAAATAATCTTGAAATTTTTGGTGATTTAATGAAGAGGGATAGGAAACAGAGAATAAATAATATTACTTTCTTATATCTTTTAGCACGCTTATGTGGCCAACCATTTTTAAGGGGAAAATGCCCTCGCTATTCTTGCCATCACGGGGTTGACGGCAGGGGGTATGTGGGATCGAACCCACTAAAAACCCGCTATGAGCAGTCTTCCGCTGTAGTCGGACGAAACGAATGAACGCGACCCGTTTGCATTCTACCATCTCGCCCCGGTAGTCGGCCCTTTCAGGCATTTTCGCGCCTACAAATGGATGACCTGGCTGATCAAGGCCACCCACCAGACTTGTGAGGTCCGTGCAATCCAGCAAAGAGTCCTCGACTCTCTACCAATGACCCCGCTTATGTGGCTAACCTAAACTAACCTGAAAGTCAAAGACTGAACCAATTTCATTGAACGCTAAGTTACATTGGCCATGGCTACTAAGGAACTAAAGATTCTATCTATTTCTATGAAATACATTTAGACACTTCGGCTGAAGGTATGTCACAGGTGATGTAGAAAGAGTAGTGACGCAACAACAAGTCACTTGCTGCTGCTGCGAGAAGTCTTGTAATACAAACTTGTACAAACCTTAATTATAAAGTAGGACAGGCGTCGTTCTGTCCAAATTCGATCTTATTAAAAGAGAGAGATGTTGTGATTTTTCCGTTCCTTTATAAGATGGTCATATAATTCTCATAAATATGAGTTCAAGTCGCAAAAGCTTAAGAGCTTCCCCGACTTTTCAACCAGCGTAGTCTCGTGGATCCCCGCTTGGTGAGTCAATCATGACTAAAATTTTAAACAAACGCGAAAATTAGAGCGTCTTGTGTTACACAAGATGCTCTAATTTTAGTAATTACTGGAAATTTTAGTAATTACTGGAAATTACTAGATATTAGACAGTCCAGGTTTTTTAGAATCTCGCTTAATAAGGCTCAAGTAATTTAACGCACGGAAATCTCAATGAACGCATTATTATGTTTAGTTAATATTTTGATAAATTTAATGATTCATGCAGTAATTTTAGTAATGATTTTATATCCTGATGATCTACAATCATGAGATCTATAACCTTAGGCTACTAAGCAAATTATTAACTGTCCAGTATAACAAGACCTTTGCAGTTTTCAAAGATTGATGCAGATGTTTGTGAAAGTAAGGGTCTGAAAATGCTGGCCATAGCTTGCTTATAAAAACTGAGTTACAAAAAGTGTCTTTATTAGAGTTATCAGCGTGAGTATTATAGGTATATATATATACTTTGGAAGGCCACTCGCATCGTTCAATAACACATCATTTTAGTTAACATTGGAATATTAATTTCTTTCCTCTCTTTCCTTCAAAGGAACTGCCATAAGAACTACAGAGAGCAACCGTTTCTCTCAACTACCAACTCCTATGTCCTTTTGGTTTCTGATTACGACCGTTTCAAAAATAAAACGCTACGGCCAAACGCATGTCGTTTGTCAGCGTTTCGTTCACATGACGTGAGGTAATTTACGATGTCCTACGCATCGCGTTTGCTTTCAGTATACCAGATTTATTCAAAAACGGAACGGGATATTGGTGACCCATTTTTGTGACGTCTCTGTGAAAATAATAGCTCGGGGAATAATCACGGTACATTTGGTAAACACTTATATTATTTTGACGTTAATTCGATTATCTCTGTACATATAAAATTCAAAATCCTGACTGACTGAATTATATATCAACGCATAGCCTAAACCACTGATCCTAGAGACTTGAAATATGGAGGGTGCGTTCTTTGTAAAATGTAGGTATCCACTAAGAAAGAGTTTTTCGAAATTCCACCCCTAAAAGGGTGAAATGAGTGGTTGAATCATCTGTGAAAAGATTTTTTGTCAGGATCAATTAGCTCGAAAATTTATACACCACATGTTCTTCAATTAAAACTTATGAGATACGTGTATCACAGTTTTCACAAAATCATTCCCGATTCTCCCTTATAACCCCAGTTGAATTAAATGTTTGATTGAATTCGAAAGGGTAGTATTCATCCCAGAGTTTCATATTATTGCACTGTTTTGTATTGTCAGTTTGTATAATATATAGAGAGAGTGAGAGCGATTATAATGTTTGTTTCGGAAGAAAAATATGCCATTCGTTTCCTATAGGCCACGTGGGCGAAACCGCGGGCAGAAGCTAGTTTATGTATATTGTAGCTTAAGATGTCGAGAGATCCAAAAGAATTATACCTAAAATTAATGAGAGGGCTATACCCAGCGACCAGCAGTGCAAAATTACAGGCTGATGATAATGAAGATTCAATCAACCGAAATATAATATAAGCTAGTTTTCGTCCTAAGTTTAAATAAAAATATAAATTGACCCACACACCCAGGAAAAACACTTGTGTGATGAAAATAACATTTGTTCTGTGTTTGGATATTATATTGTATTCTATGTATGTATTAACAAACACAAAGTATATAAATGTTCTATTAGTTATATGGTTCCCATCTTCGAGCAAAAAAGGTTCCCAAGGTGCAAGCTTTGCTTTGTTTAGGACTAGATGGCCCTGCGTGAAATGTCCACAAAAATCTATGGCGGAATTATTTCATGTAAAATACAAAAATGACATGAAAATGACTTCAGGTGGAATTCTGTAACGTAAACCTTCATAGCAAATAAGAATTTCAATATCAATATGTATACACGGTAGAATTAAATTCGGTCTTTTCCTTAAATGTTACATGCATTTAAGGAAAAGAAAAGAAAGAATTTTCCTTACATGACCTGAGTATATACTTTTAAGGAAAAGAACGAATTCATTTCTACCGTGTATGGATAAAAAATAATCTCTTTATCCCTTGGTCATCGCATCACGCGTGAACGGATTGCAAACCATATTTTTAAAAACTCATAATTTTAACTCTTACAGGCATATACATTTAAGAAATATGTAAATTTGTACGAAATAATCCGAACCTATATATAAAACGGGAAAACCTACCGAGAAACGTAAACCGTTCAGTTCGCCACGGAAACCGATTGGTACTACCTTCTTCTCGGCTTAAGCTGCATTCTTCTGGTACACTTGTTTTGTCTATTAATATATATAACAGGCTTACAGAAGCAATGAAAAAGGAATCAAGTAATGTAATCTTTATAAAACAATTAAAGCACTTTCTAATAAATAAAAGCTATTATACTATAAATGAATATCTAAATGATAAAATTTAAGCATATTATATAAAAATAATAATTCATTCAATTTTAGTATAAAATAAGTAACCTCTTTCTAATCTAATAATATTTAATTTTGTCTTCCTCTCTTCTAATTTTGCGTGCCCGATAGAGTCCACGATGAACTGTTATTTACAAAAAACTACCTAAACCCGTATAACATTGTGGAATGCAAATAAAAATTGAAATTGAAATTGGATGAGACATTTTCGTTAATTCTTTTTTGTTGTGTTTATTATTGTCAGAAGGTACTTACGAAAGAAAAAAATAAGAAAGTTAAGCGGAAAATTAGAAAATTTTAACCACGCAGGTGAAACCACCGAGCGCAGTTAGTGGAAAATAACTTCGGCTAATCCTCTAACACAAACCATCATAGCAAATAAGAATTCCAATATCAAGGTTACGTTAATAACTAAGCGTTTATCGATTGTATTATAGTACAAGGGTTTTACATAATAATATCGAGAATGTTCTTCAACTTATTAAACAGTTACATAATAATCAAAGTTAACTGAAAGAGAGGCAACAAAAAGTCTTGAACAACGCATTTTTTGGAATAGTCAGGGAGAAACAGTCTTTGTTAAATTTTTTAACTTTTTATTATTCTTCAAGTTAGTTGGAATCATTCAGTAATCATTATTTTCAACAGCATAATGCTTGTTATCAACACCTCTATGTTCTGACATTTATTTCAAAGTTTCAGAAAAACATTTATGTAATAAACGAATCTGGGAATTTTAATACAATTACACTTGTAGCCAACTTTCCATTATTATGAAACTGCGAGTAGATACATAAACTTCTCCCGTCTTATTACGGTCTCAATTTTAGCGTTGATCCTTACATAAGGTTAGTCTTAAGTCTCATACTAAGTCATATGGCTATTTAAGACATACACTCTAACACTACTACCATAACATTTAAAATCAAATGATGGCAAATAAATTGTAATGGAACCGAGCATCCTGCGTTTAAGATGGTTTTTGTTTTTAAAACGCAAGAAAAAGACTAACCAGTCCCAAATCCGCTACCATCCCCACCCATCATTACTTGCTCCAGTACTCGCACCAGTTACTGGTAACTTATAATCTGCTATAGTTAACTATCACATTGGAGCAAATTGTCCCCGCGAGCAGTTTGCCGGACACGCATTTAGAACATACTTGCTTGAGGCGGTCGCTACAACTGTAGTTTACGAAGGTGTAATATGGTTTTTATATTAAGGTATATTTTTTAGTTTATTGGTGCTGAGGAATGTAATTATGTATCATACAGTCTTGTGATTTTGTGTAAATAATATAGAATTTTTCACTGGCTCATTTAAGAACATTCCAGGTTTTTTTTACACTTAACCACCAATTCGCCTGATGGTATAATAAGCGACGGTGAGGCTTAAAATGGAAGGTGAAGGTAAATTTAATTTTAGAGGTATATATCAAATAGGTTTTTATCTACATAAGGTATTTATATTTATAATTAATAAGGTTACGTTTGACTGTACATTGGTGTACATTTTGCCTGATGTTAAGGGGTAATCCGGTGGACGATATAGCACATGCGCTTAGAAGAAACATGTTTATTATCATTCAATAAGAAGACCGAATCCTTTCATATATTTAAAGACAGAACAACAATAAGCAAGGGAAGAAAGAAAGAAAGAAGATACATTCTTTCAAGTCGTACAATATACATTTTTACAAATAGGCATTCATACAAGACAAAACACAAATAAAAAGAGGAAAACTAAAATATAATGGTGCGTGACGTCATGATTATAGATGCAGAGGCAGTAGCGTTTTACTGAAGCTAATGCATCACCACTAAAAATGCGATCACCAAAAGGTCTGCCAAATGGTAGGGTTTATTAAACAGTAGACCTTCTTTTTAAAAGGAAAGATCAGCATTGACTATGATGCTGCTGGAGGTATTATAGAATAGAAAATAGGAACTTCTCCTTTAATACTTTTCAAGTTTAACCACGCCATTTATTCATCCATCATTGCTTAATGGGCATATTATTTATAACATGAACTTCTTATTGGCGCTTTGATGTAACTAATCTCCATTTATATACAGGTGCAAATTTATAACGTTTTATATGACGTTAACGTTTAACTGAATAATTTTGAAATTGCGGGCGACCATAATTATTCAAAATTGCTCGTTTATTATTCGTTTTTTAAATGACCTAAAGGTGTTTAGTGATAATATGTCATGCAGTTCACTAAATTAGAATATGAAGATGTGATAAGTTCTCAAGAAATAATGCTCTGCACTGAGCTGCTTACGAAAATAGATAAGTTGCGGATTAAGCCGCGGAACGTTTCTAGTAAATTTGATTAGTACGTTAAACATTTTACAGATTAATTTTTAATGTTAAAGAACAATTTTGATCACGAGCGAGATTCGAATCCGCATCTATCTATCGTTCTATATATAATCTATCGTTCCTAAAGCCAGGACATGCTTTACTTAGCTACCGTGACGAGTGATCTCATTTCCAAATTTATCCTTTCCCTTTAACAACCAACTTTTCCTTTGGATCAGTAATTAATTTGTTGACTATGATAAGTAGGCAATATGTACTTGTGGGCAGGAACGTGTTGTGGGTAGGTTGCAACCTATATAACTATAGGCCTTCATCATGTCCGCACCGCGCCGTGTCTGGAACAAGAATGATCCGTAGCACACCAATCGATCCCTTTATATAGCCAGACAGGTAGGGGCGCCATGACAGTTGCCGGTGCTGCCTCTGTAATAAATTTAATGCCACCACAGGGTAAATTACGGTGCTCGATCGCTGTGCATATAGTTTATAACTGGACGTTGCCGCCGTCACGGCCATACTGACGTGCGTACGTCCTCGTACGCTTAGCTTCACTTTGTACCTGGTGAGGGACATAAGTATCAGTGTTATTGCTCGTTCATCGTGGCAATTAAATTGTGTTAAACTTGAAGTCAAAGTCAAAAGATTACTTTTCAATTTGATTAGTCAAAAGCATTTAACCTGCCAGTCATTGTCAGGGTTAACTCTGGTCTCCTCTCCACAAAGGCCATTTACAAAGAGTTGTAATTGAAGGGATAACCCTTCAGGACCATCAGTATCCATTATTTACAAAAAGTGGACTGGATGGTGCTAGACCGGATAGATATCCCTTTAGCAACCAAAAATCAACAAACTAATACCTTATCCCTTCATTTATAAAAATGGACCGAACAGTGCTAGCCGGATAGATATCCCTTTAGCAACCAAAAATCATCGTTCCTACATTTTTTTTTAATGGACCAATTAGTGCTAGACCGGATAGACATCCCTTTAGCAACCAACATTTTTTTTTATGGACCATTAGTGCTAGTCCGGATAGATTATCCCTTTAGCATTCGGACACATTTTTCTTGTCATCATTTTTTCTTTTTATCTTTTTCTTACCCTCTTTTTTCTCTTTTTTTTTTTCTGTAACGAATCATTACTTTTTTTTACCATAACTTTCATTCTCTTTTTTTTCACTGGTCTGGGTTAACCCTGCAACTAAAATTGATATTAGTGTCACCCGCCGTCACGTCATCATTCACATCACGTCACGCTTAGCGTTGCTTGAAGAGTGATGTAGAAATGGGCAATCCCACTTCTGATGTGGACAGGAACGTGTTGTGGGTAGGTTGCAACCTATATAACTATAGGCCTTCAGCATGTCCGCACCGCGCCGTGTCTGGAACAAGAATGATCCGTAGCACACCAATCGATCCCTTTATATAGCCAGACAGGTAGGGGCGCCATGACAGTTGCCGGTGCTGCCACTGTAATAAATTTAATGCCACCACAGGGTAAATTACGGTGCTCGATCGCTGTGCATAGAGTTTATAACTGGACGTTGCCGCCGTCATACTGATATCTAAGTCATAAATATTTATAACATTTTAGTACAGATTTTTTTTAACAGCATTGATATTCAACGAAACAAAACTCATAACAACCAAAATTAAACGAATATTTTAAACGAACCAACGATTTAGTTTTGCTAAATGACAATCACAACGGAACAAAAATTTGCTACAGTTATGTATTATTAAAAAAATATACCGTAAATATAAAGAAATGTGTTGTAAAGACATAATTGGCCGTTCTCACAAACAATGGACCGGGTGCTTGCGCCTCCAGGCACGAACAAATGAAGCATGCTCTCACGTATAGCTGGACCAATTTTCCAAGACCCTCCTTTATTCTTCGTAGTGCTCGTATTACTGCTATTAGACTCATTTTAAGAGGGATGAGATAGGCCTGGCTATGTTGGTTCTAGTGGTCTTGTAACATCCAAAAGTCATGTACGTTACAAACACGATGGAAATTCTGTTCCGCATTAAAAATCCGTCAGCAGAAAAGAAAATGTAGGTAATGGAATATACAACGAAACATGTATTTTTTGCTGCGCTACCGATGAAGATAATGATGTTGATGTGTTATAATTAAGAAATTCTATCGTGTGCAGAGCTTTTTTAATTGCGGAAGTTCGCTGGAAAGCGTCACGGCCTTTAAATATATTATTAATTATTGCTACTAAGAGTATTATTAACGATATTAGATTTTAAGCTTATTATGATAGTATAGTCTCGGAGATAATATTAAATGCTAATTCAATAAAAGTTCGACACAACAGCTTTTGATTTACCAAAACGCGCCACTGAGCGAGTAATAAACACCTTATAATGGGGGAGGGCTATGGCTTATCAGCAGTGATTGACTTCCTGTAATGTGATGATGTTCAGTGATTTATAATCATAATGAGGTTGTACTGATGTGTAATGTATAAGAGTAGGCACCCTTATACCGCTTAACCACAAATAGCAGAAGATCGGGAGAAGTGTGTGAAAGAAGATACCAACAAAGGCTGAGAAGAAAAGAATAATAAGAGCAGTGATGACTTGCACTGAGTAGCTGGAAATTGTCAGATAAGATGAGCTGAAGATCGAACTTGGTGGCGTATCTTGAAAGAAGCTTATGTTCAGCAGTGGACAAACTAATAATGTTGACGACCGCAGAAGAACAAAAATCACAAATAGCCCTTAGAATTAGCAAGCTGAAATAATAATAGATATGAAACATAATTTGCATAAGTGATACCAGATGCGATGGGGAAGAAAGGTTCTGGTACCATGGAACCATGGAACCAAAAAAGGTAGCGTAGGCTGGCCTCCCATATTAAACCGTCAACTTCATTGAAACCACGGAGAGCCGTTGGATGCAAAAGGCAAGCAGCAGCTCAAAGTGCGCTCTATGAGAGAAACCTATGTTTAGTGGTGGACGTATTCAGGCTGATTATGATGATGAGTGTAGACGATGATTATACGATGCTTACAATATATGTCGCTGTTGAAAATGTATTATATACAAAATTAAATAAATATTATTTTAGGTACTCTTTACATTTGGTAGTCTGACCACTATAATATTGAACATGCGAGTCTTCCATGGTACATCACTGCGTTTGCTCATTTCATCCAGCAACTGACGGAAACTGCACAAATTATTGTTCTATCTAGTTGTAGGGCAAAATAATGTAACAAAAATGACGCAATAGCATAATTTGTGACAAATCACAAAATTTACATAATTATTTTACTGAACATGATTGTATGTGCTTAGACATAATATGACTGCATAATGTCTTCCGTATATTGTCCAATTCATTTCAAAGGCAAATAGCTACACTTGCACGTTAGTAGGTAGTTAATCTCCTATCTGCTCCTACTCACAGCAAAGTAACGAAATAGTCATCATCCATCTTAATAAAAATACAGTAGTATCTTAATCAACCACAATCAACTAAACAAAAGACTTGCTACTGACCAAGGTTGGGCATTAATCACATAGCAAACTAGCAGTTGCTTTTATCCTTGACACAATTGTCCTTTATATCGCTCACTCTAACCTTTTGAACGTACAAGAAATTACAGTAGATAATATAGTGCACTTGTGAAAAGATGAAATAGATTTGAAATTATTTTCATAGACAACGACAAGCACGGTAACAATGAAAGGGATAGATTTCTACATAAATTACCGTGAATAGGTAGGAGAAGACTTGGTACTATTCTAATTATGTTTAGAATGCTTACAAGTTTTGTAAATGATTATGCAGCCAAGTCTTTTTACGGCGTTCTTAAACTTGTTGTCTAAAACATTTACTTGATTCCATACGCTCTAAGCTTAACGTGTATTACAGTTAGCAGAACTAAGTAAGCGTATCTACTCAAATTAGATCCTAAGTTAAGAGCTTTATCTCTGTGAAGTAGTTCTACTGAGCTTTAAGTTTACTCTTAATTCAATTAACCTTACCACGCAAAACTTAACTTTGTTACGTGGTAATAGAGATGGAAAAGTAGTAATTTCTATGCGGTTTTTCTGACTAACGATTCCACTTCATCTTTAGCTTTCGAGCCATTGTTCACCTGACAAGGTTCGCGATAATATTGAAATACCGCATGAATAGAACGTCCGTTCGTCTATCTTCTATCGCTCTGATACTTACATACGGAAAGTGTGAACAACGTTGAATTTATCCAAATTTTATTGCGCTCGACAAAAATGTTGAAATGGGTATATGAGTTTAATTTATCTGTCTGTGGCAACATAGCTCTCATACGGAATTAACCATTTTAGATATTTAATTAATAGTTTAAAAAGTGACTTGACCAATAGTGTTCGTATCTAGGTTAGATTATTTTGTGTCGACAGTAATTTAAATTTTTAATTATAGCTATTGTCTTGATTAATTTTATTAACACTGTACATTCTACTACAGAACAAATAATAGTACTACTTGAATGAAAAACTATTTCAACTGATGCTAGGCCAAGCACTTTAGTTGTATTTTTTTTTAGATTAATTATAAGATTTCATACATCTGGTCTTGACTCATTAGCTATCAAAGTTCTTTTATGCACAAAAACCTGTCAGTCATCCGAATAATCTGAATCAACTCAGCCAGTATCAGTATCATTAATTAATTTATTATTCAAGTACTCACTATCCAATTGATTAATTCCGATACGTAACTCGTCCTTCGCAGCTGTGCATTGTAGAAACACGTTCATTGGCATCTTGCGAAGCTTGTTCTTCGACATCATTCAGTTTTGTTCTAAAGACGACGTTTTGTAGAATGTTTAAATCTATATTATCTATACAACAACAAATGTATGCATTAGGAATTTTATTTACGTTGAAAATTTCATTCAGTCATTTTTTATAGGAGTTATTGTGTCCTGCTTGTTTGAAGTTCCTGGTTGTTGTTCAGAAATTTTGTATGAAAATTTCAATGCATACATTTTATTGCTAAGCCAGGCACCCGTGTGTAGTTGATATTTACACCAACCTCTTGCAACCGTATGATTAGCTTATTGTATACGGGCTACCGTTTCATACTTTGACAAGGCCGATGTAATAAGCACCATTGAGATATAATTATAAGTGGCTTTCGTACGTTTTGTATTATAGATAAAGGCTTACATAAGTCGATTGGCAGTTTTATTGTTACGCCAAACATTATTAAATCAATATTTAGAGGTTTCGTAATGACATTTAATTTTGTACCTACTACTGTGTTGGAAGTGGAATTCAATAAAGTTTTGTTAATTTGATGGGCGTTCAATGTTATTGATTTCTTTGGGAATTTGAGGTATATTTATCATTTCAAAGCGTACCGGACGGTACGTTATAAATGCTAAATTTATATTTGAGTTAGTCCTTGTGGATGATTTATAGTAATCAAATTGTAGCTTTAATATCTGCCTACTTTAATTTTGAGTTTTTTTTTACTCCACACTTTTGTGTATTTAGCCAGTGTCAAGTAATTAATTTCTCTAGTTAATTAATATTATATATATATACGTGTCAAGTCAAGTCACAGTCCAAGTCATCAAGTCAAGTCATAGTCTAGTCTAGTCAAGTTACACCAACTTTACCAGAAGCTTCTGTGGAGTTTTGGAAACAACAAGAAAAGAAGCTTCTCACCGTCATTATACCACTTTCCCACACGCATGCCTGTAATCCAGCACAAAACGAATAAAATGCCACCAATTTTATGCACTAACACTGAAAATAACACAAATCGCGCAACGCAATCTAACGCAATCTTATTCGTTTTCCCGCCAAAACTCTTAATTTTGAGTTTAGTCTATAAGAATCAATAGAGCATAATTTTTTTCAAGTCTCTTTGATTACTCTGGCATCCTTAATGTTCTAGGCGTAGTAAAATTTTCAATACTTTTTAAACCGAATACAAAAATAATTATCAACAAAGTAAAACTCACCACCAAATGTCAAATAAAAACGAAAACAAATAAAATAAAAATATGTATGTAAGTATACAATAATGATTTGACAATAATTACACGAACGACATAAATTTAAAACGTAGAAGCCGTAATGCCAGTTATTGACGACCAGATGTTGGAATGGTCGACGAAACAGGAATAAGCAAATTACTTGTAATATCCTGTAATTAGTCCTGCATTTTCTTGAATCAACCAACTGTGCAGAAATGAAAAGGGTAAGTATAGTTTTGCTAAATGCGTGTAACTAATGACGAGAACCGGAACTGATAGGTTAGATATGTTTTAGAAGAAAACTAAGCAAATATGATGTCAAGCTACGTCGGGATATGGCTCTGGGAATATTATTTGATAAGGGAAAACGAATTTTATAGCCTTTTGGTGTAAATATTTTTTTGAAGAAACTGACGATTCTCATTTTCAGTCACTACGGCTTGTAAATTTTTTTTTTATATTATTCTAATGAGGCGCGTCGCCTACAATGATAATTTTCTAAAATTGTGGTAGTGATATTATTAAGTTAGCAATGATCCATTTTTTTCTAATTCTTTTTATTTACAAAATCATATTTTGTTAACTGTACTGGTATGGATAAAATAATTACTGAATAGTTTGCTTATTTTAAAAGAATCGGTAAATTTTTATTGAATGTAAAATAAACCTGCAGTAATGTGCATTTATTGTTAGCAACATAGCTATTTCTATAATAATTAAGTTTTAATAAATAAATATGCGTTAACATTTCACACAGCGCCATCTAGTACCAAACTAAGCAAGGCTTTACTCAAATAACTGATACACCATACCTAGATACTTTTTTCAAATAAATGCATAGAATACACAATATAATACCCAGACACAGAACAAACACCAATGTTCATCACACAAATGTTTGTCCTGGGTGGGAATCAAACCCACAACTCACTGCCCAGTTGGTTAGGTTACTACCAACTGAGCTATCGGGTCAATAATAGAAAACGGAATTTCAACTTAATCATTATTTTAAGCAAAACAACCAAAAAATTCAGATACGTTATGTTTTGAAGAAAATTATAGTAATCAAGGGAGAGTTTGCGTGCGTTCTATAGGGGTGGAAGTGATAAGGTGTCAAAACTATGATTCCCAGGGGAAGGGTTATTTAAAAGCTGTTAGACAGGTGGTGTCCATCATTAAATGTTAAGTAACAGACGTTATGATTGCGCTACAGCTATAGCTTAACTAATAGAGAAAGGGTTGGCACCTACTATGATATGTTCTATGATATTTACGTCTTATGATATTCTCTGGTCATAACAAATTTTACATTTTCAAATTTCGCAGTTTGACCAACTTGGAATATTCCAAGGTCAGATTATATGTGATTTTTTGCATGACATTTACTTATGTCTAGTTCGGAACGCAATTTACGGTACAAGATTGTATATTGCTATTGTAATTTTTTTGGGTTTTGGCTCCACATTTTTGTGTATTTAGCCAGTGTCAAGTAATTGATAATTTAGCTAGTTAATGATATTTCACGTAAATAATGTGTCAGGTCACAGTCAAAGTCATAAAGTCAAGTCAGAGTCAAGTCATAGTCTAGTCTAGTCAAGTCATACTCCTAGTAAAGCGGTGGCAAAATTACCAGAAGCTTCTATAGAGTTTTGGAAAGAACACGAAAAAAATCGTTTCACCATCATTATACCACTTTCCCACACTCATGTATGTAGCCCAGCACTTAACGAATAAAATGCCACCAATTTTATGCACTAACACTGAAAATAACACAAGTTTTGGAAAATAATACAATGCGGTGACGCAATCTTTTTCGTTTTTCCGCCAAAACTCACACGCGGTATTGGTAAGTTATAATGATGAATTTAATAATAATAACAGCTAATTATTAAATGTACTTTTTTCATGCACATAAATTATTTGAATAGCAGATCTGAATCCTACACAGAATGAGCTTTGCGAGTTCGGTTTATAAAACAACTTAATCTTATAACTGATACTATATTTTCATCCGTTCAACTTAGGGCACGGCGCACATGCACACGGCGTATTTTAAACGCGCAAACGGGGTTTTGGCGGGAAAGCGAAAACGATTGCGTCACAGCATTGTATTATTTTCCAAAACTTGTGTTATTTTCAGTGTTAGTGCATAAAATTGGTGGCATTCTATTCGTTAAGTGCTGGATTACAGGCGTGAGTGTGGGAAAATGGTATAATGATGGTGAAACGTTTCTTTTCGTGTTGCTTCCTAAACTCCATAGAAGCTTCAAGTAAAGTTGCCACCACTTTACTACGACTAAACTATGACTTGACTTGATGACTTCGACTGTGATTTGACACATATTTGCGTGAAATATCATTAACTTGATAAATTATCAATTACTTGACACTGGCTAAATACACAAAAGTATGGAACCAAAATGTAAAAAAAAACACGCAAACGACGCGCAGTTGACGCGCGTATACGCGCTTCAAACAAGATTCAGTCGCACGCATCTTTCGCACGAACGCGTCGTAAACGCAAGCTCGTGAAACGCGCGTCGTCTGCGCGTATTAAATACGCCCTTAAGGCTTAACGGATAAGTTGCCTACAAAGTGACATTCTATACAAAAATCAAGCGTGCATTGAGAACGACTGACGGTTTGTTTAGCGGCCACAATGCGCTCCGCTAACGAGTCTAGCAGCTGAATAAAATATAATCATGCCACTGTTTTTGCATGAGCGATAGCGTTTTTGCCATAAGTTCTTCCTCACAGACAGAACTAGTTCTTGTAAGATTTATTTCGACCAACGTGACTTTTAGTTTTGATTGTTTGAAATAAATTACACAAATAGTCATCGTACTAGTACGGGAGGTAGAATATTCATACGCTTCCTTTTTTCTTTTTTTATGATCAAAATGTGCTTAATGTTTTTTAATACAAAACAGTTCACATCCGTATATTATCTGCTGTTCGTAAGTAATGAGTAAACAAATACTAAAAAGTACTATGTACTTAGATTTGTGCGACCATGGTCCTCGTAGTTCCTGGGTCCCTAGACACAAGGAATCCTCGTTAGAATCCAGGATCTATGTATGTGATCCTTGAGCGCCATTATTATTTAGTAGTAACTAACTATTTTGTTAGTAGTAAACCTGCCTTCTGAACTGTAGTTTGTGGGGTTGATTCCCGACAAAAATTTGTGTGATGAATATAGATGTTTGTTCTGTGTCTGGGTGTTATATTGTACTGTAAGTACGTATGCATTTACAAACAACAAGTCTCAAATCAGTTTATATCAGTTATCTGGTATCCATAGTACAAGCTTTGCTTATTTTTTGGCTAGATGGCGATGTGAAATGTCCAAAAATATCTATTTCTTAGTAAACCCTTTTACTTATCCCACACGCCAACGTTTTACTTTTCACAATAGAGTTGGTTTGACTATAACCTAAATATCGTATTGCAACGCAGCTACCATGTTATGGAAGCAACGCCATTTACTATGCAAATAAGTTTGAGATTAAGACCTGACGGGAATTCAAACTCATAACATCAATAAACATCAAAAGCGGAAGATAGGATTCAACCAAAGAGTTCCTTAAAGCTGCGTATGCATAGGTCATTCTTAGCACCACCAATCTCACTTATTGGGATCTTTGCAAAGGCGTCATTTTGTTTTGTAGTTTAGTCTAACCGCATTACTTAAAAAAGATTTGGACCATAATAATATGTTGGTCCCATATTAAAGTTAGCGCATACTATCCAACTAAACCTTTATTTTCTAAATACTACAATGATATAATAACTAATACTAAACACTACCTACTACTACAAAAAAACCCTTTCAAATTGTGGTCGCTTTATTTTTTGTCCTAAATTAATTGATTTTCACCTAAACCTATATAAATAACCTTTCAAAATTGAAAGTTTTCCCATTTATATACTTATACTAGCTGATCCGGCGAATTTTGTTCCACTTTAGAGGTAGAAATCAGTATCTTATGTCCGTCTTCTGGTTTTAAGCTACCTCCCCACAAATTTTCAGCCAAATCGGTTCAGCCGTTCTTGAGTTATAAATAGTGTAACTAACACGACTTTCTTTTATATATATATAGAGCTGCGCCTCGCAGTTTCACCCGCGTGGTGAAAATCGCTCCGCTTTTGTAATTATTTTTTTTCATAAAATCCTTTTCCTGGTAATAATAAACATAACAAAAAAGAATAAGCAAATAAAAATCCATCGGTTCATGCGTGATGCGATGACCAAAAGAAATAAAGGTTCATTTTTATTTATTAAGATAAGTGGGGAAAATTTTCAATTTTACGCATTTCACAATATTATATTTCCCGACTTTATTATAATAATGTTGATTGTCAACATTTTTAAAATGCACATCACATATTTGTTCACTTACTTGATTCGTATGCAAACGAGTAAGTAATGACATAAGTCGACTGAATCGCATTAAGTAAAACGATCAAGTTAAAACGTGCCAACGGATGACATACGACATTCTTTAGATTAATTGGCTCCAAAGGAAATTAAAGCGCGCTCTTAGTGCAATTACTGACATTTTCTGATCTATTTTTAACAGGCAGCTGGCAATGTCGTGATAACTAGTTTATCTGGTACTCGATGATGAACTTTTTAATAGTTTTTATCATAATTTTATAATTGAAGGGGTGAGATCAAAAAGGGTTTAACTGATTTTTTTCACAATATGACTTATGGGTATCGTTGGATTCAGCGTGAAATTATCTACAATAATACATTCTCAAAATACCAAAATGAGGCTTAAATCTCGAGATTTTGAGTCTAAAAATCGTTTATCTGTCACAGGAATACAGTTTGCTTAGCATAAAAACATTATTATATTTATTTCATTATATTATATTTTTACAGTAATTGTATTTTAAAATTGTGAATTAGTACTATATTTAGTATTTTAAAATAGAATTAACACATTTTCAAGCAACTGAAACTTACATAAACCTTTTCTATTACCTTATAAGCACTCTACATATAAATGAAGACGTTGAAGTTTAAAGTCAATTTTCTTGAAACTATCAATTTGACAGTTATACCCTTTTTATTCACAACCCTTCAATTGTTTTATTAGCAACACCTTTAAAGTATTCTACACTCCACAGACCCGATATCTGAGTTGGTAGTAACTCTGCCTTCTGAACTGTAGGTTATGGGTTCAATTACTACCCTAGAACAAACATTTGTGTGATGAACATTGATGTTTGTTTTGGATGTTATATTGTTTTCTATGTATGTATTTACAAGCAAAAACAAATAAGTATTATATCTGGTTCCCATAGTAAAAGCGTTGCGCTGTGTGAAATGTCCCCAAATATTTATTTATTTATTCACTATATAATATATCATACTAGCATCACAGCTTAAAGAATTTAAGCACTGTTTTTGTATCGATCATCTCAGTAATATAATAATATTAATCATAGTAATAGTAATAATATGACAATGGCAGATTGGTATCTCATTTTGGAACCGGACAGTACTTTAAAAAGTTTTCTTCAATAGCCTCAATTAATACAATAGATAATATTTACCTACAAAGATATTTACTATGGTAAAAATTTTGGCGACCGGTGGAATTTGAAACTTCTTCCGTCTTACTGGATTAGACACTTCCCAACTGAGCTAAAATTGCATGCCTTGTGGCTGTAAAATAAGACTATATAACAGACGTGGCTACATTTATAGAACCTATGTTTGGGATATCATTCATTCCTTTTGATGAAATTTTCTAAACCGTGCTTTCAAAACTCTAGCTAGTGTGCATTGGAGCTGCATAACCTAATTCCGCCATCACCTTTCCACCATCGAACAACCAGATGTACGAAAAAACGCCACCGTTACATGGTTAATACCCCATATGTGCGGACAAAGCGATTTGGCTCCACATTTATCATGCGAACAGCCAAAGAGTGGAACGCTTTACCGGCGTCCGTATTTCCCGACAACTACAACCTTGGAGTCTCCAAATCGAGAGTGAACAGGTATCTTCTAGGCAAGCGTGCTACATCCTAAACCGCATCGTTACTTACCATCAGGTGCGATAGTGGTCAAACGCAAGCCTATCTAACAATTAAAAAAAATAAAAAAATAATAAAAAAAAAGCTTTTTCAGCTCTCAGTAGTAACAAAACATAGATATTCATATATATACAATATAACCTATTATAAATTTCATTTCATCCTTTCCTTTATATCCCGTATATGATTATACGGAGTAGAAGGGAAGGATATTTACAGGAATATCTTTGTAATTTATAGACGGTTTCTTTACTATCCTATAGAATCACCATCATCTTCACGCTTACGAAAAGTGGCATGTGGGGAAGTGAGACATACATTAAGGAGCTTTTATAACGAACAGGGTAATGAGGTTGCCAGTCTTGATATTGTATTCTATCAGTTATTAGGATTTGTTTAATTTAGGTATAGATGGTACTACGTAAAATAGATAATAGTAAAAATTATTTTTAAATAAATGGTTTTAACAGACTTCAATCCCAAAGTAATCGAAATCAAAATGCCTACGCATTATTAAGGATATTTTAAAAGCTACTTGTCAGATTATTATCAAATTTAAATAGGACCACACGAGAAACACTAGCTTTCAAATTTAAAAAAAATCATCAATATCGGTTCACCGAGTCGAAAGTTCTAAGGTAACAAACATGAAAAAAAAAACAGTTGAGTTGACAACCTCCTCTTTTTCTGAAGTCAATTGAAATAAAAAATTATATAGGGTCAAAATGTTTGTGGTCTCATTCCATACACAATAATTTGCATTCCACAAATTCCCTAGTTGCTAGTGAAATTCTGAACTTCCTCTTTCGCGTGGTCATACGTAATTTAGCAACAACGCGTCACGGCTCGTTGTTTGCATTATGAAAAATAATTACTGGCTGTTTCTACTTGAAACAACCATTGTCAGAGACATAGAATTTGCATGCTGGAATAAGGTTTTCTGTAATCATTGATTCTTTCAAATCATTACAATTATATGAAATCACTCATAGATAAGTTTAACTAAAACCTATCTTTCTAAATAAAATAAAAAACAGTGTGCTTTAGACCACACGACTCAGGTAAAACTTCTTGTTTCTTCTGACGTTTCATAACTTTCTGTTTAGCTCCATCTTTTGGCCGGTATAACTTTGTTTTTGCTTTGTTTAATATTAAGGCCGCCATTTTTTATTTTAAATTGTAATTTTACCGGACATACCAACATAATAATACAAATATTTCATTGTTATGTTGACAATGGAGATCTGCGTGATAGTTCACTTCAACTTCCGTTTGCTCCGCATTCACCAGCTTACTCCCTAAGTCAAGCGTGCGTAAAGAAGTTTTACTTCAAAAACTAAAAAAAAAAAAAGATTAAACAAGTAAGCTATGCTGTTTTTGGAATTCACAGTTCTATAACTGAAATATTTAGATAAGATTTTGCAAGACGACACAAAATGGATAAAGAAAAAAAAAAACGATGTAAAAATAACAGAGTTGCGCGCCAATTTTAAAAGATCAAAGAATCCGTTGTGCAGATATGTCACTTCTCAAGTCACCTAATAATAATGCCTACATCGTTTTGTACAAATTCTTTGATATGCTATTCAAATATTTAAAACAGTATTTCTTATAATGTCTGTTGTTTTAAATATCTTGAAACAGTTATTTTTCTTAATACATATGATTATTTGAAATAAAAAAACCAAACAATTTTATATGATAGATTAAAATTTTAATCAAATGTCTTAATTTGATTCAGATAAGTGACGTTATATCTAAAGTTAATGTGTAATAACTAATCAATAAGCCATTTAGTGTTAAGACTCTGGATCCGTGGG